>JAUYWH010000027.1:17836624-17884534 GCA_034779795.1 Ctenopoma multispine | reverse complement strand
CGTGAGTGTGGACGTGAGTGTGGACGTGAGTGTGGACGTGAGTGTGGACGTGAGTGTGGACGTGAGTGTGGACGTGAGTGTGGACGTGACCTAAGAAGTGTGCCTTTGTGCTGAGAGATAACTGATACACTGTATAACTGAAGGAGAGCAAGGATCTCATTGCACAGAGTCTTTCTGAGATTGTGTGCATAGTGTTACTGTATGTGGCTTATTTTGGGGTGTGTTTATGTACATAATGTAAATAACATTTTGGAGAAATAAAGTCACATGTTTGTAGAAACTGTTGCCTTTTCCTGTCATTTTAACAATCACATTACAGAATGTCTTCAGTAATTCGGGGGGGCAAAACCTAAATACTATGCTTGGAGTCGGTGCTATAATAATAGCACTAATAATATAATTTAAACTCGGTGTTGCTCTTCTGAAAATAGAGAGAATAAATATGCAGAGTTACAACACCGAAGTCTTGATGGTAGGTATAGTGTACCTGTTGAATATTTGCCACATGTGCTTATACATGTTCAACATTAATCCTGTAACATGTCTTTATTAAACTAGCTGAATTGTGAATAGTAATGCATCAAGAATGCCACAAACATTCCTAAGTTGTCACGAAACCTCTGCTTTGTGATTTTTATGTTCGGGTCCCTTTCCAAAGTTCATTCTGGAAAAACTGGATCACAGAAACTCAAGTATTATCTGTTAAACCATCTTCGCATGTAACTGAAATCTCTTATGTGCTACACTTAAAATTGGGTGGTTGTCTGAGTTTCAGTTCTAGTTATGTAAAACTGATTCATCCTCTGTCTGGCTGTGACAAAGGATGAATCAATGTCATTTATCCCTCTCGTATTTTTCTCTTTCTTCTGGTTGTAATTATCTTCAACACTGGAAATC
Source organism: Ctenopoma multispine (assembly GCA_034779795.1). Lineage (NCBI taxonomy): Eukaryota > Metazoa > Chordata > Actinopteri > Anabantiformes > Anabantidae > Ctenopoma > Ctenopoma multispine. Next base: position 17,883,637 of record JAUYWH010000027.1, on the reverse strand, counting down.
TTCTTGCAAATTACCCCAAGTTAGAATATATACGGTAATCACACCAATCGGTCTTCCTGAGAATGTGGTCATACATCATACACCCAACGCACCATCAAGTTTTGGTTTAATGACTCATTTCAGCTTTATAGTCCTGGAGAATCTTAATCCTTCTCTTTATAGCTGATTAAAAGTCCATGTTCAGATGTTCAGTTTTAGAAGAAAAAAGGAAAACCATTTTTAGTTAGAAAAAAGTGCTACGTGAGGAAATTTCTTGTATAAGTCGTAGCACTAGAATTTTATTTTTTATGATTAAATTTCAAAACCTTACAGACTTGACTTTTTAAAGGAGGTCAAAAGTTTGACATTTTGGTAGATACATTTGACACTTCCTGGATCTCTAAGACCCACTAGTTAGCATTTTAAATTCCAGTTGGTAAATCTATACAGACCAAAGTAACAACAATACCCTATCTAATTTTAATCTGACATGATCAAAACCAAATGTATCATGGAACAAAAGCCTCTTCCAGGATGTAAAGTTGTTGTTCCAGATTTTAGAAGGTTCTAGTTTGAATTGGCAGGTGTCCGTAATATTGAGTGAACAAACATCACGTACAATGCTAATCTCTTATTCATAACACAAACTAATTATTTAATTTCTATGAATGTATCTCAAATTTATGTGTTAACACATTTAGAAATAATCCTAATAGTACTGCTGTTGCGACATGCTCCTAAAATAATAGCAAAATGCAGGGGAACTCCACGTACAAAAAGTGAAAACTGAAACCAGGCAGACAAAAATCACAAGTTTTGTTTGTCAGCAGCTGTTCATCTTTCCCTTTAAATGGAAACAAGCAACCACATTGCAGAGTATGACCACATGATCAAAATAGATTTAGAACAGACTTGTCCTGCATTCATTATCCAACTCCAAATCAATTTGTTCTTGCCTTCCAAAGGAGGAAACTAAACATGGAAAAGGTTGAAAATGTAAATGCTTTAGTTTACACCCTTCACACAGTCTCTGTCATTGCTTCCAGATAATTTGGCACAATATGCCACAAACAGTTCTGTGTTGCTGGTGCCACGTGCCTGACAGATTAAAGAGTGGCGGTACGCACATGCCAAATGTTGGGATGCTGGCTCAATCACCACACGAGCCTCTGGCCCGTGGATCAACAGCAGAGAGTGTATAGGGGGAAGCGGGGGAGGTCACCTCACATGATCCCAGTGGTCCATGTATGCACTGATCTTCCTCAGGGTGAGAAACCACTAAAAGGATTGTTCTAAAATGTTTTATGACATCACAGTGGTCCCAGTGGAAACACTTTAACCAAAGCCGGCTGTCGACGTCCCAACACCCACTGAATATGTGGCTAATGAACAGTCAGAGTTATGCCTACTGAATAGTTGTGGCATTCCAGTAAGGGTTTGGCTTGAGATTCCAAGTAGGACATCCTCTAAATTTTCTAAGAAAGTGAAGGGCAAGAAGGACAAAGGTGGAACTGACTTATTTTCACGGAATATGTTTCAACACATGATCATCTGAACAAATAAACCATTGGATATTTGATCCAAAAATCATGTTGATCTTAAAGACATGTGAAAATGAAAGCCTGGAGCAGTGGAGGGTTATATTTGATTAAAAAAAAAAAACATTCTTTGCTTTTACAAGCACAAGTTTGAAGTTTGTTTTCCCCTTCAGCAGTGAAGAAGCCAAACTGAGTCATCATCTGGTTTTTTTGTCATGGATATCAATCAAAAGCAAATTGCCTTTCCTTGTGTAACTGTTCCCAACACTGAAACCAGGCACTGTTCAGATGAGCAATATCTCGATGTGAGAAAAGTGCTCTCATTCTTTTGAATAGAGCCAGCCTTGTGGCACAGCAGTTGTGCTAACGCAGTGGTCCACTGCCAAAAAGGAGCTTTTTGCCATAATACATTTCAAGAGACAGGAAATCCTGTCTGGACTCTCTGCATCCTAAACAGCACAACTTGCATCGTTTTGATTCAGAACTGTCTGTCAACATGATAATACTTAAATGCTGATGCTAAAAATGTTGACAACAGAAACCATCGTGGTGCATCAGCATGCTTACACTGACTGATTAGCAATAAAATAAAAAACAAAGAAATATAGGTGTGGCTAATGGCAGGATCATATCATGGTTAGTATTTAATAGACAAAGTTAATGTTTAGGAAGAACACTGCAAAAAGAGAGAACCAAACCAAACACAGAAACATGCTGCATGAAGGCAATGGAAACACAAAACACAAGAAAATATGCCATGAGAAAGTAAAACAGTTGACACAACAGTTGTTTCCAGTGGGGCCCTAAAAAGAGACACACTTGTTGTCACTATGGTGACTTAATAATATGGTAATAAGCTACTGAAGGAGACTGGTATGCAACTTGTTTCTGTTGATTTAATTTCCTCTTTGTGCTGTACTTCAGTGCCTGTGTTGTGTTGTTTTACTTATTGGCTTTGCTTTATCGTGTTTTTTCACATAGTGGGTAAGTTGAGCTCTCAGGGTCACCGTATGAAACACACAACTCTAAAATTTTAATTTGAAGATATCTGTTCCGCATAGAGTTCAAATAATCTGATTGTTTTTTTCATTGTCATAAATTTGCACATTGCCTGATGTTGCACACTGAATCTTGGTGACGCCAAAAGGAAGCTAGAGTAATACTATTAATGACCTCATCACCAATAAGCAGTCAGAGATCACATGCTTTATGTTTATGTTTTACCAGTACATGCAGTGTTTGTTTATAGGTGGTTATAAATACACTGTCACCAGGCTTCTGTATACACATGTGTGTTTTTGCGTGTGTGAGGACTTCTTAGCTTTTACTGCTCCATGCATCAAAAACCTGACACTACTTTTAAGAGGTCACATTTGCTTCATTACAACCTCAACTGTCCAGAGTGCTTTGTTACGTAATGTTGTGATTGTCTGGGATGTTTGTCAGGGTCTCAGCTGCTGTTGCTGAAGCACAAGTTGTGGTGTTGTCTTTTACGACTTCCAATTCCTGGGGCGTATTTGAGAAAGCAGGTTTAGTAAGTCTGTTAACCCTGAGAATTAGCAAGAAAGATCATATTTCCTTTTACGTGAGCTTCTTTCCACTGACTCCCTGTACAATCAAGGACATAATCTAAAATCTTAAGATCTCATAGTACCCATGAGGCCATACCAGTACAAATGTAGACCTTGGTTGCAATTTGGTGGTATATACAATAAAAAAATTGAATTAAATTGAATTGATTCCATTACTGTGCTAACATATTCTGTGAAACTTACCTGCTCACTGGCTGGTTTCCATCAACGAATCCTGAGTTTCTCTGTCTCCTCCCTTCTTGCAAAGTCTGATGAAGCAGTCTGGCATGCCATTTAATTTTCTCAATATAGCCTTCTTTTTGTACCTTTAGTAGTGCCACCGCTGTTATGAACAATGTAAGGAGAAAAAGTGATCACAGCAAGGGCTCGCATTGAGATCAGAATAAACTCTGCACTGTATATCTTATTTGACATACTAGACACTAACAGCATCTTTGAAATAGTTGACTCAGAGACTGAAGCAGGTACAGGTGGCTAGCTGACAAGGGTGCAGGCTGTGAACTAGGACACAAAATGTTGCTCAACTGGGATGAAAGTCAGGGTTTTGTTGATTCAGAGGGCCACAGCAAGGTGAAGGCTAGCAGGCCAGCTGCTAGTCAACTGGGAAAGTAGCTGGAGGCTTGGAGACTGACTTGGAGACAGGAACATAAGTTCCCTGGATGATTCACAGAATCCAGAAGCCTGGGAAAGTGAGAATGTGTCAGAAGTATTGACGGACATGGAACAGGACCAGAAAACAAAGCAAGCAAAAAAAAAAAAGGACACAGTGGAAATGGGCTAACAAATTTTTATTGCACACAAAAATAAGTCAAAAGAACACCTAGAACATCAGTAAAATATAACTACAATGAACATGTAATAATTCTATGTAAGCAACCTGCTATCACATTTGATTCAAGCTTTTTTTTCCCTGGACTTTAAACATATCTATTCTATTAAACAGAGTGGGGAGAAGTAACTGGGGGTCACTGACCTGTCCTACAACTTTTGCACAGTTGGACATCTGCCTGCTTCCCACACCCTGCTAAACTCAGTTTCCCTTTATTCCCTGATAGTGTACAGTATCATAACTTGTCCAACAATGACTTCACCCCTATCAAACAGTGCCAACAAAAGAACTGGAGAGACTGGTGAGCCAATAACAGAAGAGCTGGTCATTGTAAACTCAGTTCTCACCACTTTGTCCCATGAAATGTCCCATAGTGTGGGAAGAATTACTGTCTGTAGCTGAATGTTACATTTTTGCCGTAACTTTTTTCCCTGAAAGGTTGAATGGCAATTACACCATAATCCTAGAAACAGGAAGTCAGACAATGCCCACTTGCTCACAGGAAGATGGGGCAACAGTGACTTGTTACTAAAGAGAATTATTAAATTTCAGTAATTTCCAGATTTCACAAAAGCTTTCTGAAGTTTAAAACGTATGGCTACTAGCAATTGCAAAGCTTACTAGTTAACATCCTGTGATCCCATTTGTGTGTCTCAGATACATGAAACAAGAGGTTTTTAAAAGGTGTGTTTGACATTTACCTCATTTCCCTAAATTACATTTTGATAGTGGCTATAAATTACACATATTTACTTTTAAAGTCACTTGAAAACTCCTGACAGTGAGTTGACTAATAGCTGAGAGTCGCTGTCGGTCCACCTAAAATAGCTCTGAAGCCAAAGATGAACAGGTGTAATACAGTTACCACACTCATTCAGGTTACTCAGTAACTCAAGCAGTTTTTCTGTAAACAAAACATATGCGTGGCTTTAAAATGAGTTATAGCACGTCCAGTCCAAGGTAGAAAGGTAACTATATCACATGATACACTATCTCTGACATCAGTGTTTCCAAAACAATGGGTTACTTCTGTGCCTGTGCTTTTGACTGCACTCAGTAGATGGAATATGTATGTTATATAATTTACATAAAGTTACATCATTAAATTAAATTAAATTAAAGCATTTTGGGCGGCATGATAGCTCAGTGGGTAGGGCAGTCGTCTTCAAACCCAAGGGTGACCGGTTCCATTCCCAGACTCAACAAGCTAAAATGCTGAGGTGTCCTTGGACAAGACACCGATACCCAGACCCTTGGCGCTTCACAGAGGCAGCCTGTCCACAAGGGATTTTCCCAAGGGGATAAATAGAGTATCAATTCAATTCTATTCTATTCTAAATTATGTTAAATACAATGACTATCACGTTTTTTTTCAGGGAAGATTTTTCTTGTTTCATCAACTGCTGTCGGTGAGAGAGACCACTGTCCAGCTTAGCAAATGACTGCACAAGAAGAAAAATAGACCCCAGTGCCCTTCACAACTTCTTATCAGACATGTTCTCAATTACAGGTGGCTATAAACCATCTCTAGTGAGCAAGAGTGGTGTGAAAATAATGGTCTTCTTCTGCTTTCCCTTTTTGAATGCCAAATACAGGCTAGCACTATATGAAAGATATACTGTATATAGGCTTTATTATGAACTATTGCATTTACTCTATCACATTAGTGAAAGGAAACACTAAGATGATTTAATAATAATTATAGTGTCAAGACCCTCATTTACAGTGCTCAGCATAAATGAGTACACCCCCTTTGAAAGGTAATGGGTTTCTTTGTTGAGTAATGTCCTTTTGCCTGTTAAGTGAACAAGTACACTCACCTGTGTTTTTTTTTTTGTTAATTCAGATTTGATGGTCTAAAATTTAGCTTTGTTCCTAATCTTTTTAATGGGGTGTATTCATTTTTGCAACGATCCTGAATGAATTTGTTAGGATATTTCCATTTTTGTGAGTGTTTTGCTTTATAGTACCACATTGAAAATATTCATTCTGAAAGGAAACTTAAAGGTTTTATGACAAATCTGTTGGGGTCATTTATGCTGAGCTCTGTACATGATACTTTATATTTTTATGACCTATTATGAACTAAATGCCACCCAAGGCCTTTCGAGGACAGATGCAGTATGGAATTATTGTGTGTTCTGTTATTTGTTTGATTCATCATATTCAGACCACAAAAGGCAAAGAGGCTCAAAGACGCAGTAGCCAAGAGGTTCTGACATCTGGGATTTCATCTTGCCTTTGAGTGTGATCATTCAGACCTGACATAAATACCTTTTCCCATCAATTTGATTGAATCACATGTTTTGAAACCTAGTTAGTTTCTAGAATACTGAACTCACAATGATTATTTCTAATCCAAACCTAAACCTATTACTACAATTACCCTCTACCCTCAAACAGCCTTTTGAGGAAGCCAGAATCAGCCTAACTGTTCTAAGCTTGCAATTTTATTTTTCATGTCCTTTGTCTTGTATTGATTTTTACAAAAAAATACAAGGAAAGAAAATGTGAAGCGCTCTCATAGAATCACAGAGAATGTCTCTGTTAATGGGACTATAGTGAACACTGTGATTCACTGTCAGAGCATTGTCATTTCTTCTGTAGGCTGAGAATTTCTCATGGGAACAAGACAGATGAGAATAAGGAATGCAAAGAAATGCCCTTGTAGCTGAAAGAAAGTGGAAAAAAAACATAATCTGCTGAGAATAGGATTTATGTAATTCTCACATGTAACAAAAGAATGCATTTGAGTCTCCGTCTAGGGTGAATTTTTGGAGTAGGCACTTTGATTTTACTTAATTTCTCACACTATACTGTTCGAAATCAGCTTATTTACAGACTGGGTACAAGGAGGAGGCCAGCTCTTAAACATTGTAAATGTATGAATTACAAATAAGAAGTAAGAAGTAAATACACGTATTTTGAAAAAGTTTTAGTGCTTTAATTGTTTTTACATTCAGTTTGCTTAATATGGATATTCAGACTTGAATTTTAGATTTAGATTTTTAGTGACCATTATTTAACCAGACTCACCTCTGTCGGTGTGGATCTATACATCAGCACTATCAGCCTTCCACCTGTTAGTTTATCACACTCAAATCAGAATAGTACTGATACCAGCAACCTCCATGTCATTAAATAGTTGATATGTACCATAAAACCTAAAAACATTTCTATCTGTGTAATGCACTAATCAGCTTTATGAAGGTACAAACCATAACACGCTTACTGATGTACCATGAGACAACAATAACAGCCTGTGAGTCCCTTATAGTAGGGGTTCAGGGTAGATGATGTGTTGTACTATTGCCCAGCCACCTGCTATAGAGTGTGACCAAGGAATGTAACGTGAAAGTCACATTGATTTGATTTAAGATTGAAACCTTTACAGTAGACCAAATACAGTAAAGTGTCTAGGGCCTGACTGCAACAGCAGACAGATCCACCTCAAAGGGAACTTCACTTTTCATCAGAGTTACAGTGTGGAATGGGGATTAAATGTTAATCTTTTAATACTAATACCCCAGAGACACATTGTTCCTTGGAAAAAGACAGCAGAGAAAGACTGTTGCAAGTTTACAGAGGGCATTTAATCGTCTTTCTTTTAAGGGCCTATACCATTTCCAGTGAATGTTCGTAATTGTTGTAATAGTTTGCATAACAACATAATCTATTAGGACAATTTTACACTGACAACACTTTAACTAAACCTCTAGGAGATAGTTGTACCAAGTCTTCCTAAGAAAAAAGTTAGTCTTGTTACAACCAAGTAAGTTCTGTGGTTAAGACATTACCAAATCAAAACAGGTTGTACCACATAAACTAGTATATAATATGCACACCCAGTAACTGTCATTTGTTTTTATCCTTCTAAATAACGCCAATTCACTCCTACATTTACAGAAGATGTCGTTTTAATAATATAATAATAATAATATTGTTGTGCCTGCTTAGAAGTTACTGCTTGTCACTATTCTACTTACACTGTAGCTTTTTATTTTACACTGCTACAGGTGTTTTCTACCAACTGTTTTATACATTATCAACATCTTTACAAGCATATATACTGTTAAAGTTTTAAAGGTGTAAGTGCAACCTATTTTAACCAGTCACCAGTGTGAACTTAGCAAGTAGTTTAACACAAATAAACAGCCAAACCCAAAGGTGGTGAGTCAGCCCTGTCTCTAAAAATTACGTCCATATAGAACGAAACTGCATTCCGGATTACGTTTTGTTACGGAACGTATTTGCGACCGAATTACGTTTCTATAGAACGTAATGATCATTATGTCCACAATTGACGTAAATGAGAAGTGTGAAATACGTCGATACTGAACGTAATATTGAAACGTATTTTTATCCGGAAAAATACCTGATCCATATCCCGTTTTCTGTCGGCTAAAATATCCGATGTTACATTTCAACATCCAGACGTGAGTTTAGCAATATCACCTTGTTTTAAATTTTATGTTTTATTTTATGTTTTGTGTCGCTTCAGAAACACAACGTATAAACATAGAAATGACACCAAAACATGATCTTTTTTCCAAACCTAACCTCACTGCTTCTCTTGCCTAAACCCAACACTTAGTGGGGACTTCGGTCTCGAACTCGGGTCTCCTGCATCTTTGACCTCAACAATGTAGGTGGGCGGCCATCTGCCTCGACCGGTGGGAGTGAGTGGAAAGAGGCAGTTTATTGCAGACACTTCCTCTCTCTATGTTGATCATCATGCAGCACCAATTTAAAATCTTTAATCTTGGTACTTCCCTAGTGAAGAACCTGAACCTACTGTTTATCAAATGTCTATATACAAAATTTCGATGCAACATTGAGACCTTATTTACTGATGTGAGGCATGCATCGTCAGTTTAACCTGAGGCACACCCTCCTGGAAAGGCAGCCACACCAGGTGATAGATTTTGGCATGCTAAGCGTGGGAACTCAATATATTAAACAGCTGCATTTTTTACAGCTGTTGTTTGACAGTTAGCACTGCTAATACATTGCAAGACGTTTTTCTAAATTTTGTTCCACTTAGTCTTCTTTCACTCTGGTGTCATTTTTAAGTCATTTAAAACTCACTTTAAAATACCAGCCCAGCGTGTGGACTGGTATTGTCTAAGCTTTTACAGACCTGTTGGTGCTGGCTTTTGTGTGTGTGTGTGTACGAAAAGGGTAATATTATGCTTTTAGTGTTCTGATGTTACATTTTGTGATGTTGCGTCCCCATATTATGCACTTTCAGAGCCCCAAAGCTTAAGGCAAACGTGTGTTTTTGCATGCTGTCATTAGTGACAGATTAGCAAATTAGCTTTATTCTTAAGATTTTTTTCTAAATGCTAAACTGTCTGACATAAAGAAAGTCCACAACTGCAGGAAGTCCATATCCATCCAACTGCTGAGTATGCCACAGCTGCCACTGCTAAATTCACAGCTAACGCTAATTTGAGTGTTCGTGCAGAGGTCAATATCTGGTGGTTTTCAGCTGTGATGGAAAATTTGTTTACATTCCCAAAGGTGAAATTATACAATAACAATGGATATATTTACAGGCCAGCAACAGAATTGAGCAATGTTTTTATCATTTCTAAACAATCAATTTAATATTGCATTTCTGTCCTTCCTAGATGAGGTATTTCTGGGGGTTCTCCACATTCCTTTTAATTAAACGTTTACTACATAGTTCTTCCTTATCTGAACTAGAAGTTTACAGATAGAGAAGTATTGCTTCTATATGCTTTCATCTGCCAATTTTTCAAAAAATGTCCCATCGGAAGCAGGTTTATGTTACTTTCCTCCAAAGATCCTTTCAAAATAAAACAATGCTTTGTTATCAATACAAGCTCACCGGTCTCTCTCCCACCCTCCAAAGGGGAACTGTGTTTAGTAATAGACGGAAACAGCCGTCTCTTGGCTTGACATAGATTATGCAATCCCTCGAGGCATATGGCAGCGTCCCTGCCTCAAATTACACTTGCAGTGGAACACCTGCGAACATACAGTATGTAAACCCATGCTCACACATGGTTCCTAACCTAACTACAACCCCTCCAGAGGGGCGAGGATCAAAGGCAATCATAAACGGGAGACACTCCTGTTCAGTGCAAACACAGACATAGTCATGAGCAAAATACACTCAGAGGTTGAGGGATTTCCCCCTGGGACTGTGCTTTTTGTGAATGAATGAGTAGCACACAATAGCGTGGCAGCCAAGCTCGAGAGACAGAAGGACAAGAGCTTTAGGAGAAAAAAATGACTGACTGGCACACATCAACAAATGGTAACCATTTCCGCCAGATGGCTTTTACTCGTGAAATAGTGGAATGAAAAGAAGGGGGTGGGAATGAAAATGTCTTGATTGGCTCAGGGCAGGATGCCTGATTCTAGTCCAACGGTTGTGATTGGTCGAGAGGTATGGCCTCACCTTAAAAGAAAAAGGTTACTCTAGTTCAATGACACTGAGATTTCTGTGCATTCATACGTATGTGCATGCGCGTGTGTTTTGGCGTGGCTCAAAACAGACATTTACTATACAAACAATGGAAAGGCACCATGTATGGGTGTTGATCTGTACATTCCTGATCCTCTCGTCACTGCTATACTACATTTTCTCTGTCAGTCCAGATGGGACTGACAGTTTGGAGGTTTTAATCAAATGGCAAAAGATCCAGAATTTGGAATAGTAAATCATAAACATCCACAAAAATTTTTAATTGAAACAAAAGACTTAATTAATTAAATGTAAACCAGTTCCACGCATCACATTAGCAAGAATTAACAAATAGCTTCCTTTCCAGTTCCGCTATTCAGGCATTCAAATGTCACAGGCAGTGTGTCAGCATAATCAGTAATGGCACGGAAAGCAGTTGCTGGGAAAAACATAAGTAAGCGCCATAGAATCCGCATTCAAACTAAATTCATTTATAAGCATGTACACGTTCCTGCTCTGTGTAGTGGAGCCATCCGCCCCTTGCCAATTCTAACCTTAACCATGACCCCTTCCTTCGCTCTCCACCATCAAATCTTTAAACTGACCTTAATCCCTAGACCGTGACCCTGTGGTTTCTTTGAATGTTAGCCATTGAACGGGTGGCACTTGGCCAAACAAAGAGACTTTGTGTTAAATCCAACTCGAGTGCTCGGTGGGAAAATGGCAGTGGCACAAAACCTACTTTTGATCCCCAGCTTACAGACACGCTTGATATTATCCTGAGGAAAATTCATAATATGCCTTTATTACGTGAGAAATTACTTCAACAATCATTCGTTTTCTTTAAACTGTACTGTTGGAATTATGTATTTTGATGATTATTAGTTTCCAGTAGTGTCTGACTGAAAAAAAAGACTCAGTTGAGAACTGTTTTAACTATGCACAAAGGTGTTAGTGAACAATTGTCTGTTACACATTCAGTAGACATACAACAGCATTAACATTCCTGTGAAGTCTTGTTTCTAGACAAATGCAACATTTTCACTCTCAGTTTCAGATCCCTGAGTCCTGTTCCTATCTAGTCTTATTTTTTCAGTTCAGTCATTTTTTTTTCTTGTGCCATTGTGCACAGAGCAAAGCAATAACTGCACAGCAGGTTGTAATTTTTTTATAAATTGTGTCTGGTCTCAAAGTGTGTCCAAAGTGTGACACAAAACAGTCAAACTCATTTCCGCCTTCCCTGAGTTCTCTGGTCTGAATGCAAACAACATGCACAAAGCTGCTTTTGGATGAGGCAGTGCCATACAGCCTGACTTCAGTTGACAGCCCTGCCCTGGCAGTAAAGCCGGAGAGACGCTCCTGAGCTTTGACCAGGAAGTATACTATTATTTGAATGAGTGAACAATGTCACTTACCGAACAGACTATGTGAATACTATACAGTGGCATAAAGGAGTAAAGATCCGTAATACCAACATGCAGGCATTCAAGTTTATCCTTTGATGCTTCTCCTATGTCACCACTAATGAAAATCTCCCTGGGGCAACACATTGAGCGGGTAGGCTTTCCTCTGATCTTGAAGAAATAGGAGAGGATGGTTAGAGTGAAACTCTGTACAGACGTTTCAAGATATGGTGCAGGGAATTTTCTGTGGGAGGTTGATATGAGCTGTAGTAGGCAACTGTAAACCAAAACAGTGGAAGATTGTGTATCAATGTGTTGTGTTCAAAACAACCCTTCACATTTCATAATGATTGATCTTTTAAATATAGGTAAATTACTGATTAATGCATTTTTCATCCAAATTACAATAAGCATTTTCTTATTCACCTCTAATCATGCAGATACTGGCCGTTTAAACTGCTTTTCGAGAGATGCTTTTCTAACGTTTATGTGTCCAGTCCAGTACAGTGGAGGTGAGTGTAATGTAGTTTGGGCCACTCCCAGCACTGAAAAACAGCTGAGTTGGTACAATAGCAGTGGAATAGTGTGAGGAAATACGTTTCAGAGTAGTAACTGGGGAAAGAAAAGCACGTGAGCAGGTAGGTGGAGAAGAGTGAGGTGACTAGAAACCAGGAAGGTTGAGGTTACTTCAGGGCAAGTAGGATGAAAATGAATGAATGATTGAATGAACTATGAGACAGATCTCTCTGTCTGTACTGAACTACTTTGTACTGCAGCATTTTTTAAATATAAAGCCATAACGCATGGAAAGACCACAACAGTGATACCATGCCTTTATTTACATCATACAGAGGACAAAGAAAACAAGGACTCATCACCCTTAATTAACTTCACTTTAAAAATAAGGAAATCCAAAACCTTCAGTTTAACTGACACAGACAGAAACTATTCTCCCAGAAACTCTTGGAGAATACTGGTTCTGCAAAAGATTTGTCTGTTTTATGTGTCATAACTTGTCTTAAAAACACAAGAGGTCATTTCAGATCTCTTCCCAAATTCGCCATATGTCTTCATTACAGGAAGGCAGGATGCTTGTAAACTCTGAGTCAACACATTTGTCTCAGTGCAGATTGAATCTTGCCAGTAGGAACGTTGTCAAGATGGATCCTTTCCTGTAGTCGTCACGTCAGTACTCTCTGTTTGAAACTGATTATGAATGGGTGGACTGAGGAGTGTTATAAACAGAACTACGTCACCAGAAGAGGTTTTAGGGTATTTACTCTGCAGTCTAAGCTTTTACAGACCTGTTGGTGCTGGCTTTATTTCTGTTTAGTCTGTTCTGCAATTTCCCCTTCACTCACCAAAACCGGTGTATTTCACACATATTCAAGTTCTGCAATAGGCAATGAACAGCTAAGATTATATGAGAAACTATACAAGCATGTAGACAGAGTAGTACAAATACCCCCATATGTGGAGGGTGATGAACATTTGATATTAGACGGAGCTGCAGAGCTGGTGAACAGCTGGCGAACACACAAACCTACAACTGTGTACCTTTTCATAGTGTCTGCATACGCATACTCACACGCACGTCTTTTCTGTACACAATTAAATTAAAGCTAAGACTCCCAAAATAATTGGAGCTTGTCGGTGCTAATAATAAGAAAGCACCGGGGGTTTGGTACTTATTTATCATTTTAAGCATTTGTAAGTGAGGTGCAAAATGCAACATAGAGAAACATTTGGACTCCATGTCATTGTGATCCAACAGATGTTGGCAAGTTTGGCAAGCTTAAAAACATGGCTTAAACTAGATATACAAGTTCCACACAGTGGTGGCGTCATCCCACTGATTACCCCATAATCAGTGCACTTTAGATTTTGTTAAGTGCTTGGACCCTGGTTCATCTGCTTGCAACTGTAGTTTTCTACTGTTAATACTTGTCTTTTATTTTTAAAATAAAGCTTTATACCATGCCAATTTCTGGGAGATAATATATATAAATATTGAATCCAGAGTGAACCTTACAAAGTCTAAATATCCTCCAGCTAGTTCATTCTATTGTTCTGTTGTTCAGAACTGCAAAAGACCGTTAACCTGTAAATTACACAAAACAGCGACGGCAGCCAGCCTCCAGTCATGGACAGGAAACACTCACAACTTGGTAAAAGGGTTCAAATTTGTGTTAGTGTGATTTCAACCCTGAAATATTTACCTTAAAGTATTTCACAACATTCACAGCTGCTCTCCCCAGAAGAATTAAGACCATTCAAAAACAGAATAGCTCACACACAGGAATGTAAGTGCAACTATATAAAGTTCCCTGAGTATATTTAAACTTAACTAGAGGTTATAGAGTATAGTATATCATATTATACTGGGTGTGTAATTTTTGCCTGTTGCTTCATGCACTATTGTGTGCAATCAGATCAACAGTAAATTGAAAACATGCAAAGTAGAGAGCCAATGTTTGCACACAAACTGGGATTTACCTCACTGCTATAATGAGCAGGAGAGGTATTTCACAGTAATTACATGGTAAACACAAGTTGCCTGCGTCTGCCTAAAGAAATGATTTAACACTTTGTATGCTGCTGGATTGGACATAAAATTACAGCCACTGTATGTACAAAGACTGTTATCTGTCCATCCATGAGGTCAGGTTTACACACTGCAAAGTGACTCAGGTCGATTTTTCCCTGGTGAGACACAATAACTACAAATAAGAAAGAAAAAAGTGATTAAAACTACTAGTGCCAGGTCCTGGAGAGTTCTGTTTGGAGCGTAAAATATATCTTGTGACTCTAAGTGTATTTACACACCACACAGATACTTTGGTATGAAAAAGTTGGAAGACTGTTTTGATATTTTCAGATTGTACAGACTGCCAAACAAAGTTTATTGCTCTTTTGTACCTTTACATCACCTCAGACAAACTAATGTTTAAGACTCTTCCCTATCTCTTGAAATTGTGTTTATATATGGTATTATCATTTTTCTAAATATATTTTGGTGACAAATTAATTAATTCCTGGCTGGATATTGTACAAAGGCAAGTTTTTTTGGAGTGCTGCATTTATTGCTGTGGTTTCTTTGAGGTGATGAAGGGCAGGCATACAAAGCTCACAACTGTGACTCTCCCATTAGGCAACAAAAGCACTTTGGTTAAACAGTTACCAGACACCACATTTTTATGCACATGCCCATAAATAATGTGCCTAAAATACAAAGGTCACTGCTCGTCAGCTCCTTTGATTACAGCCATAACCCTGGTCTCAGTTAATCAAGCAATCACAAAAAACTCAAAAAACTAGACATTATTCCACAATAATACTTTCAACCAAAGCTTTTGTTCACTTGTGATGGAGTGGAGTTTTTAGCACTTGCAAAGTGTGACTGTACGGTAAAGACTTTTCAGTTGTGTGTGTGAAGCTTCTACAGAATCAAAAACAGCTCTGAGCAGTGACACAGGCTTCCTATAATACTTTGCACAAAAAGATTAAGGAGCCTTAGAGCTTTCGACAAAATGTATCAAGGTAATGTGAAAATAAATCCTGTTTAATAAGATGAGACTAAAATGCACAATATTTCTCTACCAAGAGCAAAGCATCCCATGGGAGCAGGACAATCTATCTGCAAAGCTTGTTACTGGAAGCAATTTGGCAAAGTGGTCGATTTTTACCATTCTGCACGTCGGCCCCATGAACAGATGGCAAATTAACTATGGTTAGTGATAGTAAAAACTGTCAGGTGACTGGAGTTTTCTTGAATTAAACCAGACCAAAATGTTTGCATGTGTTGAGGGCCTAAACATACCCATAAACAGCTTAGTGGTATAATTACAAGTGGATATCAAATTGCAAAATGACTGCAATATGATATGTAAAATATTCAAAAAATGTATCTATTTGTGATTATAGTTTGAAATAAAGCTGTAGAAAAAAAGACACCTACAGTTTGGCAGGAAATGACTTAAATTCAGTTGTACGACATTCTTTAAGTTGTAAGCTGATAACCTCATCATCAACTGCCTCGTCACATTTGTGCTACAGACATTCTTGTACGAAGGGTGTCCCTCCCACAAAAAATGCAGTGGTAACAAACAAGCTGTGGTAACCAAAAACTGCAGGTAACCATGGTAACAGTTGGTCTGCTGTAGTGAAACACGCCTAAACGTATGTTGTCTCTACACACACATCAAACTTTCCATCTGCAGTCTGTGCGTAGGACTGATGTTCAGTACGGTGACAATATTTTATTTATAATTTAAACACAGTTAACTCTGATTATCCACTCGCTTCCAAATGGGCCTCTATTCCCATTTCCCACTTATTTTATGAAACATCAAAACTTGATCTGGTGACATTTAAAAGCTCATCAGTGAGTAAGTCAACAATTTCTTCATTAGTTAGGGCAAAAACACACACGCATCCTGAAAACTGGACCATACAACCAACATCAACAAGCTATTCAGACTTGAATAATTAAACTGGCGTGTTGTAATTGTGTCCTTCATTATATAATGAAAACAATATTTGAATAGAAAGGAATGTGCTCATCACATCAGACTATTCAGAAAAAAAAAAAATTGCCATGCTTAACACCTTTGTTCTCCGTGACAAAAACCTTGGCTGCAGACAAGGGTTCCCAGCAGACTAGAGTTATCACAGCGTGTGTGTTCATCCATCTGAAAGATAGACTTGATGTGAAATCACTCAGTCCGTCTGACATGTCATTTGGCACTGGGAAGCCCCTCTGACACCACCCACCAACACGCAACCACACGGGCATGCACGCATACACGGTCACATTGCAGTCACCTCATGCACATCACACCACTTCTCACCCAATAGGTGTCAGGAAGCTTCCAGTAACAGATGTTCCGGTTGTGAGTGTACAGCAAAACATGTCACTCTTTACAGGTGACATACTGTACATACTATACTCGTACTTGATCCTTAAACTATTCTAACTTAAAACAGAAAAGAGATCCAACATGTTTAGAATATAATTAATAATCGTGATTGTGGAATATTTCAATTCAGCTTGAATTAATATTGTTAGATCTGCTTAGGTTTATTTTTTCCATTCTTTATATTGTTTTTTTTTAAAAACAACTGTTCATCCATCTACCAGCTTTTTGACAGTGTGCATATGATACGTGTTGAACCTGATCTCTGGGAGTCTAGAATTACCGTGCCAGTATGTATTTGTATGTTGCAGGAACTGAAGGAATCATTTGCACCAGCTTTCTGTTCTCGAGCTGTTTTGTATACTGAGCATAAAGATTTTAAGTTCAGTTGAGATTTAAACATCTCAATGGACTGGTTTGTGCTTTTTTTCCATAAGCTTTGTATGTTTCCTTATTTGATTGATTTATTTACGGGAAATATCTGGTTTATGGTTGAGAAACCATAATGTTTTGAGCATTCTGAAACCGTATTGTTCCGTTGTTATTGTCTTCAGGCTTCAGCCTCTGTGAGTAACCACATTCACAGACAACAATGTGACCATGGTCATAAAGTGGCTAGCAGGCAGTCCAATGACAGGAATGATAAAAATGTTGCTACAACATTTTAACGCTGACAAAAAAATCTGTGATAATACATGTTTGTATATGTTGGAGAATGTTGTTTGGGGTTTTCCTGTATTCTTTTCCAATTTCTGTAGAAAACTACCTGCCGGAAGTCTTGCAGCTCTTCAAAACAACTTTGAATACTATGTTTTGGTGCCCAACCACAGGATCAAACCACATGACGCTTCCTGTCGCACCTGTTATTCACTTTTCACATCTTACTTTTTCACATACTGAAGGGATTTTGAAAGCAAGTGAGTATAGTATAAAGGCATTTTGAAAGATACAAAATGAGCAGTCTACATCATAAAACAGCTGCCAGAATGCAATAAACAATGCAAACTGACAGTTTAAGGAAAGTCATTTTGTTAGTTTTATTCTTTAGCAACAACACTTTTAGAATAGATTTGTTATGTGGGTCTACCTGTCATTGTTTTAGCAGCTAAGATACTGTATTACAAATTAAAGTGATTTCATTGGAACTTAAATAAAAATATAAATTTGAAACTTTTGCACAATTTCCTCTGCTGTATGTAGAGTTCAGCTTCTGTTGCATCGTGGGACAATAGCAAATATCAAAACATGTAGGATTTAGGGAGAATGGTTGAAAGGAAATGACAGTTTAGCAATTTAGCAAATGGGAGTGAAGGTGGTTGATATACAGGCACAATATCCACACTACAGGGAATAAATGGCAGGTGTGATCAGATGAACACATGAGAGACAGGTGAGTAGGATGGAGCAGGATCAGGTGATCCCTTCAAGAGAATGTCATGCACAGTCTGAATCCTCCCTCACCGTGCAATGTATTGGTGGACAATTGACAATTTGTAGAAATCGAGACTAGCTAAGTTAAGAGTTAAATCCACACTCAGTAGGTGCACCTGCACAATCTAAAGCAATCCATGCCTGCCATGTGATTGCTTATCCAGGCTTATGTATGCTCATGTTTGTCTCCTATCTGTTTTCTGCTCTTGCCTTCAACAAGATTTTTCTTTTATCTTTTAGTTTAATAAACCTTTTACATAACACTGTCGCCTCTGTTTTGCCTCCTTCTACTTTACATAAGATGTGACACGATATAAAGCTCTATTTTCTCTCTGCTGTTCAATTGAATCACCCTTATTTTATATATTATATCTTAGCTCACATTTTGTTATTTTCATATTATTTTTAACCATGTTCATTAAATTATTGGATGAAGAAAGTAAAATTTGAGCTGACAGCTTTTGTCTCTCTGGCCATTCAAAGGTCAGCTCTGTCAAGACAACACATCGAACTTCCCCACAGTTGGAATGAATGGCTATTGTTTTAAACCCTGCTCTATGCAGGTTTCAAAAGATGGAGAAGCGGAGCCTGAGCAGGTATCAGTGTGATCGGCTTTTTCTGTTGTGTTATGTTATGTGTTGTCTCCAGTTCCTGTCATATGACAACCTGTTCACTAAAAGGATGTGAAATGTCACTAAATAACATCTTGACATTTTGAAAAGAAATGGAAACTTCTTCTAGTCTCTGTTCTTTATTTTACTTAAGTGTCAAAGTAAGAAGTTGCCATTTTAAACACAGTGACATCCTGAAGTGACTAGTCTCAGTTTCCATCTCTCACTTTTGTTGCAGACCTTGGTCTTAATACGCACGGTGCATCTCGAACTACATTTTAGGAAACACTGTTGGACATATTCTGATCACATCAAGATGTACGAAGGCATCGCCCAAGTTTTAACACATCGAATGCAACTACTCCTGGAAGAAATAAGATGCTAATTGAGTCTTATAGTTAGTGCAGTCTTATAGTAGGTCTCATTTTACTTTTACTTTTTAGGTCTTTAGCTGACACACAGCCAGAACAAGTTAAAATGAGCAGGCTAGTGAGGGTCAGAGTGATTGAATCATAAAGGTTGTATTCTCTTAATTGTGGTCCTGTCTACATCCTCTACATTGTCAATTTTTATAATTGTATGTCTTCAAGAGTTATTTATGTAAATCACTTTAAAAGAAATAGTCTAGGTGGGTAGCAGACCCCCACAAATCACATGTGAAAGCCAGTTGACACATGTTTTTACCAACTGCCAGTACAGTCTAAGCACAGCATCATCCAATCATAATTATTATCAGGTCAATTGTACAATGTGTGTTGCCAACTTTCTCTGATGATTAGGTAAGTTGATCACACCTTACTCATCTCACAGTGCCTCTGGTCCCTCTGGTAGACACAGTAAACCATGTAGTGTTATTTTAATAACATAATCTATAGCAGCTCGACGACTGACTGTTTCTACCTCACTGACTTTAGCATCCTCACTTATTCTTTGGAACTTCTGGTATCACATCACTCCAGTGTTGCTAATTATTATTATCTACTGGGGGAGTAAAAAACTGAAAAACTGAAACCATTGTACACCATTATCTGACTTACCAGATGGCTCTGCCAGCACATTTCAGACTGGTCTTTTGTGAACCTGATGAACTCTGAAACTCTCACTTTCTCACTACACTGTACATAGAATAACACATTTTTATTTCTAGGAACGCCACCGCTGTGCATTTTTATGTCATTTTTTGAAAGCCTGAGTATCCACACTTCTTATGTTACTAATATTACA
This sequence comes from Ctenopoma multispine, assembly GCA_034779795.1. Lineage (NCBI taxonomy): Eukaryota > Metazoa > Chordata > Actinopteri > Anabantiformes > Anabantidae > Ctenopoma > Ctenopoma multispine. The sequence continues at coordinate 17,863,678 of JAUYWH010000027.1, read as the reverse complement.
AGGTAATTGAAAAGCTTAGTTAGTTAGTGAACAGAGGGAGGGACCTATACTTGTATAATAAAGAACTAAAGAATACGACGACAGGTCTGTTTTTAGTATCTGTTTAAAGTATATATGATGCTCATAATGAACAATACAGCGCATCAGCTACAACCTGAACAGGTTTAAAGAATAACCAAGAAAAATGCTTAATTGTTCTAAGCTCTTGAGTAAAAACACTGTGTACAGTGTCTAGTGTGACGTTAAACACTGTTAAAATGAAAATCACTTCTCGGTCTAGTGCAACTGTTTTTTGTTTCCCCGTATAAAATTCCAAACCCATGAGAAACCTCTAGAAAAACGTGTCACAATAAGTTTAAAAGCCTGATTGAATAATTATCTGTCCTTGAAGGTTTTGCAACACTGTTATGTAAGATTGGGTTGGGTGTTAATCACTATCCCCAATTAAAAACCCAGTATTTCTTTACAAATATTCATGCTTTCCAAAGCAGAGGCTCTGTGTTTGCAGCGGTAATGCTGTATTTGTGGCAAGGACATAATTTATGTCTGCTTGGATGAAAGGGAACTGACTCATTCCTGGAACAGCAACTGAAATAATAAAATTAAGATACTCATGAACATAATTTATTCTGGTCTTTTTATTAAAAAGTGGCCTTATGTTTCACTTTTGTTTGAAGACAAGATGTTTGCCTAATTTTCCTAGCTGCTGACCAAATCATGCTTAAATTTATATAAAATGGTGCAATCAGGGCACATGTTTGTTTTTCTGTTTCCAATCACCTGTTGTTACTCAAGCTTCAGTTTAAGGGATTTTAGAACAGGTTCACTTTCATAGCAGATTATGGATTATCACTAATACATGTGTAACAAGTGTGGGTGAAAACATGGTGAACCACAACGTAGAACGAGCTACAGTAAACATGAAGCAGATGGACATACACATTATGATCCCCAATTCCTGCATCTGAAATCACATGAGCACTTGGCTGATTTTGTGTGTGTTCATCGCGGTGTTCAACTCTCTGTTGATTTTGCTTTTAACACAACTGCAGGATTAAGTTATTCTGGATTAATAAATTAATCATCAAATCTGTTTAATCTGGATATAAATGAACTCAGTTATTTTTAGTCTGAAATGTTTAAGAAACTATCCTAGCAGACTCTGTACACCCACACTAACCTGCACATTATACTTGCTAACACCAGTATGTTAACTTTGTCACTGTAAGTACTATCTAGTAGTTTGTGTCCAATGCAAGTGGAGTATAGTTTATTCATTCCAGACAGCAAAGGTCGTCATGAAATAACAGCAATAAACGAAAAAAAGTTAAATACAACAATATGATTACAACTAAATGATTAACCGTGATTAACTTCATCAAATGCTTTAGATGCACCCAGAAAGCAAATGAATATTGTAGATTTTTAACAATTTATTTTTAAGCACATATACACGTCTGCAGCATGCTAGACAAAGCAATTAGTCTATAATTTTCTATTCTAGATATTTTACCAGTCTTATCTTTAACTACTGGTACCAGTAACACAGTCAGCATAGAATCAATATTATCAGCCCCAGTAACCCTAATCAATACTAGCTGGACAGAGAAATATTCAAAAAAAATTGCTATAGCCTTGTTTTTAATAAAATATTTGATGTTTTCATGTTTCAAATGTTTTCATGAGTTTTAAGAAATCTGCAAAGCGTGACTGTGATTGAAACCTCCAGAAAAAAAGTTGATCTTGAGTTAAGGTTTTTTGCCAAACGTCTGCTTATCTGTGATGTGGAGCTGTGATTTTGGGAGTTGGTTGTGTTTTTGCTCTTTCATGATCTAATGTGTGTGACAAGATCCAATGCATAATGAAGACTTCAACTGTTTCATTAAGCTGTCTTTAATAACTATTCTTTTAATCAGTCTGAAACATTTGGAACAGGAAAACAACGTGAGGCTCCCCTCTTTTTCTACATGCACCTAAATGTCAGCATTGCTGAGGCAGGGCTAAGTTTCTGAGGTGCCTCTGCTGTCTCTCCGTGTTAGGCTTTTCAGTGAGCGCTCCGTGAAGATGTACATCAAAGAGCACAATGCCAGCCGTTAAGTCACTCCCTTTAGTACACTTCACTGTGGTTATTGTTCCCGTGGGCTTTTGTAAGGAATTGAGCCACTGCACAAAGATTCATGTCTACTCTGAAATAATTCTGCATGAAGCAGTTTGAAGGCCAAGTCAAAATAGTTTGGTGAAAGGTATTCTTGTATTTGCGTGTGCTGGAATTATACACTGAAATTTATGTGTTAAAAATATATGAAATACACTAACTTTACCTCAGTTTGAAAAATAATATTTATATATGCCAGCTCCACAGTATTTGATACTGGTACAGGCTGTGGAAAGAATGTTTTAAATCCAAGCTATGGACACTGCACGCAAAGAACTAAAAAGCAAACACACGGTGGTGAATTAAAACATACAGACTATGGCAGTTTCATATTACTGTTAAAACTAGTGTGTGGATGAGATTATGTGTGTATCGTTAAACAAAAAAAAGATCACACTGAAACGTTAAAACGTGGCATAGGGAGCTGAATCCAATCCTAGCATGCACAAAGGAAGAAGTGGGTACACTTTGGACAGGTCAGGGCTAAATAAACAGAATGACACAATCTCACTTTTATTCACACTGGCAAACTAGAGTGTCCAGTTTAGTCTCAACTTACTTCTGTAGAAGAAACTACAGCAGCTGCACAAAACCCATAAAGATATAGAGAACATGTAAGTACAGAATCAGTGTTATAAACTATCCCAAACAGAGGTATCCGAGGCAACAATGTGAAGATAACTGGACATAAAACATATATCTTCCATGATGTTTTATAAGAAAAATAACACACAGATGTCAGTCATGACATTCTCCTGTTCAATCCTCAAATCTCTGTGTTGGCAGCAGAAACAAAATCCTAACTCTATATTACAATACAGTGCAGTGTATGCAAAATTCTAAGGCCACCATTAGATCTGTTTTTTAGTAATCCTATGATGGCCATGTATATTTATTCTCAGTGATAACATCAGAATAACAAGAAACATGAAAAGTGGTTTCTTGCCTGCTATCTTTCCACAATGACCATTCCTGATCAAGCTTCTTCAGACTATGGAACAATCAACTTGGCATCCAGATGAAGCTGTCACATGCTGAGCCAGGTCCTTGCTGGACTTCTTCCAGTCTCCCAAAGAAGAAACTCTGATTCTGATCATCTCTTCTTGACCTCTCTATATTCCTCTACGGAGGTGTCTCAATATTTTTTACTGTAGCATACAGTGGATGTTTTTTAAATATGTTTATGTTTTTCAATACTTTTACCATATTTCCTATATTCTCTAGTTGCATTCTAATACAGCTACAGAAATAAAGTGGTGTAGTGGTTAGCGCTGTTGCCTCACAAATCCACGTGTTGACTGAGGGTCTTTCTGTGTGTGTGGCGTTCTCCTTGTGTCTGTGTGGGTTCTTTCTGGGTACTCTGGTTTCCTCCCAAAAACGTCCAAAGACGTGCAGTTAGGTTAATTGGTGACTCTATAAATGGTTGTCTGTCTGTGTATGTCAGCCCTGTGATAGACTGATGACCTGTCCAGAGTGTACCTGGAAGCTGCCCAATGGAAGCTGGGATAGACTCCAGCCCTCCTGCAACACTTAAGAAGACAAGCGGTTCGGACAATGGATGAATAATAGGATTGGATTTTTGGTGGTCTTTGCATAGCACTGTATTTATAGCAGGTGCATAGTTTATCATGCTTGTAGCACTTCTTGCTATGAGGCACACACTGAAAAAAGTTGAGTTTATATACTTAAATACTTACTTATACACAATTATTTACAAGAATTGTAGTATATGAAGTATATGAATTCATACTGTTCATAAGGTGATAATTGATGAATTCTGAGTAAAGAGCAGAGCTGTGATCTCAGACACAGCCAAAGGTGAACCCTGAAATAATCAAGCCAAACAAAACCAACACACCACACATGTCTCAGAAATATCAACATTTGTGCACATGGTATGTCATGTGTTCATGCAAAAGGAACCTGCCTATCATGATGGCTAACTGTGAAGTTACACAACCTTGCATACATGTTTGTTATTTACTCTCTTTGCTCCATAAGGTGATCAGTCATGTTCGTCATGAGGACTGCACAGTGGAGGAAGGATCTCACCTTCTGTTGACTCAGTCAATGCTAGAAAGAGACATGACGCACTGAAACTTGAGTCCTTGAACTATATAAAGACGGAACTGTTGCAGTGAGGTACCACTAAACCCCTTCAACCTGTACATGCACACAAACCTGCACGCGCCTACTAACAGTTATTTGCTTAGTCAGTTCAACTACCGTATTTTTAAAACCTCTTCACGTTTTTTTTAAGAATGCTCTCTGGAGCATCCTTCTCGAGTTAACATTCATCTGGTGCACCTGACAAGAATGGATGTTCTGTTTCTCTCCAATTAATCAGAGGAGCCCCTGAAAAAAACGTATCACCGTTTCACCGCCAGCACCTATGTCTTCACTGCTCTTTTGGCGTCTACAGGACTCCGGGTGTGATTCCGGGCACTGGGATACCTAGAAAGTTGGCTTTGTGGCCAGTGCCAGTTTCCATGGTTCCCCCCTATCAAAGGGAGGTTCTTTTAGGGCCTGGTGCATTTGTGTAGTCCCTGTGAAAAGATGGCTCTGTGTCCTGGGGTCCCAGGCCCAGCGAGGGCAGAATTCCTCTGTGACTCCGGCAGAGCTGGAGCTGTGCAGCACAGCGGATGGAAGAGAAGCAGAACAGGAGCAGCATGTGAGGGTCCTGGCACATGGCCAGTTAGGAGCACGGGGACTGGGTCACACAGTGGGAGTTCACAGGAGGAAAGTAATCAGGCCACTATATACATATTTACACCAGCAACCAACACATTCAAGTGGAAAGATACAGACAGGCACAACCTGACATCTGTACAAACCCAAACACTTACAAAAGTACAAGCATTTAGTTTTTTGTCCCATCAAAAGTTTCCATTTATAATTTATCAGGGAACTAAGCATCGGTTTTCACCGAGCTGGACAAACAACCTGCCTGTTTGCATGATCTGAAGTGTCATAAATTGCACACTTCAAATCTCTTCTTACAGTGTGAAGTGTGTTATTAAGTGTGTACATTTTTGAATATTTTTGCTTTATAGATTACATATGACTCATCACTTACATGTACTGTATTGGCACTCCTTCTGCTCCTTACTTCTTTTGTTCACAGACAAGGAACTATGTAAACAAAAAGTAGAAATCTGGAATGTGAAACATCTACAGTGACTCACAGGAAGGAGAGGAGGATAAGACAGGCCAGATTATCGACATCAAGAAGGGGCAGTTACAAAACGTACCAGGAAATTCGTGTACGTCGCTAACTGTAGTGGTAATGGGACATGCGGCTGAACGTCTTTCCTGGGTTATTCCAGGGTTTGAATAGCAACCACAAAACCACAATTGTCCCGGGACTGAATGTGCAAAAGAGAGTGAATGATCTGTTTTCAAAGGCACTACCAGTACCACCAGCCTTTCCAGTTAACTGAGTATACTGCTATTGTCACTTGTCACATTAATGAGCTGCTCACACCTTGTAATTTTACAGGAGCAATTATTTTCTTGATATTCTTGAAATTGTACTTTGTTCTACATGAAATATAGTGAATTTTTGTACCTTGAGTACTCCCCAAATATGAGACTAAATAAGAACTATTACTTGTCACTTACTTAAAGGGACAATGGTGCAGTATGTGAGGCAGTTGGCAACTGTTAACTATCAATGAACGCCAGGGTTGACGGTTAAAATATATGTAAATCTACAGGACACAATCAGCACGTGTTAATTATCTTATTCATCTTAGTAAACTGTGTCCCAAACATTCGCCATGCTCTTTATTTAAATTAGTATCAGGAAGTATACGGAAATGTTTAAAGAAAATGTTTACATGTACAATAAAAGCTTTTCTGTCTGAAAAATCTTAACTAATCTTTTCACATTAAACGTAGCGGAAAAAAGAGTTGGCATCCTCCGCACCAGGATCAAAGCGATGCTACAGAGCAGCATCACTCCAGCTGGTAGTGATTCAGCATCTAGCTTTAGTGGGACAATTCTTTGCTACCACATTGGCACAGTATGGCGATTAAATAGTATAATTGTGACACCTTGTCTTCGATAATACGTTTTCGTAGTTTTACATGCTGAACATGGTTGTTTCACTGTCTATGTATTATTATCACTTCATATTTGACTACTATTAACTGTTTCCATAAGGAGAACTGTTTTTCATAGTCATACGACTCTGTGCCTACACAGAATACAGGCTTTGTGCAGACAAATTGTTATTATCTTAATACCACTGTGCATATACAATAATAATTAGTCCCTTAAGGATAATATAATTCTTAAACAGGCATGGGGAAATACTGTGAATTTCTACCACAGTGTTCAGAACAGGCTGACTCAGCTCATAATGCCAGCTTAATGCCTGACTTTGCACCCACTGAACGGCTCCGTTTCCACTGTGGCTTCTGTAACAGCACCTGGGACTCCCCACATGGTGGCAGATATAGGAACAACCACACACCCATTCAGGGCTGGAGGTTCCGCTCTGTGGGGCCAAACATAACAATAACCTTCAAGCTGTTCTGCAGTTGTATGCTGCTCTGCTTTCCATGAATTGGCAATGTTGAATTCAAGGTTTTCCATGTTCGTGGCCAATAAAAGCTCTGTTCAGAACCTCAGTAAGTGTACAGAGAATGATTTAGTGTCAGGTTTGCCTCAATACAATGCTCATGTGTAGGAATTGTCTGCGTACAAGGTGCAACCTGACACAACAATATCTCTATAGGAGTATATTGCTTATAAAGTGCCGTAATTCCATAAAGCAACATGCAGTATGAGTGGTTTTGCATGTTTTTGCCAATTCTCTACACATCACAAATACTTAAATCAATGCAGTTTATTTGGATTTACCAGCAGCAACTTTTTCATTTCATTGAAATAAAAAATGACCTTGCAAAGTCCTTAAATGTAATTTAAGTTATGTTAAGTGATGTACAAGTGTCCAGAAGCTCAAACTTGCAGAACCATTGTTATTATCTCAAAAGAGTTTCTAATAGTTTGGGAACTTCTAAAGCTAAAGTCTAAACATCAAGATGTTCACAAAGCGAACTACACACTTCACAAGCAAGCGGCAGAGTTCTTCCTCCCTCTGCTGGATATGTGCTGTCAGTGCTTCTACTTTCTGCACCTTTATACAAACCTTTAGCAGTAGCAAATCAATGACTTGTTAATACTAGTTATGATTGCACAATAGAGGGTATAAACTGAGACATTTCAATACATTTGGGAGTACTGTGAACACTGTATATTTTAACTGCAACAAATTAGTGACCATGAAGGTATTATGGCTCCAAGGCCCCTCAAAAAAATACGATTTTAATCTATATTTAATGTATGACTAGAAATTATAACAGTGACTATGCTCTTAATTTAACTACATCTCAAGTAACCTTAAGGTATTTCTAAATGATTAAGCAAGCATCGTGACATTTATCTGTGAACCATAATTTACAGTATTTTATCGGCTATTGTCGCTAGGTATGACACTGCTGACAACACCGGAAGTTGTTTAGATGCCAAAGCGGAAGTTGCTGAAGCGTAACTCTCGCATTATTCATTCATCTTTGTCCACCGGCTTCCGGAGGTCTGTGACGCGACTTCAGTGAGGTTGTCCCTCGGTTTGTCTGACACAACGAACATAACACATACTGTACTGAATTAATGTTATGTTTTGGTATGTTTACGCTGGCTGCCGCTGTTACGTTGCCGAAGTAACGTTAGTTAGCTTAAATCGGTAGCTAACATTAGCCGTGCTACAAACATTTAGCTAGCGTTCAGGTTAACTAAGAAAACTGTCGTTGCTAATATCAATTCGCCGCTTATTCTGTTTGTACGTTGTCTTTAAGTTGATTGTATTGACTTTCTAGTTTAGCTTATTACCAAAAAGCAGGTGATACAATCCATAATACTGGGAAAGTTTTATATATTTGTTAGTGGCAAAAAGCTTTCTTGGTGTTATAGTGTAAAGAACCACGAGAGGGCGCCAGAGATCTGTAGGTACAACTTTGAAAAACATCATGTCGCTGTTGTTCTAGTAAATATTTCGTGTTTCTTTCCATATAGATAGGCCATTTATTAGACCAACGTTTGTGTTTCCAGGTTGTGTCAAATCTGTCTGGTGCTAAGTTATTAAGCTTCAAGACATTTGTAACGAACTCATGTACTGTAACGTTTTGTCACTTTCTAATAAGCCTTCAAGTCTGAGGTTGTTATGTCGAAAAATGTCAGAAATAAGAATACAGGAAACGGTAACAGACGCCTCACTTACTGGTAACCAACAGAAAAATCATGATTTTCTCTCTAATTAGAAATGTTAAAGTTTTCTTTAAATATTCCAGTGTATCAGACCTTTAAGTTTAAATGTTCGGGAGTAACTAATGAACACATTTTCAGAACACCAGAGGTCAGAGAGTCCATTGTAGCATCTACCTGATGAACTGAAGAGCCAAACAACCAAGTCTGAGTGTCCGTGATTGTCCTGTAGCAAAGGCAGACAGACTGAAGCACAACATGTAAGAGTAAAAGTACAACCTTTTCTAAATCACTGAGTCATATACATATGTCACTATCATTATCTATTTCTTTGAAGGTCAGGGTTAAAATACCACATGTCAGTGCCTGTTGCAGTGGGCATCCTGTTGGTGGGCCTCCCATACTCCATCTCTATAGCTGTCCAGTGGATTTATGGCTGGCCCCATAAGCCTGGATATAAGAAGTATATAGAAGCTCTAAAACCAAGGTAATCTAATATAAAGGTAAAAATGTACATTACATTATGTAAAATACTATGTGTGGTTTTGTCCACCTCCATCTATATTTTTTAATTAATTAAGAAGAAGTAATTATTAATCATGTTTTGCCTCTTCATTAGACGAATATACTGTTTGACCAGAGCTGTGCTTGAAACTCTCAAATATTTGCAATATGGGAGACTTTACATTCAGTGGAAGTCTTGGTACAAGAACAGTGGAAACCGTAAGCATTATGAAAAGGTGCATTAAAGATATTGTTTTATATGTCTTCGCATTGTAAGGCCAAGACATTTTCATTAAAGTCTCAAATAAAATAACACTGTTTAGTCAATTCAGTTAATGTTACACTTAAAACATTTGCATGTCAATACCAAAAACCTTATCAAGTTTCACAGTTCTGTCTGTGTGTGCATTTCAAAGGGCATTGCATTTGGCCGCCGAAGCAACAGGCTGGACTTGTACCATCCTCCTAATGTTGGCGAGACTGGAGATGTGATTGCACCACTGGTTGTTTTCATATATGGAGGTGCCTGGGGCTCTGGAGAAAGATCCATGTACTGTTTGCTGGCCAAGCAGATGGCTGAAGAACTGAATGCCACTGTCATTTGTCCTGATTACTGCATCTATCCAAAGGTACTAGATTTAAAACCACACACATTCAGATTCATATCATTTATGGTGCATATGTCGAGTAAGTACAAACCAATAATTCTGTGAACTAAACTTCAGGATTATGACAAAGAAGAAATTTAATTAGTTTAGTTTTTACTCTGTGTTCTGTACTGACTGCTGGTTTGATCTTATTAATAGGGGAATGTTTTAGGGATGGTGCAAGATATCGCTGACTGCTTGGTTTGGGCCCAAGAGAGTGGAGAGAAATTCCACTTTGACAAAGTAAGAAATAGCTTAATTTATTCTTTGTTAATGACAGAAACATCTGATTACAATGACAAGACAGATTTCTCATAATAAATAAAAACTCCTAAACATTCTATGAAATTAGATGTATCTATAATGATTACATTTAATTACTATTTACTGATGTTTGTCTTTTGAATTTAGAGATTTTATTTTACATCATTATGTACTTATACACAAATGCGTCCTGTTTGTCGTCTCTTTCAGGACAACATTGTGTTAATTGGTCATTCAGCCGGTGCACATTTGTGTGCACTGACCACACTGTTCCTCATTGATACAAGAGAAGAGCTTTTCATAGAGGCCAGCAAGCAAAGAGGCATTACACATGCAATAAGAGGAGTTATTGGTAAGGATGACTCTACACTGCATCAGAAAGATCCAGTCATGGTTGCAATAATGTTTAATGCTAAAGAAAAGTCAGTTTCAGTAAATTTAGTAATTGTGTGCCACAAAGATGATTTTAAGCTTCTGAATTTTTGCTCATTTTTTCTGCCTTTGCAATGACTTTTGGGCGCTGGTGTTATCTAAATAAAATTTGTCACCATTAATAAGACATTGATATTTTGTTAAAATCAGTTGCCAGTGAGTTAGTTTGTCGCATTCCCTGGACAGGTCTAAGCGGTGTGTTTAACATCATGGACCATTATGAACATGAGCAGAAGCGGGCAGTCGAATACGTCTCCAGCATGCACAAAGCCATGAATGGAGTGGAAAACTTTGTGTACTACTCCCCAACACACTTACTGAAGAAGCTCGACCAGGACAAACTGAACAGGTGAGACAAAAACACAAAATGTTAGGTTTTCTTTGATGATATTGGCATTATGATATTTCTAAAATCTATTAATAAAAAGAATGCAATATTCTATTATACTGTATTCAGCATGTATTTAAAATACAAACATTTTGACAATCCGTTCTCTTTTTATTTCTGTCAGAGTGCCTCCATTCACTTTGCTCCATGGAACCAGTGACATTATCGTTCCTGTCGAGTCTTCCACAAAGTTCTCTGAGCTTCTCAACTCGCTGTCTGTGAAGGTGTCACTCTTTCTGCTTCCTGAAGTTGGCCACACTGAGATTGTCACTGACCTCATGGCACCACACAGACACTTTTACCATCCAATTTACAGCTGTATCAAACAAGAGTTCAGAAAACTTCTGGGAACCTGCTGACATCCCATCAGATCACAGATGAATATCTCTATCTCTCATCAGTAATATCCACTGATTGTGCCATACACTTTCTTCAATTCCATAATAGTGATTTAAAGACAGATCAGATTACAGTCATTTTAATAATGTCTTGGAAGAAACATTCCAATAATAAAACAATAAGATTAGAATTAAAATATATTGAAACACTTTAAAAGCACTTTAATGTATAATATATAATCTCATTGTGAAAAACTATTTATTGACTGTGAGTATAGACATTAAAAGAATTCATAAAACCTTTTCTTCTAAATACCTTCATTTCTCTCACAGATCATACACAGTAACTATGAATATGAATACAGCAAATATCTTGTTTCTGGTAAATGTACAATTTTATATTCAGTTTATGGCGATACAGTGCTTATGTCATACCGTATAATTTGCATCTGACAGGTATTTTACATGTATAAACTGCTTTAAGCAACATTTGCATGCATATGGCTAAAGAGATGCACAAAACCTGTAAATGAATAAATAAATATAGTGTGTTTATGTCTGTACCGTAATTGTAGCTTTATTAACATAATTGAAATATTTTCAATGGAAATTACAACATTCATACTTTTACCCTTGGTAAAAAAAAAAAAAAACATTACCTAGGCATGTTGGTAATGGTTAAAAACACATTAATAAACATTTTTAATTTGTTAATTTTATGTTATGCTGTTTTTAAGTATAAATTAATTATGTATTTTGTTGACACGTAGTTAAGGCTAATGTGAGTCAGGTTAATAATAATAATACATTTTATTTAAAGGCGCCTTTCTTGAACATCAAGGACACCGTACAGTGAATAAAGGTAACAAGAGTTTTTCTTCTAAAACTTCTAAAATGTTTACGTGCTTTTTTTTTATCCTGCTCCTACCAGCTTTTATTATGTGAACTGGGTATAAAGCTTTTTTCACCCTAAGAGGACAAACACACACACACACACACACACACACACAGAGACACATGCGAGGCGGAGTCAAACTGGGATCTACAGCGGTGCTTCAGTCCAGTTCTGCTGCAGACACGGTCCTTCTCACTGCTCGGGGAACCAGCTGAACTCTCCTGTGTTCCTGTGCTCGACGTTACTGAAGCGTGAAGAAGTGGGAAACTGCTCGGTAAATATGTAACTGCACCGCCCGCTAACATGAGCGTTTCCATCGGGAGAAAGAACATGGATTCTGTCGGGAAAAGCGCCGAGAAGAAGTTGTGGCTCTGCCGTCTGCTCTGGTGGTCGCTGCTGGTCGAGCTGGCGTCGGGAGGTAATAATGCAACTTTTGGTTTCAATGAAAACTAACGAAAAACTAGTTTGATGCCGCTTTCGCTGACTAATTGTTAACATTGTAATAAGACCCTGGTTAACTTCTGTGTCTCACGTTTACTGCTGAAACTGTTTTACCCTGAACGCATCGTGAGGTCCTGAATACAACTTAAATACCACAACAATCTGTATCATCACTGACCCTTTTTTTGTTTTCGTTTCTTTGGCTGTGATTTCTTTCACATGTGCGCTACGTTACCCATCACCAAACACAGGCTCACATTTCAAATTTCAGAGGATCGTCACTTTTTTTTTCTCTCTGTGCTGTTCAGTTGCGTTAGAGCTTCACAGGTCTGGAAATGTTAAGCTCAGCGTTAACACCTAACAGGACTGAATGAGATGCGAATGGACAGGCTGCAGTCTCACGATTCATTTCGGCAACATCAGAAGCTCATTGCAGCTTCTAAAATGTCTGAATGAATTTTCTAACTAACGAGGCCAATAAAGGAAGGACTGGAAGGACTTCTAGTGCCCTCACCTTCTCACAGGCAGCGGTAGAAATGGGGCTCTGATGCCCACTGTACTGGAAGATCTACTCTCAAATGAGTGCGAGGAAATGAGCAGTTATTGCTGCGTTCAGGGATGTAAGAGAAAATACATGTTTTTAATCAGTTACAGCTTCGGATGAGCATTATTTACATCCATGTGGGCATTCATTAGCCTGTCTGGTCTGCTTGTCTAAATTCAGCATTCCCCCAGGCTGCCCATGAGTGTAATCAGGAATTATTTCACTGTCACTCACTCAGCATGCCCTTCATTTAAAGTAACCACAGTATGCTTTACTTCATCGCATTTCTGAATGTGTGAATCCTCTGTATTCCCTTTGGATTTTGCTAAAACGTCCACACCCCAGGATTTGACAGCGCATCAGCGTCAGAGTGGCATGACCAGTCAACTAAAATCCAAAGAGGCACTTCAGTCAAGTTGCATCTCTGATTTGTTGTACAAACTGAGCACACAGGCAGTGACAAGCACTGGTCTTGCCCCTGAAATTACGTGTAAGCGGGTGTTTGCAAAAAGGTCACTGACTGTTGCCGAAGGAGCCGTTTGGGAAGTTGCACAGAAATATGCCCGTGTCACCCAAAAACTACTGCATGACATGTAGATTACAGAACAGGCTTCTGACACCTCCTGTTTCTGCTTTTGAGGTAATACAGTCAGGTGTGCAAAGGTATGTTAATGTGAGGACACTGATTTTTTTTTGTTTGTTTCTGTCGCACTCTTTCATTTACTCACTCCCCAAATTTCAGCGTTTCTGCAGCTGAAGCAACCCCAGTTTTCGCTCCCTCACGTGCCTACATTATTACCATTGTTCTGCAGCTTTCCAAGAATCTAGTTCTTTAAAGGCAAGTGTGGAGTTGGGAAGTTTAACAAAGCATGACGTTCAATAACGTGACTGTTATGATGCTGAAATACAATTGAGCGTGCACGTCCATCCTTGTGAATTTAGGAGAAAACTGTCATTGCTTTCCACTTGACCAGTTTAAGGAAATGCTTCCTCCCTGTTATGTACACAGAGCCAGTCAGATGAATGAGAAATAAGACAGGACAATAAATTCAGTCAGTGTGACTTAGTGTCGGAATAGAGATAAGTGACGCTGGATTCCGTGTGCCTGTGGGCCGTTCAGTTTATTTATATCTAGCTATATCTGACTTCTCTACAATCCTCAGGCACATTACACCTGATCTAGCATGGACCTGCCAGTTAATTATGATTACACAGTGGAAATAAACGCAATTAAAAATGACTGTGTAAACTGAATGAAAGTTTTGTGGGGAGTCTTTAGTAGAAATGTGGATATAAATATGTAGGATATGCTTTTAAATATAAACAACACAGTGTGATATACCTGGCTGTATCATTCATGTAGGTTCATGAGAAAATGACTAAGCCTAAAAGCCTGACTAGAAATGTATATTTTTGGGATAAACAAATGAATGAAAGGACTTTTTTTTTTTTTTTTTTTGTTAGATGAAGTCATGTTTGCTGGTGGGCTGCTGGTATACGAGTCTAAACTGTAAACATTCGGGATGTGAAGTATGACATTTGTATGTATTGTCGTTTTGTATCTAAGAAGCAACAATAATAGATTTTAGGTTAAAAAAATATCTAAATTGGGAACAAACCACAGACTTTTAGTCAAACATAGGTAAATATAATATTGTATCTGTTTCTTTTGGATTTGTATGTCTTACCAAAAGATGCATGTTTGTCACACTGAGGTTGACTTATATTTGACTTTTAGTGTCTCTGTAATCAATTCCTACTGACTGATGACTGTATATTGATATTGCCAAAGGGCCAATGTACATGCTTTACTGCTTTAGTTGTCTTAATTTGTAGTACACGGTCTACACTAATTGTTTTTGTCAATCAAACTACCCATTAGTGCATTAACCTTTTTAGTAGTGAAAATGCATCAACTTTAACTACTTTTCCCATTGAGTCACTTTGGCCCCTTTAGCAGCAAGCTGCTCGTACCCCTAGGTCATGAAATACAAATAAATCAAACATTTAATGGACACATTTCTTCATAGAGGTCGTTAGTAAAGCTTAGAATATAAGTGGGTCTCATTAAACACTGAACTGGTAAAGCCTGAACTTGGAGGCTTAAATGAGAAAGCTTCAGAGTATGTTAGTCTAGATTATAGGGTGAAGTGAAATGGCAGGGAGGTGAGGTAGAAGAAACAGCTGGGCCTGTCTGCCACACTCTTACTGGAATATAGAGCCACAGACAATTGGGGACGTCAGCGCCTTTCATGTTTAGGATGAAGGTTCTTGTCAGGGCAGAGCAGGTTCAAACATGTTTCACTCCCTCCGAGCCACCTCCGCATCCACTGCATATACTGCTGTTGTGGCGTTTAAGTCAAATAGCTTTAAAATTCAGATATGTCACTCTTACAGTTTTGGACAGTCTATGAACAACTTTCTCCTAATGCTACAAATAAGCAGAGACACAAACCTGCAATTCTGTCGCAATGCAAAGGCAGTTTTTGTCTTATTCTGAAGGTAGTTATTATTCTATAGGTAAAGCTTTGTTGCTTCAAAGTAGTACTCTTGTTGTACTTGAATGCATGCAAGTAATTATGGTTGAGCACATAACAAACACAGCTGGCCCACCAGGAAGGCTATACTCAGCAGATCCAAAGACTCATACAAGTATTCTTTAAATCAGGTGAGGTATAATTTCTGCAAAGTGTGTGTGTTATAAAGCTCTATGGGTATTTGTTTTTCCCACTAACACAGACTGTGCTCCATTTGTAAAAAACAGCCAGGATGATAATGAGCTTAAGTTTTATATCTAAATGTCAAATGTTGGCTATATTAAGACCACAGTGCTTGACTGGACTTGCTCTGTGTTCACTGCTACTGTACTTTCTGTTCCAATTCCCAGCTTCCTCATTCTCAACCCTGTTTGAATAATTATGATGGACTGATTTAAAAGACTCAACGCCACATCAAAACATTTAAGATCTGCCTCTCGTTCTGTCTTTTTTCCTGTGTCTTCTTTCTCTCTGTCTCTACAGCTTCCTTCTACGGTGACGGCTTTGTACAGCTGAAAGCAACAGAGTCGTCGGACCATAACACACTCCGCATTCGCTTCCGAACCTCTAGCACCAATGGCCTGCTGTTTCTAGCCGCTGGCCAGACAGACTACTTACTACTAGAACTCCATGCTGGTCGCCTGCAGGTGGGTACATCCATGGCCCCAGTGCATGAGCATATGTGTTCAAGCATAGAGTAGATGCACTTGTGCATATATGCACATGTCTGTAATACATGCAGATGCTCAACCACATAGACCCACACAATCAACACACACATTTTGGTGTTGTGCTGACTTGTACTCAAAGAGCACGCACACACACACACACACACACACACACACACGCACGCACACCCTAACAACCGTAAGCTATGGCTCTATCTCAGTTGACAGTGTCACTCTCTCAACACAGTAACACAAGCAGACAAGCCTGTGTGGTGTGAGCTGACTGTTAACTTCATACCAGTCACTTCTTGTCACAGTACAAACTGCATTATGAAAGCAGTCAGATCTGTGTTTTTATCGTATTTGAATGAGTGAGTATCATTGAGTGTTTGTGTAACCTTTAATAACCATTAACAATACAAGATTACCTGCGACCATGTCTGTCTGACAATTTTATTTAAATAAAAATAACTAATTAGCATAGTGCATTTGTGCCATGCTATGCCTACTAGTGATATAATCATAAGTAATACAGGACTTAAAAATTACATCACAATTTTGCAGTGCCAACAGTGATGTCTTTGAAATTTTTTTTGTATGACTAACTGGACAAACTGCTATTCAAATCATGAATAACACGAATCAACTACTCATTTCAGTTCTAATTTAATGCGTGGAGCTCTTTGTGTTATGTGGTATAATATAAAGCTATTTGTTACTTTGTGCAGTTATGTTTGCTTTGTTACAAGGAAAAATTAACCCTCATGCTGTAATAGTGTCCTGCTGTGAAGTTATGAATGTGTCTACCAGCCTTTCAAGCTCAGTCAGATGAAAAGCAAAACACAGAAATGAAGCAAATGTTCTACTTATTTAGCAAGTTACTAAAATTAAATTATTTTCTCATTTTTTCATTGCACCTAGTAGATTAATGGATCATTGAGGAGAGCAGCAGTATTTAATAACCTTAAAGTATGAGTATATCTCCCTATTTCTGAGGGCACTAAATTGCAAAATACAATAAGCTTAAGCAAATTCGTGAGAAGCTAACTTTAATGTTAAATTCAAATGACCCAGCTAAGAAAAGACTAATACTGGCACAGCGTTTAACTGCCTGTAAATATAATACAAATAAACATAACACCTCTGAAAATTCACTGCTGACTTAATGACAGAATATGTTTACCTTGGGCAAACTTAAGAAATTTAGGACAGGTTTGTGTCAAGCAGCAGGGACTATTTTTAGCCCTCAACACAACCCTTGCTGGGAGGATTTAAGGGTGAAATACATTGTCCCTTCAAGACTGCTCTAAAGCGTCGTGTAAGCAGCTCTGCCACACTAAATCAGAATACAGAATGGACAGATGTACCGTAGGAAGCCTTTTTTTAATATGCAGACACATTCATAAGAATGTGCACTATAACTTTTGTGCAACAAACCCGAGAAATCCTTGTGACTAAGCTTTTATTCCTTTTAGATTATGCTGCTGGGAATGAATCATACTGACGACTGTGTTGCATTGTCATACTTCAGTGAGCAAGAGGAGTGAAATGCTTGTCCATGTTCCTTAAACTGGCACAGGTCACCAGATAATTTTTCTTGTTCACTCTCACAAGTTTTCCTCCGGCTTTGGGTCTCATTCCATGTTAGTCAGGCATGAGTGTTGCTCCCCGGAAACCCGTGCATGAATAGCAGGGACTCAGCAGCAAGCCTTGACAAGCATGTCATCTAAATACAGCATTAGTTTGAGATAGTGACATGATGCTTTGAGGACATAGCTGAAGGCAAAGAGATAATAGTGCTCTTCCTGTTTAAATCACAGACAAGCTCATGGTTATAACAACAGATGACATCATGGAGTATAAGCAGTCTGAAGCGTGTTTCCCTCTCCAGGTGTCAGTGTCTACATTTACACTAGACTGTCAAATTTAATTTGTATATATCATAATAAATTAAGGTTAATACAGTAAACTAATTTAAATATATTATTTTATTTTAAGGCTGTATTTATTAACAATATTATCTTTATGATCATACTAAACCTGCAAAATCTGCAGCCAAAATATCAGCACTGATGCTAAATTGTTTACAGGGATAATGCTAACATGCTGATGTTTAGTAGGTTTAATGTTTTTGCTCTTAGTTTAGCATGACCTAAAAATGGTGCTAACTAAAAAGTAAGGGATGACAAAAGTTATTACAGTTCACCCTGAGGTGGGCATGAATGTCTAATATTTTGGCAGCCAACCCAATAGAGACAAAACCATAAGTGTGTGTATGTATGTATATACACATAAACAAAGTTCATAATTTATTATATACTAAACCAGTGGTTCTCAAACTTCTTACACTGGGTACCACCTCAAAAAAACATTTAGCTCTCCAAGTGCCGCCATTATGCCCAGAGGTGGGTAGTAATGAGATACATTTACTTAAGTACCTTTTTGAAAAAATTTACTTCTAGTAGTTTTATTCCACCATACCTTTTACTTTTACTTGAGTAGTTTTGTGAAGAAGAAAAGCTTCTTACTCCGCTACACTGGGCAACACTCAACTCGTTACTTTTGTTCCCTCTCGCTTTCGTGTATGTCACTGTGACAACCTGAGCCAGGGTGTGAACGACTGTGAAACCGCCCGCGTACAGCTGTCTACTTTCTGTGTGTCAGTGGGAACCAACTTCAATCAGTGTAGCTACCTGTGCTATGTCTGCTCATGTGTCTGAATTAAACGTCGCCAATTAAACTGGACATGGTTCTAATTTATGACAACCAGACACCTACAACAACATGTGAATTACGACTAAGACTTAAGGCTAAGACTTGTAATTTGAGATGTTGTGTTGCGACTTTAATGCTGTTAATAATATTTATGAAGATGTAAAGTGTATAAACATCTGACAGTCAGATGTTGTCCAGTTCACCTGTAAACTAGGAGAGGGACACACTGGGCTTCAAAGCGGCTGTATGACACAGTTATTAATCCGTGCTCCCAATTTATTAACCAACAGACTTCGGTGATGTCTGTGCACCTATTTCTGTCCATGTGACTGTGTGTAAAAACAGCCCGAGAGATTGCAATGCTGTGTTGTGACTCTAATGCTAAACTATAGTAGGATTAAGTCTTTAATGTTATTATTTTATTTTCGTCAGAAATTCTCAGGTGTTCCTGTGTACCACTAGAGGGAACCTTTACCATAGTTTGAGATCCACTGTACCACACCATACATACCATATATTTAACTAACTGAATGGCAACCATGCAATACTCAAGATATCGCATTGATAAATCTAAGTCACCAAAATCAGCACTTTGTTTTCTTGGGTCTTTGAAGTACCAAATATTATGACAAATCATCCAAAGTTTTATCAGTGTTAACCAAGTAACAGCAATTATTAATTAACGTCAAATCACAAAAAAATTTATATTATAAACTGATAAACCTGAAATTAAATTGTCTTGCTGCTTAAATTAGTATCTGTATTTAACTGTTTTTCTTATGATATAGTGTATTTTGTAATGCAGTTGTTTTTTTCTTCTCATAGCTTAAACTGGACCTCGGATCAGGAGAGTACATGTTACAATCAGAGCAAGGTACCCAGCTCAATGACCTGGCCTGGCACTCTGTGGAAGTCCACCATGTGCAGCACAACATCACCCTGACTGTAGACAAAAACTCTCACACGGGTGTGAAGATGTCTGGTTCCCATCAGGACCTCAACATTTTGGATGGTCTCTTTGTTGGAGGCTCAGGAGGGCTGGACAGACTTTATCTCCCCAGAGACCCGATTGGCTTCCGAGGTTGCATGGATGATGTAGTCTTCAATGAACATGACTTGCTGTCATCACTGAGGCCATATACAGGATTCAAGAATGTTCATGAGGTGTCTTTGGGCTGTAGTCCCCAGTTCTTTGCTACAGAGGAGGATCCTATCAGTTTCTTCAGCTCCAGGGCTTACATTTCTCTTCCAACCTGGAACACTGAGCAGGAAGCAGTGTTTGAGTGTGTTGTACACACTTTGGCCAAAGAGGGAATAATGCTGTACAGTTCAGCCAGAGAGGGGGGCTTTGTGGCTCTGGAGATTCAGGAAGGTTTGCCTGTGGCCATTGTTGGAAAAGGTGGAACCAAAACTGAGCTCCGTTCTCTTACATTCATCAATGACAGGAAGTGGCATTCTGTCAAATTTCATTTTAGCTCAAAAAGCCTTGAGCTAACTGTTGATGGAGAGAAGGTGAAAAGCAGCATTAGCTCTCGTTCAAAGGGACTTCAACTTAAAGGCTATCTATTTTTAGGTGGTATTGATGACAGCACCAGGTCCGAAGTCAGAAAGGTGGGTCTTGTCTCTGTGTCTGGAAAACGTATTAGAGGAGGTTCCTTCAAAGGATGTTTGAAGAACGTTGAAGTCAATAGAGTGAAGATGGGTGTCTCTAATGCTGTAGTCACCAAGGATATCTCTGTTGGTTGTGAGCCAGAGAAAGAAATACAACCGTCAGCCACTGTAAATCCAACAAGTTCCCCAGGATCTTTTTCTCACTTAGTCACACCAACACCATCACTTCACATGTCGACGCTCGCAAGGGGCTTGGACAGTCGGTATGGTTCAAATTTTGTGCAATTTAAAAACCTTGTTGTCCAAGAGGGTGGTCGAGGATCTCTTGAGGCTAAACACATCAAAGTACTCTTGGACTTTAAGAAGCTTGGCATTAGACAGTCTCAGATAATGTTCAGAATTCAGGAGCAACCAGTACATGGTCAGATAAGGCTCGACGTCGACCAGGACCAAGAAGAGAACACCTTCAGCATGTTAGACCTTTGGCACGGACGAGTGATGTACATCCACGGAGGCTCTGAGGAGCCAGATGACTTCTTCATGTTTTCAATTTATTCTAGCAGTAGAAAACAAGTTCCTGATTATCTCATGGGCAACAAATTTTACCGCTACAACATTACTGTGACACCCACGAATGATGCACCTGAATTGAGCCTTCCTGAAGGAAATCTCTTTGTTCTGTTGGAGAACTCAAAGAAACGCCTCACCACAGATATTCTGAAGGCCACAGACATTGACAGCAGCTATAATGACCTTATCTTCTCTGTACTTGGGAACCTGAATGCTGATGCAGGGTATTTGGAAATTGAAAACAAGCCTGTCAAGGCAGTTACCTCATTCACATATTCAGACTTAGAAGAATTGAGGGTGTCCTATGTTCACACAGGGGTTAGAAACTCCAGGATAGTTCTTAGAGTTAGTGATGGGCAAAAGGTCAGCAACACTGTGGTTCTAAGAGTTATGGCTGTAGCTCTGGAGTATAAGATTGCCAACAACACGGGTCTTGAGATTGTTCAAGGAGATATGGCTGTAATTGGTTCAAAACAGCTGGCTGTGGAAACCAATGCAGTGAAACAAGTTGTAGACATTCGATATGATATTATTGAACCCCCTCAATATGGAGAGCTCCAGAGACTTCATTCAAGCGGTGAATGGAGGTCCACTGACTCATTTTCCCAAAGGCTTCTTGAAAAAGAGCGCCTTAGGTATGTTAGCACTTTTCAGGATATCCAGACATCTAATGCTACTGATTACTTTAAGTGCAAAGTTACTGTGGCTGCAAGGGCAAACACTGAAATACTCTTTCCAATCACTGTGAAGTGGGTGAAGTATCATCTTGTGAGGAATTTTATGATAGACTTGGATAAAGTTAGAAAAGTAACACTGGATTCAGAGCATCTTTTTGCCACAGCTGAAGGTGTGGCTCTCTTAGAGGATGATCTTTATTTTAGAGTTTTGACTACACCAAAAAAAGGGAATATTTTGCTTGACACCACCATCTTAAGAAAGAACTCAACCTTTAGCCAAAGACACATAACAGATCGAAAAGTACATTATGAACTTGTTGAGAGGCCTTATGAGGATACAAGCGACAGGTTCAAATTTCAGTTGATTTCCAAACATTCTCAGTCACAAAATTATGATTTCCAGTTTTCCATTAAAGCTGATGTCAACAACGTGTTTATGGTAAATAATGGACTCTCTCTACTGGAGGGAGAAAGTTCACTTATCACAAAAGATGAGCTGTTTGCAGAAACTTTAAGTACAAAGGCTATGTACTACACAGTCATAACCAGCCCCAAACATGGAAGGCTAGCCCGTATCAGTCAGTCAAATTTCAATGACACCTACGACAACATCTTAACGTTTAGCAATCAGGATATTTTAGAGAAACGCATCATGTACATTCACGATGACAGCGAAACAACTCGAGATGAGTTCGCTTTCATTGTCTCTACTAGCCAAGGGTTCAAATCTTCAATCACAGATGACGAAGTTGGCTCTAAAGAAGGAACATTCAACATATCGGTTGAGCTAGTAAATGACCAAAAGCCGATACGTGTTATAGATAAAGTTTTTCATGTAGTAAGAGATGGACAGAGGTTACTCACTTTAGAGGATTTGTGTTACCATGATCCAGATTCTGATTATGATGATGCTAAGCTGATTTATACTCGACGTGGAATCCCAATGGGAGACCTAGTGCTAGTTAATGACACTACTCATCGACTGTTCCAGTTTCGACAGAAGGATTTGGAAGAAAGGCAAGTTTTGTTCATCCATAAAGGTGTGAGCACCGGCAGGTTTGTACTCTTTGTCTCAGATGGAAAACATTTTGTTTCAAGCCTTCTAGACATCAGTGCACATGATCCTTTCTTGAAGGTAGCCAACAACACTGGCTTGTTGGTTCAGAAGGGCCAATCAGTAACCTTTTCTACAAGTAATTTCAGTGTCATATCAAATCTTGACATCAGAGATGACCAAGAAGTTCTTTTTAAGTTGGATGAGGCTCCCAAGTACGGAGGACTTTATTGCAGTGAAGCAAAGGCGGAGTCATTCACGTTGTCTGAATTAAAGGATGGGCATATCCTCTACCGGCACAATGACACAAAACATCTGGCAGACTATTTCAATTTAACAGTGAAGGCCAAAGATCTTAAAATTACAGTGATGATCAATGTGAAGGTTTACCTGGAAAGTCATCAGAGGCCACCTATCGTGCAGCATCACAACACCTTACTTGTGGAAGAGGGGAAACCAGTAAAGATTGATGAAAATAAACTACAGGTGAGTGCTCCAAAATGTTTGAGTGAGAGAAAGTTTGGTTAGCAGTCTTTTGTAATTTGTAAATGGTTCACATGATTTGAAGGCAACTATGTTTTTAATGATATTAAAATGTGAGATCCAATAAATTTCAGCTCAACCAATTTTGCATACTGTATTTGCAATATTATTTAAAATTTTTACTTTTGAAAAACCATGTTCTGGTTTCTAAGGCTACAGGAATAAAAACTAAATGCTGAGGTGTGTTTGTTTCTACATTTTCAAATGATGCCATGTTACATTGAGAGTAAGATCTAAACTAAACTTCAGTGACACGAGGAACTTTTCAAATTTGACCACCGTATATGTTTTCTGATTGTTTCAGGTCACTCATGAGGACAACCTGCCATCTGAGATTGTATTCAAAGTCAAGGTAGTCCCCTCTCATGGTTTTCTCCGGCGTTTTGTCGAAGCAGAGGCGCGCTTCTTTGGAACCAAACAGTCACCTCTCAAGACATTTACCCAAGAGGACGTTAACACTGGGAACATTCAGTACATGCAGGTGGAACCCGACAAAGTCAATGACACCTTCATCCTTGATGTCACCAACGGGGTCACTGATGTCAGTGACATTAGGATGTCTGTTGACATCATCCCACACCTCATCCCACTTCAGGTCTCAAATTTCACATTGAACGAGGGCTCCTCCAAGGCACTGACCCAGGATGTGCTCAAAGTCACCAACCGCCACTTCTCTGGAATCAACTTCCTGTATAGTTTGACTGATCCCCCACAGCATGGTCACATTGAGCACTCTCGAGATCCTGGTGTGCACATTACTTCTTTCTCCAGGAGGCAGGTGAGTTATTCTGAAAGATGCTTGCACTGGGGTAATATTTTTTTGTTCAGACATAAAGAATTATTTAAAAGAGAGGAAGTTTTTCTTCAATGTGATCCAAATTTCAGTATTAAGAAAAATTTGCTGAGATTGGTCAATCGGTTGTTTGGTTTGATGGGTAATCCAGTCGATTATTATTTTATCTAGTAATTAGTAATAAGTATTTTTTTCAGTCGTACAATTTTTGTAACCTTAATTTCATGTTTATTTACATTTACATTACCACATTAAATGGTAATACACTATGATCTTCAACCAGGTGGAACATGAGTTTATTTACTACGTCCATGACAGCAGCGAAACCTTAGCTGACAGCTTCACTGTGGTCGCCAATGACACAGGCCTGAGGAAACAGAGTGCAGTCCAGACGGTGTACATCCAGGTTACAGCTGTCAACGACGAGCCTCCTGTTATTACAGCCAACAAGGTCCTCAGGGTGAGTCTGCACTGCTCTATATTTAAACTGTGGACATTTTTTTACTAGCAGATTGGACACCATAGCTTACTGTTAGACAGTTTTCATGTGTGCCGTGTTTCAAGTTGCCATGGTTGGCTAGCTTGATGGCGGAAACTATGTTTGCTATGTGGAGGAGGGTCCAGTGGGGCCGGCAGCGCAGAACAGACACTGACATACACTTTAAAGGTGTCTGGGACTTGTAGGAAAGTCTGTTATGGTGCTTAGCTGTTAAATTTTTAAACAAATTCTCACTACATTTTAGTTATTCATTCGTCAGCAATGCTGCTTCAGTGAATAAAAAAATGAGCTGCTATTCTGCATAGTCTGGGTTGGGTTATTTTTATAAATAATAAAATGTATTTAAATCAAATAAGTAACTACCAGACATTACTCAAACATAAGGTGTTGCTTATATGTTACTTGAATTTTTCCATTCATGAGCATCATGATGTTAAATGCTATGATGTCATGCCCTGGAAATAGCAACCACTATCACTATGTGGCCTCCACACTTTCCCTGCACTTCCACTGTAAATTACATGTGTTAGGCATTATCAACTTGTACTCTGTCAGCTTCAATAGCTAGAATTGGGAGAGGTCCAGCTAGAATGAGGTTGAAGAATAGAAAGAGTCAGAGAATAATCACATATAATGCATGTTGTACTGAAGAACACTGGGACACCAGTTAATTAAGACAGAAAAACTTTTCTGTCTTAGAAGAAGTATTTTTGAAAGGTAGATATTTATGATTTTGGTCAGTGACAAACTGACTGTCTGCATATATGTGCAACGTGCATGATTACTCATCATGTTTTGCTAGATGTTAAGTGTGAGGTCAAAATTTAAAAAGAAACTGGATTGACAGTGTCCACAAGGTGGCTCTCTGCCACTGCACTTCAAGTTAGGTCTCAAATTTGTACTTGAAGATTTTGAGAGATTCTTCTTAAAATCACAGTCACGTATTACATTATGTAATTTATTGAAATGTTAGTTTTTTTAATGGCTTCTAAATCAATGTTTCAAAAGAACTCATATTTTTATTTATGAATTGTGCCACAGGTGTTATCTTTACATGTTATATAAGCTTGGTAAATCCTACACTAGCCATGGAATGAGAATACTGCACTAAATATGAGGTCAATGCAAAGCAAAAAGCAAAAATCAAAATCAAAATTTTGTCAAACATGAAACAAAACTTGCAGAAACATTATCCAGTTGTAACATTATGCCATTAGTAACAATGTGATTTATCTATAAGAACTGGTAGCATTTTTTAAACTGTTCTGGCAGTACTGTAAATATGACCTATATAACAGAAGGAAGCCTTAAAACCAAAACAGAGAAATAGACAATCATTCACACTCTCCTTCACCTATAGGCAATTTAGGGTCACCAGTTAATCTAACATTCATATCTTTATAAATATGTAAAAGCTCCTGCGGGACTTCCAGGTGCAGACTGAGAAACTGTAAATGGCTAACAAACATAGTAGTGGTTGCAAGCAGAGAAAGAAGGATGTAGTGATAGATGTAGCAATCCCGAGTGATATGAACTTCAGGAAGAAGGAACATAAGAAGCTTGGGAAATACCAAGGGCAGAGAGAAGAGCTAGAAATGATAGAAGTTGACTGCAACAGTGGTGTCCACGTGGTAACCAGAACACTGGGGTCAGTCAGGGCTGTGACCCCCCGACTGGGAAAGTGCCTCCAGCAGATTCCAGGAACAACATCCAAGATCTGCCCACAAATTTTCTATGAGATTCAGATCAGGGGTTTGTAGTAGCCACTACAAAACATTGATATGTTGTCCTTAACTGATTTGGTGATATGCTTGGGGTCATTGTCCACAAGATTCAACGTTCTTAATTTGCACTTAAGCTTTAACGTTGTGGTGTTAAAGGTGTTTTTTCTTTTGTTCTGTGGTTGATACGTACATTTTGCACTAAAACATGTTCATCTGTGGGACACAGAACCCATCTCCTCCCTCAGTGGTAGAATGGCTGAACATCCCCACGGTATTTATACTTGCGTAAAAGATGAACATGGCACCTTGAGGCATCTGAAGACTGTACCCAAGGATGAACCAGACTTATAGAGGCCCACAATTCACTTCCTGATATCTTGGCTGGTTTCGTTTGATTTTCCTATGATGTCACACAAGAATGCAGTGTGTTTGAAGTGTACCTTAAAATACATCTACAGGTGTGCCTCCAATTAACTCAAATGTTGTACCTACCAAAATCTTCCAAAGCCATGACATCATCATCTTAGTGTCTGTAAACGTTTGACTTTGAAGAAAGTATTATGATATTCTTTCAAATTTTTCTAGCATTTAGCAAATAGATAAAAATTTGGTTCTTACCTAAAACAGGAGACATTTGGTCTGATGTAATGTCAGACAGTGAGAAAAAAAAGTGATGTGTCTTTTTATACAGTGTATATAAACTTCTACTTCAACTATAGGTAGATAGAAAGAGAGAGAGAGTTGACACCAGAAGTTTATATACACTGTATAAAAAGACACATCACTT
>JAUYWH010000027.1:17720256-17836524 GCA_034779795.1 Ctenopoma multispine | reverse complement strand
ATAGCCCACTTAGAAATCCCCTTACTGATAAAAATGCTGATGTGTCAAATACTTATTTCCCCCGCTGTATATATATATATATATATATATATATATGTATATATATATATGTGTGTGTGTGTAGGACATCTTGTCATTTCCTGCTAGACCCTAGCTAGAGGAACATAAATGTTGCAAGTGCAAGTTCTCATATGAATGATACCATAGGACATATGTGATGTGTGTGGTGGGTGAATGTGGGATTTACAGCTGCTAATAGAAAAAGTACCTTATGCTTCAATTCCAGTAACACTAAGTGAGAGACAAACTCAGTGCCAGATATGCCAAGTTATATTAGGTGCATTTTATGGCCATTTGGGCTCCATTGTCACAAAAAACGTAAACCTATCAGATATTTTTTATAATATATGATGTTTGTGATGCAGCAGCAGCTGGAAGTGGGGGCAACAAAACACTCGAAAAAGAGTTTTGTTGCACCCACTTCCTCCTCCCCCTGCAAAGTTAACTTCTGCAGTCTGTGATGTGTGACAATTCTCACATTAACCAGCTTTCAGAGACAAGTAGTGGGAAGTTGTCAGTAAGTAGTTAGCAAGTTTGTGAACACTGTGATCGCACTCTTAAAAGTAATATATATTTAGTGGTTGCATTTCCCTTCTGTATGTCTTACTCAAATTGTTATAACAGGAAAACAGCAGGAGCTTTACAGACTTTAGACTGGGACTGTATAAAGAGTATACGGACATATGGAGAGAGTCTATGGTCGCTTCTAGTGACGTAATGCTCTAATAATCACAAGATGAATACCAAGTTAATGAAGTCCAAGGCAGTTGAAATGCTAATAAATGCTAAACTTACATTCATTATGTTAAACACAACTCTAAATTAATGCTCATGTTGCTCTGTAACTGTTGGTGTGACAATAACACATTTGCTAACATGTTCGCCATGACTGTTCCAGTGTTTGGAGCTTGTTTCCAATTCCCTCAAGTTGCCTAAATAATTTAATTTGGGTTTAACTACCAATAAACTTTACTCACAGTAACTTCAAATACTAATACATTATAGTAGTT
Source organism: Ctenopoma multispine (assembly GCA_034779795.1). Classification (NCBI taxonomy): domain Eukaryota; kingdom Metazoa; phylum Chordata; class Actinopteri; order Anabantiformes; family Anabantidae; genus Ctenopoma; species Ctenopoma multispine. Next base: position 17,835,454 of record JAUYWH010000027.1, on the reverse strand, counting down.
GTCAAATTTTTATTACACATTTTACTACTGTAGAATTGCAGGATTTAATATGTCATAGACATGGACATGCGTGCGTGAAAGCTAAAAAGGAACATGTGACATTGCCACAGTAGGAAAACAACATGTGCAAATGCAGAAAATTCACAAATATAAAAGAATTATCGATGACTGAATTCAGTTTAGCTGCTTCAGTTTTAGTGTCCTGGTACTGGGCGTGCTGGCTCACTGTCACGGGGATACTTGAACAGAAGAGTGCAAAAGCAGAAACGCTCCCGCTTTTCCTACTGAGACAATGAGAATGTCTACTGTAGAAAAATAACTATTCAAGTTATCAGATGTTAGAAGCCATACATTCTCACGTTTCCTGTCACAGCCTTCTATATAACTGTTGGGGTTTTACGACCTGTATGAGGTACAGTGACACATTATGCTATGGTTGCTCTGGCCTCAAGCATAGAAGGTCGTCTTTTGTTGTCAAGTGTCTGCATGGGTCAGTAGTTTTGTGTCCTGTGTGTCAATGAGTTCCTCTGTTCTGTCATGGTGGCTCGAGGCTTTTGAATTTACAGGGACACAGAACTTAAACTGATAAACTGCTTTGAGTGATGCTCAGTGACATTTTCCTTAGGTATTGCCATCTTTAGGTATTTCAGTTAGATTATGTTATAGCTGTTCTGCTTTGTTGGATGATGATCAGTGGAAAATGACAAGAACGAAGAAAGAGAGAGGAAACTGAAATAGCCTTGGAGCTGGATTTACACCCGTTGACCGTACACCCGCTGTCAAGTACTGTTAGGCCATGTCAAACCATTTCTGTTTCTGCAGACCTGGAGGTCTACATTACAAGAGATTACAGGTGGTACATTTTGTGACATTTTCTATGTCATGTCCAGGTTTGGGTGTCCTCAGTGACAGAGATTAGGCCAGAGGATCTGAAGGCACAAGACCAGGACACACCCCCAGAGGAGCTCCACTTCATGGTTACCCCACCAAGCAATGGACACCTCGCCTTGAAAAGTGCACCCATGAAGGCAGTGCTCAACTTCACCCAGGCTCACATTGAACAAGGAATGCTATTGTTTGTGCACAAAGGTAAAGTGTGCTTCATGTGACATACTGAATACTATCACTGCAGAAGACAGGATGGACTTTATTTAATTATCTGATTTAATAGTTTATCGTGATATAGGGTTTATTCTTTATTTATACAAAACAGTCAAAAAGAGGCAATGTAACTACAGAAGGTGGTACAGGAGTGATTAAATATAAACAAAGACTCCTGGAAATACAAATGAAAAAAACTACCAGGTTTAAACTATCTACTAACTAACAAAAAAATATTAGTGAAATATTTTGAGTAATGTACAATGCAGTGTAATTAATATTTTATCATTTTATAATAATTTCTTTGCTGCTGCCTTTGCATCCACCAGAAGATGCTGTTGACAATTTACTGTTGGATTTGCCCACTGTTCATGTCAACCAGCAATGAAATCAGCAACCTGCAACCTTCTTCATCAGCCAATGAACTATATGTAACACAGTTGATGTTAAAACAGACTGGACTGAAAGTTGGATGAGGTGGTAATACTTTACAGACTGGATATTTAATCGTGGATGAAAACTGCCAGCGTTTGATGGTGTCCGTCTCAGATCAGGTGTCTGCTTACTGCTCTGATGCCTAATCTACTTTTTTCTTTGCCTGCACTTGTACAACTATTAAAGGTTGTAACAGTAGTGTGCACAGGACCCACCACACCCTACATGTGGAACATTGTCTCTATACACACCGTACAGGTCATTGATTTTGATTATTCCATTATATAAGAGTTAAGATCAGTGAAGCTCTTCCTGATTTAGGGCCACAGACAGAATCAACTTTGTCTCGACAATTTTATCTTTTCTGATGTAATTTCTTTTTTTGGCTACATACTTTCCAGGTGCCACATCTGGAGGATTCAACTTTCAAGTCAATGATGGTGTGAACTTCACCCCCAGGCAGATCTTCAGTATCACTGCCAGAGCCTTAGTCCTCAGTTTAGAGAAAAACCGTCCACTCAAAGTGTTTCCAGGTAACTCCTCACTTATGATAAGAGCACTATTAATAAAGGGTTATGCCATTCTTTAACTTGCTTCCCATGGTTCTAGTTTGGTAAGAAATGCATTTCCTCTATAAAAAAATATTGGTGGAAAAACCCCTCCAGATAACATCATCTGGAGGAGTTTAAGGTCATATTATGTCATCTGAAGGAGTTCTGGAGGAGGAGCAGGTCACAGCCTCTGTAGTAAGAGCAACCAGAAGACATAGGGAAGGAAGAAGAATAGGTAGAATACTATTCATATTGATCTACTCCCCAAACTAAAATAATAGGAAGCAAGTTAAAAATTAATGCAGTCACAGGATAAGGCTGTTTTCTTTTTCAGCAACTCTCATGAAAGAAGTCAACCAAGCAGAGTTGACCAACTCGAACATTGAGTAAGGTTGTTCTTTGACAATTAAAAAGATGTAAACTATCACTTTCTTTATCCTTAAATATCTACCACAGATGTTCGCTGGTCTCTGGTTTTAAGTTTAGACCTCTAAACCTGTTTCTGCATTTAGCATCATCTGTTCTAGGCATTTTTCCTCTTTTCATGAAATGAGATCACAAAAGAATTTTAAATGTAATTTCTTTGGCATAGGCTTTTAAGTTATGCTGAAACTGCACAGATGCTTTCTATAAAGAACTGAAACAAGATATTTTTGTCTGCCTCCATCATCCACTCACACTGACTCATTTCGGTTGTACTGTACTATTATTAACCATATGTAAAGTATTGATTTCCTCTTTTTATACAGGCTGGATTGAAGAGTGTTTTTGTGCTTAGGTAACACATTGTCATCACGTTTGCTGTATTTGCTATGCTTCATTAAATGCTCAGAAGCTAAAAATAGGATCATTGGATGTTGTCTGTGTCTGTAAATACATCGTAAGCTTTACTGAGATTTCCAGTGGTCTGCTTTGTGAGTTAGGAGGAAAGGATATTGCGAGGGCAACAAACTGCCAACTGGCACGCTCTGCTGAGCTTCCCTGCCACAGGGTGAGTGGGTACTTGAAAAGCTGTGCCACTGTCTGTCTGAGGCAGGCCTGTTTGTGCTTTGTGCTAGGCAGGGCAGAGAATGGGGGGGCAGTATGGGAGCTTAAACTGACAATGAAGGGTTTTGATGGGGTGAGGGGTGACATGAAACACTTTCAGAATGTGGAGGGGAGATTAATGTTTTTTCTTATCCTTGCAAAGTCCTCAAATATCTGGCTATAAAACTGTGAAAAGACTCCTTACTGAATGGTTGCATATGCCTCACTAGGAAAACAAGATGTGCTGGGGTGATGATTGGTGTGAGGAAATGTACTTTTAAGTCTGTCAAGCCTGTTTTGCATAAACAAAATATATTATTTAATATAGTATATGTACACGGAAACAGTAGAAATACAAAAGCACAGTATGCAAGTATATGTACTTTGTACACTGTTGTCCAGTCTCCCAGAAGGTGTGTAGTTGTTCCAAATGGCCATATTTAGAAGGTTGAGCAGGCGTAGTCAGTGGAATGAAAAGCCAGACATCATGGACAGAAGGACACATGTTATATAATAATATAAAGGCAAACCCCTGTCATCATTTTATAAATGGTGTTGTTATACCAAAAGCATCAAGAACATGAACATTGCCATCTTGTATCGGTGTCAAAAGTGTTTTTGTGGTGCAAATTATTTTGATTATACAGTATATGTAGCGTCTGTCTGTCTGTCTGTCTGTCTGTCTGTCCCTTAAAGAGGAAAGTTTCCGTTGAGAGACAGACAGTAGCGGGAGTTCTCACGAAAAGTGATGAATGAATTTCACTGTGCTTCGACCCCTTTATTCATCTATCATTCCCTTTCATCATTTTCCAGTCTTTTTTAGTGTTCTCACAGTCTTCACAGTGGCAGCAAGCCTATGGAAAGAATTGATCTTAACACTGTGTCTAGACAGAAGGCACAGCGTGAACGACATGTTAGCAGAACAGGAGCAGCAGCTCCAGAGCTCTGTCTGTGTCACAAGAAGTGTTTAGGCACATTATTGAGCTGTAGGTCACCCTCACTTTAGCAGTGCTCAGAGCCCAATAATCCACTGTACTCGCATGAGTAAAATACAGAAACATAGTAAGGCCTAAAAATATGGTCAGTCACATCTGTGTTTGCATTTCCTAAAATGTGAGCTCTTAAACAACCTGCATAAACAGCTTGATTAAAATGAGAGCCTGAGCCTGTCTGTTCTGTCTGATGTGTGTGAGACAGGAAAATGCAGTTCTTGGTAGTTAGGCTTTGTCATCCTGCACAGGACATCTTCTTTAAGTCTTTGCCCAATGGAAGATTTCTGTGCCTACAAGGAGTTGATCTATTTTTTTAATTCTTCGTTTATTCTTATTTGGATTTTATGTAACACCCCACACTGCAGTTGAAAGGTGCTGTAAAAAGTCTGTGATGTATGCAGCACAGCTTTAATTTGACACATCAAAGGATTCTCAAAGGATCTTGTTTTGCATAATGTGGAGTCAAAAAGATGTGAAATGTTTCCAAGGGAGAAACTTGCTATCTTTGATGCAACCGCACAAGAGCATTATGAGTAACAGTGTGGTAACAGCTAAACTAAATACCAGACCAGAGAAATGTTTTTTCTTGACAGATACAGTTTCATGATCAATTTTTCAAGTCACGTCATCTGTAAGTTTGCTAATTTAATGAATAATTTAATACATTTTCTTTACTTCAGGTTCTTCTACACCAATCACAAATGAGGATTTACAAGCAGTGACCAATGACATCAACAACACCTCCAACCGCATCATTACATTTAATGTTATTCGGCATCCTAAACTGGGGCGTCTGGTGACAGGACAGTCTAATAATTCTACAGTAGACATTTCCACTTTCACACAAGATATGGTGAGTGGGAAACTCTGGGAAAGGCTATATGAATGTCAGTTTTTTGCTAATTTTACATACTTTAAAATTGGATACAAGGATGTGAACCAGATCAAACATAAGGGTTCCTCAATTCAAGTGGAAACTTGCCAGATTTCCACTATGAATAATAGATAGTCTGCATCCTCATTCAGGAAATTGATTTGCTTTTTGAGATGAATGGAACATGTAAGACTTCTTATGTTATCAGGTAATTATTTCTGATCTCTTGTGACCTGACACAGTTAAAGCAGTGATGCTATGTTTATCAAATGTACTACTGAATAAAGATATAGAAATGGATTAAGGTTAACAATTACATCTTACAGATTATAAATTAAAGTTTTTAATGAAGCTAAATTGTTAATGCAGCTGTTAAAACCATCAGTTGAAATTGGGGATGCACATGTGCAAATTTAATGATGTTAACTCGTTTTGGAGTGTTGCTTACTTGAGGAGCTGTGATGTTTTCTGTACCACAGGTGAACAGAGGAGAGGTTGTGTATATTCAAACCCCCATTGAGTCTGTGGGCTGGGAAGCCATGGACTCCATGACCTTCTCTGTGGTATCGCCTCCTACTTCTCTGGACAGCCAGATCTTCAAAATAGACATCTCCTATAAGAATACTGGACCTGAGCACAACACAGTCCTGCTTTCAAACACAGGTATAAACACAATTCTGCAGTTGATGCTGGAAAATCAAGAGCATGGACGTTATCATGTCAGGGATTTGTGTACGTAATATTATCATGATCCATCCAGTTGTAATTGAGACATTTAATTCAAAACTACAAATGTGAGCGAATGTCAAAAATCAGTAGATCGCTAGATTATTTAGGTTTCATCAGTATACTGACCAAAAGGCTCACTTTCTGTTCTCTAGTTCAGTGCCATTATACAGCTTGAAATTTCCATGAATAATAGATAGAAATTACAGACAGTTTGTTTCCAGGAAGGTTCTTGTTGATTAGCCTTTTAACATTTTTACCTTTATAACATTTTTGCTTGGTGGTAGGTGCTGAGGTAACAGAAGGGGAGAGTGTCATCATTGACAAGTCCAAGCTCGATGCCACTAACCTGATGTCCAGACTGCCAACGACTCAGCGGAGTTCCCATGAGGTCTGGTTCCAGGTCACATCCCTGCCTCAGCATGGTGTTATTATGGTGGGTGAGAGAAACCTCACCAGGGAGAAACCTAACTTCTCGCAGTTCATTCTTAACAAATATGGTATAACCTACAGGCATGACAACTCTGAGACAACTCATGATTATTTTTTATTCAATGCATGGCTAAATCCTAAGGGTAAAACAGCACAGCGCCCTCAAGATGACAATGATGTTGTTGAGGAGTATTTTAACATAACAGTTGTACCTGTAAATGATCAGCCACCTTTGCTAAAAACCAAAACTCCATGTCTTAGGGTGGTACAAGGAGACACAGTAGCCCTCAGGCCTGAGAATCTTAAAGTTGAAGACTTAGACAATCCTCCTGATGATATTAAGTTCTCTGTAATTAGCAAGCCAAACAATGGTTACCTAGCTCTTGAAGGAAATTTAAACAAGTCGATAGTAGCCTTCACCCAAGCCCAAATCAATAATGGAAGCATTTATTTCATCCACGATGGAAGCTCTGTTTCGGGGGTGTTCTACTTCAGTGTCACAGATGGCCATCATAAACCAATATATAAACTCTTTAACCTAGAAGTGACAGAAATCACAATTTCTTTGGTGAACTTCACTAGATTGACACTTGAGCAAGGGAAGACTTCAGTATTACTGACTCAGGAAAACCTTGCTGCTAAGACTAATGGGAAAAACATCACTATTTACTATCAGATTACAAGGCCTCCCAACTTTGGCAAAGTTCTGAAGGATAGCCAAGAGGTTATACAGTTCACACAGGAGGATCTCCACACCGGAAGGTTGTCCTACCATATGATCTCCCTTTCCTCTGCAGAAGACAGCTTTGAGTTCACTGCCTTCACCTCAGAGGCAAATCTGACTGGCCAGGTGCTTAATATATCTGTCACACCTTTGATTCACGTTGGCAAAGGGTTCCGAATTCCCAATGGAGTTTCTGTCAAACTCAACACTAGTTTTCTCAATGCCTCTCAACTAGCTAATATCAGTAGCAGTGACCCCACATTTGAAATGATTTCCCACCCTAAATATGGGAAGGTGGTTTGGATAAAACCTAAAACATCCAGGAAGACTGTACCAGCGGACTCTTTCACTTTTCAAGAGGTGTTGCAAGAGAAGGTAGCCCTGGAGTTGAATGCCAACATGAGTGGAGTTCAAGAGCTGAATGACTCAGTGGTGTTTGTATTGAAAGCTGACAACACCCAGCCTGCAAAGGGGGAGTTCCACTTTACAGTTGTGCCTTATGATCCAGCACTTTTTCCGACCACACAGAGTCCTGTCCCAACCACATCATCTGTTCCTCAGACACCAATCCAGACTTCCAAAAATGACACTGCATCCCCAGTCCTGTCTACAGCTTTCCTCTCCACCCAGCCACCAAGCAAAAATCAGCAAAAGTTCAAAGGACGCAGCCGCTGGGGAAATTCCAACAGAACTAGCATTTTCAGTACAACGCTTGGCAAACCAACACATGGAACAGAAGAATTCCCTTTTATGAACACACCAGTTCGTGTAGAGTCCTATCCTCAAAAAACATCCAATCCACTCTTGGTTATCTTACCACTACTGGCCCTGCTGCTGCTTGTAATCATCTTTGTAGTCTTAGTAGTATTTCTTCGACACTACAGGCAGAGGAAGCAAAGCACTGCTTCACCAAAGGAGCCACCTTCCACTGGTCTTCCAAGCAGTCAGTCCTACCAGGGCCAAACCCAGAGGAGCACAACAGTTCCCACAGTCACAGTCACTCCAATAAATCCCAACTGCCCAGGTAGCCCAGTTCTTGATCGGTTATTGGTGTCAAATCAGGGCTCATCTTACAACACTACTGATTCAAACATTCTTGTAAGTTCTTGGAGTAATGGTTCCCTTGGTGCATCTTCCCAGATTATTAGAACCGCCACTCCCACTCTGCAGAAGAATCAGTACTGGGTATGATCTTCCACAAGCCACCTTGTAGCTATACATACTGTTTGTGTTTGAGAACACTGTTACAGTTGTAACAGTGTTGATCACAGCTGTGCACTTAAACAAGGCTGCAGTAAATTATTGCCAGCCGGTTATGAGCTTAGAGCTGCATTAATCAATATTCTTCTATCCATCCATACTGCTTATTCTGTTAAGTGTTTTGGGGGGCTGGAGCCAATCCCGGGGCTAGAGTCAGGGTACACCCAGGACAGGGCACAGGGAGAACATGCAGACTCCACACAGACCACATAGACCACAGCTGGCTGACTTGACTACTCTGCCACCACCACTCAGAAGTGAGAGACAAAAAATTGCAATTGGGGCATACCTCTATACAAAGATGTGTACGGAGCCAGCATATGTATGAGTATGGGCTAACATACATATGCAGCAAGTAACAAATACACTGATACTAAACATGAAGTCATTATTAAATAAAATGTTCCCAGACATGTATTTTTTCCCACCATTTTGGTATAACATTCACTTTCTTTTCTGCCAAAATATCCCATATTACAGTAGAGCATCAGATTTGTTCAAATAATTTAAAGGCACCCTGTAGGAAAATTAGCGCTACAATTTGTTTACCATGTTAGTCTCCTACAACAGTCTCCTATAATTCACACAGTCTGCTTAACACACATTCGCATTTTTTAGACAGTTAAAATATGTGGTATCTTTGGATGGAAACCCACTTATGATGACAAAGTCAGAATTATCACCCAACTCTGCAGCTTTATAGAGACTAAATTAGGAGTTGCAGTTATAATGGAGCTTTAATGAAGCTCTGCGCACATTGCACTTATATTCACCATACGTCTGCAAACACCTGTGTAATGGCGTGGTATTGTTTTTGTATGATGTCTGTGTAACTAGGCAGTGGTTTGCTATTAAATGTAGCAAAAACAACTTTTTAAGATGATAGAACCACATCTCAAGGCTATGTGTCTGTATTTGAGATATTTATTGGCCAAAATTGATTTATGCAGCTTTAAAGGTAGATGGAGAAGACGACCAACAGTCAAGATGGAAAACTGAGCTTTGTTTGAGTCGCACAATCCACTGAAATATTCTGGTTTACGACACAGAACCAATCACTGCTGTATATTTTGTGGAAAAGACTTGGTTCACTTGAGCATTTACAAAGTATCATCATTGTGGTAAATTATAACCTATGTTTGGTGCCTAACGTGTGGTTAATCACTCACATTGTTATCTGGTCCTCTTGCATGTTGAAGTCTTTCCCATTGTGTCTTGTGATCATGAGAGCGAGAACTGATGCTAATAACAGCTTGAAACTGTGAATTACTAAGACTGACACTGGCACAAAGATGTTTGTCCAAGCATTTCAATTGATTGTGCAGATTTTATATTATTATGTATTATATATTATAGTTTAGCAACTTTTTGTAAACTCAGGTATTTTGTTAACGGTCATTCGTGTTACTTTTAAAGAGGGTTGCATGTATTGTCAGTAATTGAGGTATTCTAACATAACAAGAGTGATGAGCATGGCGGTATATTGAAGTGGGTCACTGAAAAGAAATTGTACATTATTAAAACAGGTTAATCCTTGAGCACTGTTGAAATCACACTGAGTTAAATGTTAGCACTGTTTTTTGGTTTGTTTGTTTTTATATTTCACTATGCACAGTATTTTTATATTCTCAACAAGCAAACAGAAATCAAGGCACCTTTCACCTAAGAACCTACACTATTCTACCGTTCTTCATTTCAGTGATCTGTATGGCCCAGAATATGCCCCCAGATTTGGAATCAAATGCTCAAAGATGACCTTCTGAGGTGATGCATTATTAAACTTAAATTTATATTTGAGTAGTGATTTTCACAACTTTAAAAATCAGACAACTGACAACAAACTGATAATTCCTTGGACTGAAATGAGTGCTGGTATTTATATTAATTATTTGTTAAATTGTTTTCTTAGAATTCTTAACATTATCTGCTGTCGGCCTTGGTTGTTTGACACTGTAATGATATGTCTACTGTAAATGAGTCGTTCTGTTCTGGCAAGCTATGGGAGATGATAAATTGCTGTCATGGAAAACCACTGTAAACATATATGTTACTGAATAATTTTGTACTGAAGAGAAGTGTTTATCCAGTCTATCCCAGTCTCATCTGAATGATGTAAATTACTATGTAACAGAAATGTCATATTTATTTATACCATATTTTTAATAAACCACAAGGAATTACTTTCTGCTATGATACAGTATTAAAAATCATACTGTGTATGTGTTGCATGGGCTTTTTCACTTAGTATCTGCCCAATTCTCCACTAACTAAATTTATTAGCATTGAAATTGCCCCTTATTTCATCCACTTTTTTCTCAATGACTATAATTTAAATATACTTAAAGCCTGTTGCCTTCATCTTAATGGTACTTTATTCATTGCAGCAAGAGATACATTGCATCCAAGGGCAACTTGTAAGACATTAATTGTCATAATAATTCTCCTGGTTTCCTGCAACATCCAAAAACAATAATATCTGCAAGCCTTTATTACATTATCTAAATTAAGGTATTTCAGGGTGTTTTTCATTTCAGTAGGAGCTGTTCTTTTGCTAAATCAAATGTCCTCTAAAAATCTCAGTGGAGTAGGTGAACATGTAATGTGATTTGGAAAAGCACAAGGATCCTTTTGTACAGCAAAAGCTTCATGGCTGTGAGTCAGTCCATAAGACTGATGGTATCATGCGAGGAAAGAAATTACTTGTTTTCCTGACCCCGACCATACAATATGTGGGCGACTTCAAGGGTGTCAGCAAGTGTTAATTAAAGATCACAGTGAATTCATGAAGAATGCACCAAAAGATGCACGCAACAGAACTCACACACAATCAAGACTGAACTTCTGAATGGTTTTGTTGACACTAGCTAATGGGGATGTGAGTAATGGCATCACATGTGAGCTGCAAACTTAGCACAATGATGTTAAACCACAGGATTTACCAGCAGGAACTTCACTGGGATACAGTTTTTCACTACAATAATATCTATTAAAAGGAACTTCCAACACACTGAGGGTGAACGTGATTTGTTTAGTTTTTTTGTGTTTCAAGTCATTGTCACACACTCCGTGCAGGAAACTATGAACTGAAACAGCAAAAATAGCATTCCCCCAGAAGTTCCACTTATATACTGTATCTTACATTAGGCTGAAATAATGATCAATCCAGAATCACTTTAAATTAAGGACTTTGACACATGAAAAGTATGTGGTTGTGGTTATTTACCATTTAATGCTCTGAATACACATACACCACTATACAAATACAGACACACAGTTAAACAAAGGCCACAAAGTTACACATGGATAAACAAATATTAACATCCTGCATAGCTGCAACCCTAGTAAGTGAGGCAATTTAAGTTTATGTTCCTGAACTGTTAGTGTTATATTAGATGCCTTGCACATATTTGCATTTCGTGTCAGATATGTGGCCTCTGTGTAACTGAGAAGCTTTTATTGACTCAAAAATATAAACCAACTGAACAGGTTAGCTGAAAATCAGTAACAAAAATAAGGAGCTATCAAAAAACATTACTTAAAAATGTCAAAAACAAGGTGAATAGACCAGACTTAAGATGTCTTAATGTGCATTTATTATGTATGGGACATTTAAATGCAATGTGTTGGCATACAGTTGAGTATAAAGACATTATGGTTGTAGATACAGTGAGGCCTTTCACTAGGCAGTTTTGCAATGTTGGCTGACCCTTTAAACCCCTTCTAAAACTCCAGAAGAGGTTTATTTTTAACAAGCTGTGGTAAGAACGAGCATCCAAGTAAAGAGGAATAAACTGTCTCATGTTAGGTTACTTTAACTGAGTCAATTCTCAAGTGCGTTCTAAAATTCATCCACACCCAAAACAGCAGAAGGTTCAATCAGTGGTGGTGTAGAATAAGATGTAGCAGACCAGCAGGACACCACAGCAGCTGAGTTATGCCTGTGCTGCTTTAGTGTCCTGCTGGTCTGGTTTCAGAGATCTGAAGCTGGGAATTTCTGTCTGGTTGCAGAGCTCATATGTACAGATTGTGAGTGATAATGAAACACTGATCTCTCTTTACCAGGTAAGAGAAACAGCCTGCTTTGATGGCAGTTAGAATCAGCATCTTTCCATAGTCAGAATTGAAAAACTGTTGCCACAAATATAAAAAAAAAACAGTAGATAAATAAAGTAAAGTAGATAAATATACAGATATATAGACAGATACTCTATTGATCCCAAAGCGAAATTCCAGTGTTGCAGTAATTCTTTCATAAACCCCACACATGCAAATGCACAACACAATGAGGTAGGTAGGGAACAATGCCGCTTAGAGGCCAAAGGCTAAATATAATGTGCTACGTACGTTAGACACACCTAATTTTATTGATTCAGTAAAAATAACATGAAGATAAAGTAAAGAATGACAACTATGACTACTCCATGTGGGATGGGCCCATGAGGTGACATGACACTTAGTAATAAATTCAACATTCATTCCATGTACTGTATGTATATAGTTTTCCCAACATTTAGATTATCCCTCCTTCACATACTTATACACGAATACAAATTATCATGTACAAACAGCCTTGCCATAGACAGACTGATTGTCCCTTGCTGTACTTCCCCAGTTTGAATCCAAACCTCATTCCCAAACTGTCAAAGCAACATAGTTTTGTCTAGGCAAAAGCAACTTTTCTTGAGTACTTTCCCCATGAGTAGAAATGAAATCACGCGCACAGGTTTGCTTACAAACCACCCACACACATGCTTGGTGAGCCCACCCACAGCTATGCATGGTGAGATTTCTTGTTTGTGTTGAGGAATGTTGATGATCTGAAAGACTCAACTGAGAAGAGACTACATCAAACCAGCTCAGATTCTATTTATTGCTTGAAATCATTTCCAGAGCTGCACAGTTTGTTTTGATGCCACATCACATATACGGTCTTTTGTCTGGTGGAGCACAGCAAGCTTTAAAAAAATGTTTGCACCAAATTTCAATTTAACAAATTCAACAGTCAGGATGTTTTTTGGCCTCAGGAAGTGCAACTCTGAACATTCCTCCTACAGATGTCTGCAGCGCAATCCGTTATCGGTCTAAACTTTATGGGTAAAGACATGACACATCTGTTCACATGCTATTATTACATATTTCCATTGCATCGTATTTATTATAAGTACATTTAACATGAAGTCACGCTCATCCAAACTGGTGAAGACCTGCCACTTTCACTCATACAATGCATGCACACAAACATGAGTGATATGTGCTTTCAAAAGCAAAAGCCAAATTATGGTCTCCAATAGAGGAAACAAGTGCAGAGAAAACGCTGACATCATGAGATGTAAAGTTACAAAATGTGTCTGTCTGGCAGGAAATGGGCACATGTTGACGGTTGGAGCAGTCAGGATTCAAATGATCATTTTGCTGCCTGTCTGCATTGTTACACAGTCAAAAGGGTTACCTACACAGTTTTCAACCCTTTAAGTGACTATGCTGTGAAGAAGTGAGCTAATACAGGTCATAATACAGCTGATATACAGTAACGTACCATTGTATGTATGTGAGACAAAACAGAGAGAAAGACAGTGAGAGATAATTAGCCAGGATAAAGTCTTGCCCTCTGATATTAGATCTCAGTGATGATCATAATTTAAGGGTTGCTAATTGTGGGGCAGAGGGTAAAAGAACAAAAGCCCCCTGAAAGACAAGGCTAAGAGAGACAAAGCAGTCTTGCCTCATTTAGTTTAATAATGTTCCACACAGACAGACCCAGATGGTTGAATCGCTTCCACCTCCAATTTTACAGAAAAGGACTAGGACTTCATTTCTAAAAGAACAAATTTTTCTTGCTTTTGTTAATATACGTACTGTTGCAAAAAGAAAAAAAAACAATGCCTGTAAACTACTGGCAAATCACACACGAGGTGCTATTTAGGCTCTTCATTAAAGCTAATGAAGGCATGTAAAATACTGTAGAGAGAATAGAATCTAACATGCTGGTGTTGAAAGCCACAGTATAGTTGCCTTTAAGAGAAAAGCACTGCAACAAAAAGCAACTCTGCATTCTAGCTTATAATTTGTTCTTCTTAGAACTCCAGGTTGCATCAGTCTTTGGTACTGTTTTATCGGAAGGTTTAAGGCTTTTTTTCTGCATTTCAGTGCCGTTTGCTGGAGAAAGGATTAGTGGCTTCAGCAGTTTGTTCTAGTTTTTGGTAATCAGTACAGCATTTTCTCTCCTCTGTAACGAGCAATATGAGGTCAAGAAAGCTACGATGTTAAGTATGTTTGAAAATAAAGTTTGAGTGAATAGGAGAATACTTTTCTACATACACGTGAAATTATGCCCTTAAACTTCAGCAAGATGGATCAGTTCTGATTTTCAAATTTTGTCTTTTTAGTTACAGTGCTCAATCTCATTTTGAAGCCTTTAACTATTCTTAATCTGCTACGAAAGCATCGTTAGGTAATTCAATTTCAATTCTTTTTTTCCATCACCATCTGACAAAAGACAAAAGCATGTGTGGTCAATAACCATTGATTTTGTAGCTCTCTGTTTCTATTTACTCACAGTGGGACCATGAAGAGACGTCATGCACCAGGGTGCACCAGTTCAGATGTCCTGCACCAGTTGAAGGTCTGATAAGCTCCCCCTGCAGAGTCCCACGAGTCCCACATGTTCATCCCACATCATTATTTTACAGTACGACCTAGGATATAAAATGAGAGAAGTCATGTGATTTGACTATTGATGTGTGAAAGTGATCACACACTCAATGACACTAGAACATGGAACTACATAGATCCACAGATTTCACTCAACCTGCCAATAACACAGATATTTAGACATCAGTCTTGATGAGCTAAATGTGAGATTGTGAACAATGAACCTGTGCAGTATAAGACATGTGTTAACTTTAAGAATACACAGACCAACAGGGTTTATGCCGACTGGTATATTTGATGACTGTGGTCTGTGGGTGGCAGTGGACAGAGCGAGTGGTTTGAGAGAGTGTGTTCTTTGTTGATGACATCTAAAGACAGGTCAGTCACAGGTGACGGAAAAAATAGAGGAATCTCTTGAAATACGTGTAGGTCTCATTTTCTTTGAGTGTACAGTTTGGAGGTTAAAATATGCAACAGTGTCACGCACGTATTTAAAATCCAATGCGCTTGATAAGTAATACCATTTAAAACACATAACTTAGTGCACGACAGACTCAAGTAGTTCTGACAGAGTGAGAAGTATGAGCAGGGAAATGGTCTTTTCACAAGTTGCTCTTGGTTGTTTATTGTAAACATGCTATAGATGAAATAGGGGAAGGGGAGAAAGCACAAACACAAAAATGCATGGTTTGTGTGTGTGTGTGTTAGAGAGAGAGAGAGTATGTGTGTATCTTGGAGAGCAGCCAGAGAGGTGGGGTCGGGGTGGCAATGTGGGAGGGGGGGCAGTCAGCGTTTTTTCAGACAACATGAATGAGGCCCCACTGGGTGAGCTTCCTGTATGAGGGCTATAAAAACAAAACCGGGACTAAAGAATGTAGAGTGCTCCCACATTCCTGAACATTCTGCCAGGTACGGGACACACAGCATGTCCTCTGCTCCTTCCTTGGATAAATAGAAAAATACATCAGTTCCCATGACGCCGTGGCACTGATTAAAACATACAAATGTTTGTTAATGTCAGAGCTGCATTAGTAAAGATTTCGGGTCCAAAACTAAATGATGGGGACTCTGCTGGTGGTCCATAGAGGTTTTCACATTCATTGCATATCACAGGACAAAAAAATGTTGCACAGAACAGATACGTAAAGTTGAGCGAAGTTAAGAGAGGTGATCAGCAACAGCAGAATGACAATGCCATAAATGTAATAGAAATCTGTTTTAGATGTTATGGAAACCAGACAGGTTTAAGTATTTAATCAAAATTACTTTTAGCAGGGAAAAGAAATAGAGCGATTAGTAGATATTTACTTTAATTCTCTACTTTCCAGTAACACCGGCAATGGGTGTGACTGTGGCAGGAAGTAGGTTTGATCATGCCAGTACCATACCGTCCCCACTCAAAGAAAACATGTTATGCTGTGCTTCTCATGTAAAACATTTTGGACGAAGCAAATGTGATTTTAGCTTAAAATAATGTTTTATAAGCAGTGTGTAACATGTCTGAGCCGTTCCCAGGACTAGGGACTAGACTTCGCCCCCAGGAGTGGGCAGGGTGCTGCCGCGCTGAGGTCAGTGGATGATCTCATGGGAGCTACTGACTAGGCCCACGTGTTTGTCTTATCACACATCCTGCACAACCAAGAAGTGCTTTCAGTTCAACTGTATGCAAGTAAAATAATATTTAAACAAACAAATGAGAAAAAAAATTTCTCTTTTAAGATACACGGTCAATTCTGTTTGTAGATTTCTTTTTCATTTTAATAGCAAACAGTTAAATAAATAGCATAAATAAATAGCAAATTAAAGCAAAGATAAAGTTGAGAAACATAAACTATTTTAGGCTTGACAACAGTAAAGGTAGTTTCACACAGTAAAATATCAATAAAATAGAAATAAAATGATACATTTTCTTCAGCAAGTGGAATTGTTGGGTTTTCAGTGTAATTCTGTAAGGTCTTAAACTTTGTACTGTTAAGTGCCTTGAGATGACTTTTGTTTTGATTTGGTGCTAATTAAATAAAACTAAATTGAATTTATTATTTACTATATTTATTTAATATTTATTTGAAAATGAATTAAATAAATCAAATCAACAAACTAGCTTTGGCTAAACTTATTGACATTCATGGAGTTGAAGTGTAAATAAGTGATGAGCAGAAAACATCCAGCCAAGCCTTTGGGTGTGCTTAATTACATTTCATTATGCATGCATTAGCACATACTGTACCTGCACATACCTCTCAAATGATGTTTCCTGTTTCTTCTAAAACTACAGTATGACACTAGAAGGAATTTCAGACGTCATGTGCAAATCCAACAAATGAAGAAAAAAGAACATTGTAATCGAGGTTTTAAAAGACGAACACTTTGACATTAACACTACTGACTTCCACTGACTCAGAAGATACTCTCTCTGACCAAACTTTCCTGTTTAACTGCTGATGAACACAGATATCATATGACAAAAACAAAATGAAGCTGTAATTTTCACAACTGTGGAGACACATTACATTTTTTGTGTGTGTTTTATATGTGAAGTATCACAAGTGTTCAAGAGCTTAGCAGCTCTAATATGAACAAGATTTCAATTAGGGTAATTGGTAATTAGGTAATATAAGTAGATTAAGAAAAAGTGAAACTGTACAAGTTCACAGGGGACAAACAAGTCTCAGTAGTACTGCACACATGCTTTCTCTCTGACATCCACACACACACACACACACACACACACACACACACACAAACTGTTGTTCATCAACAGACTGTACCACTGGGGCTGTAATGTAAAGTCAGCCCTGGAGGGAGTGGTGCTGTGATTTCTTTCCCCAGAGAATGGGGGTCTGTTCAGTCCAGAGCCTAAGAGCTTAGCTCCTCTGCCAGAGTCTGTCAGCTTTGTCAGGGCAGGATCTCCCCTCTGCCTCAGTGGGACCAGAGTCTGATCAAAGGCCAGCACAGACCTGGCCATAACTGAAAACAGATCCTACCCGAACCTCCCTTCCAGCAGGAGTATGCTGCATAAAGACATGCACCTTGTTGGAAGTTTGCTTCTGTCTCACATGTGCAGACAAACGGGCTTACTTTGTGTTAGAAAGCAGTGGACCTGCACATGATTTTATCTTTCTCAGCAGCTGCATACACAGATGCTTTTACAAGATGAATTTGTAAAGAAGCACATCTTATTTTGCATGTTATGATACATGGATTACATACACTAGCTTATATCAGTTGTTAACTAAATCTTTATACTGAGCTAACTCAACTCTCTCCTGGCTGTTATTTAACCTACAGATATGTAAATGGTCTCATGGAATCACACAGGAAAAATACTGTAAATCTGTAAACCGCACATCTATAAAGGACATTGCTACTGGTAGAACAGGAACAACAATCGATGCCATAATAAAAATGTACTGGTCTGTTCTTGACTTGAAATATAGCACCCTCTAAAACAAACCATTTCCTTTTAACAGAAATACTGTGCATGGTTTTGCACTTCATTTTTCAGTATAGTAACACTGAAGGAGTAAATTTGAAGGATTAAATCTTAGTGGTTTGCCTCAGGGCACTTCCTGGTATTATAAAGTAACATTTAGAAGGCTTTAATCAGCTGCAACAGGGAGAGGAAGTCAGGCTCAAACTTACAATAGCGCTGGGTGTGAAGTTATGTCGTGTAGTCTAAGTTCTTTAAAGAGAGAGGTGGGCTGAGGGTGTAACTTTAGGGCAGTAGATGCGAAAGCATGCACTCGTGTCATGGCATGTAAGCAGAGGATAACTAGTTTGCATTAGTCATGAACGAAAGCACTGGGGTCAAATGTGACGTCAGTCATAGATCATTAGAAGGGGAAACTCTGTTAACCTTCAAAGTGCCAAATATTGAAACCAATGGAAAACACCTATTCCTAGACTAGAGACTGTGTAAAAAAGCCCTAAAAAACACAAAGTATATTTAGTATTTAATGGTTTAAAGGTTTGAAAAATATGTCTGTGATGGACATATAAATGTACTGCATTAGGATCAAATAAACTAAATGAGCAACTGTAAAGGTGTTCAGCCAGGTGTTGTCATGTTGGGTCATCACCACTGTAAGACCAAAGGCACAGTATGTTCCTGGGTTACATTCAGCGAATTCCAGAGAACCACTACAAGTCCAAAACAAGGACAACCTCTTAGCAGTGAAGATAACGTCACTGTTGGACATGTCACACATTCCGTATTACAGCTGAATGCATTGATTACAAACTCCAGAAAGTCAGTTTTTTCACCCTTCATTCATTTAACTGGTGTCATGCTCTGCATGTTATCGTGCTCCGCTGTGACATCTGGTAGGTATTTCCAGAACTGCTCTTGTGGCCATGGGTTTTATACAGTTTATACGATGTTTGTGTTTGTGAAATGTGGTCAGCTGCTTAAACTGTAGTGTCTCAAAGAGAATCCATCCATCCACCCATTATCATAACTGCCTTTTCTCTTAAGGGTTGCAGGGGTGCTGTAGCCTACACCCTGGACAAGCCTACAGTCTATTGCAGGGCTGACATATAGTGTCAGTGTCTGACAAAAATCCCAGTTTGAATCGAGAGCTGTTGTTTACTACAAAACTGTGGCGAGTACAAAGCTAACCCTGTTTAGAATAACTGTGCTGCACTGAAGATGGTGACCTGACTCGAGACATTTGCATTCTCCACGCTTTTGCATTTAACAATGACACAATCTTGTAGAAATGTAAATGTAAAAACGGTCTTATCATGGTCTTATCATACTTGGATCTTCACAATAATAGTAAAAGGAGCAGTGTGTTTTTCTTATGAGCTATATGTGCCCAACATTTATCAGTTTTACTAATTCAGAAGAACCAAAGCTTTAGACCGGGAAGAGTAAAAGCGTTAAAAACAGGAGCACCCATTTCCCTGGGCGTTGGCAGTATTCACGGTAGGCTTGCAGGATGAGATATTGCTAAGGGCAACATGCATGTCGTGAGTTTGTATTATTCAAGTGGTATGAGTTGACATTACGCCATCAGCCATGCTAGTGTAGCTCTACAGATGCTCCGCCAGATTCCACTGCTTTAATACAGAGTGAAATATCTCAACAACCACTAAAATATTTCATACTCACTTACCCCAAATCATGGCATGAAATTGTGTGCAGTTATTTATGGGGAATCTTAATGTCTTTGAGAATGTCTTGTACTTTATACTGAGAAGCGTCACTGTTCATTTCATAACAAATTCTTCTATATGTTTGTATTCTGTATGTCTGCATGTCTGTATCCTGCCTTCAAACTGTGGCAAAGGTGGAGACAGAGTACTATGAAAAGTCTTAAAAATATATATTGGAAGCATATTAACATAAAAACATATGTACAGAGCTGTGCGACTGAATCTTGGGACCCAGAGGTGAAGAAACCTGCCGTCTGTCATCTCCTCCTCACTGTTATATCTATCAGACAGTCTTCCAGATAGACATTTCATGCTTCATAGTATATTCACCTCATGATACCTAAACAAAAGGCCAGTATCAGACAAGACTGTTGACACGTACAGGAAGAATATTTAGAACCACAGATCAGACCATCTGTGCAAGCCGAAAATGTCTCTGATAAGCACTGTTCTTTACGTCTGTGAGCTTGGTTATATGGTTGTGATGACAGCTAATGAAAACCTCTTCCTGCTGTTTTTGACCTTATTCTGTTTGCTGCATATTCACTGTCATCCTCTCCAGCGCTTTTTAACAGTGACCAGATGTCCCAGATGGCTTGCCGGGCCCTGCGATGTCAGCAGATTTGTGGGCCGAGCACGAGCTTTGCATGAAATACTGACACGGCACACCAGCCCTCCAGGGATGCAGCCAAGGAAACCTGCAGAGCTGTACAGTTTGCTCTCTTTGTCTTTGTGCCATTATAAAATGGTTAGGTTGCTATATTACATGAGTCACATAGATTCTATAATATAAATATCCACAGTTTTTAGCTCATGCTCTGCACTTATGCAAGTGACATCATTACAGATAAGAATAAATACCTCTTTACAAAACACACAGGACCAATCAACAGCGTTCTGTGAAAGTGAAATTTATTTAGCATTTCTGTGCCTATGTTAATTTCTTAATGATGCGACCAACGCCAGAAAGGTTAAAAATAGCAGTACAGAGCGCATGAACAGTCTAGATTAGTCTGCATTATTGAAACATGTGGGGAACTCTTTTCTCTAACAGTCTGCCTGAACACTACACCAAAACTGAGCCTGAAAATCATTGATGAACATTTTGTCCATCTCATGCTCATTAATATTCTTGTTCCTTAAATGCTTATATTCACCATCTGCCATGTGTAAGGCATGACTTCCAGTAGGAAATCCTCTCTTGATCCTCGTTTTAACTTTGTTACACTGTTGAAAAATCAATCCTGGTGCCACAGGGAGGGAAACAAACAACACAACTGAACAATATTATCTCCCATAAGACATTACCCCTGTTCAAAAGACAGTGATCTTTTTTTTCTTCCAAAAAATGTGTAGCTTTGTAAAAACAAATACAGTATATTTCAATATATACAGTATATAAAGCTTTTAGTAACTAGTAACAAAAATGATATCAGAGAGCAATCAGAAGGCACAGTGAGACAATGGTGACAGTGGCTGCTCAGCGAGGAGACTGTAAACATTTTGTCCTCTTTGTCCAAGGAGACAGATACCAGGAAGGGCTTGAGTGTTTCCAGAAGGCAGTGTGGTAGCCACTGGAGCATAGCTGCTCCTGGAGTGGCAGTCACTTAAAAACAGTCGGTTAAAAACAGTGTTGTAAGGCTAAAAACAAAATATATGAAATCCTGCAGTGTGTGTGTAAGCGGCATATACAAAGTTCTTTCGCTGCAGGTTGTAACATTGATTGGATTTATTTCACCCACACACCTGACCAAGTGGTGTACATCAGTGAAATCTAAAGGCCTTTGTTTGACTTCGTTCAGCCTAACTTAATTTAATTACATGTCCTTTTTTAATCACCCAGAATCCCAGTCCCAAACAACTGTGGCCAACACATAAAAACCTGCATTTGGTTGAAACGTCATTATTACTGGAGTGTTTTCTCCTTGAATGGTCCTCCCTGCTGGATCAGCAGCTTTCCGCAGTATTGGCCATTGTTTGCCAAGACTCCACTGGCTGGCTGAGGGAGATGTTTGGTCATTTAGACCAAGGTCTAAACCAACATGCTGAGGCGTGATACGTTACGCATTATCGTATTTCTGCAGAGCCTCCTCCAGCTTGCCTGTGATTTTTTGGAAGAAGGTGATCTGCTGCTGTAAGTAATGCTGCATCTGTGCCTTGAAGTCACGCACACGGATGTGGTGGAAGTGTTGGATCTCGGCCAGTGTGGCACAGGAGATAATGTTGCAGCGCTCATTGATGCCTTCTGCCTGCGCCCGGTCCATCTTGCCCTCTTCCACATGCTTCTGGCTCTCTTTTACCTTCGTTAGCGCTCCTATTGGGCGATGAAACAGAACAGAAATTTAGATCAGGACTTTTTTTTGGTCCACAATCACAAATATATTTATGGTCCTAATCACTGAATATTCTACAAATAGAAAAAAACATCCCCCAGCGTTCAATCAGCTGAATACCATTTTAACCAGAACAGGAAAACACTCAACAAGCTGAATCGACTTCTTTTTTTTTTTTTTTGGGACTGTTTAACTGAAAAGTTAGTTCTGAAAATGTGGTTTTATACGATTGAAGAGCATAAGTTTACACCAAATCTATAACATCCACAAACAGACTAAACATAATTTGAAGACTAATGAACAGTTTGTTCCAAACTCCCTGAGAACCAGACCCACGTCTGGGACTATAGTTAGAGAGAAGGGGCCTGTGTCTAGAAATATCTATTACATCATGTCACTCCAAAGACTTCTTTAAAGCGACCATTTAAGGGGATTTTCACTTCTTTAGTAGTTTGATACCACCAAAGGTTTCTTAGTCAATTCAAGACCAGCAAAATGTCATTTGTCTGCTATTATTTGATGATATAAACCTCTTACAAGAAATTCTGTTAATTTCCACGACACGACTTCAACGCTATTTTCAAGGTAACGGGAAACTTTCATTGGCTAACTACATCTTGTGGAGATAGGACTTAGAATCACAGTGTAGAGAATCATTTAATAGTGACTGATGTGTTTTGTCTCTTTTTGAGTTAGTGTTAGTGTTGGTCATTGCTTGACCTGTGATTATATTTGAGCGCAGCATCAGTAAGCCACAAAAATGTGAAATGCCACATCTAACACATATCTAACAGTAAACACAAAAAATAAATCTCACATGCATACTGACTCATGTTCAGTGTCAAAGCCCAGTTACCCCTGAGTTTCCACACTGCAAGGAAGAGCTACTTGCTGTCATGCCTGTGGTGGACTTGTGGCATAAGAACATACACATGATGGTTTACGACCTCTCATTTTCACTGTTACTGTCACTGCTGCTGATGCTTCCTTTAAAAAACTTCCGCCAAGTTTTGCTTGCTACAGAATAAGCCTTCAGCCATTCTGGTGACAAAAGGAAAAAAAAGTGTCTACGACCTTCCAGGCAGATGGTACGATGAGAGCAGAAGGCTCGTGACAGATGACTTATCAAGCTGCTGACATTTTCTGACAGAGTAAATGAAGAACTGTCACAAGCAGTGAGTTAAAAATGTAAAAAACCTAACAGCATATGACCTTATGTCTACACTCACTGCTTGTGAGTGTAGACAGCACGTAAGTGCTTACGTGCCACAGCTGGAAGCTAAGGTGACAAAGAAAGCTATGACTGTTGGATTGTGGCATGAATGCTGATATAGGCGTGTTTATGTCATTTGTTACTTGGGGTTCTTGGAATTTGTTCTTATCAGAAAAGGTTTTCCAAATAGCAGTTTGATTTGCAGGAAGGAAGGTTTGAAATGTTCCTGCCTGTTTTAAATAACTTTGCAGGGTTACTCTAAGCACATGCAGGTGCTAATGCCAGAACCAATAAAGCAACATTTCCTTTCTCCAGCTTCTCAGTTGTGGGGTCTTGTTGGTTTTCTTAGTTTCAGGGAGTTTAGTGGGCTGTACAAAACATTTTCCAACATCTCATCACCAACGAACTGAGAAATCTATTAGCGGATTACTCATCTTGATGTTATGAAGAAACAACAGTCACTAATGTTGTAATCATTCAACATGTAGTAAGACAAGTTGGCACACGTGGACAACCAGCTGACAGAAAACTTAACCATCTGAATGATGGTATCAGGGCGGGGTGTTAAGGTAAAATCTGTCCCTTAAGGCATGCTGCAAAACTTCCTGTATTGGTCTGTCATGGGGATTTTTAGTCATTATTGAAGCTTAGTCACCAGCTCTCTGTTGATTCAGGGTGCTGATTCATCCTGAAAATGTGAGACAGACCGCAGAAGACTTACTGACCTAATCTCTTTTGGTTACAACTCATTTTAGTGCATAAATACTATATGTAGTCTGGCCTTTTTAGTTTCACCTGATAAACACCACACTCCACGCGTAAAGCTGTACATCACATCACACGGTGCAAAGAAAAATGCAAACAAAATGCCACCAAAAGATATTTATTTACCCTTCCCCCTCAAAATCTGCCCACTTTGCCTTCTGGCTTAAACTCCCTCAGCTGCAGTTTAACCCAGATCTCTGAAATTCCTCTAATGCACAACAGACTGAACATGACAGAAAGAGAGGCAAAGATAACAGGAGAAAAGAGACGGGGCGGCAGAAAGGAGGGATGGGAAGAAACACAGCTGTCCAAAGACTAAAATGCCATTCCCAAAGGTGTTTACTGTACCTTAAAAGTCTCTGGCTTTCTGTGCTTTAAAAGGCCACTAATGGACTAAGGAGAAATAATTGTTACCATGGAGACATTAAGAGAAAGGCAAGAGTTCAATCATTGAAGATGGTGTCGGCAAACTGTTACATACAAAGCCACATCCTTTTCACATGTGCTGCTGCAAAAACAGAACCACTAAGAAGACACTGAGTAGGACTGCAAATATCAGTTATTTTAATTACACGTTTATTTGCTGAATACTTTACTTTTCTCTTTTTTTTTCATCTCACCAACAGCTCAAAGCCTGTAGAGGCTTCATTTACTGTCATTTAAGCGACAAATTAGAAACTAAAACCAGCAAATGTTGGTTGGCTTCCACTGTCAAAATGAAAAGGCGTTTCAGCACTTTTGAACTTAAACTAATTTAAGAATAATTTATATCGATATGCACCCCATACAGAATATCTGTAGATCTGAAGTTTTGTAAATAAAGTGAGTAAAGTGGTTCACAATGCACTGAAGCATTCTTCTTCTTGACTGTATGTATGACCTTCCAGGGTGCAGGGATGTTGTATTAAGTACTACCTCCATATAAATAATAAAAGGAAATGTAAAAATCTGATTTAATCACCATAGCTCCCCTTAATATAGGCTTATGAACATTCAAGACACAGAGCTACTGATTACTCCCCAACCCCAGCATCACCAAGAATGAGTAATGAGGCTGGTAGCATAATGCAGTGTCACTAGAAAAATAAGGAAAGGTCCCTCCTGCACAACAGCCGCTTCAGCTCTTACGTAATCCCTGGTTACACAACACCGAGCTACTGTGAGCCTGTGACCTGAACAACCAGCAGCAATTCCCATCTCATCACTCTGTCATCCATGAGTGCATTAGATGGCATTTAAATATTCTCTAACAATATATGAGACAGGCTTGCAGAGTTAGCACAGGAGTGCCTGCTGACTCAGCAGGAAGACCTCAGATTCTTTTAAATGGGTGCTTTCCCCTACTTCCCTGCCATTGTTTTATCCATTCATGTGATGGGACCAGAGAACAAAGCAGTTCTTACAATGGGCAGAATAGCTCAAATTAGCAAGAGAAAGAAAACATCATAAATAAAGCCAAAATGGGAACAAAGTAAGCCACGTCAAAAAGCACTTGAACTTACTTGTGTTCTGTATGCAAACAGCTGTGAACTATATACATGTTAATTATTATATTCACGATCATTAAGGTGTGTTGCTCCCTGAGAACAGTCTGTTTTCTGAGTGATTTTACTTAACGAATAAAAATCATTTGTAAACGTACCATCAAAGTGGGTGTTGCTGCCTTACTTTAGCATAAGTAAACTAATGTTTTTCCCCTAAGAAGCACTGCAGGCAAGCTCAATATGTGAACAAGAATTTTAAGCAGTGTAACTTGTTTTACTGTCACACTCATATGACAAATAAAGACAGCATGTACAAACTATTTTCACTTCTGCATGCTGTATGTGGTTGAACCTTCTCTCTTGAGATTCAATTATGCTTTCTAGGGGCATTTCAAGCTACTTCTCTCATCACGAGGCTTATTTGGCAATCGGCCATCCCAAGTTATTCTTCACCCTATATTTGGGCTGTAAGCAGTGAGTATTATCGAAACTCCCTTACGTATTATTCTCCTCCCTTACTCTTTTTCAAGAGCTGGAAATAAGTACAAACAACATAACCTAATGTTGGGCACATTATCAGTTAAGGGCAAAAATATAGGTACAAAAATAAAAGATGTGAAATTGAATAGCTGTTTGAAAGCAAATCCAAATTATGAGGAGCTGGCATTGTCCTTGCCAAGCTGCATGCTAATGGCTAATGGGATCCCCGTAGAGTTGGAGATCAATAGGGTGATGTTCAGTGTCCTCTCTGTGGGAAAGCTCATGTTTCGCTGGTCACTTCCAAAGGAACACATATAAATTTGCCTGGAGTCTGAGGTCCCCATGAGACAGATACAAGGAGCTAAGAATGGAACTCAGCTGTTGATAAGACTGATAAGCAGTGTTTTGACAGGTTTCTCCTAAAGTGAGTGATATTACTGCAAGACCACCATCAGACACAGCCTCGTAAATAGGGATAATGACCCATCTTATTAGCATTTACTTTTAAAGCTGCCAAGTTTACAGTTTCTCTCCCTGGTTGATTTAAAAACTTGATTATCAGTCAGAACTGCCTGAATGTAGCAGCATTCAGTCCCATTTGACCTACTTGGTCCAGTGACCACTAGTGTTCCGGAAACGTGTACTTTGGTTTATGACAGTAAAAGGATGTGGCTTGGTGTTTCTTCAGGTGTCAAAATGAGAGTAGACAGCAATAAACGTTGCTTCATAACAGAAGAATAACCCTTGTAAGCATTCCTTTTGCATCTGTACCACAAAAAGAGCATACGGTCTAACAGATGGGATGGACATGACCAGGGATGGAAGATTATTTGTTATTAGGTGTAAATATAACAGACACTGAGAGAAAAGAAGAGAAGAGGACAGACAAAATACCAAACGGTGTGTTTACAGAGCAGCAGCTGCACAGTATTGACTTCACACTAAAATTTAAGCTTTCAGTTTTTATAACTTCATTAAAAGCTTCTTGTTCCTTCAGGTACCTTTCTCCCCTAATTACAAATCATTATTAACAGCTGTCAAGTGCTGGATTATTCTACAAGCCCTTGAGGTGAGGAGACAACTTAAGTAGACTTTGAAACATGAATGTCAGCTACCTGTTCAGTGGATATTTTTTGCATTTAATGCTCCTTGGAAATATGTAGGCAATTAGACTGACAATGAGCAATTTAGCTGCCACGAACAAGGGACCTTTTAAGATATTTAATGTAATTTAGTTACATTAACTGTTACTGCCACGCAGTGTAATAAAGGTTTATATCCTTTTGCAAATACTGGTTCAATATGCATGCAGGCCCAGCAGTACAAGTTGTTACACAAAAACTATGCTTCCACATACTGAGTTTTATAGCAAATTATCTGGTGTGATTTTGTATGTTTTGTCTTTTACTGTTATTTATACCTAAACATAACTTAGGAATAGAGTCTTGCATAATGACTTAAGCAATAAAGAATGCAGGCATAAAAAAAACTGGCTCCTCTGGACTCAAAATAAACAGAGGAACTAAAGAGTCTCAGTCCATTAAAAAAAAAAGATCAGATCAAAGTAATTTGGATTCAGTTTGCGACATGCCGCTCTCCTTTCATCTCCTGCATGCCCTGGCTTTCCCATCAGATTTGTTTCCAGTCTCCCGGTGGCGTGAACTGTTTTTTCACTACACTCGTCGTCTCTCAAAACTTTGCCCATAGCAAGGTCTTCCATGCGTGGTATCAAATCAGAGTTTCATACCTGTAGAGTTAGGTTGGGCTTATCACTCCACACTATGAAAAAGCCTGTGTCACCTTATTTGGACTGTGTGTGGCCTATGTGGCAAACTTGATTTGAGCTAACTGGGAAATTTATGCCCCACTGCAGCCTAAACAGTCTGTCCTGTTTCCCGAGTGTCGTCAACTGTGGGAGCATTAAGTGCAACTTAAGTTGTGGGCCTGTCTAAGCTATTTTATGAAGTTATGGCTTGAAAAGACCTTTTTTTGGTGCATATATTTGCTTGTAAATTAAATACTAGACACTATCAAGGACTGGTGCACAATAAGATTTATTTTGAGAGGTAAAAGGACTGGGATGTAATAATAATGTGTGGTATTAGAGGTATTAGCTCATTTCATCTTCTAATCGCACGTGTATCGGCGCGTGTTACATGGTGTCCTGCACGTTTCAGGTAGGATTATAAAATTCCAGCTGTCAGTGACCGTAAAGTTTAAGGTGATGTAAAGAGAGAATGAAGAGAGCACAATGACCAACATACACTTAAGCACATACAACACGACTGAAAAAGGCAGACAGGTATAACCTGCATGGAAAGACGAGCGATTGTGTTGACCAGCATGTTTTCTTCAGATTATCATTTTCGCATGAGAAGTAAGTCACATCCTCACATAAAAATAGCAGTGAGAGCTTGTTTGTGGCTCTTGCGCAACAGTGTTGGTTACCATTAAAAGTCAATTATACGACAAAGCAGGTCTCCAGTGCACATACACGTACTAGTCAACCAGTCATGGAAAATCAAACATAGCCAAATGAGGGAGGGGCCATTTCATTTAGCATGTGGGGCCAACGTAGGCAGCAGCACATAGACCTGTGCAAACACCACCTTACAACCATATATAGTTTATCTTTTTGTGACCAGCAAACACATTCATTTCTTTATTTTAAAGCCTATTGACTGTACCTCAGCTTTTTTTATATGATTGCATAAGTGTGGAATTTTACTGGAACAAGAACCATTTCAGTATATTAGTTTCGGAGAGATTTGTCTCCTAGTGTTGTTCTGAGATTTAAATTGTGCCTATGTTTTGTTTGTTGCCTATAGTATGTTCAGTTTAGTTTTTGAGTTTAAGCCAACAGGTCTTTAATCTATAATAAGTTATGTCTTTAATTCAAAAAAATCCATGACTATAGTTTTTAATATAGTAGCATTGGTGTAACTAAACATTAATTTAACAATGTCATGAATAAAAGGACAGAAAAAGAAGCTGAATACTAATACAAAATGATAAATTAGTGAGTGAGAAATATAACTTATATAACATGCACCACTGTGTTGTTATTTTACCTTTCTGGACATGGATGATGTCTGGGTAGTTTGTCAAGTGTCCTTGGTAAAGAGCTAACAAATCCATGATTGGATCAAGATCCTTGCTTGGCTGCTCAACAAAATACTCTCCGATGGCTTCATATGCATCCCCTGTGAAGGAGATAGCCTGGTTGAGTCCAGCAGAGTACGCCTGCTGGTCCATTTCAAACGCTTGGCTGAGAAGCTTGAACGACATCCCAACTTTCTGATACTCCTTCTTAAAGCCACTGATCTGTTTGCGGGCAAACTCGTTGACAGTGGCGTTGAGCTGCAATGTGCTGTCATCCATCCTTTTGGTGAATGTCTTGAACCCGTCTATTTTGCTCTCAACCTCCTGAAAGTCGAGCGGAGCTGCTGGAGTGCTGATAGTGAGGAAAAAGTTGGCTCCAACCATCTCGTCCTTCTCGGCCTTTCTCTTCCCCTGTTTCCAGGCCTTTTCATCCGTGCTGCTGCAGGCGAGGAAGTGCTGGAAAACATCACATCTGGCCAGGACAGGGTGGCTGGTCATGTGATTCATCCACCATATGAGGCCTTTTCTCCTCTTGGAGATGAAGTCCTCCTCAAAGCGACCTGTGGCCTGCTTCTCCGGAATGTGTGGAACCGAGATAACAGGAAATTTCTCCACCAGCCGTGCATACAGCCAGTCAAAGTGCTTATACCTCCTGTTTACTGGGTTCTGTGTGTGGGTGGGTGTCAGCTTGTAGGAGATGTAGCTTTTCATGCCCTTAAACTTGGTCTGTTTAGTGGGGTCATCAATTGCACATGTGAATGGATACGGGTTCTCCTGCCACTCTGGGCCATACTGACCCATCACCACGCAGATCTTATCCCCATCTTTCACAAAGCCTGATGCCTCCCCCAGCACAAACGCCTCTCCTCCTGACTTCACAAAAGTAGAGAACCTGTTCAGGTTCCTGCTGACAGTGGCGGAGCTCTTCGCCTGCTGTGCATTACCTCTTAACATCGAGGATGTGGACACTCTGTATGTGGATGGCCCATTGCCTTCAAAGTCACGATACCTTTCTCCTACAGTCCCTGGCTCATCTGCAACAGTAGAGTTGTCGTCCCATTCATCATCCCAGTCATCATCGCTCCCTTGGCTGTGTTGCTGATAAGATTGCTGCTGCGGTGGAGGCTGTTGTTGCAGCAGAGGAGCAGAGAAAGCAGGAAGAGGTGGTTTAGAAAAGTTCTCAACTTTATTCTGAGGCTTATAAGAGCTGTCAAAACCTCCAGTTGGGATGTTGGCGTATCGGGAGTCCCCAGATGTGCTGCAGCTGTTGTTGTTGAACGTGGAGGCGGCGTCGTTCCGCAGGATCTCCACGTAGGAAGCGGGGAACAGTCCCCTCTCTCCTTTGCTGTTTACCCCTTCAAACCAGCCCTCGATGTCCTGCTCGCTGTACAAAGTTAGTATTTCATTCTCCTTCACCGACACCTCCCCGGGGTTTTCAGAGTTGAAGTCGTACAGCGCTCTGGCTCTGAGCGTCATGGTTCACCACAGCTGGAGGACGAGCAGGACAGCGGGCTAACTTGTGGCTATATGGCCGCGACAGGAGGGAAGCGCAGCGGGCAGCCAGGCTAGCTCAGTCAGCCCACCCGACACGACTCCCTAAAACTTCTTCACAGTGTGGGGAAAAAATCCTGTTTATATCCCGTCCTCTTTGGTCAAACCCGAGAAGAACCCGCGATCGTTTTTAATCCAGAAGCTGTGGCGTGTGAAACCGGAGCGAAAGTATTTATCGCTACAACAACAACAACAACACAAATCTGAGCCCCCTCCAGCCTCCCTCCGATCCGACCCGGACGCTTCTGCCTTCACACGCTGCGCAGCGACCGCAAGTCAACCAGGCTGGATAATCGAGGGCGGAGCTACAATATGCTGCAATCCAGCCAGACAACACAAATCAACAAAAAACGCTACAAAAACGCGTTTCCTGACTTGTTGGGTGCCTCATACCCCCAAAAACATATGCCGGGTCAACCTCACCAACATGTGAAGACAGTGTGTCCCATTTGAGAAGAATTGTTTACAGAGATGTGAAGCTTCTAGGCACAGGTTGCTAATGAAAATGTCAAACACTTGGAACACTCCTTGCTGCAGGAGTGCTGCATGTGTATGTGCAGCTGTTTTTGGCCTGTAGGCATAGTATAATGTTAAAACAATATTGCTTAACTTGCCAGTAACCTGGTTGGTGACTGATTTAAAAGTCTTCTGTCAACTTGTTCTCTTTTCTTTGGTTGCAAAACACAGGATCTGTCCTGTGTCTGCCTTAATGTAGTTGATGAATGCCCCAAAACTGCAAGTTGCACAATTGCTAAAAATACATTGTGGTACTCAGAGGTTGGCAAACAGAAAACACAGAGCAATAATGTATGCAATTTGTGGACATGCACTCCGGAAACTAGAACCACCAAGCAAGTTCAAAATCAGTGCAGTCGCTCTTTAATTGGGTAATATTCAGTATTACTCTGAAAACATATATATATATATGAGTTTTAAAAAAAGGAATGACACATTTTGCTGTATTATAAAGTTAAGGCATATTCCTCATGAAGCCACAAACCACATTTTATGCAACTGATGTAGACGAAAGATGGGAAGTTTAGCTGGGACAAAGCCAAACCATCATCTGAAAGGAATGCCTCACTGACATCACCCTGACTGCTTCACATACTCTCATAACAGTTTCTGCTCAGGTCTGAGTAGCAGAAGTTAAGTCAGGTGCAAATTAATCATTAATTTATAATATATATTCACAAAAGTTCAAAATATAGACATGACAAATAAAAAAACAGCAAAACATCACATGTCATGAAGTTATGACCAGTTATCAAAGAGTTTGCAATTAGTACCAGCACCAGTCTCCACATAAAAATTCACAAAATCATTTAGGATTTTACATTTGTCAGATCTGCAAGCCAGCTTAGCTATAAATAGCTTGTTTATCACCAACTTAAGGCAGATCTTACTTCTCTCATTCTCCACTCTCCTTCCCTGACACTGCCTTATCTGAAGAATATCTGACAAATATTTCTTACCTTATTTATTGAGCTGCCAACTAAGTCGTAACCATACTTTAAATGATAGTTTTAGTGTCTCACACACTGTAAGCTGTTAACACCTTATGCATTCTCTCACTTCCCTACAGGAAAGCAATAAGTCTTTATTTTAAGTTGGCAACATGTACATCTACATATATCACATTACATATTATCTTTCAGACTGAAGTCTGACTTCATTCTTTGGTGTTTACCTTTCAGTCTTTTAATCTGCCTGTCTTTATCTATATTCCCAACCTAAACACATTTTATGCTTTATTGTTAAGCAGACAATTTCCTTTGGGAAAGATACTGTTTGCTACATGGTCTAGGATGATAAGCTACTCTTTACTCTGGTAGATAGTGCCCTCTTGTGGCTTTTTTTAGAGAGGGGTGTTATGAATTATTTTCATTCTTTAGGTAGAAATTATATCAGTGATAGCAATAACACTAAAAATAAAATAACAAATAGTTTGATTGAAATCCTTAGTGAGAAAAATTATCAAATATTTCTGAAGCAACAATAGCTTTAAAGTATGGATCTGATGTTATTGTTGATTCTAATTCCCCAAATGAAGCATTAGTTTCAGATTGGGCATAGGTTTGGTGGCCCTGGGCTACTTATTCATATGTCTTTGAACAAAACACTGATCTCTAAATTATGTGTCCTGTTTGGAGAAAAGAAACTTGATTTGGACAAAAGCTTCTACCAAACTAGTTTAATATGCTTTGGAAACTCAACTACCATATTCCTACAAACCACAAGAGGTCTCTCCTCTCATGTGATTTAGATATGTATCCTGGAGAGTGGTGCAGTGTAGCCTCACAGCAAGTAGGACCCAGGTTCTTTCTATGTGGCGTTTACATGCTCCCCCATGTCTGCATGGTTTCTCTGTGGGTCAGTTTGCTGCCATCGTCCAAAAACATGCAGTTAAGTTTATTGGTGACTATAAATTCACGTAGTGAAGTTGTACAGTGAATACAAGTATGTATGAATTTGTCTGTCTCTGTATGTTAGCCCTGGGATAGACTGGTGACCTGTCCAGGGTGTACCCTGCATCTCACCCAATAGCAGCTGGGGTAGGCTTCAGCACTTCTTTGAAGCGGTTTGGATAATGGGTGGATGGATGGATCCTGGAAAAGACAACAATACTATATTAAATTTACATATGCTTATAACATTCATCATGTTAAATAAAATGCAATTCAGTCACCATATATCACCAGAGGCCTGTGCAGAGAACATTCAGTTCACCTTCCACTTAACTGTGCTCAGGGAGATTTTCTTCATAGCACATGAAATATTGAAGAGGAATTACTTCAGTATGCAGCTTGCATCACATCAGCAGACATGTGATTTATACTCTCCCTCTAATCAGGATATCACCTAATTGCTTTGTCTTGGCTCCATGTTTGCTTCCCATCAGTAATGTATTTTTTTCCCCTGTTAATTTGACCCTTTTTGGTATTATGGTTTTCCAAGCCCCTTTTTTATTGGTAGATGGGGACGCCAATATGAGCAATGCAATTCAGATTAACATTGTACTAAAGGGTGACATAAAGTTAGTAATGTTATCATATTAAGTTAAATTAATTGGTAAGTTAACAAATATTACCTGTAGTCACATAAAAAGAATGGCAGACTAAACAACGCAGTCTGGAAGTATAGAGTTAACAAAGCCAAATGCTGTTCTGAATTCTTGGAACAGATTAACACATCATAAAAATTTGTATCCATCAGACATTTGCACACCCTTTTCACAGAATACAGTCTTTGACTTTGAACTTTGTTTTGTTTCTCCCCCTTTCTTTCATTTTGTATTGCATAATATGCTATGTCAGAGATTGCTGCATTTTCTGCTGTTTTAATCTTGATAAAACTATGGACAATGGCTAATGCACAACACAAGGTCCAGTTCTTGAGTTTGATGGTGTTTTAGCTGTTCAAACTTTTAAGTAGAAACTATTGTTATTCACTACAGAGCCACCTAGTGGTGCAGCACAGTTTAGAGTAACGAGATTGCCTATCCTAATGTTGAACATGTTTACTTTTTAAATATAGCCTAACATGTTTGTTTTTTTGTAATACTAAATATACCTATGCAACTTCTGTATTTCTTTAAGAAACATTATTTGTCTACAACTGAGACATATCTCCATGGTTTTGCAGCGTATCTATAGATCTGTAAATTGGGTGTTACATCACGAATCAGCACATGATAATTTCCTCTCCATGTACTGCGAGAGATTACGTGTTACTGTATAAACAATAATAATCGCAGTGCATACATCAGATCCACAAATTCACCTAAGCTAATTAAATTCCGAAATACGCCTACTTCAAATGCAGAAAAGTTGTGGTTAGATAAATAAATAAATAAAAGACAGTTTTAACAGCGTTTCTTCCTCAGAATGAAAATAGCCACCATGTGTTCGATCACGTGACCACGTTACGTTCTCACGACGACGTGCGTGACGTAGCGGTGTAGGCTTCGCTAGTTTCCTCAACCAAACACTCAACTGATATTGTGTGATGAAAACTGGAAGTCTGCCGGTGGACCAGGGCAATTTAGTCAGAAAGAAACACACCAACCCAGCGGTCCTCGTCGTTCCTAAACAAACTAAGTCGTTGCTGTAGTGAAACTTGTCTTCTTAGCGAAGTAGGTGGCGAAATTTCCTGATTGTAAACCCGTCAAAGGCAGGTTTTTATTTTGCTGTGGCTGTCGAAAGGCGGGGAATACAAAGCGACGTGTGGCCAAATTCATTACATTTTGGACTCGCCGAGGCCAAAACGGGATTACTACAAAGCCAGTTCGTCCTTTTGTGACTGGTCAGCGATAGTACATGGATTATCTGGTAAGTAAACGAATCGAAACGCTGTGGTGGTCTTGCTCCTTCCTAATCAGACAGTGATGTCACTCAGGTGTGTGTGTGACCATCAACAAGGTTCAGTTGTGGTTGTTGTTTGTGTGTTAACGTCAGCAATAAGCCTGAAGCCGTTCCCTGCACTGCTGTGTAAACTAGGTATGACTGGTTGACCCATACCCCGATCTGTTTTCACGTGAAATACGATAACTACTCCACTAGCTACTACTTTCAAGTACTTTTAGCTCTGAAATGTGACACGAAGCTGCTATTTTCATTAAATTCACTACTGCTAGGGATAAAGCGGCACTGAATACTGCACTTCAGTCAAGGTGTCACTGAAGTGGGGCAGACTGTAGTTGCACTGGTTTGAGGTATTAGTTTCATACATATTTTTAATACCTGGGAGCAAAAGAATGATTAGTCCATAGTACTGTACCAGCTTTGGCCTGGGAGATTATGGTTTTTGGGCCTTTGCCCACATTGTAGGGGTGGGATGGGTGCTGCTGAAACAGTGCAACAATAGAAAGGAAGCTGTAACTGAAGGCTTTCCCTGTGAATTTATAAAGCCAGTGGAAAAAAGAGTACACAGACATTGTGCTGTCATCTCAGGGGGGGGGGGGCAGAGTGACAGTGTGAAATGCAGAGGAACTTGCCCACCCAGTGTTATCAGCTTGTTTATAATGGGCCTCCCAAGACGTGGGACCTATAAGGAACTTTGTACTTCTGCCTTATTGGGACTCCTCTTTAGTCAAGATTACAAAGTCCAGCATCTGGCACGAGAATAATTGTGCTGCTGTTAATATAAACTGATTAATATCTAGCTTGCGTGTAGCTTCTAGCCTTGGAGTGACAAAGCGTTTGGAGAACAAAAGGGGACCAAAAGTGGCACTTTTATAGTTTACATGAGTTATTCTGTAAACCTGGTTAGATGTTAATGGAAAGTTGTGGGTTCCAAAGGCCACACAAAAGGCATTTTTGTCCAAAAGTGCAGACATGTGATGTGAAATGAATGCAACCAATTTCACTGTAAACTCCATGTCTCTACATCATATGCAGTAAGCTACAACCTCCCATACTGTACGTTTTAATCAGATATTCAACATATTTGAGCCTTAGATGAATATTGAGAGGCATTTTCTAGCTTACATGCTTGAAGGATTTAAGATTTTCTGTGTCAAACAGTTTTCTGTGGAAAGCACAGCTGTAACTCTGTGAACTGCTGGAGTGGAGTGCTTGGCTGTCCTCGGAGGTCACGCACTCAATAGGCGCAGGGCCTCTTTTCCTGCTGTGACACACTGGAGACCTGGCACAAAACCCAGAAACATGTTGATAAACCTTTGATAAATTGTGCTAAACTCATGTCCAGTTTTAGAACAGATTTGTCCAATAGGTTGGGATGCCCATTTTGCAATTATATAATTAAGCACATTGCTGGGGAATATGGGCATGTGTTGGATTCTTTTTCAGCTGGGAGCTGGAGTTTGAGCTGGTACTCCTGCATGGTCAGCATAGCATTAAAGACCACATGAAATGGCAGCAACAGAGGAATTTGGTGCTAGCTGTTGCCATGATACAGTCTTACCAAATTACAAGTCCACACTGTGGTCAACTCTTGGATCCCAACTTGTTGCAGACTTCGTTAGGCAGGACACATTTTGTGACAGGGCACTTTTTATGTGAGAAAAGTTTTTTACAAAAAATAAATTCACTGCATTATTTGTTCTCAGTTAATCACAGCATGCAGACTTTTACTCAATATGTGCCTTTCACGTCCATCTATTTATTTTACTATGCGAGTGACTAATCCCTTAAGAGGACTGACATTTCGGTCATTTTTGTAGCTTTGCCTCTAAGGCGGACAGAGCTGTGATCCTCTAAAAAGCTTTCATTTTGTAGTGTTGAACAACCAGTATGGTTTTTGAGGAGTTTAAATTATACCAAAGATTCAGTGACAACCACCACCAGACACTGACCTCAAACCATATGTTATATGGGGTGTGACAGACAACAAAACAATGCCTCATAGCATGGGGAGACCCATACTGCTACTCATTTGATTCAGAAAGCATACACAGGAGGAAAGTCTAGGGCAAAATGGCTTAATTTTTCAAAGAGACACTGTTGTGTAAGAAAAGCTGTTTATGTAATTATATAATTGTGTCTTGAGTTCACTGAATATTTCATTTTGATTTAATCTGATGCATTTTTTTGTCACTTAATGCTTGCTAGATTGCTCTGTGGAATGGTGGTTTTGTGTGCTATTTTGTATTTGATCCATGGCTGTGAAAAATTCAGTCTACTAGATAAACTTTTTTCTAGAATACATGAGAATTAGCCACATAATGCTTAGCCTACAACGTCAGTTGCATTTTGAAAAAAACATATCTTGCTGTGCACAGTAATAGCAGGCAAATAATTATCTTTCTTTATTAATAATAAACAACGGATTTAATTTAGTTTTAAGTTATAACCTGGACTACCACCTGTCTGCTTTCTCCCCTATTCTGTTTTTGTGTAGTTATATGTAGATTGTTAGATACATAGATTGAACAGCTCAAACTTTCATGTGACCTGATTTGGTTGATTGTATGTTCAGGTATTTTTTTTTCTGTTTATTTGATTTGTGTCCTCTCATTACAAGCTTTTACTTAGGCTTTATAAAAATGTAGAAAACAAAATTACAGTATGTCATTTGTATGTAGCATCTAGTCAGAACATTAAGAGGTGACTGTTCACTGATGAACCATAATTTGAAATGTGAGATCTCTGAATGCTGTCTATACCCTGAAAGCATTTTAGTACTTGATGCTAGCTTATAGGATTTAATAGCTCAGATGATGTTTGCATTGCACCACAGTTTTTTAAGAAACATGCTAGAATACAGCGTACAATATGCATCATTTTGAAATAAAACATTTAAAATCATCGTGCCGTTGTTTATCCAGTTAGCACTAGGATAACACCTTTATGAAAATAAATTGTGTCAGTAGAAACCTGCCTGTGTTGTTGGCTGAACTGTATTTCAGAGCAGATTCCCTGTCCAAGGGCACACAGCAGTCTATAGCAGATTGACATCTCCCCACCGTAAAACAGCAGAAAGAGAGCTGATGGGAAGTTCTTGGCAGCCTATGAATACAGCTTGCAAACCTATGGGAAACAGGACTAGTATTAGTGCTTTGTCCTCTAGCTGACCATGTTACACACCTTGCCTTTGCTGTCAGAGGTCTCCACGAAGCTCTCCTCAAAAAGAGCTCGGAGGCTCTCTCAGAATATTAGTGTGACATAGTTATTAGGTGAATCATTTATTTAATCTATTGGTTGGGGAAAGTGTCCAGGTTTTGTTTATCTAAGTAAGGTGATATAAGACATATGTCCTTAAATGCTGCCCTTTTATTTCAGGTACATAATCTTCAGCTGTAATGTGAAATACGTTTCACAAACATTTCCCTATCCCTGATTTTAAATCTGACAGCTGGATAACAGCAATTAGCATGTTTGCTCCTTTTAATGATGACCTTGTGTTTGTGGAGGGTGCTGTTTTGTAATGGCATTTATTTTCTTTTGGCTTTATCTCTGGCTCTAACGATTCTCACTGTGTTAGAACCTACAAAGTTTTTCATAACTAAAGAAAAATAAATGAAGGACTGGTGGTAGGATTTCATGTCAGTGTTTTGTTCTGTTCTAATTTTATAGAAGAGCTGTGGGAAAGGGTAATAAAATCCATAAACATATGTGGTTTGAT
Organism: Ctenopoma multispine; assembly: GCA_034779795.1. Taxonomy (NCBI): domain Eukaryota; kingdom Metazoa; phylum Chordata; class Actinopteri; order Anabantiformes; family Anabantidae; genus Ctenopoma; species Ctenopoma multispine. The sequence goes on along the minus strand of JAUYWH010000027.1, from coordinate 17,796,512 downwards.
AATCAGTGCTTTATCAGTGACTCAGTGCCTTTCACTGGAAAGCATATTTTGCTAATCAGCAGACTAATAAACATATACAGAAGTATCAGCTGCTTCCATGTTACACAAGGAGTCACATTACAAAATTATATATGTACAGTTTTTAAGTGGGTGGTTGAGAGAAATTCATTGAGAGTGTTCATTTGTGACAAAGGGTCTTGGCCCTATTCTTAACCAAGGAAGCCACAGTTACATGATACAGGTCTCAAGCAAGTGAGACTTAAGGTTTTGACTGCACACCAATTTTAATAATTCAAATTAAATTCTTAAGCAATCAACTTTAAAACAATCTTGATGCAAGGTTGTGCAGGACAAATATATTTATTTTATTAATGGAGGAAAGTGAAAGTTAAATCTATGTGTACCATTGTTATAAATCACTGGTTTACAGTAATATTTAATTAATTTATCGATCTTTGATATAATCATATATAAAATTAGTTTTTACCTACGGTAAGTTGTCTTGTCTAGTCTGATTATGGAACCAGACTAGATAAGACAACATGCCAGCCACAGTTTGTGCCAGTGTATTCCTTCAGTTCACTTTGTAATTGTAAAAAGCTTATAATGACTGTTTTACTGCACTGAGGACAATGATACGGTCCTAAACCAATAATGAAGCATTGCTGTACACCTTGCTTTTCCCATTTATTATTTTCTTACTTTGAATTACTGCAATATGACAATACATGGAACCTGAACTCAGTTTGCTAAAGGGCATAGTTAAAAATTTAAATAGGCTTAGCTCAGTTCTGTGATTGCCATTTTCCAAAATATTTATTTAAATTCTAGACTACTGTTAACTAGTTGTCATACAGCACTATTGAACTTCTTTCTTTCAAGTAGAGACATTTCATTCTGCATCCACAGAACTTTATCAATCACCTCACACCTGCCTTGAATAGGCTATATTATTATTATTATTATTATTATTATTATTATTATTATTATATTAGCCTATTCAAGGCAGGTGTGAGGTGAAACCAGCTTGGAGGATAAATCTGTGGTCACTAGCTAACTTCCCTCAGATTGAGGGAAAGTTCTGTGGATGCAGAATGAAACTTGAAAGAAAGAAGTCCAGTTGCCGTGACTCAATCTTCAGACAACTTTACCTGGATTACTGAGAATCTTCACAGACATAGCACTATTGAATTACAGTGGTGTACTCTATTAGAACTTCAGTAATTCAGCAGTATAGTTGACTCACAAAAATTACTCACAGTTCTTCCTGAACAGACAGAATTCTGAGGAAGAACCTCACAACAGTTATTGAAATCCGTCATGACTGCAGTAAGCTCAAGTGGTCGATCCCTTGATCCTCCTCCATGCATAGAAAGAAATGGTTTTCATAGTTCATGAAGCTCGGCGTACAGTATGGGCATTTTGTGTGGGTGTGTAATGGTGACTAATCCAATTTGCAGTCTTATTCTGGATCCCTACTTGTCACTGAGCCCTTAATCTCTGTGGAGAGAGAGATCCTCACAAACTAATCTCAAGCTTGTGTCCGTTCACTGATCCTTGTGGCAATCTAGTCTTTGGCAGTTTTATCTTTCTATGAATGAATACATGGAGCAAACACTTCAATCCTGCCCATCTGCACAATTCCACGCCCCCCCTCTTTTAAGCTTATACTTAAAACAAAATCATTTGTGGATATGTGTTATTGACAGTGAGATAGTGAAGAATTGGAGTCGTGTTGTTGACCTGAAACTGTTGAGCTCAGCTACTCCTGATCCTCCTCCATCCATTCACTTACTCCAGAGGCTTGTTTGTTGCTGGGGGTTACGCTTGTTGCTGAGCACAATGTCGGAGCACATGCAGCTCTCTCTTGCCTTGTGCAGGATTGGACTTTACAGGGTAAGAAAATGTATGCATTGTCCTATAGGCTTTTTTTAGGGATGTGCTATGCTGCATTTGTGTGTGTGCTGGGTTGAATGGTGTTAGTTTAACCATGGTTTAATATTTTCTTGATGTGTTGAGAGACAGTGGCTCCCGCTTCACTGTTGCTTGGTCACTGAAGGGAGAGTGCTCTGTTTCATTCGAGATGAACAGGTGGGTGAGATGTGAATTAAACCTACAGTGAACAAGATGTAAGGGCTGTTTCTCTGAAAAAAAGAGACGCAGATTATGATCCCTTTTTTCTGAGGCTGTTTGATCAGTAGTTGTTGTTCAGGGAGTAGTTCAGTACGGTGCGCTTGTGAATAGTTTCATTAATATGCTCCTGAGGCAATGGAGGAAATTGCTAGTTCAATTTCTGATAGTATAGTGATTTGTATTTGTAATTTTGTGTAAGGAAAAATGCAAGTTGAAGGCAAGTAGATGTCATTGTGATTTGTATAAAATGTTTTAAGCTGTTGTATTCTAATTATTGCTGATGACTCATGTTGCGTATTGTCAGGACGCCTGTTTTACTGCTTGTGAAGCTTTGTCAATGAAAGTCAACAGAGAGGCTTATTTTGAAATATGAGTGTTTAACCACAAGCTGCTGCTTGATGTGAAGTGATACAGATTTAATACTGTATCTCATCAATGACTCATCTTTTCTGTCACATGTATTAAATGAGTGGGAATACAGCAAAATGTGCACTGGGTTCCAAGTCTGTTTTTTTTCTAGATCGTGGAGGCAGATGTATTCCAGTTTACAATCTGTGCACATTGCACATACTGTTGCACAGTCTGTTAGTAGTGTATATTAATTTTTAGAAAGCACTAGACTGTTTAAAGATACATTTGATTTCTGATAATAACAACTATTATTACTGTTATTAAGCAAGTACCTCAGTACAAAGTCTTTGTAATGTCTGTGTGAGCTCATGTCTGAATACAGCAGGTAATTGTCTTGAGGATTCACTTTGAGGGAGTGAGAGTACACTTTCAGTAAATCACAAACCAAACACAAATGATTTCCGTGGAGTACTTTTGGTTTCATGTCGTGCCTCCTGCACATTCTAACCAGGGCCCTGCACTGACTGAAACTGACTATTTCCCTGGGTGAGAATGTGTCTGGCCCAGCTTATATCCTACTGTGTGATGCATGTGTGAATGCACAAATTCGGACCTGATTCCCTAGACATGGTCTGGAGTGCATATGTGAACATGGCTAGACAGTGGCATCCCGAATGTGGCACAGTGGCATCCTTAAAACCACACTGCTAGTGTGACAAAAAGAAATTACTGGTCATTTTAAAAATGAACATACTGTAATTGTTAGGTGTAGCGCTAATTTGTCTTGTAGCATTAATCATAAACTGTGTAGACTTTAGTAGGATGTAGTTAAAATATGGTGAACCAACAAGAACAAAACTCTGAGGTAGAGCATTAAGTGCTGTATCAGTCTGAGGTGATCTCAGTTTTCAGTATATAGGTAACTAAGAGCCCATTACTTAGCACTACAAAAATGTCATCATCTTATCTCATTTTAAACTTTGCATGTAGTTCATTCTATGCATGTAAAAATATCAAATCTCCTTTTGATCATTTTAGTTGATTTTCAGCCTCTCACTGAGATGTATGGGATTTCTGAACACTAAAAAAGTGGATCAATGTAAGTGTAAGGCTACCATGGAGAAGTTCAAGGAGTGAGGAGTGATTGTTTTTATTGGCTTACAGGCATTGAGATTCATGCCCCTGTTGAGTCACCACAATATCCTGGTGTGCACAATCAAACCTTAAGATATGTGATGCTGTGGGAGAGGAATGCTAGGATACCTCACCAATGCTGTTGTGTGTATGCAATACAGGTTTGTAACTTTGTTGAGGTAAAACACGAACTTGTAAAAGCCATTAAAAATAATCAAGAAATGCTTTTCCTTTTTCTTTACACAGGACTGAAAATGTAGTCATTTCAAGACAGATTTACAGTATACTTGTTTAGCCTTATTGTCTGATGACTGTTTATAATTCACTTTCTCATAGTATGCAACTTTTGCCAATATCATACGTGTTTTTAGCAGTCTGTGTAATTGCAGTGCCAGTAGCAGAACCCTATTAGCGTAAAACCTTCTGTATCCAGATTGACATGTACAAGCTTAAAATTTAATTCTCAACATTCATTATTTACTACTTCCTTGGATGCTTGCCAGCTCTCTACTATTAGAACCCCCTCAGCCCCCACCCCACCCCAGAAATACTGCTAGATTGCAGCAGTTGCATTCTTTTCTATAACCTACTTGTTTGCACATGCCATCGTACTTCTCCTTCGTAACCTCAGAAGAAACAGTTATGTAAGGGTAATGAAAACTCTAAGTGAATGAAATTGTTACTCTTCTGTGAAACATAATATTCCATTTTTATCTGTTTCCCACAGAACTGATTTTACATGTGGCAGTACCTGACCAGGGAATTGAGGGTAGGGGTTACGTAGTTAAATAAATGAACAGTAACATGCAAGATACATACACGCTATGGCCATCGTGATGACCTTGACAACTCAGTTGTATTCCCTCTTCCTTATTCCTAACTTAGCTATCCTTAATAGCTATGCTCCTTACAAGTTTGCAAGGAACTTATTTGATGAGTTGATTCTCCTCAACTGCTGGGACAGCGCTGACAACAGGTATTCACAGGCAAATCAGAGGCCACATGCATGTAGGTCCATAAATAATGAAATGAAGATAAGAAAAGCACAGTCACCCTTTCTAACTAATCTTGAGGATGGAACAGTAATTAGTAATTGGTTCACAGATCTAAGACATTAAATTCTGGAGTTTTGACAAAAGTATGGCATTAACTATTCAGGAATTAATTATTTTCCTGCACATGCCCCTATTTTGGGGGACTAATTAATAACTGAACAAATTAACATAATTACAAAAATAAAGATTGTCTTTAGCACTTGGATGAAAATCCTGCCTTTGGCAGCCACACATGTTCATGCCATAACAATACCTCCACCATGTTTGACAGATGATTTGGTTTGTTTTGGATCAGGAGCTTTTCCCTTTCTTCTCCATACTTTTCTCTTCTCATGTCTTGTACAAGTTAATCTTGGTTTCATCAGTCCAATGACTCTTATTTCAAAGTCATCGGGATTTTATAGGCGTTTACTGGCAGAGTCTAATGAGACCTTTTTGAGCATAACCAGTGTTTTGCACCTTGTTGAAAAGGGTTTGTATGTGTCTCTTGAATGTAGGGTTTGACAATCGCATGCCTACCTCCTCAAGAGTGTTTCTGACTATTGAATAGATGTTGTGAAAGCGTCTTTCACAGGACAGAATTCTGTGATCATCTGTGGTCTTTCAGGCCTTTTGCTGTTGCAGAGTTTGGCCAATTAAAAAGTTAATTCCTTTTTTATAAGAATGTTCCAAGCTGTTGTATTAATTACTCCTAATGTTTTTGCTCTATCTCTGATGGGTTTATTGTGCTTTTTATAGCCTAATGATTGCCTCCTTTACTTGCATAGACACCTGTTTGGACCTCATGTTGAGAGTTTCAGGAAACGGCTACCAAATGCAAATGTAACACTCAGAACCACCTCCAGGCTTTTATCTGCTTGATTAGTCATGGAATAATGAGGGAACAAGCCACACCTGGCCATCCAACTGCTTGTAAGCCATTTATTCTAATATTTATTTATGAACCCCAAAATAGGTGTGTGTGTATATAAAACTTTCTTTATTTTGTTCACATCTTGAGTGTTTCATTTCAAGTTCAAAGATGCACAGATGACAAATTTCAAACAACTTATCTTCATTCCATTATTTATGGACCTAACTGTACAATAGGCAGGTGCATCAGGATCTCTTGAGACTCATGGAACAGTTTGCCAACAATGCAGCCTTCCTTTTTTAACCAATCAAAGTCAGTCTAAAGGAGTGGGAGATTGCCGCTGTCAATGAAAACGTGAATGCACGTGTGGTCTATTGCCCATGTCTAACTGAAGCTTCAAACTTGTGTTTTCTGCTAGAAGATGTTGCTACGGTTGACTAACAGGCTAGCAGGATTCCTCAGGATTCTTGCTTTAGGTGAGAAGTGAAACATTAAAAGGATGTAGGAGAGGGGCAGGAAAAAGGAGGGGACATGAGGGTGGTTTGTTTTTGACCTGCGTGTGTTAGCTTTATTGTAGTTTTATGTTCTTGGTAGCAGCAGGTGCTATGGGACATTAGCCTAAGAGACCATGTGCTGTGAGTACCATACCTACCGCTCTTTGCAGGATGCCCTAACCATTAAGGGTCTAAGTGATCATATTATGCACTTCGTGGCCACCTCATTATGTTATTAATGGAGTGGAAAATGACTGCTGCACTGATTTGCTTGCTCCGACCCTCAGGCCACATCATTCAGAACAACAGTCTTAAGGCAGCTTCATGCTTAATTTGGAAAGAAACCCGATGGAATGTGCACGGTGAAAAGGACCTAAAACTTGAACTGCTTGAGCAAACAAGAACTAAACCCCAGAGATATTTTTTATGGATAAAAGTGAGGGCAGATTAAAGTGCTGTAGGTTTTATTGTTGTTCTATTTCTAAGAAGTATTAAAACAGTCATTTCACATCCAAACTACCTGTTCAAGCAATGTAGTTTTGTAATCCTATAGTTTGAATGATGCAGTTAAATCATAACTGGTAACTAATAACAGTATAGACAAGTAATTAGAAATAAAGTAATTTGAGTTTAAATATCATTGCAAGAAACCGTAGTAGACTTTAATACTATGCTAGAACATGATGAAAATTCCAAATCCGCTGTGCAGGACTTTCTTTCAGAGATAGTGTAGATTAGAATATTAGTGTCTCAGTATTATTTTGCCTAACACGATGTTGTGGGGGTCTTGCTGGATAAAGTTTAGGTAACTTCCAGGCTGGGTGACTTGCGTTCTCGCATGCAGTTCACTCGGGTAATGTCTGCCATTTGTTCATGGTTCCAGTGCATTTCTGAAAAGAAGGCATATTTGTTTGCACTAAATGTTGACAATATTTTGACAACATTTAATATTATTTTAACAATAACATAACATAACAAAAATAATAAAAATAATAAATAATTATTTGTTTTATAATAAATGATAGATCAGTATCTATGTGGTAATTTGCAACATTTTGCTTTGTTTAAGTTGGGGTTGATGTAATCACAAGTCAGAAATCAACAGTTGGATAAGTTCTGTTTTGGGGATCAGCAATACAAAAAGGTCCAGATATCTGTATCAGAACTTAAAGAAAAAGATTTTAGATTGGTCAGACTGTAAACATACAGTCTGCTGTCTTTGCAGGAGCTGCCAAACTTGTGGAAGAATTCAGATCATAATCAGTCTCCTGAGCTTAAATAAGTTTTCCATAATATTTATCTTTTCTTGATGTGTGAAGGTTGTAAATGCAGCTGGTCGACTTAATTTTTTTTATGTACTGCTCCTAAGTGTAATCTGCTAGTACTACAAACACTATGAAATTCAGTTTTCTCCACTTCTAGTCTTCTCTTTTTTTCTAGGGTTGAGATGATTACTGTGGTGTAGAGCAATGCTTTACTTGTCATAAACAACCAATATATCATTGATGACTCTGATCAATATGTTTTTAATGGAGTTGGCTGAACAGTAGACATTCTTTATATGTTGTCCCCTCAGTGTTAAAATTGGTGTCAGTGAGTGATTCATGCAGAAGCATGATGAATTGTTATAAATGTTTCCATTAGACAGATGAGTTAACAGCTGATTTAAATTATGTTCTGTTTGACCAGGAGCCAGATATTTATCTTTGCTAACAGCAATGTAAATGTTTAGCTCTTAAATTAATTAAAGAATAGTTTTATCACTCTTGTTCCGTGCTTGGTTTTGAACAGTTAACTTCTGAACATTCCCAAGTGGCCTTAATATTCTGACTATTGCACTCTATGGGCTGTGAAATTTGTGATGTGAACAGTTTTCAAACTGACAAAGACATGTATTTGATAAATTCCTGTTGTGTACTCCACTGTCTACTGACATGTAATACAATCTGTATTGATTTATCAAAATGTAATTTAGTTCTAAATGGGCTAAATAATAGGCATACATATAGAAGTGCAGCCCATTTGACATGATTGTTAAATTAAAAACAAGTCATACTTTTTATGATGTAATCATCAGTATTTTGTGCAATGTTATTACATTACCATTATACTTTAAATAGTATCACCATGCAACCAAAACTATGTTGTAAAAGTGTATAAATAAGTACTGTGATTAACAGATGTCAGATTTTATTCAGTATTTATTTACAAGGGACTTTGTTATAATTTGACAAGTTTCTCCACTGTCTGGCAACTGTTTCATCATTACTCCTTGGAGAGAGGAAAGTATTAGAGCTTAGCATATTGATTGGGGAGCTAGCTGCTCATCTGCTATAAGAGAAGTGCCAGCAAGGTGAGCAAGAAACTGTGTGTCTGTACCAAGAGCGAGGATGATAATGTGAACTTTAAAATGTAAATTTTTTAATTTGTGGGAAAAGATTATCTCAGAAATAAGCAAACTGGTGCTTCATGATATATATAGTTGAGACAATCTAAAGTGGTGAAATACTTTTTTCTTCTAGTTGGTGACACAATTGAGTTGTAGAATTATTATTTGGAAAAATATGTCTCACATTTATGAAGAAATCCCAGAAGCAGTTTTTACAGGAAATCCCAACACCTACCTCTGACGATATGTTTATTATTGGACAAAAGAAGTCATCCTGTTTTCAGGAAGATGTATTTTTAGCTTTCCTATCTTGAGATACAATTTCACTGTCAAGACGTAATCTCACTCATTGCAACATAGAGCTCTTTTTTGTCAAAATTGTGTTAACTCTTTTTAGCTTTTATATTACTATACTAAAGACGTTATTTTGCCTAGGTTTTTATTTATTTTTTATTTCTGACTGTTGTTATATTGTAATATAATAGTGAATCGTTGAGGTAGACATGAGATATTCAATGCAATAATGGGTTTAGCTTTTTTAAGCCCTTGGGACTCATGAGTCTAAAAGAGTTATTGTTTTCTGATGCATAATATGTCATAGTAAAGTCTTTACACACTAAATAAACCTTTCTCACAGCATGTGGGCAGCGTAAATTTCCAACCTGCTTCCGTCTGTTGTGAAAAGCAGGAAGGGAGCAGCCATTGCTCCATCCTGGGCCATGAATATCTCACATTTCAAAATAACCATAGGACCATGGTGGGATGATGATTTAGAGATCTCAAAGGGTCACCCACCCAGTATTGAGTACTGTTTCCTAAAACTCAGCTGCCGGTCTTTATTGGTTTGTTTTGTTGTGTTAAGGACATTTTAGGAAAGAATTTGGCTCTGGTTGTTTGGGAAACAACAAAGAATAGCTTCCTGTTGGAGATGTATTGGCTGACGCCAAGGGCGCTGCCACGTTTGGCCTTTGTGTACCATGTATACAAAGAACTTTTAGTTTTTTTTTTGTTTTTTTTTTCAGGACCACATCCTTTCCAGTTGCACGCATTATGCAGAAGTCAAGCTGTAGTACATTTAGAGAAATTTATGAATCATTGTTTGCATGCAGGGAATTCTAATGTTGTGAAGCTTTTGCACTCATCTTAGCAGACAAAACCATAGCTTTGAGTAGGTAGAAGAGCAGGATCGGGGACAAGTAGTCATGATTTTAACAGCACAACATCCATGAGTTAGATGTATTTGATGTTTTTGTAATGCCACTCACCCACCACGCAGGTTTATTGTTATTGTTTACTGGAGGTTTCCACATCACACTTGTGTAAGTTTAATATTGACCTCCCAACACTGCTTGTTCTTACTTACTCTACAGTGAAGGTAAATATCCAAGTGAATTAGATATACACTTTAAATTGTGTTGCAACACAGGTTCAGTTACAGCGTAAAAATGCAGTTTTAAAACAAAATTTGCATTTGTTATACCTTTATATGACATATATCATACAGCAGTTATCTGTTTATACATACATACACTGTAAATCTAAAAATATAAAAAGTATAAAAAATGTCAAATGCTCTTGTTTACATGAATGTACAATAATTTTACATTCAAAACCATTCCAGTACAGCACAATTATGTAATGAGTTATATGTACAGTATATTATCACCCTGACAGCTTCAAATGCCAATGTTCACATGGCACAGGTCTCCACCTGATGTTTTACAGTGACAGTCAATGGGTTCTCTGAGGGACTTACTTATAACAGTGGAGCTGGTGCATATCATGCTCCAGTTACTATTTCTGACACCTCTATTTTGTACCAGCATAAAATAGGAACTCCACCCTTGTTAACCACAAGTCTTAAATCATAATAATAGGTCACTTCTAATCTGCTAGATAAAAATCAGGCCATATAAACTTTCTAAACTTTTTTGCATTTATAAAACACCCTCAATTTCTTCTGAATCTGTAAAATACTAGATGTCTAGTAAGATGGAAAAAACACATCTCACTAATGCTGTGGCCGCTGAGATGTGGTCCGCCCCCACGTATAATCCTTTTTGATAAGAGTGATCAGTGAGATCCCATGTTTTCTCTTCCAGTTTTTTCTATTGAGTGTAGATATTTTTGGCATCGTGGAGGAAGTATAACAAAAAGTGATGTGGGCAGCTGTGTTGTTGATGTCCTTATGGCCATGCATGTCATTTATAAACTGTACCGCTTCCTTGTTAATATATAGATCATTCAGAATTAAAAATAAATCCTGTGATCCTGACATGTGATATTTCCACTCAGTTGTCTACATGGATATCTTGCAGACTCAATCCTAAATGACTGTTTATTGTCAGGGCAACTAAGGCTTGTGCCAAAATGTGCCTGTTGCACTGAGTATCAAATGTTAGTATAGTTTTTTTACTTTAACAAGATGTTTGATTTATTTGTTTTTCTTATCATAATGGTCTCAATTTGTAACCAAAAATGCACAACAGTCTTTTCCCAGTTGCCTGTTCCAATATGTATAGGGAATGTAATTTAAAACATATAACTTTCAAACTGTTAAATCTAAGATTAGCAGTGATTTCTTAATATAGTTAAGATATATGTTGTTCAACATTGTTAGTGAGAAAAGGTTTCTGTCTGGACATGCTTGGTATGTAAACTGGTGATTTGAAGAAAGCGTGATGGCGCCCTCTGTTGTGGCTGACAACACACTGAAAGCACTTACTGAGGTTTTTCTCATCTTTGCATGTGACTTTTCCTTCCAAACCAGTACATACTGCATAATGTAAGCATTTAGGTGATTCAACTAAATCAAGTCCAAGACAAGTCCTACCTGTGTGTTTTTAAAATTGATTTAGGACTTTAGAGGTAAATAGTCCACAGTTACAAAGGCAGTAACACAAGTTGTATTAGAGTTTTATTTTTCTCAGTTAAGACAGCAACCATAATTTTTGAGTTTTCAAAAAACCACAAAGCATTTTAAAGTTAAGATGAGAAAATGGTCTGTAACCAAATCGCTGCATTTTTGGAGACAAACAGGCCAAAGGTATTTCTCATTACAAAATGGTTTTCAGAGTTAACACAGCATTTTACAGTGACCTTGTGAAACAAGGCACAAAACAGACTAATCAAAAACTAAGTACAACAACCATCTGAAACTACTACATAAAAACAAGTCCATAAAGTCCGTAAAACATAGGCTGTGACGCTAAAAAATATAAAACGCACTACGTTTGCACAGAGGAAGAGTGGCTATAACTCACTGGAATTCAAGACTTGTTTAGATGCACATTGAGAAGGATGGTTGCTAAACACTGTATTAAACTCTCAAAATGTTACCACAATACTAGAGTTATTTAAAGAGCTTAGAACTACTAAAAGGCTTACTGCATTAAAGTTGAACTAATACACTTTGAATAATACGTAAGCTGATTCAAGAAGCACAAAATGTGCACCTTAAAAGGTTAAATGGGAATAACTGGCATGATTAATCATTTTCACCTTTCTACGTGGAAATCGCATTTGGAGAAAGATAAAAGATGCCTTCATTCTATATTATCTCAGTGTTTCCCCTAGGTTTACAGTGTTGGGGGATTAGAATGGAAGTTTTATTTTGAAAAATCAACATTCACTTGACGCTAAAAAGTAAACAAGGGAGAAACGGTAAAGGAGATCAAAAATAAGGTGTTACATTAGAAAAACTCTCCTTATATTTAGCTTGTCGTGATTTAAATATGGTTCTACATGGTTTTAATTTGTTCTCTTGTCCTCTAGATGGCATCTCTCTGGTAGAATAAATGATGATAAAGTAACGAGTCGAGGGTTGTCTTAATATAGCAGATTACGAGTAGCGTTTCTTCTTCACAAATCTACTCAAGTAAAAGTAAAGAGTATGGTGCAATAAAATTTCTCCTGGAAGTAAATAAAAAAAAAGAAAAAAAAAAGAAGTTACTTTAGTAAATGTAACGGAGTAAATGGAACTCATTACTACCCACCTCTGCTTATAACTGATATCTGAAATTGTGTTGGCATCCATATATTGCATTGGTATCCCTCTACTCCATGATTGCTCTGTGTAATTGTGTAATGGGGAAAAGAAAATAGGAGACCACTGCAATGACTCAACACACTCATCTGTGCAAATACTTGTTCTCTCATGATATTCCTGTTTTCCAGCAAGATCATTTCTCTATTAAATGTGACTCGACAAATGTGTGTTTTGTTTTAATGAGACAATTTTGTCTCCCATGTTTTCCAAAATGACTGGATCTACTATTGACAGAACTCTAATGGGACTTAGTTCAGCACACAGTGTATTGTTGGATTCTGAATCCCCCTCATCTGTCAAAAAGCTTGAGATTGTCCCTCTTGAAGAAAAGTCTAATATCCCTGTAGACACAGCTTAGAACATGAATAACATCACACCAATGCAGATTGAAGTGTGGACTTAATTCAATGTCCAGCATGTGGTCCTTTTTCTCTTGAGATGTTAGTTTGCGCTGTATTTTATCACTAAATCACTTGTTACAACTGCAGCTGCAACTGCAACCATTATGTTTTCTATCATTGATTAATCTGCGAAGAGACATTTTTGGTTTTAACTGTTTAGTCTGAGGAAAACAACATGCCCAATTACCCAACACACAAATGCCCAAATCCAAACTATCAGAGCAAAAGCGATGTTAAAACTACTGACCCAAAGTGTTTTGTGTAGTTGGAGGCTTCGGTGGTTTGCAAAATTGCACAGTAGACACTAGACAAGAATATAAACTGTACTGTAAAACACAAGGTTTGTCTGCTACAAACTGAACTAACCATTACACTAACTTTCTTTGGTGGGAGATTCAGTCTGTAAAATTCACTCATGCGTCCTCTGGGTGGAGCCATAAAGTCACTGATCATCAGCTCAGCTGCAAACTTACTACAGACGTTTGTTATCCTAACATCCCCTTAAATAAAATATTTTTGCTGACATGACTTGAATACACTTAATTCTACTTTAATCACTAACAGCACTCTTTCTTGACTTGAGATAATGGGGAATCTTGAGATGACTTTTGTTTTGATTTGGTGCTATATAAATAAATTGAATTGACTTAAGCTTTGTGAGTATGGCCTTTTGGATGTCTCCTTGATACTGGATGAACATAAGCCAGTGGATGCTATGCTTTATATGTACCATACAAAGCAAATCATATGCTATTGTATTAAAGGGCTCAACAAGGGTTACTTACTTACCAGTAAAAGAAATTTCTTTAGTTCTTTGATAAATCTTTTTATCACACGCTGATGTGGTTTGTTTTAAGAGGCACTATGGTCATAAGATTATGTTTGGGAAAACCTCTGTGTAGTTAAGGGTAAACTGAAAGTGGTGAATTATTTGTGGCATCTGAGGAAATTTGTAATAGTGTGCAAAAACCACATCAAAGAAGTGCACATGTAAATGTTTTCTTCTGATCAAAGAGTATTGTCTTTTAATCTAGATATGTTTATTGTGTGCAGTCATTTTCACTCACTTTAAAACTAAATTGAAAAAGGGCCAAAATCTCTAATGTTTCAAAATCTTCTACGTCACCGATGATTACGAGCTGGAAGTATTTTCCCCTGATAATATCAAAACCATTAACTTGTATTTCTGTTCACTTTCTTTCCTGTTCTTGATACCTTGATGCCAAATTATCTTTACGCAGGGGTTTCACAAGGCAGGTTGCTTCAAATGAGTCAAAACCAGACCTTGATGATAATTTTATTTTCCAGGTAGCATCTTTAATGATCAACACTAGTTCAAGATGTGAATTTTTCAGATTTTTTTCAATATGAGTAACACCTCAAATCTCCCCTTGTTTTGATGCCAGTTAACATTAGCTGCCTTTCATCTTTACTGATTTTTCCTAGTACCCTGTCATCCACGGTAGGGAGGTTAGATGCTCTTTCTCCCTGGACAGGCAGGCCTCAGGAGGGCTTAGGCTACCTCTGAATCAGGTTGCACTGTGCAGTGTCACAGGTAGGCCTGTGATGGATCATGGCACAGTTGGCCTCTGTCTGTTCTGTCCTGTCTTTGACTAAGTAAATGTTTCCCTCTGTGCTCAGCCGTTTATGAAAGCTCTTTTGCACAATACTGCCATACGCACAACATCTGTCCATCAGGCTTGGCTCTTACTTTGTGTGTGTGTGTGTGTGTGTGTGTGTGTGTGTGTGTGTGTGTGTTTCGGCTATTTGTCTGGTTTCCATCTCTTCTTCCGGTAAAGTATGATTTTGTTAGTAATCTAGTCCTTGTCTCATGTTCTTTTCTGGATCACAGCAGGCTGTTGCACAGTAACACATGGTGTTAATCTGCTCTGTCTCTTATGCAATTATTTATTTTGTCATTTACCAGGGGCAACTCTATAATTATGGTTTGCATATTATGTTGTAATAGGCAAGATTTGCATTTTTGGACTATAGCATATTGTTTATTTGCCACTGTGTCTACAGAGATTAGTTAATTGTGGTCAGAAGAAGTGCAAAGTACCTGTTGATATTCAGCAATGTGGTCTCGCAGCACTGCTTTAATCCTCATTTTAACAAACCGTGGGCAACGTTTGACCATCCAGTAGGTGTCATGCTAATGCAGCGCAAGCATACACTGTAGAGGTCTCAGTGAAGATTATGCACAGTAGGCGATGAATAATGCTGTTGGTTTAACTTGTGGTCATTTCCCAAACTGTTGGCACATTACACCTTTACACTATCTGCATTTGTGGTGTTGAAGATAAAAATCATAAGCTGTTATGTGAGACTGTTAAATAGTTAGCTGAGTTCAGTTTTATGTCTGCTTGTAAGGATGGAGGATGTGCTTGTATGATGTGATACATTTTTGACCCCTTTGAAGTTGGAAAGACATGTGGAGTCTGTTGGCTTTAGTCAAATCCTCCCTGTGTGGGACTTAGTCATATTTGTATAGTGGTAGCTTACACACATATGTTCCTCTGCTTCAGTCTATCACCTGTTCTATCTCCACCATCTTTCACACACATGTACACTGGTTTTGAATGTATTAGGACAGTGACAAATGGTTTGTGATGTTGACTCTGTACTTCAGCACACTAGATCTGAAAAGAAACCATGACTACAGCCTCACATTAAAACTAAAACTTAATTTTGGTTTATAACGGTGTTCTCCGGCACAAAGGAATGAATACAACATAACTGTACAAGTTAACAGCTATATAAAGTCATTGTATTTAACATTTAGTTTGATATTCTTTATAGATGCTTTGTGATTCCTGTTCCTAGGAAAAGAAAACTCAGTGTGCTCCGTTTCTTTGGCAAGTCAACAATTAAAAAATTTGATCAAGTAGATTGAGGTCAGACGGTCAATTAAGAGTGTGCCAATTTTGTAGTTTAAAAACAAACAAACAAACAAATGACGACCCTCTCTACTCATTTTGGGCATCTCATCTGATGTTTATGATCCGTGTCTTGTTGCAGTCGTAAACTTAGTGGACTACTTAAATCTAGTGTGATGGAGTACTCCCCCAACATGAGTTGTCTGCTTAATGTTTTCTGACTGAACTACCCACACACAGTTCAATTTATTGTAACTAAAGTGTGCTGACTGTTTCTGTGTCTTGACCAATGCTCAGTTCTCACCCCCTGCTGGTTGCAAATAGATAGTCCACAGTGCTTGTATAGTGTCCAGCTCTTAGGCTGTGTAAAGCATATCACTGAAAGATTTCAATGAAAACCAGATATACAGGCGTCATCACTCAACTGGACATTAGAGCATCTGCCTTTCCGTGATTCACAAATTTACTGGGACGGGGTTATGGGGTCTCTGTGTGATGTTCTTGCCTGTGTCAGAAGAAAACATGACACCTGTATCTTATAGTGAAGGAACAGAGCCGTGCTTCCAGACCACTTGGGTGGGTTTGGACTAGTGGAGGCCACAATCTGGTTCTGATTTACTATTACATAAGCACGCTGAGGTTGTTGTTTTTGAGAACTTCACTTTGCAGGAAAAAAGCTTAGGAAAATAAAACAACCAACAACAAAGCAAATGTGGTGTGTAAACAGTTCTTGGGATGGTGCTTGATTTCACTCACAGAGGCTGCTTTATCTTGCCACCTCTCAAAACCCCAAACAATCCTATCTCTTCACAATTAGTGGGAGGTGAGCAGATTGAGGGGGAGCTGGTTAGAAATGGTGCCCATGGCACCCCCCTATAATGGAGAGTTTCTCCTCATATGGAGGATGTACAATGTACCTGAACTAAATGGCAGGATGTGACAGGCATTTGCAAGGGACATGGACACAAACTAGCGATGATGGGGTAACAAGTGGTAGGTGAACGTGGTTTTTGAGGCTGGCCCTACAAAGAATCCGCCAGTAACAACTGAGGGGCCCAAAGCGTGTGATTATTAATTACTGATGGCTTCCCAGCCTTTGAAAATCAGGGGGCCGTAGACATCAGATGTGTGGAAAAGGCAGAGGAGCGAAAGGCCTGTCATTACCATCACAGAAACAATGCTCGAATTTGGCTGTCATGCATTTTTGCCTAATTGACTGTTTTGATGCAGGTTTTTTTCTTCATTTTGTTTTTGAGGGGGCACTTATGCCCCCTCCCTCCTCAGTGTTGATGAGGAGAACTTGGTGGGCTTTCAGCTTCACTCAGCAAGAACCTTCCGGAGGTTCTTTGATGGCAAGAAAAGCCACTGGAGACCTCAGGGGCCTCATTGGCCTCCATTTATGTATCAACACCATAGTACTCCATTTTTGATTCCTGACAAGAAATGATTGAGAAGGAAAAATAATTTATGAAAGGCATACAGTGTGCATAAGTGAATGTATGTGCTATATAGAATATGTATGTGTGTCTGCAGGGTGGTAGTTTTTGTGTTCTAGCCTGCTATGAAAAGGGAGGCCAGGGACCCGCAAACCACATGAGGGGTTATCTAATTTGCATAATTAACTGTTGACACTAACTGTGCTTAATGAAGCCCTATTGAAGTTTTACACAGCCAGCCCCTGGGAATGAGACGGGCTCCTCTGGCAAAGGTTAAAACAATCGGCCTAACGCAACAACCAGTTGAATTACGAGATGTGTTCTTGAGTCACACGTATGAGAGATTTTAGAGAATTTTTGGGATTCACCAGTTTTGGATACTTTTTATGAGTTTTTTCTCTTAGGTTTGAATAACATTTTTGGTCCAGACCTGTCACGCTAGCCACAACCTGCTTTTAGACAACCTCTCTTCACATGCTTGACGGTTAGTTAAGAGTGACAGTGGCTTAATCTGAATAATTTGAGTTTAAATGTGATGCCGAAATTTCTTTAATAAAAACATAAACAGTATATTGCTATCTTAATTAATATTCTGTTGAAATCATCTTTAATGATTTCCAATTTACTGAGAGGTATTTTATATTTTAGTATTTTTATTTGCATATTTTATATTTCTAGGGTTGGACCATTTTAGATAGGTATTCAGTTTTAAATTAAAAAACAAAATCTAAGATATTGTACCAATTTCGCTGTAATTGTGCTGGTTAAATATGGATATACATAGGCTATATCTCATCTTGGGAACCTGACATTCCTTAAGCCGAATTAAGGTGGAAACAGCTCAAACCATGACAAGACAAAAGCTCTGCCCAAGTGCCAAATATGCCATTAGAAACTGGTCTACATGGTGGCACAACTAGCACGAATGGAAATGGAGCAGTATTTGAGCGACATGACAAAAGTCCACTCTGGTCCACTTACATGGTGAAAGCAAAACTGAAACTGCTACCTTAAATAGTGTCTTTGCATACTGGTGTTAGTGGGCCACTAAAGCCTTCAGTGTGAACAAGATGAGAAGTTTGGTTTTCCAGCTTGTAGTCTGACTCTGACAGTGCCCCACTACCACTGTCTTTTGCAGCTGACCAACTGTAGCCTTTAATATTTTTTACTCTAATATCTGAGTCATGGTCTTTTTGAACAGCTTTGCTTTAGAAAAAATATTTTGGCATCTAATATCATGTAGGGTGAGCCATTCTCTCTTTATTCCTGTCACAGTTCAGCACACCTAACTATGAAATTCTTTATTTCACTCGTATGATAGTTTGGTGAACAACAGCCTTTCAGACTTGTGTTGCAATTTTAGGGTCACTGATTATGCTAATGCTCAAGTCAAACAAACAAGTATCTCCTGATTAACAAGTATTGCTTCCTTAGTCTGACACACCTGAATTATAAGACATTTGTGCAGTTAAGAGAATTTGGTGAATGTGATTTAGAATATCCCTACAAACAAGACACATCAATAAGTAATAAATTAAATAAGTATCAAAAAGGCTTTCTTAATATAAAAGGTTATAACACAGAAACACCTGAAACACCACTAGATGTTTGGTTTTGATCCCTCATCATTATTGTTTGTCCTACACAGTACTCTCTAAAATACACAAACAAAATTGATGACACATTTGTGTAGCAATACTAGTCCCATTCATCAATATTTTTGTAAGTTTAAAAAAAAGTGTTGAGAAGTCTACATCAGATTCAACAGATGTGTCTGAATCTCATTGTCCTCGTAAGCTGAAAGTTTGTTCTAATTGTTCATATTTAGCACAGGTAAATGCCTGGCCAGTGCCAATAGATGGGCACAAGGCAGCAGGGATGAGTGCACAGACAGTAGTTTTGAAGTAGAGGCACCCTGCAGCAAATGCATAGCAAACAAACTTTGCATTTAGTATCGTCAGTAGTTGGTATAAAATAATACACACAGACAACTGATAAAATAAAATAAAATGTCTGATCTTAAACCTAAAGAAAAACTTTCCAAGAGTTCTCTGAGCTGAGCGAGTCAGCTGTCTGGTGCCATGATTGGTTCAGGGGTCTGTGGTGGTGGCTGAGAGAGAAGAGGCACACCATGTTTCGTGTGTGTGTGTGTGTGTGTGTGTGTGTGTGTTTAGGGATGACTGCCTCTGGTGCTTCTATTGTGGAAAACACACTTGTGCACCGACAGACCTCTTAGCATTTTTCTATGATTCCTTTATAAAGCCTTGTAAATAGGCTTCTTCACTGCTTGGTATTTCTGCTCATGGCAGAGCAGAAACTAAGCAGTAGTCACATGGCAGTGTATACAGATCCCAACACATTCCGAGGTGTGTTGATTGAAGGGAAAACACTTCTGGTTGAATATTTTAGGGAATGATTGATTGAAAGATTGTTTTCAAAATAAAATTTAAGGCATGAAAGTAGCAACTTTAGTGAATGCTCAGAATGTCTGACTTGTTATTACAATAAAGTAACCCTTAAACACACACTTTCTGACATGGTCAGGAAAGCATGCACACATAGTCCCCAAGTGGAATTTATCTCATCTGGTTTAGGGCTAGAAGATCCTCTTGGTGTGGGACATGATGTAGCAGTTCCAAACATGTTAGTGCAAATAATTAAGCGTATAACTGTAGTTGCTGTGGTCTCTGAAGCTCCTTTGAAATAATATGGGAAGATGTGCACAATTTAAAAAAAGAGTAGCACATACTGTAGGTTGTCACTTGGTGCTCCTTTTAATCTCTAATTATACTCGAGGGTCATGACGCTTTTCTTTCTGAAAACGTTCCTCTGTCCTCATCTTGGCATCACTGGTAGTGGATCACTATTAATGGGTTTTCCATTTTGTTGGTCTTAAAAGCCTCTAGAGGCCTGTTTGTCATCTCTGTTCAGGGTTTTTAGAACAGAGTGGTTCTCTCTCTATGTCTATAGTTTGTGATAGACTGCCAAAGAAAGCCATTCTCTAATCCCCCATCTTAATCCGCACACTCTGACGTGTTCAACAAGGTCATTGGGGATGTTATGAATGATCACTGTAGGATCATTTTCCACATCCTGAGAGCATCTGCTTATGTTGCCCTTTCTAGTTTGTCTCCCTAGCTCATCAACCTAATTTCTCGGCTACTGCACAATGTATAAAAACAGATTTATTGTTTAGTTGATCCCTGCTATTTTTTTCTCTTTCTTTTGTCTCAAGGGGGCCTGGAAATAGTAGATTGGGAGGGGTCTTTCACATTTAATGACAGTGTCCGTAAGTTTGAAGTTTTCCCACACGTTTCAAAGTAAAGGGTGCCCTAAGATTTTTTTTTTTTTTTCAAAAAATTTAGTTTGTTGTCGATAGATGCTGTATGAATATGTGCTATAACTGGGACAAGTAACCTCCCCATCCATCCACCCTTTTTATGTCTGTGAGCTGGGGCGCCCCTCCACCCCCCTTGGTTTTTGCGCACTGTTTTCAGGGCCTTCAAAAGGGGGCCCCTCAAGCTTTGATCCTCTATATGGGTGCGGAAAACATCTTTTTGCCCTACACTATGCCCAGGAAACCAAAGTTTTTGCCGCCACCGTATGCTAATGCAGCAAAGCTAATCACCCTTTCCAATTATAAGATTTATATACCATAATGGCGCCTAGTTGTACCCCTTCCACCCCTCCATTCTGTGGCCCCCTTATCTACCCTCTGGATGTCCTATGGAGCAAAGGTGTATTCTGTCTATGAATGCAGCTGCCTTGCCACCACCTCAGTCTCTTGCTTTCTTTTACATAAAGTGGATAACATGAAAACAGTCCTGTGGGTGGGCCCCTTAACGCTGTCTCTCTCATTCTCTACCTAATGTACTTTTCCAGTAAATGTCTTGAAACAAACAGTAGCTCCAATGTAGGTTCCAGACAGATAAATGTGTCGGGAAAATGCTGTGCCCCTCAGCATGTCTTATATTCCTCCTATATTTTCTCCCATAAATATTTTCCCCATAACCCATTTCACCTCTTTTATTCATCCTTCTGTTGCTCCCTCTTTCTCAGTCTCATAAAATTTCATTGTCAGTGGATTTGGGGGGAAGGGGATCCATATAGGTTATGAACTTTCTTAATGAGGTGACATTTGTACATTTGTAAGAAGCAACGTGCAGCTGTAATGAAACAAAGTTCAACCCCAGTCTGCACTGTGGCTCACTCCTGGCATCTTTGAATGGGGGTAACATGGAGCCTGTGAAGTGCTGGCTGAACCCGCTCCAGCTCTTGGATCTGTCCCAGGTTCTCCTCAGGTGAACTCTTGTTCTGCTTGTTGAGAGGGGGAATATTCTCTTTCCAATATAAGGATAGTAAATCAAAAGACAATCTATTTTTGTTCAACTAAACACAGGAAGTATGTAATAACTCTTTTCAAACTGTAGACAATACACTTGAAACTTTAAGGGAAAAAGTGTCCCCAGAAATGTGACAGAAAACAAAACAAACTCCATGCAACTGTTTTTGAATTAAATAAGCATAATTTTTAATTCAAGCTTCACAGAGCGAGTTATGGATACTTAATTAATTAAAAAATTAATAATGGCAGATTCAAGTGCTGTACTTGTGTTTTCTCAGGTATAAGTGTTATACAAACAAAGTTTATTATTATCATAATTATTATAATTATTATTATTATTACTATCATTGTTATTATATAGCATTTTGGTGAAAAACTGTCCTCTTAGTCTCTAATCAAGGAAATCTGTATGAATCAGTACAAGCAGGTGCGGTTGGTTGCTTTGACTTGAGAAATGGTACCTTTTGTGCAAAATGACAAATTTTGGTACAATAGAGTAAACCCCCTTTACTAAGAAACCTCGGAATCATGGAAACTTTGAAGCTTATCATTAACCTGTTACTGAAAATGGTTACAGAAATGAGTGAGTGTGGACTGCAGGCAATCCTTAGTACAGAGGGGTGTGTGTGCCTATGAAGTTATTATGAAAGGTATAGCAGATTTATTTATGTAGACAGAAAATGTTGACCTTTTTTCCTACTGAATATTTAAGTGTTGCCATTAAGCTTGAATGTCAGTGAAAACACTTTGCTCTTTGATATGTTTTAGCCAACAAGTTGTTCTAGGATTTGTTTAAAGTAATAAAGGAATATGTTGTCATTGCATTACAAAATACTATTGTTTACACAGAATAAAGGTCAAAAGCCTTTAAAATGCTTTACTAATAGTGCACTTGTATACTTTGTGTTTCTGTGTCTGTATGTGTATGCGTATGTGAACCATAGCAGCGGGCACTTACTGCCACATCCAGATGGTGCTGGAAACAAACAGGGCTACGCTGTAGGACCCCTCAATAGGACCGTCTAGACTGGTCCCTGACCAGACAGATACAGCCTCCCATCAAATTAGCGTTTGTCAGATTTATGGTAATGGTCCGCAACAGTCTTCCTGTCAGTGACATCAAGATTTACAGCACTGACACCCACCCCAAACTCCCCCCGCCACACACATACACCATCCTTATTCTGAGCTCTCCCTTTATCCCACTTGTTCTTTCAAATTGCACCCTCACTTGCCCCAACCTCTTTCTTTCTCCATCCTTCTTTTCTTAGCCTCTGCTCATTGCTACTGAACAACTCTTGCCCGCCACAAGGCCTTATCTATGCAAGTGGAAAGAGAAGTCTTGGAAGCGGTTGTGTGTGTACATTAGGGAGGTTAGTATGTGTCCCAGTCTCATTTTCTCAAAGAATCACAAACCCGGTGGAAAAAAAAAAAAAGACTCACTCGGGGTGGCAAAACCACCCAAGCCCCCTCTGCCTCCTATCACAATAGCTTGTGTCAGGGTTTCCTGTTAATCCTCTGTGATGAAGCTTGAGTTTTGGGGTGAAGGATTGGGGAGGAGGGTGAGATGATGGTGTGGACAAGCTTGGGAAGGTAGGGGCATGTTAGGTTGCTGTAGTTTGGAGGTGACACACAGATACAGAGTTGAGAGGGGAAGAAGGGATACATTATTGGTGGTAGTGCGAGTGCAGGACAGGCCGAGAAAGAGCCCCATGTGTGTGGATTAGTGTCACCCCCTCTTTCATGTTGGCGTTTTTGGGTGGTAACCCGATCCCTGGGCCCTAGCACTAGTGAGCCCAGTGGGAAAGGCTTCCGGACAGATATCCCGTCCATTCTCAGCCCAAATGTTTTTTCAAGGCTGCTCCTCTGCCTTTGATCTGGCCTCCTCCTCAAACACGCAGGGTCACAAGGTACCGTGTCAGGCCAGATCGGAGAGGGCCAGCACTGGAGCTAAATGCTGAGAAGGGGAAGCAGAGGGGTCGCATCAGTCTGACAGTCTGTTGTTCAAAAATCTTTCCCCAAAGTCTAGACCTGTATTGGTTGTCTTCAAGTGTTGAATAGTATTAAAAGTTCACTTCACTCGGTCAGATGAAAAATCAACCTTGCTGAGGTGGTACTTGTGTGTTTTCCTGCTTGTTTTTGGAACACTCATTTGTGATTCTTGTGAGACTGTCCTGGTACATTAGACAGGCACATTAGTGTCCCGCTTCTTCTGTCCTGTGTTTTATACATTAATAATAAATCAAGATAGAAATAAGCGTGGTTTACTAAAAATGCACTATGTTGTGTTTTGTTTAAATTCGGTAACAGTAAGTGAGTTACAGACATGCATTACTTCTCTTTTGCAGTGCATGTAGTTTGTTCCAGCAGAAAGCTAGGGGGTGCTCTGACTTCACTCTGTGGCTTTCTGTGTGTGTGCGCATGTATGTGTGTTTCAGATTGTCTCCTTGTCCAGACACCTTAGCGTCAGGGCAATAGTGTTCGAGCGCTGAAACGAGGGCCAGACAGACAGAAGTGGGATGAATGAATTGGATAGCGGGGGTGATAGGAGAGAGAGAGTGAGAGAGTGGATGTTGGTTCAGAATAAGGGGATGATGTGCCTGCAAAACGGTGACAAGCATATCAGCTTTAAAACAGGGCCTCCCCTACACACACAGACACGCAGGCATAATGGGTTGTGGGTTGTTTTGTCGAGTTAAGTAAGACACGGTCTACTTCACCAGACGGGATGTTCAGCTGGTGCAGACAGGGTCATCTTATGATTGCTGCATGTCTGTCATTTCAGTCCAGTAGGTCTGTGTGATATCGTGTTTTAAGCTGTTGAAGTCAACAGTAGACATATTCAACATTCA
The DNA here is from genome assembly GCA_034779795.1 of Ctenopoma multispine. Taxonomy (NCBI): domain Eukaryota; kingdom Metazoa; phylum Chordata; class Actinopteri; order Anabantiformes; family Anabantidae; genus Ctenopoma; species Ctenopoma multispine. The sequence continues at coordinate 17,772,142 of JAUYWH010000027.1, read as the reverse complement.
CTGCATCAAAAACATTCCACACAACTAGCTGTGCATTGTTGAGGCATGGAATGGGAGTGACTTGTATTCCCCAAATGTTACAGTTTACTCTTTCAGTGCATGTGTCTGTTCGTGTGTGTGTGCGTGTGTGCGTGTGAGTGTGTGTGTGTGTGTGTGGAGGTGTCTGTGTGTGTGTGTGGAGGTGTCTGTGTTTGTACAGGGATCTATTTCTGATGCGGGGGTAATGAATGGCACCTGTTTAGTGTCCTTAGTTGGCCATCATTTTTGAAGTGCCGTAAATCTTATATTTCATCACCCGCCACTACAGTTGAAAGCATGTCACAGTGCTTGCTGCCAAATCCGCATTTTGTTTGTTTTAACTTGCAATTAATATTTCAAGAAACCAGTCAATCATGCCTGTAGTGACAAGCATTGTGCCTCCGGTATCATCTTGCCTGCACCCTCAGGGAGGAAAACGTGCTAACACGAGAGACGAGTGCTGGCAGTTAGAAGGCTGGTGAAAGCCGGTTTGATCAAAACATCAGAAGGACTTGAGCAACCTAACGCTGTGGTCTGAATATATGTTCTATGTTATCAAGTCAAATAAAGGGCTGTGGGTGGTTTTGTGAGGTGTGGCGGGAACCCAGGCCTGAAGCAGTCTGTGGTTGGTGCGGTAACAACTAAGCATGGGAAGAGTCCAGTGAGTACGTTTGTGTGTCTAGCATGTCTCTCTCACCCCTTAACGAGAATGGCATGCAGAGCTCCCCACACACCCCCTTCCCTCACTGTACTGAACCGCACTGTGTCCCACCGTGCACCCCCCATCCAGCTTCAAAGCTGCAAATAACAACAACTGAAGGGGAGAGAAGATGAATGAGGATGAATGAATGTGCCCCTTCCATCCCCCTTTTGCCCCCAGACCTCCCCCGCTCCCCTTCCTTACATCCTTGACGATTGCCTTGCTGCATGCCCTTCTCCACTCCTGCACTCCGCTTACCTCTTGCTTTTGCAGGCCTGTGTTATGAATGTGACTGGTGTGTATTACACACATATCTGTTCGCACCACTCTTCTGTCGGGAGGCCCATATAAAGGACTGTCATTTCCAAAGGTCAGGAGTGAGCCCTGCACACAAGTGTTGTCCCGACACTTGGTCTGGAAAAATAAAAACGGCTTGCTTGCCTGTTCGTGTCCTGTGTCTGTCTGTCTACGGTGACTATAACTTGTGTCTTGGATGTCCTTTCCCTTTTCTCCTCCTCCTCCTCTTGTCTGTCCTTTGCTAGCTCCACTGTTGTCAGGGAATCAAGATACCCAGCTTGTGTAAATTACCAGCCAAGGAGGAAGTCATGGTTTGCTTTTTTGTGTGCCTAGCTATTGGAAATGCCTGAAGGTAAATGTGATACCACAGTTTTTAATAGGCATTATTGCACTCATTAGCACCATGGCTGGGCTGAGTGCAAACACTTCAAGCATATCAGTTGATGTATAACCTAACTTTAAAGAGGAAGTGTGCTGTGCCACAGGCGTGTTGAACAAGGACATGACCCACTGCATTGTTTTTCTTTTAAGGCACATGTTTTGTGTGTCTGAGGCTTGTAGTAAGCAAAGTGTAACAATTAGGTTGTCTCTGGATAGCTATCTACATTTACATTCTGGGGACAAATTTATTTTAGCCAGTTTTCAGATTAAGTCAGTCACTCATTATCACTAACAAACATCTTCTCCATGATGTTTTTACTTCACAGTAATTTGCAGGTCAATATTTCTCCCATACATTTTTACATACCACGCACTCTGCGTGTTCTGTTTGCTTCCTCCGACACTTGAAACCATTCCATAATACTATTTGTGGCTGCGCCATTAGTTCAAATGGAAAATTCATATGTGTTATTCATCACAGCTAATGCTTTTCTCGATGATTCAGCTTGACATATTTGGTGTTCTTGGAAACAGCTTTGTAATAATTCACTCACTTCTGAATCTTTCATGGAGTTAAATGTTAACACCATGGAGTTAGATGTTAACACCTTTTAACAATTTTTCTGCAAAATGTTATTGTTTTATCAAAACTCATCTATCAAAGAAATTGTGTGTAATAAGGGTGGAATTTGTTAAGTGTGGACAGTGCCAAACATCTGGATAAACAGAATACTATGTAATCATCCTAATGATCCCAAAGGACTGCAAGGGATTGGATTAATTATGTGCTTGTCCTGAATATTCCAACAGTGATATTAGTTGATGCTGCACACCTGTTCAGATGTTTTAGAATTTAGACCGCACTTTCTCCACTACTATAAGCATTTCTTTGTGTTCCTAAGCAGAAAATCAGAATGCACCTTCATGCAGCATGCATTCTTGTTTTAATGTCAGAATAACCTGCATGTGTGTGGTAGGCCATATGCTGCATCCTCTGCCAACCAGTGTGTAGTAGTTAAGAGTATTTCACAATTGAAGCAAAGAGAACCAGTCCAAAGAAACTGGGAGCTTGTGGGGTAGCATTGATTTGGAACATGCTGTAATGCTTCTGCCCATTTCCCTGTCTTGTGGTGTCTTGATGGTAGCCAGAAAGTAACACGAACTAGTTACTGTGTTGAAAGTGGCTTTCCTCTAACCAACTTTATTACCTTTAAAAATACAAAGTGGTTTTCTGAATTGAGGCTGGCTCCTGTTCTGTCCAACTACATCAGGTGAATTTGCAACACTGGGTTATGACTCATAACAGAAGTGTGCAGAACAATTTCCCTCAAAATTGTGCAACTCTAACTGACTCTAACTCTAACAATAGTTGAAGTCAGTTTGTAGTGGCTGACCCTTGTGCTTTGAATTTTTTACATGTATTGTCCAAATATCTTTGAATACCTCTTGTTTATAGTTTGTAAATCAACAGACGCTCAATAGCAGTGTTTGTTAGGCTGCATGCTGTTGCATGTGGTATGATAATCGATTGAAGGGAAACACTAGGAAAAAACTGTGGTAATTATTTCCTACCATACCACTGGTGCCTATTTAACTATTAACTATATTTGTGGACCTATCATTTACATGAGGATGAAGTTATTAAATTTGGTGTCTAAAGTTGCATGGAGCTGCCCTGATGTGTCATCAGTACTGGTAGACAACAATGTTGTCAGGCTCTGTTCTTGTGTGCTTGAGCTCTGGTCTGCTGCCAGGAGGCCCAGTTGTGTATGTCACACATTAAATGTTTTGACATCTTTTTCAAATTGGAGGCTGGGGGACTGTTTTTTTCCTTCTTGCTGTCATGCATCTTTTAAGGAGACAATTAATCTGAAAAAATGCGGTCTATGTTGTAGTGATATTTATAGTCGACACTGTTTCTCATTTACATAAAGCCTAGCAAATCAGCTTTCACAACAGTGAGGTAATGTCTCGACAGGTCTCTCAGGGAAGTACATTTAAAACACGTCCAATTGTATAAGAGGCAGTCGATCGATAAAGTCTATGAATGGCTTGAGTTTTTATGGACAGTGTTGCAAGATTTTACCGTCTTTATCCACAGATTGCCGCATTGTAATTTGATATACAATAAGTAATAATAAACTAGGAGGTATAGGTAATAATCCTCCATAGACACATGTTCTATGATGTGACAGTACATGTGAGAATGAGTCAGTGACTTTCATGCGGTGTGACTGTAATTCACTCCAACAACATTTGGAGATCAGTTGACTGTGTATGTTAAATTCAGTTCTAGTTTAATCTCAGCTGTTTGTCTGGATGCCTTGGAGATTTATGGAGGTAGTGATTATAGAACACTTTCATTTGAGCTTGCAGTCTCAGTGACACAGCACACTGACTCTCAGATCACTGGGTGTGTAGTTGACAGGGGAGGGGCGTGTCTTGAGGTAAGCAAAGGGCTTTGGACGTATTTATTTTTCTCCTGTGAGCCTTTTGACCAAACTCTCCTCGTCAATCTTGCACTGTCAAACAGGGCCAGGGGTGCAAGCTCGCCTCTCTCTCTCTCTCTCTCTCTCTCTCTCTCTCTCTCTCTCTCTCTCTCTCTCACAGGAGCCACTGTGTACACCAGGACCCCAGGGTCAGGCCCCGGATGCTTCTTTGGTGACTGTTGTGAAACTTGCACTGTATGTGGTTGGAGTTGTCCTGACCCACATAGGCAATGAAGCAGCAACCTTTTTGCAGACTTTTTTGCAATTTACACTTGTTCTACTAATATTTTTTTTATAATGACATGAACAAATACCAATCATCCAATTAGCAACTTCAGAGATATCCCAGCTCCTCTCTTTCTTCTTATTTTAACTCCTTCCTTTGTCTGAAAGGTTAACTATCAGCTTGGAGGAGTGACTGCTGAAGGGCAGATTTCTTATTCTGCAGAAACCTTTAGACTCAGGCAAAGTAGGTTTAGGGGTAGAGGTGGAAAGGGGAGAAGACACCAAGACAGAGAATGAAATGACCTCATCAAACCAAGTTTTTACATATGTTCCCCCTTCTTGACACGCGTGTGTTTCTGATCTTAACGTTTTTCTGGAAGAGGAGAATGTTTCCTGTTTGAGCAGACTGTCGGGTTCACCAAGGAGTCGGGTGGGGGTCGGGTTGCTCAGCCGACGTCTGGTTCTGTTGAAGCAGATTCCCCACATCTCCATCAAACAGCAGCACTGTTTTGGCACGGCTCTGAAAACTGACCCTGGTGGTCACTTATCTCAGGGGGTCTGTGGAAGAATTGAGGCTAAAACAATCTTTGGTGCTCTCTTGTTCCCGTCCAGTTTGAAGAAATTGTTGTATCTTGTAGAAATAGCTACTAGTTGGAGGAAAGTTTTAGTTCCCTTTGCTTCATGGAGTTATACTACTGTGCTGTGAAAACGTATTTAGGCCCATTCCTGATATTTATTTATTTATTTTTATTTTTCGTGCCTTAGGCAAGGCCCGCAGTTCTTTTATGAGCTCCTAGATAACTTGTTTTCGTGCTCTTGGGGTAATTCTTGTAGGCCAGCCATTCTTGGAAAGATTCACCACTGTCCCAAGTTTTCTCCATTTGTGGATAATGGCTCTTACCATTGTTTACTGGAGTCACAAAGCCTTAGAAATTACTTTCTAAGCCTTCACAGACTGATACATATCAATTTGTTTCTCATCTGTTGAATTTCTTTAAATTGCAACATGATGTGTTGCCTTTTGAGATATTTTAGTTTCATTTTGTTAGACAACTTCTACTGAAATGATTTCTTAATTCAACAGAGCTAGGTGTGGCAAGATAAATTTTAGAATCCAAAAAATGTGGTTAATCATAGTTGATTCATGATTAAATATTCATTATTTAGCTAACTGTTTTTTCACATAGGGCCAAGCAGGTATGGACAGTTTTTATCCCTTGATAAATAAAATCTTCATTCAAAAACTGCATTTTGTATTTACATAGGTTACCTTTGTGTAATATTATATTATATTTCATATTATTTTATATATTATATATAGAGATTAGTTTGATGATCTGAGTGATGACAAATACATCTTAATGGCTTATTCAGGCTCACCTGGGGAATGTGCACTCAGATGTGCTTGTGTTTTCCCTCCTGTCAGAGTCTTTGATTGAACAGTAGCAATCTGTTCACCAGGGTCATCCTTTGACATGAGCAGTAAGCAATGTTGTGTTGATGTTCTTCCACCTGAAATGTGATATAGTAGATAGAAAAGAGCGTGTGTGCCAGCCCTGCCGTGTCCAGACTGGTTCCTGTCTTGCTAATAAAAGAGATCTCTTTTTAGTTTTGGATACTGATCTTTCCATAGACATTTAAAGATCTTATTCATGGTTCACACTGCATTTGCCCCTTAAAGTCTCACAGCAGGCTCAGGGTCCCAGGCCATGATTCATGGAGTGACAGGTCTGCCTCTGGCCACCATAAGGGCCCAATCAGACAGGCTTCAGCCACACTAATGCTGCAGACAAAATATGCAGCAGTTCTAAGGTGCATGCACCTAATATTTATGTAGACCTTTACTGGACAGTGGCAAGAAAATGCATACGTGTGTAGCCGTAGCCATAGGCTACTGAATCATACACTAAGTCAAGAGTTTTAAAACTTAAAGTCCAATCAGTGATAAAGAAAATGTGTGTTTGGTATTTTATTCATAAAATGCTATAACATTTTGAGTTTGGTATTTACAAGCATATGCAGATGTGCATTATGCATTGCAGAAAAGTAGAACTCAGTAATCGATTTGTATTAAGATGAAAAGAATTGCAAAGTAATCTCAATGATCTTAGATCAATCAATTTGTCCACAATTATCTCCATTTGCACACATTGTGTTCAAATGATAATTTAGTCTATGCTGTCCTTAGCATGCTGAGAAAACACAAACTAAGGTTCAGTTGTTTGGGATGCAGACATTTACATATCATAAAAAGGGCACTGTATTCCAACATGAAAATATCATCCAAACTAAATTATGTAAGAAGTAGCATCGTCATTAGGAATTGTAGCAGAACTTGTAGCAGAACTTGTGATTTGAACTGTACAGTTAATATCCCATCTTCCCAAGATGCATTTGTTTTTTGTTTTTTAATGCATTATCTGTTTTGATTTCTGTCTTTTAGTGTTTTCGGGCATTGTGCTGTAAAGGACCCCCGCCGCCAAGACCAGAGTACGATGTGGTGTGCATTGGCCTGACAGGTGCTGGAAAGACGAGCCTGCTCTCACGGCTATGTAGTGAGGGCAGCGACGGCATCGTTCCCACAACAGGTAGGTGCATAGAACACATGGATTACTGTAAAAAAGTATTCTTTTTAATGTATGTACTTAAATAGTAGCATATACCCTCTACACAAAAACACATCTTCTTTCCGTGTGTGTTTGTGCAATAATTCCCAGTTTCTCAGATGCTTTTGTGTTTCAAGAATATGTTCTCTGACTTAGAATCATTTAGATAATACTATCCAGGTATTACAGCTTGCCAATAGGGGGAAGCATATCTTCAGCATGTCTTTCAGTGTCCCTGCATTCATGCCAGAAACGCTCTGCAGTCTCACCAGCCAATACTGAGCTTTTTTCTTTTAGTCAAGTGGGAGGCTGGCGTTAAGTATGTCCAGAAGAGGAGGCTTTAGGGTTAGTACATCATTCTCCTGGTAGTCAACACTCTGCTTTCCATATACACAATGCAATCCCTCAAGGACACTGACATTCCTCTTTCCTCCCCTGGCTTTGTCAGCTTTGAGCTGTTGCAGAAATCCCATTTTAGATTTAGTCATCGTGAAATTTCATCACTAGAAGCTAAATATAATACAGTTTCCAAATGTCTGCCTGTTGTTACTTTTGGTGTGTGTGTGTGTGTGTGTGTGTAAAGAGGTAGTTCGTGCGACTGAACACCTGTCTGCGTCTACTGCAGAGACGGTCTTCATAGAAGAAAATATTTTGATTACTCACCATACCAGAAAATTATTTTGATGAACTTAATAATAATTAAGATTTAACTATCATCGTTTTCTGCCTCTGCCAGCATTTACGCAGAGAAGATCAAGAAGAAAAACGGTGGGGGGGGGGCGCTTATAAAATTATTATGGGCAGTGTCTCTATGTGTCCTCCTGTTTATGAATTTTACCAGAAAAGGAATTCAGTTTAGCATAAACAACATTAAATCTCTCATTAAATCTCTTCCTTTCTCTTCTTTACCATTTACCACTGTATGTCACCACAGAAACAAACCACATAATACATGGTAGTTCAGTTCCCCACTACATAGAACAAAACATTTTTCTGTTTAGTTAGTCTTGTTTTCTGTTACTAGGACCACACAAAGTGTTTTCTTTCATTTTTGCAACACGGATATGTTCTTTGACGGTTCTTTGTGTTCACCAGCTGGGGTTTGGACTAAGGTATACTAAATATTCTGGGGAGACTAAATGATAAAGTGGATTTTAAACAGTCTTCTTACTATTGAAAAGCAATCCAGCCAACTGTCCAAAAAGTTGACTGTCATCACTCCTAACATGTGCTGTCCACACGTAATTTCTTTATGTTATTACAATGGATTTTCATTTTTCTCCTCAGGTTTCAGCATCAAAGCAGTGCCATTCCCTAATGCCATCTTGAATGTAAAAGAACTTGGAGGTAAGAAATGCACCCCCTTTCTCTGCCTGCAAAGCTTTCAGAATTTAAATTCCTTTTTTGCCATGTGAAAACCACAATCGACTAACTTCTCTAGTATCTGAAGGTAGTTTTGGATTTTAAATCTACATTAGAGTAAGCATGTGTGAGTATTGAATTGCTGTTTTTTGGCAGCTTAACATATGTTGGATTATATGTGTAAGGCAACTTTTTAGTTAACTTTTTCATTTAATCAGCCCATATTAACTTTAAACATTTCATTAGCTTCATTCATTAGTATGTGTGTGACTTAGTATTTTGATCCTCAGTTATTAAAGCTATCTATTTTCTCAGTATCACAAATCAAAACATGTAGGTAAAATAATGATTGCATTTCACCTCTCAACATAACCTGTTAACACAGACAACTGTGTACACCAAGGATGCTGTTTGTTTTACCTCCAGTAGCATCACACCTTTCTTTCACAGACTGACATTTGTGTACAGACGTCAGACCTGTTAGTGTTTTTTGAAGTGGCTGTACAGTCTGCACCCTGTTATTCCTGGAAATGTAGGCACTCGAAGAAGCTGTTTAATAAGCACAGATGAGAGATCTTGAGGTGGAGATACGTAAACAGACCAGAGGCAGAGGGAGGGCTCCAGCCTTTAAAGGGAGCCTTAAGAGAGGAATCCATCAGTGCTACATGCAACCTAGTAACACGAGAAAATATCTTTTGTTGAAAGTTAAAATAATTTGTTTTCTGCGCACTATAGGCACATGACAGGTGCAGTGCATATTTTGAAGCCTCACGCAATCTACCCTTCTGAGAAGATGAAAACCATACACACACACAGACACAGAAACACACACTAACATCACTGCACTGCACAGAGGCTCCTTAAGACCACCAACGAGGGTGCTACCAAATTTGGACAGAGCGCATTAGGGGGTTTTCAAAAGAGGTTTTTCTGGATTGGGTCAAAGCTGGTCTGGTGGGACATTATTGTGGTTGGAAAAACACTGATCCCACGGATGACACGTTTGATTTAGAGAAGTTAGTACTGGCTGCCACCACAGCAAAGGATGATGAAATCTGTTCTCTTTTTCTCCTTGCGCCCCCCCACCCACCCCCCCAGGACCCTATCTGCCCTGCTCCTATTTTTTGCAAATACAGAGAGCATAGGAAGTTGAGCGATTTATGGTTCCATTAGTTGTGAATGAGTTGAAGAGGGTGAAAACATGATCTCTTGATGGCTCTTATTTTTATGTGGACCTTGCTACTGGATGTAGGTTTCTATCTGAAGTAAAATGTTGACATGGATCTCTTTTGTTTGGGTTTGGCTGAGTGAACATGTACACCTCTTGATCCAAATGGAAATGACGTAAATGTGGAGTCAGGAGAGTTTGTGCACTTGGATAATGTTTCACTGGTCACTTCTTTCATAAGATTGTTTTCTGATTAAGCAGCCCCTTTCTGCACTGTTTGTAACTTAACACTTCCCATATCTGTCATTAATCTTTTTTTTTCCTTTTTCCTATTGGTTTTAAAACAAGTACACATGTCTGGTTCAGTTAGTTATTTTGCACTGCGTCAGTGATGCAGACATTAGCATTACACCCAAAAAACTTGTATAAATTATATCTTTGTGGGGTTTATTCTATTCACTCAGCCTTGACTAAGGCAAGAAAAAGCACTTGCTGAAAAACATGAAGGAGGGGAACACTTCTGATATACAATATTTCCTCCCTCTCCTACCCAGAAATATCATTGAAAATTTAGGTACTGATTCTCCCTTATTTGTATGAAATATAAAGTAGTCTTGCGTATGCAAGTGACCTTTTGATGCCAGTGGTCAAAGAGAACATTTAAAGCAGAAGTGTTTGTTAAATGTTTGTTGGTATTTGCTTTTTTTGCTACAAATGGAGCAGTTAAAACACACAAAATATTTCTTTTCAACGTCTTAAGCCTTTACACTTTTTATAAGCTATTATTCTCGGTATAGTTATTATTCTATCTTTGTTTTTTTGGTTGTTTTTGCTAATGATTGCTCAACCCATTTAACCCTGGCGGCAAAAATAAGACTATGTTGAATAGGAACACCGCACCTCAAAATCAAGTGTTTTGTTGAGCACATTTAGCATCCAGAGAAATCCTGTACACAGCAAAGCACTGAGAATGACCCCTACTCTGTAAGTCACTTACAGTTGACTTAGGAGCCAGTTCTCCTCTCGTTAAAATGTTGCAGGCTATGTACGGATGTAAGTATAGTTGACTCACAACTGTAACATGGATTGCTCCTAAGCTGGGTAATGCATCAAGGCACAAGGCTGCTTATGTGCAGGTATCATGCCTGTAATGATTCCGGCCAGGCTATACATTTGTCTGATGCATTTGTCATTGAGGTTCCTGCCATCTTGTTTTCATTTGTTCTCTTTCTCATCTTCAGCTCAGGTTTCTTTCTCTGTTTTCTTTCTTCTCTTTATGTCTCCCATTAATTATTCGCTTTACCATTCCTTGTGGATTGTTATGTTAGAGCTATCTTTGTCTCCTCTTTGCCTGTCTTTCAATCTTCTGTCAAGCCTTACTTGCGTATTGATTTGAACACATTGTCTGGCCTTAATAAAGCACAGTGCCTCACAGTCGTTATTTCTATTTCAAATAGGGAAGGTATTGCTGAGACAACTGTGACATAATTAAATCCAAATTCTGACTGAAATAAGTTGATTTCCACAGCTGAACAGCAGACTATTTGTAAAATTCAAACAGATGTGCATACTAAAAGACAAACTGTGTGGTCTCACTTGAAATTGTAATCAGGATTTTAATAAATTCCCATGGAGAATTTAGCATTTTTATGTGTAAGATGGCCAGAATGAAAAGATTGAATCTATTTATTTAATCAGTGGGCAATAGTACGGCAGAAAAATTTAAACATTGTAAAATAGAAAAGCTTTGTACTCATCTGAATAACATTTAAGTAATTCTTTTCATGTAGTTGACATTGAGAATTTTGCATTGGGCGATCTTTTGTTCGGCAAGCATTTGCTTTCCAGCTGGTGCCAGGTATGGGGATTAGGTGGGAAGGGCACCTCAGGGGACACAGGGAGGAATCTATTAAGTGTGTGTATGTGTGGAGTGTGAATGTGTGTGTGTTTATATGTCTGGACAGTGACTTGACGTCAAGTCTAGACGGGCCATTTCACAGTGTGCATTCACGCCACACCATGACAGCTGATGAAGAAGTGGTTCTAATAATCACCACTTGGTGTTGTTCTTTAGTGCTGGGGCTGTGGTTAGGAGTTGATGCTTTCAATGTGAAGTAAAGTGGTAGAGATTTGCATATTCAGTCACTGTGTTTGAAAAATATTTGTTACCAGGCTTTCTAGTATTCTATATTCTAGAATACTGGTAACCAGACAGCCTATAGTAAAACGATGTTTGCTTCACTTAGCAGTTAGCACACAACATAAGTCAATCTTATTACTTATTAGTCCATCATAGACACACACAGACAACATGAGGGAAGACAAGCAAGATGCAATAATACCACAGAATTTTTACCAGTTGCCTATGAATACCATCAGGCAAATGAACTATGTGAGCACATCTAAGAGCAAAACCACTAAAATGTAGTCATTGCAGACACAATGTGCTTCTTATTACTGTCATATGTGGTCAAATAGGACCACAGTGTGTGTTACATTGCATGGCAGGGGAGCATTTTCTTGTATAGGAAAAGACCTCTCTAAATGTGAAATAACTTTTTCATTCTCCTTTGGGTTAGAGCAGATGTTGACAGTTGTAGACAGTCATGACTGACAGATTTGAAGTTTTGAGGACAACAATGTTAACTCATCTTTATTTGAGACCTCATTCATGGATATTACTGTATTTGATGTTAGATTTCACCAAGTCAAGTGTGCAAGAACAAGGAGGACATATCTTGTAAACTTGACATTTTTGTTCGTATAAGCACATCAGGTTTTAACTTAAAGATGTCTTGGTTAAGTCTAATGTAAATAGTAAGGGTGTGGTGATTAATCATTGCACTTTCAGCCAGTCACTCTACTTGTCTTTAACTATGAACAGCTGTGCCAGTCATTGTGGTATATGATGAAAATGGTTCAACCAGTGCAGAGGAGGGGTCTAGAGTAGCAAGACACAAAGTCATAAACACAATTCAAATATTTTCCTTCAAATATTCAGAGGTGTTTCTGGAAACTAGTTTTCTCAATTACTGTATGTACATAAATGAGAGTAATTTTTTAATAAAGTTTTGGAATAGGCCTTCTACAGGAACTGTTTACTTAAAACCAGACACTGCTGAGACCACAGGTTGATGGGTGTATCAACAGCTAAAGTGTTTTCCACCTCACTCCAGCTCCTATCCAAGTTCATGTTCAATGATGTAAACAAACTTTATTATTAGAGCACACATTATTGTAGTGCTCCATCCCACCACTGTATTGCAGTTTTGTTCAGAGAAAAAAAAACTGTCTGCTTTTTGTTAGAGACTTCAAAGAAAATTGCTTTCAGTGTTTCAACTTCCCTAAGTGGAGGGAAAAAAAACCTTATTAGCAACATGTTTTCATTTGTTCGCAAAAGTATGAAGTGTTGCTTAAGATGACTGTGAATCTAAAACTCTACCTGCAACGATACTGAGCAACAACCAGAGCGTGCCTCAACAGTAGCCTTATTTAGATCAAATGGACATATAAGGTAGTAGGTTTTTTCTATGATGACTAATTATTGAAATATAGACCACTGCAATCAAATATTAAACCAGCAGTTAATGTATCTAGTTTGTACAAGAGAAATTGAAGGAGAAAGCTATTATTGGATGTAGAAAGCTATCAGAATTTACTGTAGTACCGTAGATATGAGTAGTTTAGAGAACATGCTTGTAAAAAAATTACATTTTTGTTCACATATAACTTGGTTAAGTAATTGATTATGTCCCCTTCATTATTGCATTCATAGAGTTCAAACCCATTAAGTCAACTACCTGATTGGGTCAGTAAGATATGACTTTCACAGACATACTATTTTTGATTTATCATGATGTGCTGTTGATTTATGCCAATTATATCTCAGTGGAATGAAAGAGAATAAAATATTTTTATATATAATTACAACATATGTACAGATGATTTAAACAAACTATTAAAGCACAGAAATGTGAAAAGGAAAAACTGAGCAAGGAATAAAGGCTTACTCATGGTGCACTTATTTGATTAATGATATATAGTAGGGCTGCCAGCACCCCTCAAGAATCATGACGTCATTTTTGGAAATCCTCCTATAAGACCAATAGGTGGCAGAAGCTGCCAACAAGATCCAATGAGACATGACAGACATTCCACCATTTCCAGGCAAAGATAAGAGAAACTTCCTAGTCAATCTCTCAAGTGGCACTTTGTCTGATAGCCTTCCACTCTAGTGAGAGGTGTGAGTAGAAAGAGTGGGGGAGGAAAGAAGGAAGGGAGGGAGAGCCTACAGGAAGAGAGGTAAATGTCACTGAAAGCACTTCGTGATGTTTAAACATTTGCCAGCCTCACAGTTCGTCACTTCTTGGCAGTTACCTTACTATGAGCAACAATAAAAAAAAAAAAAAACAGTTCACGGGATTGCAAAGGAAGTAACCTCACCAGACGGAGGAGGATAATTTTAACCAGAGAAAGTACATCCTCTAAAAGCAAGTGCATGTACTTGCGTATGCAAAGTGATATGACCCTGGATAACTGTAAGAACTTCCGACAAACTTGTTGACCATATCAGAAATAAACATTTAGAACAATATAGTAAGAAACTTGTTGTGAAATTCAAATAACTTAATGAAACATAATCAAAGCAGAAGAAAAATTGTAAATCTGAAATTTCAAAAGCATACCCGGTGTATTAGGAAAGGGACTTGTTGAAATGTAATGTAAGCAATAAGCACTTTGTATAGCTTCTTTTTTTTTACTTGAGCATTTTACATACATTTATGCATATTTTAACATTTGTAAGTTTTTGTAATAAAAAAAAGAAATCTTAAAGATTACTGTGACCTTTTTCTTTATTGTTGCATGTGAACGATACTGGTGTTACTACTTTTTACTTCTTACTACCGCCTTAAAAGAGATAAGCAGCTGTGGTGAAAATGTGTTTAGTGGATGGATGAATAATGGATGGATTTCAGTTGACACAAGAAAAGAGCAAGGTGTTGCAGTGTTGAAGGAGCATGAGTAATATGGAGGATATGACTAGCTTATTATGTTTTTTGGTGTGGAGTTTGTCAGCATCAATAAAGAGAGGAGCAGCTGTCATCAGTCATTCCTGACCTTAAGAATAACAGATTTTAATGATTTTTTTTATCAACTGAAAAGTAATATAATGACAATCTGTCATAAATGTTGCAAAGGTTGTAAAGGCCTGTAGGTGTCCAGTTTGCCAACAAGACATTTAGTCAGTTTGCGTGGCAACTCCAGGACGTAACAGACAGGTTCCATTTTTTCTCAGTTTTTATTGAGGTGTGGTTTCTTAGGATTATAAAGGATCTTTATTGTCCTGCTATTTGCCTGTCTGGAAAAGTCTTAGCCCATTTAAGATATACTTATAAAATGGTAATGTTTTGCATTAGGTGAAAATGTTACATTGTAGTTGTGATCATGACAGTGATTGGGGCTGGGTTGAGCAAGGGCTGTTACAATTAAAGGCAATACAATGGACAATACATTTGTCTTAAGAATACAGGACAGTTTGACTGATCTGATTGAATATTTACTTCAAGAACTTTGGAGGTTACTCCTGTGTCTTAGCCATGTCACTAAGAGATATGGCATGTATGTCTCATTATTTTTGTGTTCTTGAGTGCATACACAATGTAATGCTGACTAATTCCATTGAATCATTATATGCAATGACAATAAAGACATTCTGATTCTGAAAGAGCCGGTTTAAAGTTCATATTGCCAAGGAAAAAAATGGGGAAATACTTTGGTTATGTTTTGTTTACAGAATTACATTACAGTATTTTGTAATACATGATATATTTAGAAGTTATTGCTCACATTAATTATTTATTAAATTACAATTACAAATTGTTTGTAATTTGTATAATTACAAATTAATAGTATGATTACAAGTTTATTTCTAAAGTTGACAATTGCAAGATCAATTTTATTATTATTAATACCATTAGTTGTGATAATGACTTCTGCCAAAAACATTTAATGACATCACCTATCTTTCTACAGGAGCTGACAACATCAAGAAATACTGGAGTCGTTACTATCAGGGGTCGCAGGGTGTAGTCTTCGTGTTGGACAGCGCATCATCAGATGAGGACCTTGAAGCAGCACGAAATGAGCTCCACTCAGCCTTGCAGCACCCGCAGCTCTGCACACTGCCTTTCCTCATACTTGCCAACCACCAGGACAAGCCTGCTGCAAGGACACCAAACCAAGTAACTTTACCTGTTTGCAGGCATTTTTGTTAATTCACTCGATCTAGTGCATGTTTAACTTGAATTGAAGTGGGTGTGCTGTCCGATTTCTTGAGGCTAATTACTGTTGGGAGAGACTCCAAATTCAATGTGATCAAAGGCCTTATAAATTGGTGTTTTGGGAAACCTCTGGAATAGGAAGACAAGTGCACCTTCTGCAGCCAGACTTATTTTGGCTGGCCCATATTGATTACGCCTGGTTTTGCACAGCGTTAACAAACAACAGGGGGCTAGTGCAATGTGGATCAAAAATCTCAGAGGTTAGGCAGAGGTGAGGCTGGGCAATAAAATGATACAGATAATATTGCAAAATAACTTTTTCTTGATAGAACATTGTTGATATAACTTTGATAGAAGCAGTTGCATCCATGTTTTGACAGACAACACAAAAAGCTAATGATAATGAGAATTACACTGCATAAACCAATCGTATAGCCAAGTGGGTGGCAGGGCAAGATGAAGGCCTTATCATAAACCTTGGGTATGAAACATGACTCTTGAGATGTAAAATGTCATCTCTTTTTTGTGGAAGAACCTGGAGCTAGTATGAAATGTTAACCTCTATCAACTTCACATTATTAGATTCACCTCAAAGCACTGTACTGTCTTTGGAACTGAACTCCATGACTGGACTCTCCTGGACCGCATGACATGCACCACTGTTGCTTGTGCCCTCAGGACAGTGGTTTTGGGTTTCATGCCTCTTTAGAGTTTCTGTGTGGGTTCAAGCAAAAGCAGCACTTGGGGATACCATAGTCTTAAGATTTATTGGGTAAAAACAGAAGCATTGAAGGGGCTAATTGGACATTTGCCAAATGTGAACCTAAGTAGTCTTTTGTTGTTAGCCATAGTGCACACCTTCTTTGAGCTAAAGGTGCACTTTGCAAAAGGTACTAATGTACGAATGTACAGTCAGTGTAAACTAGCAATATATGACTGAAGCCCATTTGCTAAAAACAGGAAGACAGGGGGACTGGAGGACACAGTTGTTTGAAGCATGTTATCAGGCCAAAGAAGTAAGCTTTTCAGGCTTGGTTTTCTCAAGTGAATTCTGTGTTAGTACACAATGTCAGATCCTGTTGTTGCAGTAGTTTGTGGAGTTCATAAAGACAGACTATTAATTATCTTGTACAAGGTTCTGGCAACCTGTTTGATGACTCAAAAAGAGTCATCAAAGAAAGAGGAATAGGGGCTTCTCAGCAGGGGAGTACTCTTCTTGACTCTGCACACTGCAAAGTAATGGCGATAGTACTGAGCAGTGTGGGAGTTAAGGTTTTGGTATTTGACTTTAACCAAATATTGAGCAGTAGATACAGGGATTAGTGAAAATTCCACACTGATTTTTGGAACGGCGGATTAACGTTTTCCACTTCACTACAGAAAGAATAAGATGGTGGGTACAAGTGTCTTACAGGGATTTTTGGCTCAACCTCAGGGGCCTGATAAAGAGGTTACACATCTGGAAGAGCTTTAAGCAATCTTTGCCTCTTCAAAATGAAAGATTAGTTAGTTAAGTTGGTTTTATAATATTAATAAAATGGCTTGACATCTATGTCATCTTTTCATTAGGCCCATTGTATAAAATTGGGTTTTCAAATCATCATTAAAATGCTGGAGTTTTGTCCAGTGATTCCACCCAGGGTAAAACCATGTTGTAACATGGTTTAGTCCGCAATTTTAAAACTTGGTGAGTTTAAATATTGTTTTTTTTTGCTCTCATCTTAAGTTTTATTAAAAGTTTTATTTCAGTGTTCTGGCTGTAATTTCTGTAGCCCAAAAACGTCTACAGCATTCAGTCCTCTCTGTCTTGCTGTCATTCCAGACATGACTGAGGTCTTTGACACCTGTCTACTCAGTACATCAGTATTAATATAACTGGCCATCATCAATTTTCTAATCTCAGCTCACTTTTTGTAAGACATATGTCATGCTCTGCGTTCCTTTTACTGGATCAGGAAAGACTTCTAACGCTAATGATTTTGTTCATCTGTATGTTCTTACTTATTGAAGATCACAAATGAGTTTGATTCCTTATCTTATCCCTTTTTGTTTTCCATGTAGTTTATTTGGTTAATTTCAGAGGTCATTCACTCTGGCCTCATATTTGTAGGTCTGTAGACCATAATCTACAGAGTAGGTTTTGTTCTTCTATTTCTCTCTGTATACTGAGCAGGAATCAATATACTTCTAACTGAGCATCTTCCCAGCACTGACTAACACAGATACCGTGAGTAGTTAGTTTAATTTTAAGTAATTTATTGAACTTTTGTTTTGAATAACACTTTGCAACTCCAAGTCTGTAATGGTTACAAGATTGTACAAACGCTATTTAGTAGTCATGGAGTAGTAGGTTATGTCATCACCTCCCCTTAGGAGAGAATTAATCACTGCATGTGGAAGCAAGAATAAAATACAGCATAACTAGGGTAGTCTGTCTGTTACGTCTTTCTATCCCTATCTCTATGCTATCTCACTTTCTCTTTTTAAGCCATGTACTACCACTGTACTACCTTCACAGTAGGAGCCCATTGCAGTATCACGTTATCGCTAACGTTCCCTGGACCACTATCACATGGACACACAGGCATCGTCTGGAGAAGCACATTGAATGTTTTTGAAAAACGGTTGCCTACATTTGACCATCTGGATTTCCTGCAGCCAAAACACAAGGGTGGCTGTGATGTGAAGTGAATTGTGCAGTGGAAATGATTGAAAGAGTTTTTAAAAGTTCTTGAATGCATTTGGGGGAAACCTACAAAACCACCTGACTAAGTTTAACTAATTAGTACGGATTGTTTGTACTTGGGCAGTCACGGAAACCCAGTAATCTTATTGATATTCTAAATGGCATCAGCTTGCTTTAGGTTCAACAACACGAGTCTCTTTGTTGGCCTTCCTAACTAATAACCGTAGCCAATTAATCTAGTCTGTGAGCTACCCACTCTTTCCTACCGATCTTAGCGTGATGTGTCCACTGACATGTTTGTTCTCTCATTGAATCAGTCTCTGGAAGTATTGAGTTTTTGAACTGTTTGCAAACACTGATGACACGTGAGACTGGGTGATGTGGACGGAGCAATGAGATGGATGGTGCCCAAAGGCAACTTCAGTTCATGATGAATGACTTGCATAAGGGGTTAAGCAGGATAGTAGAGGAAGCTGATGTTATTACTGTTATGTTATTATTCTTAATAGTGTGTGTACTTCTGTGAGCTATATATTATATATATATTATATATATATTTTGTCCATCCTGTTTGTATTTATTTGTGTGCACTCTCATGCTATGTCTCTTATATGGAGCTGATATCAGATTCTTCTGCATTACAAGAGAAGAATATTATCCACAATCATACATCCTATCTCATCTACTTAATCTGATGTTGGTGGTGACATGCTGTATATCACAGTTAATTCATTTTCAGTGACAGACTGATTAATAAATACACTTTTACAGGGTGTATAGGACCGCACTGTTTGCATTCATCTTAGTTGTGTGTACAAAATATATACTCTTGTCATGGTTTTTCAAGTGTGTCTATATTCTTTGTAATACCTTTTGTATGCTTGGAATCATGGTCATTGTGAGTGTTATCATGCTTGTTTGTGCATATTATCATCTGACTCATGGCTGTGTCACTGAAGGCACTTAGTGTTCAATGATTCATGAGTAGTTTTTGCTAAGATGAAACAGAATTTTAGACCAATGATGAAATAAATTATTGTCTTCACCTCTTCTTGTACACTTTGTTCCTTACCTTCTGTACATGTATATGTCAAGCTTGTAAATAACAGTAACATTATTGTTCTCATCACTGACAGTCTAGCTTTTGGTAGTGTTGTTTTAAAGTTAAAATGGCAAAAACAATGGTAATTGTGTGTCCAGTGGTGTACTGGAGAGTGCAAAAGTGCAAACCACTCTATTTGTAAACCAAACACTGTGATATCTTTCTGGAGTTCATTTTCAGATCTAACCACATTTACATACCATTGCCTTTAGACCACTTTTGAGGAGTTTTCACCTCAGTTATGGGGGCTTGCATCATCGACACATATTATTTATACAGCCTATTGATGCAAATTAGTATAGACTGCTAAAGATGAAACAACTAATTTATTAACAGTTACTTAATCATGCAGAGCATTTTTGTTACTATGCTACACATTAGGCACCTAACTTCTGCATTATATGTCTTCTGGAAGTTTGGAAATATTTTTATGTTCACATTATTTATTCATAAAGGTTGTCAAAATGCTCTCCTCAAGAGCCAGGTTGCTTAATATTAAATGAAAGTTACACTAAAAGAACTAAGGTATATGTCAGACACAGGTGGCAGCCTACTCTTAGCGCTGTCATAGTGGATAGGATAAGGATAAAAGCCCAATTAAAGATATGTCACTTCGTATTTGTAAAACTATCTTCCTCAGTACCGCAGTCTTTAGAAGCATCTCAACATACCATATCACTTTTTGTTTTTAGGTTATCTGGCGTATTCGTGTTTGCACGTCAACGTCCCTCCGTTCTGTCCTCTAAAAATTATTTTCTATGTGTATACATCAGTAATAGTTTTGTTCTTTTCCACCGAATCCAAATAAACGTACGCAAACATGTATCCTTTAGGTATTGTATAAGTCACCATATCTACCCCGGTATGTAATGTATCTTTTCATTATTCATTAGAAGTTCCATTAAGTTTTCTCTAAGTATACAAGTCCTTCTAAGGGTCGGTGCACATTTCTTTGAGATGTTTTGGGCCAGTGGAGTTAATTCACTTCATTGCTTGCTTCATAGAAGCTTTTGCGCTGTTCACTGGGACATCATCAGGTTATGAGATTAAGATGGTAGCTCTTAATGTTTTGAGATATGGAAAAAAAAATTTTTTTTAATATTAAAAATGTAAATTTATTAATCATATAGACATTGTGAATCAGATATTTTCTCTGTTTTACATTAAGACAGTAACACTGTCTACATGAAAGAAGGATGGTAAGCTGTCTGTTAGCAGCATCTCTCATGTGCTGTGCTGCGATGCGTTCAGGGACAGTACAGAATGTGCATGTAGGTCATTTGTGTTTCAAAAATCCTCAGGGCTCAATATTTTGTATTCTATTAAATTGTTAAAAACATGGAAATTTTCATTTTTTCATTTAAATCCCTCCCCGCCAAATGTGTGTGGGAAGTACTCTGTCCTCTGTCTCTTGTTTTCTTTTGCCCATCTTTAATCTTTTCTTTTTATTGGCCAGTTTTGGCTTTTTCGCTTTTTCTGACTAGAAAAGCTTCCTCACTGTTGACATTGAGACTTGTCTTTTTCAGGTACTATTTAATGAAGCTGCAAATTATGAACCTGTGAGGTGTGTGTTTCTCAAACATAACACTCAATCTATTTGTCATCTTTTTCCATTGTTCACTGGAGCCTCCTACTCCTCTATCTTTTCTGGTTTGAACCAGTTTATGCTGCTCTGTGCAGGGAGTAGCACAAAGTAGGAGATCTTCCGTTTCTTTGCAATTTCTTGCATGGAGTAGCCCTTTATTTCTCATTACAGGTGATGCTGATGCTACAAATATTCAACTAGACTAAGGAAGTCTAGTTTTAACCTCTTTAACCAGTACTACAGTTTTCAGCAGTGCTAACGTAATTGCACAACAGTTTTCTAGTCATCAATCAGGCTTTTAATATGCTAAACTTGTTTCATCAAAGAGAACATGCCACTGGAATACAGGACTATCAGTTAGCTGATGGTGGGCCTAGAGATCCTCCAGCAAGTCATCAACATTTTTGTTATTTTAGTGGACAAAAAAAATCTTTGCTTTTCTTTACAAATTAAAATTTCTCGGTGATCCCAAACTTTTCAACAGTAGTGTAAATACTTTTTTATTGATGATAACCATTGATCCATGTAACAGTTTTCTCTGGAAGACTTATTTGATTACATCCATAGTAATCCCCTTAAAATGTTTAAACGGTTTTAGCATGTCTA
This sequence comes from Ctenopoma multispine, assembly GCA_034779795.1. Classification (NCBI taxonomy): domain Eukaryota; kingdom Metazoa; phylum Chordata; class Actinopteri; order Anabantiformes; family Anabantidae; genus Ctenopoma; species Ctenopoma multispine. The sequence goes on along the minus strand of JAUYWH010000027.1, from coordinate 17,750,636 downwards.
AATGTTTATTAGACAGGTCACTCAAAATTAAAACAAGAAGTCATGCATAAGGTTTTGTATATACAATATGTGATGGATATGGATATAATGCTGCAGGTCTTTCAAATCCCCTGACTCAAGTACAATTCAATGGGGACCATGTAACCTTGGGAACTGCCTTTTACCCATTATTTTACACAGATATGTGGACAAAATTGTATTTATTCTGTTGTCCTGAGGTTAAATATTGTGTGCGCATATCTGTGACCATTTCACAAGAATGTTTACACGCAACAAAACCCATAATGGAGACACCATTATTCTTTTATTTACCATTATTTTTTTATTATTTTTACTGTTAAGTATTACAATTTAAAAAATACATATTAAAAATATAAGGTCGACCTGTATTATTTTAGGGTGATCTTTATGTGAAATAAACTTCAGTGGTGTTTAACATATAGTTAAAATAAAATGTAGTTTCTCAAGTATCTCAACAAACTATTTAAAAGTTTAAAGTATATTAGGCTATATTCAAATATGTTTAATAATTTGTTTTCAAATGTTTTACATGCTCGTTTCAGCTGCCTATAACAAGCTTTGAACTTTTTTCTGAACGTCACACAATGAAATCTGAAAGACTTTTATATGTAAATATAATAGTAAATGTTGCTTTGGAAAATCTTTTTATGGTATCTATTGTTACTACAATTGGTGAAAGCCTTTGCTTCAACAGTGTAGTGTGTCTGTCACTGAAGGTCTGTACATGACCTAGATTACAAAATTAGATTAGTACCACAGACGAATAAAATTATGTATTGTTATGGAGTTTTATTGGAACATGTGTTGGATTTAGCAAACGTCTTGCTGCAGACCCTTGACTCCTGTAAGGGGTTTTCATCTGAACTCTGTAAATCTCCCAAGACAGCAGCTGCAGGTTCTTGCATCTTGTGAGTGTTTGACAGGCACCACCCATGAAACAAGCCCAAATTTAGTTGGTCTCAAGTCTACTGGCAGCTATTCTGGCGATGACACTATACACATATGACGTCTCCATGTTGGCCTTCTTCTTACAGCAACCACTATGTTGACAGAACAAGGTGGCTCATTTCCTTAACACACGCACATACTTGCATTTGCTATTGCTGTTTTCTGGGACACTCCTTGTTTACTGTGTCACATTAGTGACTTGAAGTGTTTCTGACATTGCTAGAGCAAGGGGTTAGGGTAGGTGGCGATGGGGTTATGCAGCTCAGCGGGCCTGTTAAATCCTCTGTGCTGGTGAAGTGTTTTTCAGGACCTCGGTGGGTCTGGAGAAGGTAGAAGGAAATGTGGGACAAAATTCCTTGTTGACATCAATCTCCTGCCTTTGGGGGGCCCAAGGAAGCTGGGAAGGAGTGGAGGGGAGGTCACCCTGTTGATATAACACCTCAACAAAGCAGGTCTGTTTGGATGGCTGGGCCTAATGGACTGTGTTCACGAAGGGCTCTTGTTTTAGAAAATGCTGTCAATGTGTTGTGGCCAGAGGTTGAGGTCTTTTGATTCTATTGGTGCTTGTTATCTGAGGAAGAGATAGAAGACAGAATGAAAGTGATGATACACTGCATAAAGAGTGGGGGTGAAAACAATGAAGCTTTAGAGTGCCACACAGTGGGAGGAGGAAAGAAACTGGGTTCAATAGAGGCAGAGCTGTTTTATGTTGAAGTGGGGAGAGAATACGGAGGAAAAATAAGTAGGCCGCAAGATATAACCTTGAGAACCATGATGATGGTTCTCCTCTGAAACTGGGGACAGAAGTACTGTAGCATTGTTGTCAAAGTCCCAGATGACTTTTTCACACTCTCAATCCCACTTACTTGCTCACTCACACAAACACTTAAACTCAAGTCATTCCATTCATGACCAGACCCTTTATGCTTTAGTCCACAGTGAGGAAACAATGCCTGGTATGAACTGCACAACATCTGTTTTCAGTGTACCAAAGTTAAATCTCATGTTGCTTTTGCACTGTGACAAAGTTACACCGCACAGACCAGCAGCCACTCAAATGCGTCATACACTTGTGGGACATTTTCTGTACCCTACGAGTGAATTACAGAAGGTTGACGTTAATTGTTATTTTGTGTTTTTACACATTGTTCCAAACTCTTGTATCCATTTCTGGAAAATTGTACCAAGAAGCAGAATGGAGACAGTGACAGATTTTCACCTCCTCACCAGCCAGCATGGAAACAATCATTAATCATCAATTTGCCATGTTTTGACAGAAACAGACAGGCAGACACACACACACACACACTCAGACACATTTGAGCACACTGACGCAGACATTGTTTGTTTCATATGTGCCTTGAGTTCTGCCTTCAGCTGATCCTAAATAGATCAATTTTTTTCATATTTTTTTTTCTTGGTTGTTGTTGATGTAATTACAAGCCAAGCTGAAAACATACCCTCATTAGTTGTAAAGATCTGCATAAATGAGTCTTCTAAAGTATGTCAAGTGAAATGCTTCTACTATAAACTACTGTGCTTGTCCACAAACATTCCTCACCACAGGTTTTTAGAGCACCAGTGTTAAATTGTAAATTATCATTATGCACTCAGTTTCTTTATAAAAGTGACGTCACACAGGCAGAACGTAATATTAATAGACTTCTATGCTTTGTCATGAACATCTTTAAGATTGATGTTGATACTCATCGTTTCACAGGGGCAGACACTTCCCATGATAAAATGTTTTAAGTTTGTAAATGGCTGTCCCATTCTGTGTGCTGCTGTTAACAGTTGTCGTGGCCTTTTATATTCACTTAAACACGTCTGCATCTATATTCTACGTTGTAACACTTCCATACTGTGTAGGTGTCACAGAGACACACTTAGACACATTGAGAGGGGTTGATAGACAGTGAACGAAAGCATTACACATATCCTGAAATGCCATCTGATGAGTGGTAAAGTGAGACTTCGCATCTGCACTGCATAGATCAAATCAGTTGGCCAGTTGCCTCAGATATTACTCTTCATTTCCATCTTCATTCATCTTTTATTGGATTGTGTTTCTTTTTAAGCAAATTTTGCTTTGTGTTGCACATAAATTATTTTTCTCCATGTGTCTTCATTCCCTTGTTGTGCTCTTTTTTTGGTATTCATTCATCTGCCCAGCCATGCTTGCCCTGAACTTGACACACAGCTCCTTTCACAACATTGCAGGGAAATACTATGAACTGCAACAGTTGCTTGACTCTGAGAATTTTCTGTCGACATGTATAGCTGTAGTGACAAATTGAACAATTCCATGTTGTCTAAACATGTGCTTTATGTAATAGATGCACCCACTGGGTAAGTCCTTTACGGTCTGGCAAACTGTGTGTAATTTATTCTTTGATTTCTTTCCATGTCCTGCTTTCTCTTTTCTCACTTTTAATCTCCCAGTAAAAATATGCAAGTTTTTACCTCGTAAAATGCTGAACATAATCTAGCATGTATAGGCCTATAACTCATTGGAAAGCATGTTTTCTAGAGGGAACAGCCTCACCAACCCAGCACAGCTGAATGGGTTTCTCTGCAGCCCATTTCTGTTCTCCTGTGGTCCACAGGAATGTGACTCTCACAATGATGGAAAACCCACAACCAACAAATTATTCTTTTTATCAAAGTGGTCCCATTTGACCAATACCTGTGTGCCCCTTCTGAAATCATAAAACACTTGCACAGCAAAAAAGATTAAATAGATAGCTGTATGACAGGTGTATGTTGATTGTATGGTTACTTCATCTTATAGTAAAACAGACATTTTGCTGACAGTATTTTCTTATATTGACCAATATCCCTGGTGATTTTCTGAGCACAGGATGAGTAAAGTTGTATTTAATTTTATATTTCTGAGATTAATTAATGGAGATGTTGTGATTAGTGATTGGTCGAACTGTCAGTGACAGCAATAGGTGAGCCCACCACCAGAGATTAAAGGGGTGATTGGGTCATGGTGTAGGGAAGTAATTGTTAGCCAGACTGTTTGTCTCTATTATCAGGCTTCCTGAAATAAAGTGGGTGGGGTGGGTGTATGGGGGCTGTGCCTGGCTGTCTGTTTGATCATTGATCTCCATGACCCCATTTGAAGGGTCTTAATCTCTCAGTTGACCTCCTCAAGGATTTTTTTGTGGAAGGGTGACGGGGTGGATGTTGACTGGGAACTAACTAGAGAATGAGGATGCTTTAGGGAAGTAATGGGGGCGTTTTTTCCACTAGAGTGGAGATATAGGGATGTATTTAGCCTTGGAGATCTATGAATACATGTATTCACAAAGCACAAGTGTATGCAAAGCTGATATATGAAATTATTACAAGCAGATTGCCTCAGTTAATTTAACCATCAAGGTTTAATAATAATAACAATAATAATAGTAATAATAATCCTGGGGTTCGTAGGTGACTGTCTTATCAACTGTTAGCAGTTATCTTCTTGTTGTTTTGAAACATTTTGATCTGGAAAGTTGTCATTTTGTAGTAATAGTAGAAATGTTATCATTATACAAGTTAAAACTAAAAGTATGCACCAGTAAAGTCAGTGATATCCACTTGGTATAAAAGTGATTTACTGTCCTAACCACACGGACTGAACATGAATCTTTCCTGTGAGGATGTTTTAGCATCATGCAAATGTCTAATTCTATTCTATCACCAAAGAAGATTTAAAACCAACTTTCTTCAAGTCTTTGTGCCTCAAGTCTCCAGGCACTATTCTCCATGACAATAAGCGGATAACGCTGTCTCTGTCTTCAGGGCTCAAACTGAATGTTGTGACAAGACAACCAGACTGCACCCTTTCACATACATCTCCCCCTCAGTTGAGTGGCTCCATACACTGAACTTATATATTCTCACTATAGTGGTAAGTGACAGTGCTCTGTGTGGAATATCACCATAATAATTTTTTGTCCTTGCAAATTGTATATTTAGTTCAGTTAAGTTACTTCAACAGTTTAACTAGAATAGCCTAACCGATATCTCTAACCTAAGACACACACATTAATGAACTGTATTTATGGACTTTCAGATAGACACAATCTTTATCGTTTTCACAAAGCAAACTCATACTTCTTCCTCACCTATGCAGCTGACTGATCAGTGATCAGATAAAAGCTACAGCAGCTTGGTGTGCCGTGTAGTGTATTTGGTTGTGTTTAAAAATAGTCTGAGTAATTTTTCCTTTTTGCTTTAGTTAAACAGAGGGTAATGGGTAATATTTTTTGTGCGTTTACTCTAAAGTTGTTATTTATTTATCTGCTTTTTCCGCTCTGATAGCTATCTATGCTCAGACTGATACTTTTGTCGAAAAACTCTGAGGCATAAATATTAGGAAACACATTTTCATTGCTATGAAGATAACACCCAGCATTATTTCTCTATAAAACGAGACAAAGGAAATAAATCAGTCAAATCTGATGTGTGCCTAGACAATATAAAGACCTGGATGTTTTCCAGGCAAGACGGATGTTATTGTATATGGACCTTAATCCGCTACTCTAGACAGCAAAGCTTTGACCTCCAGTGCTACTGTGAGTTATTTTTGAGTAGCATTTATCCTTTACTTCACACATAAAACCAAAATTAAGTATATCCTGTCTCATGTGATGCTGGAAAAACTAGTCCATGCAATTGTTACTTTTTGTCTGCATTACCAAATTGTCATTAGGATGTCCCAGTAACTCCCCAAATTACTCCAGTTAATCCAAAATGCTGCAACAAGCATACTGACCAAAATTAGGTCATATTTCATATATGGTGGAGCAATGCAAAAGTAACATAACTAGTAGTGTAGCGAATATCATGGACCTTGTCTCTTCTTCAAGACATCCAGATGTGCCCAGGTGTTTTCAGACAAGATGCATGGCTCCAACACACCCATTGAGAAGCAGCAATGTGGATGCACACATGTGCGCTTCCATAGAAATCAAGCAGTCATATTTTGCATCTACAAACCTTTAAGCCATAATATCTCACAAATTATTGTGGCAGACTCCCAAATCATTGCTCACCCTCAGGAATGCAGCTGCACTCCATACAGAGACGCACACAGACTGTTGTGTTCACCCTCTCATTTACTGTACTCAGGTGGAAAAGTTTAAAAATACTAACTTACTCCTGAGAGGGAAACCATAAAGAATGGATTTAATGTGAAGAGGAAAACCACAGTGCTGGGTGAATTGAGATAATGACAGACAGAACACTTCCTGGCTTCTTGTTTTAGCAGAGATAGTGATCTCAAGCAGTGTAGCCAGGCATAGAGATTACACTGACAAGGCTGAGGAAAAGCGAGAAGACCAAGAAAACACGAAGGAAATGAGAACAGTATTGTTACAAAACATAAGTGCCCCAGACCTCCCCCTTTTTTTCTTATCTTTTTGCTCATCGTCTGGGGTGCTTTTTTTCAAGCACTCCAGTTGTATCAAGGCAATGGGTTTTGCCCACGTTTTATGTAACGCTACAGCAGTTTGATTTGTGATGATACAGTTATCAAACTGTTGTATCAGTTATGAGGACTTGATGGACAAGTTCAAGGCCCTTGTGATATATTTGTGTGTTAGTTCATCTTATGAGAAACAGTAAGGTGTTTGAAGAAGAACTTGAAAGCAGTGATCACCCAACCCACACTGCTCACAAAAATTAAAATAACACTTGAATTGCACATCGGATCTTAATGAAGAAAAATATTCAAGTTCTAATGTACATTGTATAAATTGTTCAGAACAAAATTACATAATAATCATCAATGGTAATCAAAATCATCAACCCACTGAGGCCTGTATTCAAAATCACACTGAAAATCAAAGTGAAAAATTGAAATTACAGGCTTGTTAAAGCATGAATTTTCTTGTGTCAACTCATGATGTGACTCAGAAGTGTGTATGGCCCCCTGCGTGTCTGTACTGACAACATCTGGGCATGCTCCTGATGAATCTATGGATAATGACCCGGGGGGAGCTCCTCACCCTGAATTAGGGCATCAGTGAGCTCCAAAATGTAAATGTGCTACATAATGTTTAGGGATGGGCATTTTAAACTAAAATGCTATTCGATATTCACTGGAAAGTATTTGACACACAGTGAAAACGTGAGGCTGTTCAACTGTAAGCAAGTTGCGGTGAGTGTGCATAGCATTGCTGATAGTCTCAGTCCATCTGCTTTTCTAGCACCATAATGCAAACGTTGTCAGTATGCATGCACTGTCTTCACTTGTAAGTATAAAGTGTTGCGCAACAGCGAAAAACTCATTCACCAGATTTTCATCTGTATGTATGTTAATACATTGCTCTGTATTTTACAGTTGCTTATATAATGACAAGTGATTGTCACACACAAATTTGCGCTATCCATGCAAATCTCATCAAACACCTTTTCAACGATTGCGCAGCTCCTGTGCATTATCATCATTAGTTAATCCAGTCATGACCATCGCTGTTGTATACTGACCTTGTTGCATTATTTACCGGCACCAGTAAAGGCAAGGGACGACAGTTGCTCTTTTGCTTTTGCTTCTCCATTGCACCTGTTGTCACTTTCATTTATGCCAAAGGTGAAGCAGATTCACACTTGTGCTTCCTAAATGAATAGATTAATTAGAGTTCTGACTGTAATTAGCAAGAGATCATATTTCCCGTACATTAGCATCTTTCCATTGACTCCTTGTAAAATTCATCCATCTATCCATTATGCAAACTACTTCTCCTCTTAAGGGTTGCAGGGGTTGCTGGAGCCTATCCCAGCTGTCATTGGGCGATATGCAGGGTACACCTAGGTCACCAGTCTATCACAGAACTTTTGTTGTAATTTGGTGTTATATAAATTAATTGAATTGAAGTGAACTGAATTGGTATCCCAGTAGTTTCACTGACTCGGTGTCATACTGTGATTATTAGGTATTCCCTTAATTATATTAAGCATTATTATTGGTAGTGGCCTGATTATATATCTCTGCTTGTACCATCATTATTTTCATCATTATTTTTAGCCTTGGAAGTCTTCATTGGAGCATTTCCAGTGATATTTCCTATTTTGTGGCTTAGATTTAGGATTAAGGAACAATTTTGTATAATGCAACTCCACTGAGGATTCTTCCTGTCAGTTGTAGATGTAGAACTTTCTGAATGTCACTCTGATGTATTCATGCTGATTGTTAAGTTAACAAGGGTTGTCTTCAGCCAGTACAGGACTTGATCATAAATCACCATCTGAACACTGACACTCTGTCAGAGTTGTCAGCACATAATACAGGTAGTAAGGTTACATGTTTTGGCCTACTCTTTATGTACACAAAGTCAGTTAAAGTCTCTGTTTTTTTCCAAAGTGATTTCCCATATATACTATGCATATACAGTAGACACATTCATATTGATATAATGATGCTCTGCTCTTTGTCCAAAGCCTATGTGTTTTAGCGTCTGCATTCCTTCATGGCACAACCATCTCCAGATGTTATCCTCCTATACTGTACTTTTTTCTGAAAAGTCGGGGAACCTTTGCATGGGTTGGATTTCCCTCCATAAAGTCACTTTATTTGCAAATGTTTTTCATCTCTTCAAAAGACTCTGACATTGGAGCCCCTCAACAGAGCATTCTGGATAAAACATTAAGAGAACCTGGACTCACAAACATAGTCTCTCTGATTTAAAAAGACAAATGACAACTTAGAATATATGACTGTGTAGATTTACTAAGAATTTAGTGGAACACATGACTGACACTTCCTCAAGAGTTTCTGTTGCCAGTAACTCTAATGACTTCATTGTCATTCATTGAGATTATTAGACTACATGCTCGTGTTTCCGTTTTACCTTATTTTTCTGAATTAGAAATAAAAAATTGGCACATTCTAGTGCTGCATCATGCGCTATTCTCGAGCCCATCTCTAAATGTCCTCCTGCAACCAACTTATCCCCTGTGATGGCAGACATGACCGATCTGCAGGCTTGTCAGGTAACATCAGTGCAAAGCTGGTGCTGTGTGACACCCCCGGCGGCTTGCCAAAAGGTAATTGTGCTAATTGGTGAGCGCCAATCTTGTAACAAGGCTTTGAGGGGTGACCCACCGACACAGATGAAAGCGCTCAGATTTGTCTTGTGTCAAGGACTTGTGGGTAATCGGCGCATCCAATGACCTGCAGGCCACGAGGGCAGGACCACAGTGTTGTGACTAGTCTGTTTGTGGAAGAGTGAAGAGACATCAATAGACAGACATCAGTATCTGTTGGTTAAAATTTACATTATTAGAGCTTGTTTCTGAAACAAATACTTATGTCTTAAAGCTCTATACATAAAACTTTATGCATAAAATAAAACGTTTTTTTCAAAATTTTTATTTACATTTTTTTCCCATCTGTTAGTTATTCTTGGTTAATTTTTGGAAAAATATATTTACAAATCTATATGCATAAACAGTTATAAAACCTGACTTGGTGACAGACCACTTCCTTGAAATCAAAACATGTCATTCCCTGAGATTTGTGTATTTGAAGTCAGTCCAATTCTTGCGTCCGGTGGAAACAGTGGAGTATATATATAACCCAGTGTGTGCATTGATAGATGAGCCCAGAAACCAGACAGAAACTCTCCCAAGGGCTTTAAGAGTGACCAGGTCATTTTACTTTTGCAGCTTTAGTTGTCTGATAGCCTTAGCTTGGTCTGAAGGGTGGGGGTGTTTGTTGTAGGCCTATGATGGTGAATCGGTTTACCACATCATTGAACATATGCTCCTGCTAGTTCCTTCAGCTGTTTTTTTTTTTTCCTTAACTCACTCCTTTGTGCAACATAAAACATCCTATTTGCAAAACTTCTTTACTCAATGTCCATATTCTCTAGGAATCTGTTAAAGGTTTTTACATTGCACTTACAGACTTATTCATTCATGCAAGGTGGTGTTTAAATATAAGATGAGCATGACCAAAGACATCCAGTTGGTTAATGACATAATGTTGAAATGCTGTCTGGCAAACTGTTAGACACTCATATAGATGTTTTCAAGAAAGGAAGACTGCATTTTAAATTAAAATCTGTGAAACAGAATAGACGTAACATAGACTACGCTGATTTAAGATTCATTCAAGCTATTATAACACAGTATGTTTACCTTCAAACTCAAGCCAACATCTTTTGTTGTTTTCTTTTTTTGGCCTTGTTACGCAGTACCAAAACCAGCATGCAAACACACAAACCACCCCACTCTGTTTGTCTCATCAGTTCTCTTCAGCCACACAGATATCCAGACACAGATTAGCCTTGACTTTCCCATTAGGGGGCAGCCCAGAACCCAAATACTTCACTCAGTTGGGAAATTATGTAGTCTTGGTGTTGTTTGTGTTGTTGGAGTTGTAACTGAACTCTATAATGCCTGACCTCTTCCTGGTCAATGAACAATGTAGCAGTATTCTCCTGAGTGTGTGTTGTTTAGTGTATCTTGTGCAGTAATTTAACATTTTGCAATGTAGGTGGTATTTCACTCAGAATTACAGTAATATACTGGCATTTAGTCAATATAAAATCATAATTGTATGGCTTCCTGAACTTTACTGTATTTGATTGAAAACATGTTACATTTGATCACAGATTAAAAAAAACCTCAGCTGTCAGTGATCTGAATTTTGTGGTTTGTGTTGTAGAATATTTAATTAAATGTTGAATCTAAGTGATTGAAATGTATTTTAATAGTTTCCTTTGTACTGCAATCAAATGTGAAATACAATATTACCTAATTACACCAGATTTCTCTCTGCATACCTGGGTTGAATAATGTCTGGAAGTTGATACATCTCAGTACCCATACCCCATATCCATTCAGTATACACACTACTTTGCTGCTCTACATAAGAATGAAGTATTTTTGTTCAATACGTGTGTGTCAATCAAAAGTATTGGTATTTGGTTGCCATATGCTGAACTGAAAGAAAGAATAAACACACCTTCCCCTTTGACTTTGTTTTGCCTGTGACAGCTCATGTTGGAGGGGTTAAACTGTGTGTGCCAGAAATTAAATGAATGCACAGAATACTTGGCAAGTCATTCTTCCTCAGTGCAATGTAGCTACATGAACATGTAAACTGTCTGAGTTTTGCAGACATTGCTGCAGGGCAGAGGGAATTACACTGTCACACAGAGGATATGGAGCTGCCGTGATATCCACTTGGCACATAGTTGAAGACCATCCAGGTGGAAATTGGTATGCTTTGCCAAGAGGGAGGTTAGAAGTGAGGTAGTTTCATGGGAGGTGCTCATCTGCATCGGCAAGCATTGTCTTTCATGTAAACAGTATATGACTTTACCTGTTGTAGCTGTCAGAGAGAGAGAAGAGTGTGGAAGCAAACAGATGTTAAGGCTACGTTTTGCACATCTGTAAATTTTTGGGATTCATTAAGTTGTGCGCATATCTGTCAGCACTGTAATCATACCACACAGCAGAGACATGTACTTGAGATTAATTTGTATTGAGCTTATCAGTGGAAAATGTAGCTGCTTGTGACAGATGTACTCTGAATTTAATGTAAACATTTAAAACACATCCATGGTCTCGCTGACTGGGATTTTGTATTTTTGTATTATTTTAATCTAATAATAATAATAATAATTGATACTTTATTAATCGTCTTGGGTAAATTTGTTGACAAATCTACACAAACTCTTATATATTCAATTACTTAGAACTTATTTAGCAGTTATGCACAATGGTGTTTTAGTATCTAGGTTTTCAAAACTAGATGCTGAATGATGTCCTGTTACACGCCTTTTGAATATAATTCCAACAGTTTTTCTATATATGGGTATACTCTTTTTGCAAATTAAAGACTATAAGAAACTAAGTGTCTTGTCTAAGATAGCGATGATGATGACGACGATAATAAGTTTCAGTACACTGCAGTATGTATTAGTGTCTTATCAACATTTACTGAGTATGAGAACAATTTGCAACGCAGATCATTACACAGACATGTTGTTTGTTACACTGCAGCTAGTTAAAACCCTGTGCAAGCAACAAGCTCTGTAGTATTACATGATTTAACCTGAAACTGGTAGCCTGCATTTAAAAGAAAGTCTAATAAATAACTGGAAAGTTTCCAATAATAGAAACATAGTCTGTTCTTCACGTGGGCTTAAAAGATAGTCCAGTACGATTCAGACCTACCTTGTTGAGTCCAAGTAACTGTAGTTTAGATTACATGTGTCCTATTCCTTAAGGGTTTTCTGCTTTTTCATCCCTGTCAAAGGATCAGCCTAATCAAGTGGCTATAAATAATATTTGCTGAGTTCACTGTGTGAACATGCACAATGATTAAGAAAGTATTTTAACAATCTTGAAATTAAAGAAGACTATAAAAAATAGTAGTATACCACCGTATGATGTCTCTATTTTAGTTTTTCAAATAATCCAAAAACTCATCCACATCTTTACACCTTGTGTAGAAATATAAAGAAAAACACTCATGCACAATGTATAATACCAAAAACAATACTGAACTGCTGTAATACTGGTTCTAATGGATTAACAGAAAATATAACGAGATGTGTTTGATGCAGAGAATTTCAGAGAATCCGTTTTTCAGTATTCTTCATTCTCATGTCCCACCCAAGACTGGTAAAAACCCATAGACACAAAGCTGAACACTAAATGATTCTGAAAAATTGCCTACCAAAAATGGAGATGTTACCAACAGGTACTAGAAGCCAGGTGTCTTGAGCACCACAAGCCTGCCTGGATATTATTAATGCCACAGCACTATCTCAGATCTTCTCAATCTTCAAGTGAGATAGCATATTGTGCTAAAGGGGTACTGAGGCATACTGACTGCAGCTTTCTAGTTATGCCATAAACCAGTTCTCTCATCAATTCTCGTTGGCGAATAGGATGGATAGGGGTTTTTGTTTGCAAATGGTTGGAAATGTTCCTATATTTAGTAAGATTTTTAGTATGGTCTACTTGCATGTGTTTTTGTTTCCATCTGGCCAGGGTGCCTAGACCTCACATTCCCTTGGGATTAAAATGTGATCTATTTCAGGACCTGACATTTGAATAATCATTAATCGAGCCACACCACGTGTTTACATTTTTTATATGTTGTGTTGTCTGCATTGTGATGCAGTCCACAGGAGAAATATGTGAGGATGGACTCAACAAAATAGACAAGGCAGATGTCGTAGGAACATATTACATTATTTTATGGTATTTATTGTGTTTATAATTGTCTGTTATTAGTAGAGTAATCCCATCAGATTAGTATTACATCAGATAATTGAATCCATTGTTTGCTCTACAAAATACAATTAAGGTTTGAAGACAAATAGTCAAATAGTATTTTTCTGCTGACATCCGCTTTTTCTTCAAATAAGCTGAAACGTGGTCTCGTCTTACCACAAAACATGTTTTCACTGTCTTTTGTTCCATCTGACATGAGCTTGATCCCTGAAAATTCAGTGGCATTTCTGCACAGAATTAATGAATGGCTTCCTCCTCGTGAAATACAGTTTCACATTGCATTTCTGTATTCAGTGGCAATAGTCACTAAATTACTCCTGAGCCCATGTAACTATATTCATTATGGTAGCATGACGGTTTCTCGTGCAATGCTGCCTGAGGGCTTGAAAAGTCATGCACATTCAATAGTCGTTTCCAGACTTTTCCTCAGAGTCTGTGATTTTTTTTTTTGAAATATTATGTACTGGACATGATGAATGACCTAAATCCTTTGCAGTCTTGCAATGAGAAATGTTTTTTGACACTTTGACAAGTTTGGCACTAAGTTATGAGTCATGACCCATCCTTTCTTGCAATGCCCAAGCCTGTGAAGGACATATCTCTTATACCCAATTATGTTCATTTTGGAATAGTCAAGAATGATGTTAGTTGAATATTTTATAAACTTTTCACTTATATTTTAAATTCCCAAAATACATAAAGTTGGTCAGTAAACACGCATTTCTTTGAACTTTTGCCAGATAGTTAAAGGTTCAAATAAACACATTTTTTTATTCCATTTTACAAAAAGTCCTAGCTTTTCTGGAAATGGGGTTTGGACTTGTATAACTTTTAGTTATGACTTAATTACTTTAGTCCTTTGAACTATTTGGACCAAAAGGTCCATTAGATGATCCAAACAGCTGACAACAGAAGGTGACCTCCAACCTCAGCAGTCTTCTTTCCTCCTAAACCGCTGCTTAAAGTCAGCCAGCATCAATCTCTTTTCCTGAGTCACACCCACATACATCTCTAGGCCTAACTGTCAATGTTTGTAGTGCGTACTGCACTGGGCAGTTTCACTGTTCCACCTCAATTTGCGTCTTAATCGCGCCAAATGACAGACGAGTCCCCTGGGGTCTTAGAGCCACATGAGACACTTTTCCTTAGCCTCCTGTGATCTGCATTACACTCCCTGTATGCGTGAGAGCCAAAAGAGAACAGAAAAATACTATGGCTATTTTTAGTATTATCCTAACAGATCATTTAAGATTGAATAATGTTTGAACTTCTCCACATCTTTAACTCGATTCATTCACTTAATAAAGCGTCACTTTCATTCAGAAAATATCAAGAAAAAGCTTTGATGTATTAATGCTAGCAGCAGCTATACAGTTTAAATGCCTGGAGAAAGCAACATGTTTGAACTTGCCCTCACATCAAATTTGGTCCTCCTTTGTTTGTAATACATTCCAAGATTTTATGTAAATGATATGCGTCATACAGTACAATATTGTTTGTATTTAATTTGTGACTTCCATCGAGTGTACCCTTTTTTCCCTCCACAAACTTTCCCCTCTGGGAACAGTTCAATGCTGTCTGTTGGAGCTGATGTGAGTGGTGTGAGCCATGCAACCCAGCCACCCTGCCTCAGTGTCCTCGTCTGTCCCTGTCTGGACTGCCCACCCCTTCACATCCCTCCCGCGGTGTCCTTTCTGAGGGCCAGCTCCTCTGAACCCAAACAACAGTTCCATTTGTTCTGCCAGGGCTGGGAATGCACTCAGCCATCTTTAGCTGTGTTTCTGCCAGCCCCACTGGATGCCAAACCTGTGGACCTTACTTATATGCCAGCTCTTCTCTTTCTTTTGCTTTCTTTCACTCTGTCTGCCTGAGTTTGTGACAGTGCCAACGTCTAAGTCAGTAGTGAAATGGTCCCGAGAAGGGACCTTTTGTGTGGCTTTGTGATAGTAAACTGTATACTCCACAATTAAGTTTGATGTTACTGAAAACTGTAGCTTGCACATGAGTGCATTTCACTGCAGTCAATAAATTGTTAATAACAAATGAAAACAATTTGTTTTCATTGTTCACGGAGTTCGACACCAAATTGCACACCACGTTGCTCTGGCGCTGTCTGTTTTTTGTGCATCTTAATTGCTTGCAACTGTTTTTGTTGCTGAAGCAGACATTTCATATGGGGCTATTTGCATTTAAGATTTCATCATTGTGTTACATTACTACAGGTTTTTTGGTATCATGTTTGAGATGTCAAGGCTTCCAACATTAATTCAGAAGTTCATATAATATAGTAATTTTACATTGTTTTAGATATTTGGTTAATAGTTTCATATTTATCAAAAATATCTTGATACTAACACTAAGGCTACTAATATCTATCTTAGTGCAGGTATACACCAAACTGACAACAAAGAACTAGCGGCGACAAAGGCTGTCTGCTTTGACTCACGTTGCCTTTGCAAAAAAAGTGGCACTTGAACATGCAGTGAAGACTTCAGCCAAGGTCCAGCTAGCATGTACTCTCTGAGTGAGAGGAAATAACTCTCTGTACCAGCAGGTGGCAATTGTCTTTATTTGTCATTCTAAAAGGGAAAGTGGTGTCTCTCACCAATATGCAAACCTTAAACAAAGCATTGCTTGCTTACCATTATCACACTACTCTCGCTCACGACAGACATCTTATAGCTATTTTAAATTGAGAATCAGAATGCATTCACTAATTGGAAAAAAAAGAGAAAATTCATATGACGCTTTAAGAATTTAATTTCTGCCTGGCAGACTACTTACATAAATTTATATCAGTTTTTCCTAGACAATAAACTAATGAGTGATACTTGTCATTATTTTCACTTTATAACAACTAATTTCCTTTTACATTATTCTATATTATATAGAGTAAAATAAAAGTTATTATTGTAAAATCATATTTTATTTTTTTCATTATAAACAGTGGCATTTCTTATTCAAGTGTGCCAAGAAACAAGTAATAAATATATTGTTCAGCTATTTGCATTTGAGCAGCCACTGCTCATTGGAGACAAATAAGCCATGGACAAGGCACAAATGCCTCATTGCCCAACACTCCTCCATCACCATTGTGTGCAAGATGGATGAGCGAATGTATGTAAACACTTTATAGGGTCCCAGCACTGCTCACAGTGCAGAACCAATGTGGAACTCTTTAGATAGCTCTTGAAGGCTTAAGAAAACACAAGTCCCTGATAGCAATCACTCAGTCACAGAGATCCGGTTATAGCATCACTTCACAAACATACTTGTTATTTGTGAACCACTGGGTATAATACTACTATATCGAAACAACTAGGATGTCAGGTAAAACTAAATATCTCAGATAAAAACTGTCACAGAACCAATGGTCTTTACATTTATTTTTTGTGACTGAAATACCTCCAGAGTCCTTTTTTTGTTTCTAGATGAGCTCTGTCAGATTTTCACTTTAGGCTCGCTAGTGGCGTCTCTGTCAACCTGACAAACAGGACAACAGAGAAAGTGGACGAAAAGGCATGGTTAGGGAGGGCTTCCTTGGCTGAGTGGAGAGAATGAAGAAAGGGGAGTAATCTGCTCTGTTTGGTACATTACCCATGAATGAGGCCTGAGCTTGTCAGGGGACTCATAGAGGATGCACTCTGGCCTTAGGACACAAAGAGAGGGCATGGCCAGTCACTTTGTAGCACTTAAATCCACCGCTCCAGCTTCCACACATCATTCACTTCAGTCATTCCTGTGCTCCTTTGTTTTGTTTTTTTTGACTTGCATCACTTCCTTAATAAGTGTGCAGTCCTTATGTATTCCAATACTAGTTCCTGTGACTCTAAATAAAGGTAAGACTGGCATCTGTGACCTCAGCAACTTAATTTTAACTTTGCATCTCAACTGCATCATGATATAACATTCCCAGATGAATAGTCATATGTTTTACTAATTTAGAGTAAGTTAAATTAAATACACCAATATATAGGGGGTGTTGGGGTTTTCTTTTCTGATATAATTTTATGTTGATCCTGAAGTCCTATCTTAGTGGGCAAACACCATGTAAACAACTGGCCATTTGACCTTAATGCCCCTCTCTCCACTTTTAGAACCAAGTGGCCCCTTAATGGGGATGTCCCGGCTGGCATGGATGTGTCCAGACTTGTCGTACAGCTTTTTGCCCCTGCCCCCACCCACCTCAACAACAGGGGCCCTCTTGTGAATCATGGAGATGTCTTAGGAAGGATATGCTCATCTTTCAAGTAAATTGGGCAGTGTTATTCTCTCAGTCTTATTCTTGACAACAGTTACCATGTAGCAGAGCTGATTATAGCCCCATACTAGGTGTTCATGGCTTTTTCTGTGGTTATGATATCACAAACCGAAGAGATGTCCATGACCTCACTGCAACATGTTTATGTGCTTGTCCTAATCCAGGGCTCCAGTGGGGACTATAGGATCTGCATTCCTCTATACCTGCATTATGATTTCATCACATGTAGGACTGTACTTTGACATTAAGACATTGACTTAAACCACCTAAAATGGCCCAAGCTGCTGTGCGTCAGATAAAGAGTGGCAATGTTTGTAGTGTACAATCAGTTGTAATGAAGGATGCGGTGCAGAAAAAAAGTATAATTACTGTAATGTTTCAGTATTATAGTAGAAGAATAATGCTTCATGCCACGCTTGATAATCCACTTTTGTGCAAAATAGTTTTTGCAATAGATAGGCAGGTAACCTATTGCTGTGTTCTACACTTCAGTTTCCATTTAGACAACAGAAGAGAGGTGAGAACCGGTAGGGGGCTGCACAAGAGAACCCAGGCTAGGTTTGTTTTTAGGCCAGTCTAGTTTTGCATGTAATTTCAGATGTAAGGGTCTTAACGACATCAGTCTCTGGGCAAAATTATGTTTTTTCCAAAGAAGATATTAAGTTACACATGAGGCATTCAGGTAAGCAGTGTTGGAGTGTTTCAGTAGATTTGATCTCCCTTAAGAAGATGCACCCAGACGTTTTAAGATATTTTGTTCTTAGTGCGATACAACTGCAACACAGACATTCACTGCAGACAGTATTGTGTGGGACTTGGCAGACACCCCCTGAAGCGTCTTTTGAAAAAGGTTACCTTGTTTGCCCCTTGAGCTATTTTCGTTCTGCCTCTCTGTCTGGACTCGCCAGTCTGTGAAAATACTCCTCACTAACCTTACCTCCTCCTCTCTCCCTCCCATCTGATGTCTGTCATGACATCACTTACATCAGGTATCCAAAGCAGACAGCAGTAAACGGGCATTTGTTTAATAAGCATTATTAACACACCTGCTTTGCAGCACATTCCTGATTACATGGTTTAATGGGACATCAAGTGGGATTAGTTGAGCCTGGGGGCCTACACCTGAACCTTAGTCCTAGTCTTATATTCAAACATCTTTTAACTTAAACAAAAAGCCTGCGGAGAAATCATAACCCAGCTCTGACAGTATGTTTGATCCGTTTGTTTACCTATATACACCAAATCCTGTGATCCACCCTGTTTATGTGATAGTTGTTTTTAAATTAAAAGAGCAGAGTTATCACTTGAAAGACTAATTATCGTCCAGAAACCAGAGTCTTGTCTCTATGTACTGAAAACATTGTAGTTGGTATTCCCATAACACAGGAAGTTAAGTACAACAGTTTCATATCTGTTTTACATTTTCTGATACAACTGAATTAAAGTGGAGTTGGTTGGTTGGTTGGTTGGTTGATGGTGTAAAGTCAGAGGTTTTGTGTAAAATAATTAACTACTTGCACGAAAACAGCTTGTGCATTTTTTAATGCAACTGACATTAAGCTAAATGCATTGTTCCAACTACCTGTAAAAACACATTTTTTACATTACTAATAATAATACTTACCTACTTACTTCAGTTACATGGGAGAAAGCCAACATGCTGACGATGTGCAAGTGCAGCATCTGCATGGATGTTTAAGTATTACAGTGAACTTTGTACTTTAAATATGACCTACTTCACCTAAAAGTATTGCTGAGCCACTGTAACATACATCAGAGTTAAAGTCCTACAGATGTGTTTGTTTTTGGTAGTGCATGTTTTATCATGCTCAATATGCTTTCTGTTATGTTGCTAAGTGCAAATATGAAAGAAAATCTGTCTTCTTTCCTACACAGAATATTATTCTTTCCAGTTCCCAGGTGGGAGGTGGAATTTGTTGTCAATTTTGACTCTTAAACTGTGGGCAGAGCACATAATTGTCTCTGTACCACCAGCATGTACCACATTTGCAAGACCACCTATTAATCCATTTTCATCATTGTAAATACGTCATCATCAATTTCAAGCATTTTCCCAGTGTGTGCCATATTGCATTATACCATGAAGGAAGTGTGGGCTGGTAATATGGCATGTGTTTGGTGTCTGTTGGCAGAGTGGAGTGGAATCAATTTTGGAAGCAGTCACATAATAATATTAGCTTATAAATTTTGAATAAAATACAGGTTAATTTGTACTTTTCTATGTAATGGCAAATTACAAAAGCAACTAATATACTTATAAATAATAGGAGCTAATGCTAAAATGTTAAAGGTCCTTCATGTCATTTTACCAGAATGGTCCTACATGAGTTACCTTGCAATAATCTGTCTAATGTCTGCATGCTGTAGCATGACCAGTCCTTAGTGCTGACATCCTCTAAGAACACGGTGTTTCTTCTGATTAGTTTCAGGCACTTACTGTCTGGAAGTGAATCAAATGATCTGGGGTGTTTGAGAATGAGCTGCACCATAGCCTCCAGATAAAGGCTACGTGAGTTTTTGAAAGATATGGATACAGATGTACAAACAACATATGTGCTCTGTTTTTATACTGGTAATTGGCCAGGAATGTCTTTATTTTCGAATATATGACGCAAGACATGAAAAGCTTTTTTTCCTCCCTCCTGCTCATTTTTAAATTACTCTTTTTGTGTCTGTTGTGCAGAAGGGGCTTTCCACTGTTAAAAATGTCTGATATTGTTTTCTCTTTTGTTTAGTAATCCTGGTTTGTGGAAAGGAAGAATCAGTTTTTCACCTGTGGGAATGAACTGCCAGTCATTGACAATGGAGAGGATGGCATTCCACCTCTCACAATTAACTGCTGAAAATGGTATACATCCGGACAATGGCATGTTTAACGGAAACGTTTATGTGTAATAATCTCTTGTAATTGAGGCCTTTTGAAGTAATGCATGGGTGTTGATAGCCATTATTGTTTACTTGACATGCACACCAAGCGGTTATGCTCGCACCTCCAGCAGAGTTGATTCACCACAAAGCATCATATTGAGCCATATATATTTCAACACTGTTAAAGAAGATGCAGCTGATACTTCTGTAGCACTTCTGTGCAGTCCGACTGGTCTGAAGAGACAGACTCAAAAGGTCTCAATAAAGTAAGATGAAAGCTTTGGAAAGTCAGCCAGACAATGAAAATGAACAGCTCCTTGCACAACAAAACGGGCCAATGTAGAGTTTTGGAACAGGTCCAACTGCCCCAACAATGCTCACTCAGCAGACTATTCTTTCTCTGCTTTGATTTGACTTTGATTTAGTAATTTATGTTCATTTGACTCTTATCCAAAATGTACTAATTTAGTCCCCAGGGTGAAGGCTTTACTTAATCATTCACAGGCAGTTTTCCAACTAAAGAAAAGCTCTTTCTCAAGGCCCTCACCTCTGTTACCGATTAAGTATTAGGTACTATAAATGTTACTCAGCGATATTACCTTCAACTGATATCTGACAATTTAATTTGCCTGATCAGTTTGATAGTCATTCAGTAGAAATGTTGTATATTCAGTGAATTTACTACAGGTATGAACAGCATGTGCAAGAAAGATGCATCAAAGGTTGTTCTTTTTTCTTAGCAATGTTGCTGCAGAAAGTGGATTGAATACAAAATAATGATAATTTCAGTATATCACAGACAGCTTCCCTGTTTACTTTAATTTAATACACATTCAGGACATTTGTTGTAGCAAGTGTCCAAAATGCCTGGGATTGGTGATAATGATTTTGAGCATCTCACACGCACAGCTATGACAGTTTGTGTTTCTAATGGAAATCTCAATGAATTGATGGTACAATTATCTCTTAAAGTTTAAACATTTGGTTGATTAATTAATACCTTAATAGAGTATAGTACAAACACCATTAACTGCAGACATGTCTCACAGTTATTGTTTAGAGGTTCGCATGCCATTTAGTAAGTCATCAGGGATTTCCCTCGAGGGGGGTGTCAATGATGCTGTACTGCTATTCTCTCTTTTACCAAAATTCTGTCCTGTACATTTCACCGTTAAACTTCTTAAATATATATTTACAATTATTGCCATAGTCATTCAAGGAGTCCCCCAGGTTGGCATTTAATTGTTTGGGGTAAATTACATATACATAAATTTCTAAGGTATTGTAAGTTATAGTAACAGTCAAACCTGGTTCATGTTTGCCCTTGCAATGTTTGACTTCTGCGCATTTCACGTTTCTTGTCGATAATAATGAAGTGCAAGAAAATTCATTGCTTCAGTGATATCCAGATTACTAAACTAGAATGAATGGGTAGAATGGATTTCTGCTCTACACACTTCACACTTTTTCAGAATAATGAACCTAATTCAGCCCAGCATGTTAATAAAGGTCTAACATCAGGTTCAAAAGCAGCCACATAAATATATTGTGCAGTCCAGGAAATCAGTTAAATCTATCAGCTAGTCATGTTTTTAAGCCATGTCTTAATTGTATTATGTTTTATTTACAGTATGCAGTTTAATTCATGTTTTAGAGCTGTGTTCTAGGTCAGAAAAACCCCACATTGTCTTAGAAATTGACATAAGAAAAACAGAGCTTTATATGTCAAAGGTTTGTGATGTTGTAACATCAGTTCCAACAGCTTGTATTGGGCTTCTGTGTTATTAATCAGAAATTCCAACACCTAATAATAGCCGCTTTTTTCCTGCTTTCATGGTGACGTTTTATTCAAAATTATCTCACTCAGTGGACTGTTTGTTTCCCTCTGCCTGTCTGCAAGTGTGACAGCTCATACACGTCACATGTCCCCCTTCACTCCTCGCTTGAAGAAAACATAGACTTGGGTCTATGTGCTGGTTAAACGAGTTGGAGCTGTAAATGATATACTTTACTCACTGTGAACTGGACTGTAAACATGTTCCACATGTGAATCAGTTGTTTTGCCTGTGCATAATTGAATATGATGGATGTTAATTATATTCGGATGGATGGATTAATAGATGCCATAAATGATTAATATTGGTAGCTAAATAGATTGGTTGATTATTCAAAAACGTTCTTTAGCTACTGCAATAATGAACAAAGTTTGTAAAATATACTGTGACTTTTGTTTGAAATATGACGCATTTCTTTCATAGACACTCAGTGTTCTTAGTCACCCTCGACAGGTGGTAGACATCCAGATGGCTACTTGAATGTGACATCCAATAGACCACTTCCTCTTAGGCATTAATTAGTTCAGAAGTTCTTTGAGCATGTATTACTTAGTTATTTACACTGCCAAGTAATTAATGTGTTGTTGCATGTCTGACCCTGCGCAGGCTGAGCCATGCCTGCCCTCTTTGTACCCTCGATATGTAGTGCGTTAATATGATCCAAATGTAAGTAGGTTCCTAATAATTGTTGGCACACAATCTGTCATTTATAATTAAAAGAAGTAATTTGTTAAAATCTACACTTTGAAGATGATTGAATTGAGTTTCACACAGTGACAATCAGTATATATGTGTGCTTTGGTAACTGTGGAATTTCTAAACCTCATTCAGACTCTTACGAAATGCATAAGAACCGTTCATAAGACCACCAGGATTCTACTTTAATCTTCTGAAGGGTTTCATTGTCAGCGACCTAAATGCTGTTGTCTAAAAATGACATTCCTGTGCAACTGAACCGCAAACACGATTACATTTTTGTAATGAAATTAATCATATAACGATTGCTGTATATTCCACAGACCTTAACCAAGTAAAGTGCCTGAACCCAACCATAAAATCTTTAACGATGCTCCAGCCAATCAAATTTGAATTTTGGCTGAGAAGAAAAGTGGTTGCTATATTTTTGGCTATTTTGGCAGGGGGAAAAAAGTTGTCTGCATCCATTTTATAGATATGGTTATTATCAACGTATTTGAACTCATCGGGTGGATCCCATTCCCATAATTGATCATTCCTCAATCCTCAATCACCCCATATGTTGTTTCAGTCTTCCATCTTGAAGGACATCCCAAAGACTTGTATTTAATTCAGAGTAACAATCGAGGAGTAATGTTTGTGGAGAGATAAGCGAGTAGACAATCCTTCACAGAAGTCTTTTACCAAACCCACACACTCCTTTATTGGATGCTGCAGCTGATTGCACTGATCTGAAACTGCATCATAAATCCAATAGTTTTACACTGAAGTACACTGAAAAAATTAAAACAGACAAAATTTAAGACATCAAAATTTCTATTTTATCCAACCGAAGTGACCACTCTAAAGTCTATATATATATATATATACATATATATGTATATATATATGTATATATATGTATATATATATGTATATATGTATATATATATGTATATATATGTATATATATATGTATATATATATATACATATATATGTAGGCATAAAAGGCTAAAAGGTATATATATATACATACATATACATATATATGTATGTATATATATATACCTTTTAGCCTTTTATGCCTTTTATATATATACCTTTTAGCCAGAGTTAAACTGCTTATTCATAAACAATTAATACAATACAAAAAAAGCCACTAACAGTGTGCAGGTATTCTAGCAATAATATTCAGTCACTCCTCCTCAGAAATACTGCTGATGCTTCTATGTACAGCTGTTTCAGACACCTACGTGCCAAAATAAATAACAGACTTTGAATTTTTCATCTTCCTGGGACATTAATTCTATTTTCTGTCCAATACATTTACTTGACATTGCAGAAAATACAATGATAACTTTTGATTAAACTGTGTTGGGAATAGTCCACGACGGAAGTGGCTAGTCAACCACTGTCCTCTGTCACATTTGCACATGGTGAACTTGCAGGTCTTGGCACACATTGGGTGGTGGCTGTGCTCAATGACTCATGAGGCGCCCAGTGTCTGAAACTTTCGTCAAATGTCTGGCACATGGTGTGTGTGTCATTGTGGCCTGTGACGCTGGTGGCTCTAAATTCCCTGGTGGCTGCTGATTGGTTCTGTAGAAGATGAGGCACAGGTAAGGGCCAATCAATGAACTTTAAGAAGGAAACAACAGTGTGAGCAACTCCGTTACCAAATGGCTTTAACTAACTTGTTAAGATCACCCTTATAATACCTTGCACTTGCGTCATTACTGAGTGGAAATGTCTAATTATTGCCAGCTCATTTAGAATAATCAACAGGGTGAAAGTTTTACATTTCTCACACGTAAGTCATATTTATGTTTTTGAGTTTTTGAATAGTTTGTGCAAATACCCACTTCATTATAATTGTTTTTCACAGTTTATAAATAATGTTAGTACCAGCTGTCTTTGGAAATTTCAATGTTTTTTTTATATTTAGTTAATAGGCTTTTTTTCCATTTTCTTTGAGTTAGTTGAAATGAAAATCTCTTTTGGAGAGATTTAAAGTACAGCAGAAGAATAATAAGACACACAGCAAAGCACACTGAGTCACACATAACCATGTCCAAACAATATCAGAGCATATCTTTAAAACGGCCAAAATTAAAAGTTCATGTTACTGTGAGCTCCTACAGTAAAATGTTAAATTAGTCATTGGAATAGCAGAAGAATGTCACTCTCGCACCAGAATTGTTGTTTTCACACAACTCTCACAGCTGCCTTTAACATGACACCAACAAAGCTATTTGAAGTGTGTGGTGCTGTTATGTTTCATATAATGTCAGATGCCTGTTCATTTACTGTCTTTATTACGCAAGTCGTGATGAATTCTGATGGATGTGTTCAGTCTGATCTTGGAATCAACCTTTTGGAAAAGGAAGTGCTACAGTCTGCAGGGGGGGGCATGTTTGCTCACATCAGCTAGTCCCTAAACACGAATGCTCATGACAAAGTCATGCTATACTTAACGGTAAACAGCATGTAACTGTTGGCTTTTTCACATACCTCATCGCCGGAATAAGCTGTGGTCAGTGCTTAATCATCAATCATCGCAAGGGCAGTCTCTGAGCTAGAACCTCTCTTAATCTTGTCATTTAAGTTTAATCATTAGCAGTAAGCATTCAGACCCACCAGACAATCAGTAACAAATAGCTGCAGCCCAGTCAAATGATTTAACAGATGTCAGGATCCTTCAGTGGGTTGCCTTTTCCTTAAGAGAGTTAAGTAATGTTGCAAAACTAGACATGAGCCAATTTCATCCTTCTTCTTCTCTCTGCAGAATAATAATTAAGAGAACTTCCAAAAGGGCTCATTGCCAGTCTTGTAAAGATGAGATCATTGTGCAACGTCAAATAATTTTTATCATCTAGACTGCCAAAGATTGGGACTAATGAATACTGCAAATTGAGAGCAGTCAGCATTTCAAACAGGCATTCTTTTAAATTTCTTCTAACTTGCCATTAAAACCTTTCTTCTGGATGCCAAATGAAGATGAATGTGCTCTAAACTTTAAAGGTACAGCTTCTGCATGAATATGTGTGCTGCAGAGTTTAGGCACAGCATCGGCAGAGAGATCATCAGAGTTTCCATAGATTGAGGGAATTTTATAGACAGGAAAGCATTAAGATGTGGAACAGCGTCATGTGCAGCTGGGTATTTCTTTCAACAATATCTTCTTATGCTTTAATGTTCTTCTCCATCAAATTACATAAAAAGAGAAACTAAAATACTTAAATGATCACGGCATAACTACAGAACGTTTGTGCAGTCACTAAGATCATATTCTCTCACCGTGTGCTGAGTGAACAGACAAGACTGATAAAGGTGCTGGGGGGGGAGGTGGACAGGGGATGAACAGCGGGAAAGCAGATAGGCAGAGAGGGAGGGGGGGGGTCAGGTGGCGTGACTTTTTACTCCGTGGCTCACTGACCTTGACAATGGAGCCACAGCCAGTGACTCGGATAGCTCTTTCCAGTAGCGTCTCCTGCTCTATCTCTCTCCCTCCTCCTCACTGTCTGTTTCTCTTTCTCACTGTCTCCCTTTTTCACTTTTCAAGTATCTTTCTGTTTCTCTCATCCCTTGTCTCTCTACATGCCCGTAGCGAATGTAGCCTGCTGTCTGCGGCAGCCAAAATGCACCACCACCTCTCTGCTGCAGCTCACCCCCCTCTTACCTCACGTCTGCTCTTTTTCCAGACAAGCGGGTTTAAAAAGTCAACTGCGTATTGAGCCGTCTAGACTGAAGCCGGTCAGCAACCATACCTCCCCACCCCCAACTCCCTGTCCCAACCCCCGACCTGCGAGTTGCTGGCTACAGTGGAAAAACGGATGTGGAGCAGGTGACCTTGTTGAGCTGTGTCCCTCATTCTAGCCAAGCGAAAAACAGCTCTATGGCCACATTATATTAATATATTCAACACAGTACCACAATAATGTATTGAAAGTCAAGCTCTGGACATGTATGAAGCAGGCATTCTTTCACTGAAATGCTCTAAGAGATATTAATTGTCATAAGTGTTAATCGCTGCAATAAAATCTAATGTAACATCAAAATACGTGGAAATTAATATTTTCAGGTATTTGCTGTTTATAATCAGCAAACATTTGTACTGTCTTCTAGCATGTTATGTTTGCTTGTGAAAATTTAAAATGTATTTAATAGAAGTGATCATTAGAAACCCTCTTGCAATGATAACGCAGCTGATGACATGAATGTTATTTTTTTTGTTTTGTTTTTATGAAAACCTGTTGTTTCCTCTGTGTTTCCTCTTTTGACTGGTAGTGTACTTGTGATAAAACTGGTTCGTTATTATGCCTTTAACTCACAAATTATTTGGCTGGAAAACCTACAGTGTGAATCAGCTAATAATGTGGCATTAAACAGCTCTCATGTTTTATGAGCCCTGTGAAAACACCAGAATTGTTTTTTAGGGTTATATCTTACACAGAGATGTTTGCCAATAGTGTTTTTGACCTGCAGAAGATCCAATATATTTTGTTTATGTGCTTTCTGTTCCCTCAGGTCTGTTGATGAAGTGTACCGAATGGCACCCCAAAGTGTGACATTCCATGTAAAGCAGCACGTGATTTTTTTTAAAGAGGTGTCTCCTGTCAGCCCTTGGCCCCACCATGTGCAGTTGGATGACTCTATCCTCTCCGATAAAAGATAGCATTGACAGCTTGATTTTCCAACAGAACATTAACTATTACAAATAAACTGTTTTAAATGATAGTCTGCCTTTCAGGAGACTTTTATGGGGAACCCTTTTGCATTTTGCATGTGGAACAAAATGCCTAACTCGTATCGGGTTATAATATCCTCTTAGATTTCATGAAAGGAGAGGAAATTGCAGGAGGGTTGTCACTCTTGCTGATTGTGACCAGAAAGTACATGCACCGGTCAGTCACCAATTATCAAATAATTGGAGTGCGGGGCGATATATTTGGCTCAAAATATATTTACTCATATTTCCATGGAAACACTCAGATATTGAAGTAAATCTTTTGCCCCCGGATGTTTTCGCTAGTAAATGTATGAATTTGTCAGTGATCCACATTTAGAAGAAATGTAGCACCTATTGACCTCTTTTTGTCTCTTTTTTGTGTCAATGATTCCACAAAAAGACTGCAGGCCCTCAGTGTCAAGAGAGATCTCATAGTACCCACTTCTCCCACCATCCAACCTTAGTAGGCAAGGGTTGGAAAGCCAGTCTATCAAAGCCAGTCATTGATTATCCCCTGGAGAATGTCTGTTAGACCTTCGATGCGCAATATGTGTAGCTACTTAGAAACTTCTTCTTTCTTTGATGGTTTGTCTCTTTTACTTTTTTGTCTATCCCACAAGTCCTGCTCTCCCGCCTACCTTCATCCCTGCTTTCTTTCCTTTTCCCACCCATACAGCCCGTCTCATCCTGTCATCCCTGGACTGGTGGTCCGTCCCTTTGGGAGGTTAAGGGGCACTGTGGGTAAAGGGGCACTTGGCAGGTTGTGCGAGCACCGTGCTTGCGTTTTCCCACAGCCCGCGTCAAATGCTGCTGAACCCTGACCCCAGTGGGTCCTCACTCTCAAAATTGGTGTGGAATACAATTCAGACAGCTAGACCCTATTCAGGATCGGACCTTCCATTGGAGTAGAAAAGAATCCCCCAATCCCAATTATGGTCCATGCCCTCTCTTTGTCTGCTGGTCAAGCAGGGTCGGACGACCGGCCGCCGCTAGCCAGGACAAGACTTCCGAATAGCCTATTCATCGTGTGATTTGACCCCCAGGTTACATTGCTGACTCACAGGGATCAAACACTAGGAATCTCTGGGGGCTCTCTTCCATGGAGTTTTTTCATCCATTGAAACTCACCCATCTTCGTTTCTTGAATACATTAAGGTTGATGGTCATTATTGAGTATATGCATAATTAACTGAAAAAGCACATGGGACAGCATTCATCCTTGTCAGTTGTGGTATGAAAATGTTTGTCGGTGCTGTGGCTGCTTTTACTTTGGCTGGGTGCAGCATTGGTTGTACACTCCTGAATTCCTGGTAGTGATTAAAACCAGTCAGAATCAGTCTTGTTACAGGGGGAATTAACAGTGCATAAAAATAAACACATTTCCTAAAAGACACAAAATCTCACTTTCTAAGCTGACCTCAGGGACCACCATAACTATGCATACACTGTATACAAAGGAACCACTGACATCTGGGTTTAACAAATTTCACATTCATAGAGTAATTTAGTTTAGTTAGAACGACTGCCAGAAAAGGGGTGTGATTGTGTGGTGTATGTTCTCAACAAACAAGCCAGGGTTTCATTTTATCCATTGTTTTGTGATATGTTTCTGTATTTTGGGTTAGTCATTTGTCTTATCTGTCTGCTCTGTTTCCATATACTGTAAGAAACCTCTGTAAGAAACCTCTCTATGCATGTGTTATGTGGTCATAATTATGAATAGGAGAGAGGGAATTCAAGAGAGAAAAGGCATGAAAGCCCAGATGCTTGCATTTAAAATGGTTTCATGGCAAATGTATTTGTGTGTAGTCTCAGGCTTGGTGCGTGGTTTAAATCTTTTGCAGCATTTTGATTGTAATGCCGTGTGCTGTGTGCTAAAGCTTTCAGACTGGTCAGCTGTCAGGACTGAAGCGTGAAAGGAGGGCCCCTGAGTGAAAGGGGTGGAGGGTCCCACCAGGGGGGTCCTGGAGGAGGAGGGCTTGTGATGGACCTCCTGGTTTTTGAGAGCCCTCTGTGTGGGCTACAACAGCAAAAGGGGCCCCCTTCACACGAAGAAGAGAGGGAGGGCGAGCTTGAGGGAAGATGCTGGCACATTGACCCCTGCAGCAGGGAGCATGGGCAGGTTGCCAGTTCACCCGTTCAAGTCACAGATCAGATGTTCCTTGTCATGGAGCTCTTGGCCTTTCATAGATTGAGTTACTGTAAATGTGTATAGAAAAAAAAGTAAACACTGCCACCCCACCTCCTACACTACACACAGCACAGATATTCTGCCCTTACAGACTTTTCTTAGTGTTCTACAGGTCAGTCCCTGGCGAAGGGGCCATGTCCCAGCTACTGAACGTGCCAATTATGAGGGATGTGTTTCTTCCCCTTTGCCCCCAACGCGCCTTCTAACAATCGAAAACATCATTCATGTTTCTAGACTGTAACTTCACAGGTTTGTGACCTTCAGTCTTTGATGGCTTTCAGCGACTTAACCCTTTTTGGTGATGATGATTGTGACCTTTTTCCTCTTTAATATACGTGTGTTCTGTGTTATGTGTTAGGGCTCTACTGCTAGGCAGAAACGTGCTCCTCAGGGAGAAAAAAGCTGTTATTCATTGATTGATTTTCAGAAAATCTGCCTATTTGGTTTGCCTGTTTTGTGTATCTAGCTCTGTGGTTCCAATTGGCTGTTCCTAGACTGTTGGGATAACTGATCTGTTCCCCTGTCACATTCTGAGTAACATCACAATACTGAAGTAAATATATTTACTTGATTTTATATA
>JAUYWH010000027.1:17701448-17720156 GCA_034779795.1 Ctenopoma multispine | reverse complement strand
TATATATATACTGTAAGTACTATACAAAAGCTCTGTGTGTGTACAGCAGTTATAATGCTTTTTTTTTCGCAATAGCTCAGACTATTTGTAGTATAACATATTAAGATTATATTATCACAGTATGATTCTGCTGAAAGATTCTGCTGGTTATCACCCAGCGCTAATCCCCAGTGTTTAAGGATGTTTGAGTTTGTGTTCTGCAAACACACATTGCATCTGCTGTTACCACCAGACTTGAGACATGGGTCATTTACTCAAGTAACAGCAGCCAGTGTTTTTGGAAGTCATCTGATCTGCAGCAAGAAATATAAAAAAAATAAATGCCTCTGTGCTTGTGAAAACAAAGCAGAGAGATCAACTTGCTTATTGTCCAAATGGGAATCTTCTCGGGAACATCTTTTAGATAAATTTTCAGAATGCCTGCCTATATGGAAAGGACATTATCACTGTGTTGACTCTTAAGTGCAATAGCATTGTTCCAAGGAGCACATTGACAGGGTCGACAAGAATGTCCCCTGTGCAACCTTGCATAGATTTACAGCACCTCTGAGGATGACTCTGATCTGGCAGTGGTCAGTTGGCTTTGAAGAGAAGTGTACCGCAAGTGAATCACTTTGAACCTGCACTGAGCTGAGCCTGAGAGAGATCCGTGGTCCCACCTCAGTGGAACAGGACAGTAAATCTAAAAGCAGCTCAGTTTTTTCGCTGTGACATGGGGACTTAAGGCTTAATTTGTTGCTTGCTGAATCCCCTGATCCAACTGTTCTACAACCATGGCTTGGTTCCAACGTGGCCTCAGCCCTTTTACATCTTGGCTTGTTCTGGAATGTTTCAACAGCAAATGAAAAGACTACACTGAAAGTCCATATCTTTGTCTCCTTTTTGTGCTCCTCTCTGTGGTCAGACAACTCTATATTATAAGGTCTTTGTTGTTTGAATATGCATTTTTTTCTGATTGTACTATTAAGCCCTGCTGAATGGTCCTTCGTGTGTCTTTACACTTTTGAAAAGTCAACAACGTCAATGTCTTCACTTGTCCAACACTGTAGATTTAATAGATTGGTATCTGTGAATCAATTACTTCCCCTCAAGAGTCTTTGAAAAATGCACCTGCTGGCTAATACACTGGAAAAATGCCCCTCCCAAGACAAGTAAAAAAAATCTTAATACAAGATATTTTTGCTTGAAATAAGTTTAAAAATCTGCCAATGGAACAAGTGAAAATTCTCTTGATTCAAGGCGCACTGTCTTAAAACAAGTTAGTATATGTCAGTGAAATGTGACTGTGTAGCTGATTGTGTCTTATTTTAAATGTGATGAGATATTTTGACTAGAAATTAGGCAAATAGACTTAGTAAGATTTTGAGTTTTTGCAGTGTAATAAATGTATTTTTAAAGATAAGACGATTGAGAAAGCAAGTAGAAAACAACATAACAGGCTGGGAGATGGCAACAGGCAGCCGTTTGTGAGACTTACATAACTTTCAGCTTTTCCAGCTTTTTTTGACATTGAGAGTAACCTTCCTGTGCTGTTAGGCCCTGCTTGCTGTAGATGTGTCTACAGCATCCTTTGCAATGTTGAAGAACGGTGATAACTCCTACAGCAATTAGTTTTCAAGTACATACATAAATGGTTGCTGCTAGTGGCACATAAGATGGAAAAATGTTTGGTTTGGCATGTGGATCATGCTGAGCTGTTCTTAGTCTATACCTTCTGTGCTGCCCCTCCTGCCAGCTGGCCCAGCAGGACAGAGGGCTGAAGGGGGTCCTGAAGTCCTCAGTGCATATATCTTAGAAACAAAAGTAATGTCATGTGCCTCACCTGCAGCTGATACTTTCACTTAACAGGTGATCAGTTCCTTATGTACTTTGGGTAACGCTTGGCGACAGTAATCCATTCAGATGCAAAACCTTGTGTCCATTGCTCAAGGTGTTACAGCCTTGCTTAAATAGGCTTTAGGTTTTACTTAATGGCCAGTGGGCTGTTTCATTTGACACTTCCCACAGTTTGTGGTGCAGTGTTTGTTTTTTCAAAGGCTTCCCAAGTGTTCCCCTCTCGGGGACCTCCGGGCTTTCTCATGTCTTTAAGGCTCTTTAGGTAAGCCGGAAAAGCAAACAAAGGCATATCTATCATATGGTAAGTGGATCTCACATTACGCTCCCATTTCAATGCAGTCGCCAGTGTGGGCCACTTTCCAAGTGACTGATATCTTCACAGGGGCCAACATGTGAAGGGATGGTGTAATTGATTGTCTTGGATATTTGAGTATACCACTTTCCCTAGTTCAGAGACCCCCTAATGCTTCCTTCTCCAGTTTTATAACTTACTCATTTGGTGAGGTTATGACAGTGAGACATGATAGACATGTTGTCATGGTACATATTGGGACAAGGGTTTTGGCCATGTTGCCCATTTTATGAGGAACAATTATATAAATGGTCTTCTAAAATATTTAATGCCTAAATATGTACAATGAAGTGTTTTGGCCATTTCTTACTGCCTTTCATGTAGGTCTTTAATCCACCTACCTTGTTGAAAAAGTTTTTCCAACTGAAAACCTCAAGGCTGAAATCATTCAGTGACTTTGAGTAAAGCTCTCCTTGCACTATAGAGGATGTTGGATAATTGCTTGCAGGGAGGATAGCTTTCTTTTTTTTTATCAGCTTCTTTTTATGTTTTGGAGTTCTGTTTAAACATGGCTGAAAGGCAACATGTTCTCAAGTGTACGTTTCCTGTTCTTCCTTTTATGATCTTGTTACTTAAACAGGAAGAGATTATTAGAATTATTTGATATTATTGAATTTAGTTTCGATATTTTTCTCAGACCCTTGGAACCTAAGGCAACTGCAAGAGCCAAACTCAACAAAAAAACATGCCCTAGATGAGAAATTGAGAGTTGACAGCGCAGGTCATTTAACTTTCTTTTACGATACCGATCTGCTGCAAGAGTGTGTCCAACAAATCTGCATCTGTTCCATCTGGGTTTGCTGTTAACCTCTGCAAGAATGCTAGGACTGACTTTAGATCTCCCAAATACATGTACATAGCACAAGACCACTGAACCAGAGCAAGTCTTTTTATCAGAAAGATCCTGAACATAGCATGTTAACTGAGTTTACTCTGTTGCCTCGGACCTCTGCCAGTGCACCCTTGGGATAGGCAACTTGATGGCAGAAAATACTGTAGGAAACTTGAGGATTCAGATAAAATGCTGAGAATGCTATGAAAAAACCACTTGACTTTGAATTTAAAAAGTCACCACCGCAAACACTGTTACATTTATGGATCATGCTATGCTGCATCTTATTTAAAAGTGTTTGTCTGCTATCTATGTCTCTGTCATATTATTAAAAGGCAGAAAAACAATTGTTTGTTTTTTATGATACCTGGATAGTGCTACAATAATCAACATGTTAAATCTTTATTTAAAGTTAAACTCAATCTCTAGACTGTTTATCTTAAAGTGGGGCTGCTGGGCTAAAGTCAGTCTGGAAAAAAACAGGAGGTATGAAAATGGACATGAGTGAGCTTGTTTGATTTTGTTTGTGTACTATCCCTGTATGAGAGTAACGTAACACGCCTGTTGCACAGTGCAGTCTGGGAAGCCTACAGTGTGACTATAAAGGGAAGTCAATAAGCAGACTGGGGGGATGTAAAAAGAGGGAATTCATTTTTAACTCAACATGAGTTAAATTGTAATACTTATTTTTTTAATTTTTTAAATGTTCTAAGTGGCTATCATCTTGACCACAACTTGCCTCAGGCATCTGTCTCCTCTGCCAGTGAGTCTTTTTTGCCTCTGTCTACCTCTTTAGTGTTCTTAGTTGGTCAGGAGGTCACAGCAAGGCTGTGTTGGCCATTGCCAAAGCTCTTATTTTGCCAGGATATCCTTGGCTTGACATGGAGCCAACAGTGACCATCACATGTAGTAATCTGGCACAGGTCAAGGAGCAGCTGGGTGCATGTGCCATGCGTGCCCATCCACTGTCTTAGGAAGCCAGAAGTAGGCTTGCCAGTCTTGGAGCTTAAGCTTAGCTAACTGTGCAGCTACTCCCTGCAGACACTGGGTCACAAATTGTCAAACCTTAAAATAAACCTTAAATGAATGACATTTTCCTAAATTGTGTCCCAGAAAATATTTGCTTATTTTTTAATCAATATGTGACATTTAAGAGGAACTTAATTATTTCTAGAGGAAGCTTACAGCCTTTTGGTTAAATTTATTTTGGTTCACAAATAATAAAATAAATCCACAAATAATCTGGATACTGATTTCAGTAGAGATGTATATAATACTTTCCCACCTGCCTCCCTCATTAAGTCGTTTAATTTAAATTATACTTGGTGAATATAGCATCTAATCTTACATATTTCTGATGCTGTCTGATGCTATGTAAAATATTCTCTACTAAAACACTTACTCTTTTTGTCAAAAAGTTTGATTTCGATTCAGTTCACTTTCTAAGAAACTTAATAATCCCAGGGAGAATTGGTCACACAAGCAGCGCCACATAAGTAGCCACATAATTTAGAACTGTGGCTTTTATTTATTCAGTGATATCCTGCATTGAAAACACTTAACACTCTCCACTTTGGCTGCAAATGCCATGTCAATCAGTAGAATGATACAGTAATACTAAATATACTGTAAATATCATAATTTGTCTCTAAAGAAAACAATACAATATAAAAATATATATTTATTTTATTATATAAAATCATGCTCACACATGTTGATAGTCATTGTACTGTCCCTGCTGCACATTTTGTCAGGTTCATTAGTCACTCTAACTAATTGGACTGCTTTCCTGTAAACAAACCTGTCCTGTTTTATGGCTCTTCCCTGCTGGCTGGGATTTTGGCAACTGGACTATAGTTGTCACAGACACAGGTGATTAGAGCTTTTTTTTCTTTTACAACCTTATGTATGTACTGTATAATACATTTCCACAGGGCAAGAGCCCTGTTCTTTATGACCTAGAAGAAGCTAGACTGGATGACCCAAGGGTCATCCTAGGAGCCATCTGGCAACCCAGGTCTTGTGTGGCTTACCCTTCCCAGTGCCTCACGCAATTCCTTAAGCAAGCATAAGTGTGCTTAGGAGCACTTAATCTCAGAAAAACTGGTTTGGGCCACACTGTTGACTGCCAATGTGGACGCTCCTGAATGTTAGGTCATGGGGTTCTTTCAGTCATGTAACACTGAGACTGAGTTTTTTGGCAATATATCCTGTCCGCCTGTTGTGTGATTAAAATCTCTGGATTGGATGTGCCCAGTCAGTGAAATGTGGCCCGTTTGAAGGTGTCCATACCAATTAGCTACTGAGCAGATGGGGGAATCTTTAGTATCTCAGACTTCTCGTGTTAACGTTAGTGCACAACTGTAAAGCTACACTGAAAACTTAATAAGTCATCTGGTATCACTGGTAAGATCAGTTGTCTGTTGCATAGTGCTACAGAAGGCATTTGCTGCGCTGTGAGATGCTTCTGGGTGTGTTCTGTTGGCCTGTGAAGTAAGGAGGGGACTTGAGAGAAGCTTGAGCCTGTCTGCACTTGCACAGAGGTCACCGCTGGCCTTTTGACTGTCTGCCAGTGCAGGGGCTGCAGTCTTCCAGAAGAGGGCCTTGGCTATGGGCAGACAAGTGAGCCAGCCAGCTAGCCAGACAGACAGACAGCCGCATCGTCTGCAGTATAGGTCTGGGGCTACAGCCTGGACTAGTGCAGCTCAAGTTACCCAGACAGATTTGTTAACACTGTTTGGGTCTGCTTGGCTTTCTAGCCAGGCCTCTGAGCCAAACGCGGCTGAGGTGACTTAATCTGTCATTAAACTCACATTACACCCGGACAGAGACTCGGCTCAGGGGGACGGAGACAACGCTCACTCTCCCACTCACTGGCATGGCTGGCTGGATTTGAGCAGACACAAAGAAACCCCCCTACTCCTCCTCCCCATCCTCTTCATGCCACACACCATGGCACAGCTAGACAGCACAGCACAGTCTAGACAAAAGCAATTTCACTTGAAGTTGAAAAGTCATTTGACTGTGTGACGGGCACCCGTGTGGATTTGATGGTGTTTACTGGGTGCACAAATCTATTTGTCTTCTTATATTGGAAAAGACCAATGGAGAATACTGTGTTATCTGCTTTCATTTTAAAAATGTCTTCAGTCATTAATCATTTTAGATTTGCAGGAATATGGAGAAATACTATCAGAAAGCTAAGCAGATTGTGGTTAATGACGGCTTTGGTATTTCTGCAGTAATTGATCAATTTGCCCTTTCCAGCCTTAGTCCTTTAACACACACTGCGTGAAAGCAAGATTACATGAGTATTATGAGTACATAAAAACAAGAAAACATTATTTGGGGAATTTATAGACAAACTATTCAGATGTTAACAACTAAAGATAACAGAGGAAACAGTCCTTCAGTTTGTAATGTTTTAGAACTTAATACTGATCTAATCACTGTGATGAATAACTGATAGTTCCAGTCTTTGTACATATTGTTACTTGTCAGTGTGATAGACACATTGCTGTAAACCTTTACAAACACAAAACTGTCAAACTGAGCATGAAACCAACTAAATATGCGTACATGGTAGGTTTGGTTTGTTGCATCAGTGACACGAGGAGTGTTTTCATTTTTTTGTCAGTGTTGCTGACAGTACACATTTATCTCTGTACATTCTTCACTGACTATCAGACAAACAGGAGGAGATGGCTGAACTTCGTTCACATCGGGCAAACAAAATTGCTTCCATTACTCTCAGCTTGAAGATGTCAGAAACCCTAACAACCACCAGTACCTTCAATGGAGGTCTAAGACATTGTTTCCCTCTGTTGAGATTTGTTTTTAAGTAACAGCTGGTTCTGGTTCTCCTCTCGACCACCACACCCCCACTGTCACAAGCTGCCAAAATCCCAACATATGAACTTTATAATCAACTGTTACAAAGGACAGTGCCAAATCTCCAAGCCACATATTTGTCAAATTGACTTTTCCTTTAATTTTATGACATTAATTTATTTTGGTTGATTTCTGGTACAAAGCTGTGCATGGATAGATTCATGACTACACATGTATTTATGAGTGATTATGTGAAGAAAACAGATGCATGGAACTGATAGCTGATAAAAAAAGATGGCCATTTTGGATGGTCAACAAGGGTTTTAATCACAAACACATTACTAAAACAGAACCTGTGTTTTGCACTTAAAAATTTTCCATTTGATCATAAATGAAGATGCTCTGTTGCTGTTATTCGAATGATTTGTGCGAGATGTAACTGTACTGAAAACAGTTGTTGTAATGATTAAAATGTCTGGAGTGACACTGAATGCTTTAACTGACCACAATCTCTGTTTTATCGCCAGATCAAGAAATACTTTGAGCTCGAGCCACTGGCCCGAGGAAAACGCTGGATCTTGGATGGCAGCACCACTGACAACATGGAGGCAGTGAAGGAGAGCTTTGGTCAATTCATTAGCCTGTTGGAGGACAAAGACACAGAGCCCGCAAGGATATGATGCTAAAAGACATTATTAGCTAATGCCTCTCTCTTCAAGATGTGTATTGTATGTTGTCCTTCCTTCACTGCGGTGTCATTTTATAAATTGGAATGGTGAACACAGGCAGGAGTCAGCCACTGCAACCTGACGGGAGAGCTACCATTAAATCCACCCAATGTAAAGCAGTTTGTCAAGATAAATCATTGAACTTTGACAGGAATGGAAATCTTGTTTACTACTGTCTGTGCCATTGTGATTAAACCAGTGGCATTTGGGACGTATGGCATTCCTTTAGTCATCATTGGACACTAACACACAGACTCTTGGGGACTAACACACACACTTACACACACACACACACACACACACACACACTCACACTCACACTCACACTCACACTCATATACTGCCACACAGAAAGTGGAGCCCAGGTTGTCTGTAGATATGTTTAACATCCCCACTAATTACTTTGCAGGATGTTTGGGTGGGCATGGTTGAGAAGTACTGTATGGCTGAAGTGTGCTTCTCCTTTCAACTCAGTAACAACGAATACAGTTGTGTGATTGGAGTGCATAGTCCAATGCTTTGTGTTATGTATGTTAGTTACATATCAGTGTGTGAATATCTAATCAGAATAGGTGTAGTCTGAGTATCTCATGGAATATTATGTACTTGCTAACAAGTATATTGCTGTGTACATTCCTGTGCAGCCATACACAAGTACTACTAATCAAGTGACTACGTGCTAGCTGACTTTATGAGACATGAGTCCTAGTAGAGAAGGTGGGAACCAGTCTGAATGCTTTTATAAATGTGCAACTTAGGATATATTTTATAGCTCTGTATGTTAACCACGTAGAGCTACATTCAGATTTTTTATATATCATACCACATTACTACTTCTTTCCAATCAAAGACCAAAAACGAGAAGAGGAAAAGCAGCAATGATTGACCAGGCTGGACGCAGCCACATGGCATAGAAATGTGATAGGCTTAGTTTCATTTCATTGTGCTAATGTTATGTTTGTTTTTCTACATTTTTGTTGTATTTTTTTCCTTTTGAATTTGACATTAACCCTCTTAATACTGTCTAGCGACTCCAGTCTCACGTCAGG
The DNA here is from genome assembly GCA_034779795.1 of Ctenopoma multispine. Taxonomy (NCBI): domain Eukaryota; kingdom Metazoa; phylum Chordata; class Actinopteri; order Anabantiformes; family Anabantidae; genus Ctenopoma; species Ctenopoma multispine. Next base: position 17,711,528 of record JAUYWH010000027.1, on the reverse strand, counting down.
TTGGAATACAAACTATCAATCAGCCGCAGCAACAGCTGCATGTGACAAGTCCCTGTCCAACACCCTAATGCCTTCCAACTGTCTGTGAAGACCCCTCCCTGTCTGCTGTTTATCGGGGACCCTTGCCCCACCTCATCCCACCCCGTTCAAACCACCACTGGTCCACCACTTCAGCTTCGCTCTCTTTTCCCCATTACTGCTCGGAGGGGTTTTCATACCAGATGCAATCTTTCAGCCTGGATGCCCTTATGTGGACTCCTCACCTCTAAAATGTGTCATATTCATCATGTCACAGGTGTGTCAATGTGCATCACTAATGTTCACACCTCCTCCCTGCGTACTTTGTATATTTGTGGTTGTTGTTACTTCTGTATTGTTGGGTTTTTAGAGATTTAATCACCTGGCATGAGATCTACCAGGTATGTTTTTTACAGTCTAAATGATCCACGCATTCAGTCACATGAATTCAAAATAATTCTATTGACTAGGAATTCTAACATTGTTTGACTTTGCATATCATCTGCTCACACATTAAGTTCTTAAACATTCATTGCAGTCAGTTTTTTTTGTTTGTTTTTTGTTGTTTTTTCAATTATGAATTTTGTCTAAAATGCCTATTAAAATTTTAAAGAATTAAAATATCGTCTTGTTTTTTTTTTCCTTTTTTATTGTTGATTGAATATCATAATATTTCTTTTTCTGAAGGTCATTTTGGGCATTTTAGCCTTTGCAGAAACAGACAGGAAAAATGGAGAGCGTCGTCGCAGTTACATGGCTTGCACACTAACTTAATGTGTAACCTTAAAATGGGAGTATGGTTAATCAAACAGTATCAATATTGTCTGTAATGTACCTGCACAGAATATTTGCAGAACTGTTTTTTCCATGTTTGATTTATTTGTAAAGACCGATAATTCAGAGCTATGATCCTTAGATCTGTTTTTAAGTACTTATATTCATACAATGTAATAATCATACTTCATGTCTCAGTATGAACTGTGTTGTGAGTTGAATGTTTGCTTACATTTCTGGAAACTGTTTCTTCATAATGTCTCTGATTTGTGATTTAAGGTGACCTGTGGAAATCTGATATGCTGGAAGATGATCTGCAAAACACAGATGAGCCAGTGGAGGTCAAGCCAAAGTTTTTTTTTTTTTTTTTAAGTGCTCAAAGTGGAAAAGCTGAAGAAAGTTTCGAGTGAAAAGTTAACTGAGTGAGACAGTGGTTCCTGATAAATATACTCTTTCCTGTGCTACCTCTGCCTTCCCTTTTTCTTCTTTTGCCCTTCTTCCCTCTCTTTCAAATTAACCGTGTGGCTTTAATACAATGTGTGTCATGCAGGTTGCCCTGGCGACTCTTTGATCCTGTTTTCCAGTCTCTGCCTCTGGGGCAGACGTGCTTCTCTTCAGTCTGCTGCACACCAGCTCTGGAAGCTGCTGCAGCCCTGAGACAAACCATGGGCTGCTGCGCTCGTCTCACTCCCCCTTTTTCTTCCTGTCGCTCTCACTTTCTCTCTGTTTTTTTGAGTCCTCTATCTCTCTCTCTTCTTACTGTTTTATTTCTCGTGTTCTCTCTCTATCTCTCTGTTTCACTCTTACTTGCTCTGCTTCCCTTTGGTCACGCCAAAGCAGCCCTCCCTCAGCATGGGCATCCAGGATACCCAAGGGGAGAGAAGAGGCCAGGACCTCAGCGAAGCAGCCCTCCTTGGAGAAGAAAAAAAGAGAGAAACACTCCTCCTTACTCTCTCATTCTATCTCTACAGTTGACATTATTCCCTTGAAAAAGCAGCAGCCAGTCCTCTCCTCCCTCACTAAACCTTTACCTGCTCTACCTGTTTTATTGCTGGTGGCTGGCTGCGGTGCTCCGAATTTTTTTTTTCTCTTGTTCATGTGGGCGGCAGGCGCTCATTGTGACTTACATATAAGAAGCTGCGAAGTTTTCGCTAAGTTTTCTCAGACTTTTCTCATTCTCACAGTGGCATTACCAAGAAACAATAACGCGGACTCAATGTTTACTGTGATGGTTACAGTATCTCAAAACTTTCAAGTCTCTGCAGGTTGATTTTTATAATTCACTCAAATGAATGGTAATTAATAGCTGCCTGGAAGGGAGGAAAAACATTTAAAGAAATCTAAATGATGGCAAGCCTAATTGCTGGCAGTATTATAGAGCGTAGGTGTGAAACTAAGGGGCGTGTCTTGCAAAAATGCCATTTAGAGAATAACTATGCTCAAAAGCAAATTGAATTTACAGTACGCAGATAAGTGCAAACCTGCCAACCACAAAAACAAGTAATCTGGTGTACAAAGCTACAGGCTTATCGCTGTTTATTGTTTATCATCTTGGTTTTAATTTCCCTGCATCACGAGTGCTCCATTCATCTCATTATCTGTTATTTTTGATTGTGCAACTTGACTACAGTGTTTGTTTTCTTTTGTAGTTACATTACAGTCAACGCGAACAGAGGTTTTCATCTATCAAATGTGGTTTGGATTCAAATATGGACTGTGTTTGCTTTAACACACTGGGAATCAACAATCGTGATTTTACAGTATCGGAAGCAGAGTGACAGGATGAAAGTAGCCTTGTAAATAAAAATCTAAAAATGCTTATTTTTCTCATCATCTTTAAGCCCAACACCCTAAACAGCAAAGCAGTAGCTGTGTGTATTTTCACTGCAGTTTTTCCTTCCCCCAGTGATCATAAATAGGCAAAAATGCTCTTTTTTTATAAAGGAACAAAGTATGCATTTTGTATTTTCTGGTGTCAATATTTCAAGTAGTATGGAAAGATAAGAACAGTATAAAGCTTCAGATAAAGTCACATATGCCTGATAGAAACAATGGATGTAAAGCAAAGATGAAAAACTGGCAAACTATAGGTAGAATTAAATTAAATATTTGGATACTTTTCTAAAGTAATCATTAGCACGTCCAAGCAGCTGCAGGTTTGGCTGTGCAAACTACAAAATAATTGTGTATTTATTTATTTTAGCATCTTTTATCTTAGCTCATAACAGAGTACACTTAATCTTCATTAAATCAAAATTAGTAACTAATTGTAGTGTCAGGCTTTCAAAATGTATTGGTTATATTGGGGAGCATTAGTATAAACCCAGTTTATTAAATTTTTCATATAATAGCATGTACAGTATAATATCTAATTATAAAAACACAAGTGTGCCACATACAGTATAACACCTTACCAGAACTGCTAACAAATGTGATCACACACCCCGATGAGCTTTGTGAAATGCAAATGCATGACCCGACAGGGAACCTAACTTTCGTTTACAAGACAAACAAAAGCAGGCATGTTTTCTTAAACTCTGCAAAGAATGCCTTTTTCTCTCCGTCTTCTCCCATCCAGTGTGTGTGGCAGCATTTCTGCTGATAAGACCCAGCCAGGAGGTGTAACAGATGTTGCCTTGACATCCATCTGGGCCTCGTACTCCTGCTCTGCCTCCCACAATCGATGCTCTACCGAGGACACCCCACACTCCCGGCCTTTACAGTGAGGTGCTGCTTCCACACACAAAAAAAACCTCCTCCCAAGGATCCTCCAGCAGTGACACAGCACAGAATCAACCTTAATGCTGATTTGTGTGTGCGTGAGATTGCAATGAGTTTAGACAGGCCCTCTGGGATCACTTGAGTTTCCGTTTTACTACAGCACTCCACTCTGACACACACCTCTTTGAAAAACAAATATAAATGACGGAAATGCATTCATATGGTGTAAGCTAGTGAGGAAATGTTCCCTGGGCCACATGATCATTTCCAGATATGTGAGACGATTGTTCCAGTCACAGGGACTGGATGCTGTATTCTGACTGGTGTCACTCCACATATTTTCATTTTTTAAAAATGACCAGCAAACTGGTAGTTTTATTTTTCCTTAAGGTGTGGGTACCACAAGTCACTATAATGACGTTGGAGAATTTTAAATGATTATAAATCTACTATAAAGTGTTATTAGATAATGATACAATTATATAATTCTTATGCTCTAACATAATCCAGTAAAATGTTTGTGACATTTTTCAGAGCAATGCCTGATGCAATTGTTTTTTTCTCACCAAACCAAATTAGTGTCACCTTTTGTTTTACTTATACAAGTATTAAGTGTGTCAGCAGTGTATTTAATGCAAATATTCCTGATTTACCAGTAATTAAGTTGTGTTTTGTCTGCTTTGTATTTTCAGATGCTCAGCAGGAGAGTCCTCAGAGCTGACGTCCTTGTTGCAGAATGTAAACACAGAAGAATCCCTCCTGTCGTGCGTGTGATCCTGCAGGTTTGTGGTTGAGTAGTAAAATTAACTAATGGCTCAAGTCTTATAGCTCACTTTGCAGCAACATACAATAATTAGTCCTGGAAATTAATATTTGAATTGATTTTACTTGTTATTTTACTTGCTGCAATTAAGATGATACACAAGGTATTGGATTACATTTAGTCTGAGCTAATTTAATGTTACTTAATCAGACATGGAAGTTAAGGATATTGACCACTGAACCAGACATCTGCCATAGTCATTTGTTTCCAATAAATCCTGTTTAGACAAAGAAGGCCTTATTCACACTAGACTAAGATGACTGGTCACCACTTTTAACATTATTTTTAGACACAAGAATGCGAAACTTCACACAAATGTGTCTGTTTTGGAAACAGATCTGACCTGATGAAATATGCAAGCTTTTCTAAACTTCACCCACTGCCTCAGATTTATGAACCAGGATCCTCACAGACTCATGTCTGAAATACTCCCCCCTCAGCTGACCCACAGCAGGTAAATCTTCCCAGGTGGCAGTTTCACATTTTCTTTTAATGTACTGTAGAACTTCTAGGTCTCTCTCCTCTAGACCTACATTAGAGCAATTAAAAAAAAATATTATCAATGCATCATTAAGATTGACTTAAAAATATGCAGATTTGACTGATTTGCTCATCACTTGAAAAATAGTTTCCAAACTGATACCTACCTTTAAATGCTGATGGAAGAAGTAAATGCTGATGGAAGAAGTATTCAGATGTTTTAATTAAGTCAAATTAGTAATAACTCAACTCCCACAAGTCCCAAGAACAGATGTGATAAACTTATAAAATGATATTAACTTAAAGTCTTACTTAACTTAACTGTTTTTAAAAACAAAAGCCAACTTGTGAATTTTCAACCCAAAATTTAGTTATATGTTCGTTCTGCCCACTTTTCAACGTTCGATCCCCTCTAAACATCTTTTATCTATCTGTGAGTTTGGCATGATCCTTGTGGGCATCCTATGTATGTTCATATATTAAAGGACTTAAATGCTCAAACTTTTGTCCTCAAAAACTTGAGGATACCATGCTGTGCAATTCTACTCGGGCCCTTTGTGGCCACCTAAACGCCTCTTGTTTTTTCTGCATGTTTGAATGCCTCGTCTGTTCTGTGACTTCCGTGGGATTCCAACAGGCTTGTCACTCAGATTGTTTGTCCTGGGGACGAGATCTGTGTGAGTCCTGTTTCTCTTCCTCTCTCCTCGGCCCGAGTGCTGATGGAGACCCGCATCCCAGGTGGCCCACACATCAAAACAAGAGGGATCGCAGCTCTTGGTTTTAAGACAAACATCACTCACTTTCTTTGTTGTCTGAGGGACAGGGGGCATGGCGGTTTATCTCCAGAGGATCTCCCCCGCTATCGCCTTCCACCAGCCCACCGCCCCATCCCACAGGAGCTGCTAAAAGCAAATGTCAGTCAAGGAATAGACGTTGCATTCCTTCAAAAGGTCAGTTATAGTGGTGGTCACTTACGGATCTGTGGCACGTTTAAGTCAAAATATGATTACTGTTTTCTAAGACTGTCTGATCTAATTACAGATTTATTTCCTTTCTTCTCTATTTTAAATCCCTGTGAACGCTGACACCTCTGTCACGTTGCAGTCCATGTTTTGAAGACAACTGCCCTGCACTCCTTACGTACCTACCGCACACAGCCCAGTTTAGTCTACTATGAGCTATTTGCCACATATGAAACCTATTGCTCTCTCAGGCTGTTTGATGGGGGCCCAGTATCAGCTCACAGTGTAGCAGCTCCTGACCCATCTGTGCAGGTGATTCCTGCTCCAGGTCCTTCCCCTCCAGGCCTATAAGTAGCGCCGTGTCTAGGGGACTTTATGAGCATGACCTTAACATGCCCGTCTCAAGTGGTCTAAACTCAGCAATCTGTTTACTAGGGTCCCCGTCCCACTGATGGCTATCAGACTTTTCACTTTTTACTAGTGACTCTCTCCTGTCATAACTCTTTGAAGATGGACAGACATGATGCTTTGACCATCCTTGTGTGAATTTACTGTCCCAGCTCTGGAGAAACAGCAAATAACAAAGTGGGGGCATTGCCTCACTCTGCAGGAGAGTCGTGATGAACATGTACACAGTACAGCTGTGGTTAGGCTGCACCCTGAGAAGGTGGTGAAGTTTTCATGTACTGCGGAGACCAGATATACATTTATAATAACATGAAGTACAAGCATCAGGAAGGTGGATGTGGTTGAAAAGTTTTTTTTCTATGAGACAAGCTGAAGTAAATTAGACTCTTACCCCAAGTGACTTTATTTTTACACTAACACAACACAATAGACATTTACGTGATTCACTGTCTTTGCTTTTAATTTCAATGAGCTTTGGCCTTTAAAACTACAAAAACAAGCCAACACAGTGAATGTTTGTTGGGAAGCCACAGGTGATAAATTGGTCACTAAGAACTAGTAAATATTTAATTTAATCTTGCCCATAAATTAAAGTTTTTATATATTATGGCATGTTTGCTGTGCTGTGTGGCACTGAGCCAAACACTGTAGGTGGATTAGCTCAATGAATCCAAACAGTTTACGGGGAAGGCAGCTCCAGTGACGAAACTATGTGGGCAGCTTGCAGCTCTCAGAATACAAACGTTCCATGGGAAAGTCAAAAAGGAGAAAAAATGAGTCTTTGATGGGGACAATCTAGTAAACACAGTTACTGCGCAGAGAGAGAACACCTGTGTTTTACTAAAGTTTTGGCACCGTGCAGTTTAATCACTGCCGGAACCAAATTTGGTCGAGTGCAAATTTAATGTTGCCCTTACAGCAATGACGAAACACATCCTGACTCATGCAGGAAACTGCAAAGTCAGTCGCAAATAAGATCCGAGAGAACAGTCGAAACAGGAGAAGGTGAACAGCATGGTGCTGCGATGATTCAGCTCAGCTGGGGTAGCAGGCTGCAGACACAAACACAGGTTAGATCGCGGGAATTAGCTGCAGCCAGTAATAGTGTTTAAGGTGGTAAGGATTAGGGTTAAATGTCAGAAAGGTCAAGTAAGCGAACAGTTTAGATTTGCTGTGAGAGGTTTGCTGGAAGGAGCTCGCTGGGCAAGTTAGTCAACTGGCAGCTAGTGTTCCAAGTATTTCTATGTTTTTAAAGTAACCAACAAAATGTGTTGTGTTGGGTTTGTGAGCAGTTACTGACTGTCATACAAATTTCCTTGAAAAAAAAAAAACATTTCACTAATATAAACTTTATATTGCATTATCTGCCTCTCTGTAGACAAATTGTAAATTTTTGCTTTTCCGCCTAACCTGCTGTGCATTGCCTAAAACACACAAACAATCAACTGGAATTCACTTAGTACTTACTTCCAGTAAGTACTAACAATAATTATCTATAATTAGTATCAAGTTACATACTGAAGTTCTCTGTGGGAAACTTTGTAAGAGTTTTTTAAGAAATTACAGACCAATAAAATTCAGTGTTACTAATAAACCTCAACATAGTTTTTGTAACAGCTATGTAAAAATAATTATTTGGTCAGAAATCTATTCATTTTGACTTGTGTAGAGAAAAATCTACAGCAATAAAAGCTCCCGGCCATGATTTTTATTTAGCTTGTTAGTTCTGTTAACACTTATACGACTGAATTAAGTCATGGTTTTAAAGAATCCACGTGATGTCATGTCTCAGCTGGTTTTCGATAATTTTGAGAATTACTGTTCATGTTCAGTGTTTTGGGATCACATGGCAGCACTTCCTGTCTGTTTACTGTTGTTGTCAGGATTGAGCCTGAACATTCTCCTATGGGATTAGCTAATGCAAGAAACCCAGAAAAATACCTGTCAAAGTACCTGCCAGAAGGTGTCTCACTGACCAACACCTGTGTAGTGATAACATATTTATCATAAATACACCAATAATTTTGACAAGAACAATAACTACATTCTATTTAAAACTATTCTGACCTAACCGAATGTTATTCTGCACATTGCAGCTTTAAACCTAAACATTTAATTCAAATATGTAAATACTGTTCTTTAAAAGTCCCGTTAATGAGTTTGGCTTCATCTATTAATACAGACGTTATGTTGCAGTTAATGATTAAGGTTTACTTGTATCAGAGCTGCATCAAACCCACAGTGCCAGCATGACGAGCAACAGCCAGGCAGCATCATATGTAGGTTAAACTCTTAACATTTTCCATTAACACTACACTACTTGTTTTTGCTGCAGTGACAACACTGTTAACATCCGCTGTAGTACACATCTAGCAGACATTTAGCATTTTTTTCTTATTTGTGCCCACCTTTTTTAGCCCGAAAATCACTCTTCTTTTTGCTTTGTTGTGTCTGTTCTGGGTTTTTCAGAAAACACCTGTTGCTGCTGCTGCTGCTGCTGCTGCTAATCAGAGCATTATAGGTAAAACAAAACAGTAAAGTTGTGAGTCATAAAACATAAATAATCAAATAAAAGTGGGTAAAATGTGCTGTTATCAGTGGGTTCCTTAATATGACCAAACCCTATTACAAATTGTAATTGAAGCAATTGTTAATATAAAGTTTATAATAACTGAAAAGCTCAGTAACCTCAAACCCTATACAGTCACTCACTTTAAAACTGTTTGCCATTTCAGCAGTTAAATGTGTCATGTTAATACATCAGTAATAATAATCTATCAATATCATGTATAATTGTACTAAACATAACTTAATAAATTATGTATATTTCCCATAAATTATTGCAGGTCATTAATATCAAATATATAATTTATATAATTGATTCTGGCACAGTCAGGTATTAACCTTTTGACCACGTCAATGTCAGAACTGACTGATCAACAGTTATGAGCAGAGCTACTACAACTCTAAAACAATAACGAGTGCCCACATGTTAAATTAAGAAACTTAACAGCTTTGTGGCTTTCTTTTTTACACCTGGACAAAACAAATAGAGAAATGAGCTGCTTGAAGTTGATGGAGTGACATTCTTGAATTCTCCTCAGCCTGTCTCTCCTGTTGCTGCTCAGCAGACAGCTTCCCCACCCCCAGCCCACGTGTATCAGCCTGGTTCACATACACAAGATTAAGTAGCAAAAGTGACATCCAAGACCAATCGGGCCACCCAAGAGAACCGCAACCAGCGGAAAGGCTGTCAGAGCCCCCTTTTGCGACATTAATCTTCAAGCTTCTCCTGCGCTGCCAACTCACATCTCCTTCAAACAGGACAGGGAGGTAGAAGGCTGAACTTTCCCTCCCTGAAGGATTTCTCCTCTCCATCAATTAACTCTTTGGGGGACAATTCATTGTCACCTGCCATGTGCCAGACAACTTCAAACACTGGCAAAATGAATTACTTTTCCAGACATTTTTAAAAGTCTTTACTTTAATTTGGAAACAAGGAGATTAGTGTGGATGTTAGTTCAATTTGTAATTGACCTAAACGCCTTAACAAAGACATGACTCTGACTCAAAATGTTTGCTTGGTGTCTAAAGTGATTTATGCTTTAAAAAAACTATATCTAACTTGAGTTATGCTTTGGCCTCTTCCAGCCATTAATAAAATGTTAACATTCAGCAGTGGAAATTATCAGAATGTCAGAGGGCTATTAAAATAGACACTGAGGGATCAGCATGCTAACTGAGCTACTTTAACAACCTCAGCTAACCCTTTTGTCTTCTTTGGTCACCAATAGCATCTTTGATCTCTTTCAATAGGATAACTCTGTGTGTGTGTGTGTGTGTGTGTGTGTGTGTGTGTGTGTGTGTGTGTGTGTGTGTGTGTGTGTGTGTGTG
>JAUYWH010000027.1:17656036-17701348 GCA_034779795.1 Ctenopoma multispine | reverse complement strand
TGTGTGTGTGTGTGTGTGTGTGTGTGTGTGTGTGTGTGTGTGTGTGTGTGTGTGTGTGTGTGTGTGTGTGTGTTATCCTGACCTTCTCAGGGGGTGGTGGCGCGTCCAACGTGATAGCGGTGTGAATGGTAAAACAGAAAAGATGAATACAGCAATGGATAAGTAGCAGAACATGGGTGTGTTTTGCTGTGGATGCCTTCGGTCCCAGGAGAGAGGCTTCCTAACCCCAACCTTTCTTCTGCCCGAGACCTGAGAAGCAAAGGGGGATGTCGCACAATCTACCAGTGTTCCTTTGAAGAGAAACTCTGAAATCAGGCAGCATGCCTCAAATTCTTGGTGAGACTTTATGCACACAGCTGGAAACCTAATGTGTTGCTATATATGTATATATGTGTATATATATATACTGTATATATACTTTAAATGATAAATCTGGTGATATTTTGTTTTTATTATTGTCCGCCAATTCTGTGAAAACCAAAATCAACAATGAATTGATCTGACTAACGAGTGTTGTTTGTACAAAGCCTGACACAGTATAGAGCAAAACTGACTACACCCCTGTCAAATGGTTCAAATTGTATCAGCGTAGAATGATTATTTTTCAGTTGAAATATAGATCATTTAATCTATAATTGAAAACATATTTTATTTATCAATGTACATGATGATATAGTGAAAAATCTATCGACTAAAAATGTATATATAAAATAACCAGTAGGGACTATGAAACTCTGAACAGACAACATGATACACCAATTTGTGTGTGTCTTACTGTACAGAGGATAATAAATGATGCAAGAATAATAAACAGCGCTGTTGAGGTAAACAGGTTCCTTCCAGTGTTGCTTGCTATGAGCTTTTTGTTTGGATAATCAGAAGTCATCATCAATCTGTGATCTGTGCCCTTCAAAACAAGCTCCAGTCCAATGTGCTGAGAACCCACAAAAACACCCCCCCACACACACACAGGGAAGCAGGTCTTTGCAGATGAGCAGTGTTGCGTGCCTCATCGCCCGGGTTGGGCAGTTCACAGCAGTGAGTGACCACAGACAGCAGTGATCATTAGGTCATCGTGGGCTGGAAAGCAGTTTGCGTGAGTGAAGGTGTGTGTGTGTTATTTAGAGAAGCTCCATTAACGAATAACATCTTGGCATTTGTTCAAACTGTAACTTTCATTAAGTCATCTGTCCGGCAGCTGAGTCGAAACAGGATGCAGGGCTCAATAGTTGCCTGCGTGCTTTCATCAGTATGTAGGAGTATTTTTATAGTAACAGGAGGCAATCAGAAAATAAAAACAGCTCATGATGGATTAAGAGTTCTTCTTTAGTGGAAACACCTGTAGAACCTCTAGAGGAATTCTTCCTCTTATTCTGACACATTGCATCACTTTTTATATATATATATACATATATACATATATACATATATACATATGTATATATGTATATACATACGTATATATTTGTATGTATATATATATATATATATATGTATATACATACGTATATATGTGTATGTATATATATATATATATATGTATATATATACGTATACATATGTATACGTATATACGTATATATATGTATACGTATATATGTATATATATATGTATATATATATAAAAGAAATGATGCATCTTGGAGCCACATTTCTCTGTCAGCACTATATAATTTGAATGCATGATTGACTGAAGTGTAACACAGATTGTGGTTTGTTTTAGCATCAACCGCTGCAGCTTTTTTATTGTATGTTCCAGCTGGCGAGGCCAATTATTACTTAATCCATAAAACAATAAACCATTATGATAGCGTTAGTGACTGAAAACACTATAAACCCTGTAACAATGCGCAGGTGCTGCTCTGCATGTTGCACAAATCAGTCTTTAAATCTACTCAACACATATTCAGTCTATTTGCTGTATAAACACATGGAACATGCTGTGCATTGTATGGATTAATTACACATGAAGTAACTGTCTCCTTTAATTTATGCCTGTTGATTAGCTAGCAGGCTACTTCTTAGTAATCTAATTTTGGTTTAGTCAAATAAGCAGAAAAAAAAAGACATTTTGTTTGTGATTCTCACTGTCTTGGAAATTCTGCATCTTTTTTCCAGAATCACTGTCCAGGCTTTCGTTCCAGCACTGCAGAGAAGTTTTTTTTTGTTCTATGAAAAAACAGCTGGCCAATCCATAACGGCATGCACAGGTTGGAGGAAAAGTTATTTTTGTTACTCTCAGAAATATCAGTTATTTAAATATGTCCTATCGGGACTTAAAGGACAGGTTTGCATTTTTTCAATGTGAAAACAACAGTCACGTGCGCGCCCCATTGAGAGATCTCTTCTTAAAGCCTTTCAATTGAAGCGATGGGGTCCAAAATCCACAGACCTTGGTCTCTGCAAAAATTTACTGAAATGTGTATCTTAAGCTAAAGTGGCTCAAGCAGTCTAAGTATATGAAATCAAATTAATTTTCAAAGTCTTTTTATTGGATTTTGGCCTCCATCACTTACATAGGAAGAATCTTTTGATGGGATCTGTTATAGGCCTGAATATTAACAGGATGAATTGTTAGAGCAAGTAAAACCTGTTTCAGTGTTCATGTGGCTATCTGAATAGTGTTTTATACTTGTTTTGTGAACCCATCCTTCAATTAACATTATGCACAGTCACTTGTATAGACATAATATCCCAACCACACTGTACATAATTATATGTGTATGTAAGTACAATTATCCAGTGTAACACTGATTCTAGAAATGTTGAGAGCACCGTATGACGTAACATGACTTTTATCTCCACTATACGTGGAGTGGGATCAGAAATGAAGAGTAAGGTGGACAGCTTCGTTGCAATTGATGAGAGGTGACCCTTCATGTATGGTGTCACAGAGACAGTCTTGTTATGAGCAGATAATGTGAGTATACTATACTAATGTTAAATATAGTCTTTTCAAATGTTGTTCACCCTGTTGACGCTATAGAGCAATGTTTCTGTTTTTTGAACAATGTCACTGCGCAGCCATTCTCATTTCACATACACTGTTGTGGTTATAGGCCAAGACGGGCAGAATGCTTTCAACTTTTATGATACAAAGTTGTGCCAAGAGTGTTCTGCCCCGCTGCCTCTCTCAGAGGGGATTTCAAAGGGGAAAGCAACACATGCTGTCATTCATGTCCTGCCGTTCAGATGGACCATTACACTCATATCAGATCGGCACTTTTGATGTCCGGAGCAACAGAAAAAAGTAAATAGCGAGCACAAGGCTGTGAAAGATTTGCAATGCAGTGCGTTAATTAACAAAGGGCTATACCAATTAAGAGCCCATGATTGGTGTGTGAATATCAGTGCAGTCACGCAGTCTGGGACTCGGCGCAGAGTAACACCACTGTTTACTGAACACAAAGACCATAAACGAGCCCTGGCAACAAGTGCATCACCAAGTGTGAATGGTTGGGCATTTCAAAGAATTCATGGCTTATCCAAAGATCTCAACGGGGACCAGTTTTTGAGAAGTCAGCACTTTAAAATTTCAACCTGAATAGACCAACAGAGTTGAGTTTCGTTGTAGTATAAATGGTAGTATGTAGAGCACCAAATAAATTAAACGATGAATGAAAATTACCTGGCAACTGTTACGAAAATCTGTTGTTTTTCAAGAAATGTGCAAAAACGTGAAAAAATCAATAATGTAGTTATTTTAGGATAACGCTCATAAAAGACTAGGAAACCTCACTGCACAGATGTTGCCAGTAAAAAACCTTTTCCAAGTCCCTATTTAAATTCCAGTTGTGCAGCTCTCCAAACACTGAAACAATTCAGGTAACGGGATGGAAACAAACACTCAAACAGGAAAAAATGTCACTAGTTTTGGCCTACAGATATATTTATCCCTGTGTTTAAACAGGTTCTAATTGTAATAATATGTTCCCCTTTGTTTTTCTGTTACACAACGTGACTCAGAGAACAAACACTTCATTAATGGAGTAGGCTACATTAGGTAGTCAGTAATGAGGTGAATGTTTGAAGAATAAAAGCGATAATGACCCAAATGTTTGGTTTACACATATATAATTATGTATTTATTGACAAGAATCATACAGGTCCTCCGTGGGACTGACTGAGGTCAAGCCAACTGACAGAAGTATGCCTTCAGTTTACTTAGCAGACCTCCTGGTCCTCTTGTCCCAGGAGAAGTTTGCTCCGTAGGATTTCACCCGGGGCTTTGAGCTTCTCTTCTCTGTTATATCATAACTCCAACCTGAAGGGAAAAACAACATCAGAGTAAGTGATGGGAGCGTGATCATCGCGTATATATCCACTTTGGATGAATTCCAGCTACAATGAGGTGTTGTGTAGACATCAACAGGCTGGATGTAGTCAGAACTGCGCTAATCGCTTTCATGCTGCAATAAACAGAGTAAGCTGGTTTCCTTTGCTTAGTTTCAACAAACTTTCCCAGATGGTTCAATTCTGAGTCAACGTGAACTTTATGCTGAGTGCTGTTAAACAGACACTACATGAACTGCATTTACCTTTAACAGGAATGTTTTTAATATTCTAATGATCTTGTTAACCCATCAAAAATGTTCTGTTAATGTTGCATTAATCTCTGCTACGACGCCCACACGATGTCTTCAGGTGTTTTTGTCACAGTGAGGTGATATTTTATTCATATTGTATCATCTAGTGACAGTTTGGCCATATTAAGCAGTTCTGTATAAATATAAATAAATTTGTATAAAAATATAAAACATTTACTTTCCTGAGAATAGGCTGCATTCAGCAAATTAAAAGTTTTCAAAACTTACGTTACGTATTCAATAAATCAACTTGTCAGTTGATGCCCAGATACACTACATGCATCATTACTTAATGGACATTTTATTTAGTTATATATTTAGAAGCTGATCAGACTAAAGGTTAAATCCAACTTGTGGTTTTGATGCTGTGTGAGACAGGGAGACAGCACCTCTGCTCTGCTGTATGTATTACATTATCTATTGTTATAAGCAAACAGAAACTTTATGCTAATCCTAGTAGTACTACTGAAAACATTTTTGGTTTCAGTCTCTGTATGGGGATTGTTGAAAATACTATGAATATAGAAAATGACTGGCCTTATCCTCTAGATGTTTAAGGTGATGTTCCGTCTAAAATTTTGAGAACTTGGATTTCTTACCATTTTTCTCAGCAAACGCAATAGCATCTTCCTTTGAGGAGAAGGAGAGCACCATGTTGGATAAGGGATCAGCCCTGAAAGGTAGAAAGAGCCATTTGTCACATAACAGTCACATCATTGAAAAATGGTGTTATGTGTTGTGCAAACGCTTTAAGGTAGATTAGTGATTTAGAGCTATAGAAATGGTCTGGTACAGGTACTGTAGGAGGTTCTTACGTTGAGGCCCAGCCCATCAGCGGGTTCTCCCAGCGTTCTCTAGTATCAAAGTCCATCTTCCACTTTTTGGTGCTGTTGATTCCTGACTGCATGGCTGTTTTAGCAGGCACAAAGATGTGAACCTTGCGGGTTTTGATGTGCTCCTCTGGGACCCCTGTGATAGTGGTGATGTCCTAAGGGACAAACAGAAATAAGTAAGCAGTGTGAATTACAAGCTGAAGAACACAGGCATTCAAACAACTGAAGCCTACACATACACCTGCTCCAGCAATGCAGTGTGTTAATTAAGCATGCAGCCAAACAACTGGATGAAATTTTTGAATCTAAGTAATACAAAGGCCAGCAAAAAAATGTAAGTCTGCATTAAATAAAATTACTTTTAAATGTGTATTAAGTAAATAATTGATAGAGAATTCATTTATGAAACCTGGAGCAGACATGGAAAGCAGTGTAAACTTCCCATTTATGTGACCATGTATCTTCTGGGAACCATTCTGACTTTCACTTGCTCTGCAAAAAACAGTTCATGCAAAAATATGTGCATGTATGTGTGTTTGCTGAGTAGAGCCATCTAAAGGTTAGCTTACAGGTGTTAAAAAAATACAACTTTCACTCCTGATTATGCAATTTTAATGTCAGAAAAATGGGTTCAGAAAAAAACTTATTGGCTTTAAAAGCTAGTTAGGTAATCAACTATTTATGTTTTATATTTTTGTGCTTCACATCAATCTAGAGACATTTATTTTCACTTTTAAATGTTGGGGTCAGAAAACCTATAAAACATGAAAAGTCCAGGGAGTGAAGACTTTTTATAGGCACTGTAAAATAAGATAAAAGTTTGGATTGTGTTTTTATTATTTCTGTGATCTGATGTTCACTCTGTGGGCATGTTTGCATCTGCCAGCACAAATGTTACAACTACCCATGAATCTTTCCTGTACTTTAACCTGCCAGAACTTTGCTGATTCTTTT
This sequence comes from Ctenopoma multispine, assembly GCA_034779795.1. Lineage (NCBI taxonomy): Eukaryota > Metazoa > Chordata > Actinopteri > Anabantiformes > Anabantidae > Ctenopoma > Ctenopoma multispine. The sequence continues at coordinate 17,694,975 of JAUYWH010000027.1, read as the reverse complement.
TTAATATGTTGCTTGTAAATGTCCAACAGTGTGCAAAGAGCTGACAGACAACAAATCAATTATTCACATTTGTGTGAAGAGCCTATGTCTTACACATGTTACATGACTAAAAGGACAAAAAACAAAAACAAAATAAAAATAGTACAATAGCTATCCTTACATTACTCATATGCTTTTGCATTAAGGTGGATGAAATTAATGCATAATACTTGATGTGATTTATTCCAGACCATCAGAAAGTAGGCCAGCACGACAAGAGAAAGAGGAGGGGCCTCTGGCTGTACCAAACGCATATTCCTGGGCAATTGGAGCCCCTTCAAGCTCCTATCAAGGATCTGGTCCAATTCTTCAGGGAATTAGCAAACAAGCAATGGGAAGTCTGCGACAAAACACAGACGAACCTCCCAGCACGCAGGCAGCAGCCACCCAAGACTGGGGGCTTTCCAGGGTGCTCTCTTTTCAATACAAGAATTTTACACATTTCAATGGCCATTACAACTTCAAAGAATCAAATTTTCATCATTGTCTGTCATCTGCCAGTTAATTTGTAGAAAGGGGGTCGTTTTGCATGAACTCTACACAAAAGCTTGTCTTTCCTTTGGAAAAGGAGTTTCTATTGGTATTGAGCCTAGTAAATTACAGCTCCAACTGCTTAGCTACTGCTTGTTTCAATAAAACATAATTTGCCATGCTAGGAGGCAAGACCAGACTAAGTTTAATCATAAACAAAATCTGCACACTCAAAATATTGTTAAAATGAAAGGGAAAAGACAATCAAAAGGGTAAAAAGAACTTCACAAGTGCCAGGTAATTATTTCCGGCTGCCCTATCTACTTAACCTTAACAATTCCTTCTAGTCACAAAGAGGAGGAAAACATGTTCCAAAGGCGAAATCGTGACACTTCATAACACAATAAAGCACAAGACAGTGCAAGCAGGTAAAAACAACTTTTTTTAAATGTTGCTTTCTGCAGGCGCTTTTTTTTTTTTTATGGATAATTTTCAAAAGACCTGTACTCCAAAAGTGAGAGGTAACAAAAACTTCACGAGTGCTTTGGAAAAAGGACCAGAACCATTAAAATACTTTGTACACAGAACACAGAGTTGTGAACTGAGGGGGGAAAGATAATGTACAAAAAGTACCTTCTCACTTGAGGTGAATCAAATTTGCAGTCAGAAACATTTAGCAGTTGTGGTCTGGTCTGTGGGATAGCGGCATGAAATTCCGTCTCCGAGACGCATTAGAAATTATACCCTAGGGATTAGCAAGCCTGACTATGGTTACATGTATGTATGTTACATAAACCATAACTGACACATGAGGCCCATGTATGGTAAACTGGTGCAATAAAAACTGGTGCAACAATTTGTGCAAATGTAGCAGACCTTAATGAGCACAAAAGGTCCTTCGTGAATGAGGGAGGATGTGTCAAAACAAAAGCTCTGCCAAATGACTGAAAACATACCGCTCATTATCTGACATTGTTTGCAAAAATACAAGTCTAGACTTCTATGATACTTGCATGCATTAGACTGAAAGCTAGGAGGGTTACTGGCACAAGAGGCTCACCCACAATACCCGGATTCACTAAGGGAATGATTGTGGCTGGAATGTGGTGTGTTCCCAGGAAGACTAGAGAGGGCCGTCACAAAAGGAAAACCCACACGGTGGGCACTTTTTCTTCTGCCATGTACAGGAAGTAAAATGAGAACTATCAAGTTTGACACTATTCACAGGGCCTTCATGGGGCCCTACAATACCTGGCCCCCAAATGCCGGGCTTAAGAAAGGGAGGAAAAAGGCTGGCAAAGTCTCCGTCACGTGAAAGCGTGTCGATACTTCTGACACCTCCAGGCTATGTGCCAAATAAAGAGCATAGGGGCTTGTCGCTGTGGAACCACTGGGTGCAACAGAATGCTGAAAGCTGGTACCCCTAATGCTCCAGCAGAGACCTGGGATATAGGATTTCTGTGTAAACAAGCAAAAAACAATTCTGTGTGTTTAAGTGGGGTAAAACTGAAGGAGACAAGTAATCGTAACGAAAGAAAAGTAAGAGAGTAAGAAAACTGTTTTCTTGATGTGTAGAATTCTTTGTTTTTGTCAAATGTACTGTACATAACAGATTAATAACATTTGAACTGACTGGATTTGATATCCATCTGCTCTAAGACAGCATCAGCACTACTGGCACTTATTAGTGGGTATTTAAACTGTAAATAACCCAGTGTAAAAAAAAAAAAAAAAAAATCCAAGAGGTTGCACTGGTGGGGGCACGTTGCTTCAGCTACCAACTAAACAACAAAATACATTTCTGGAGGTCAACTGAGAGCGACAGATCAAGGAGTTCACACTTCCCAGAAGTTTAAAATAACATCAGGCAGTTTTTTTTACAACTCTGGAAAGTTGTCAGAGTTACAGTTCACTGCAACAATCGCAGATTAACAGTAAAAGTAAAAATACAATGTTCTGATTACAAAGTAATACAGCAGGAATGTGTGCTGCCTTAGTGTTTCCTGTTTTTGTTTTGTTTTTTTGTTCTTGTTCAAACAAGTCTGTAAAACTGCGTTAGCCTCACATATTTGATTGTGCCCAATTTCATTATGTCTATTATTCTCTATACAGGAAATTTGTCCCCACCTACGAGGCTGATTGGTAACTTAGTTTTTTTTCCAACCATCAATTAATTCAACACCTGACCTATTTGAACTGGAGAGCTGGGCAGCTGTCTGGCAGTCTGGAACTAAGCGAAGAGAAATCATCTAACTCTGTTTCAGCATGCATCCTGCACTGGATTAACTCTGCTGTCCCCATATCGTTTAGCACATCTTGTCATTTTCAGATGATTTGCAGGTGAATGTCCACCTTTCCTGCTGTTCATTTCCCACAGTTCATACAGGGAAATATTAAAACCATCTTTGCCTGCTCAGTGTTATAAAATACTGCCTCCATATTCTTTCTGAGATCTATTGCAGATCTGGTCCAAATGAAAGAAAAGTTTAAGGATTTTCGAGGTATGTTATAGATTTCTGGAAAGGATTATTATAATTATATATATAATATATATAATATAATAATTATCAGTGACAAGAGAGCAGTAGTAATTATCCGATAATGTGGCTCATGAATGAGAAAATATCCCTGACCGACGCAACTTTAGGAAAATAAACACGTAAAGTAATTCAAATCATAATGATTTTTTTTAAACATGTAAAGCTTTGAACACTGGTTCATGCTTGGGGGGGGTCATCAAGATTAGAAAAACGTATAAGAGGACTTGAAAAGTGGCGACTATTCTTGTAAGCAGATTACTGTTCATTCACTTAGTGAATTGAACGACTGTCTTTTTCACTCAATTATTTGATATTCCCTTTGTGCCTATTAGGGAAAGGGGATTATTTTAAACCTAAAATAAACTTTGAAAATGAAACCACATCTGTTCTTTGAATGATTCTGCACGGCTCAATTATTTGTAGTGAAAAAGATCAAACTTCTAGTAAAACAGAGAGAAGAGACTAACAGAACATGAACATTTTAAACACGAACCATTCATAATCAGATTACTACTGAAACAATTATATGACAAACAGGACAATAAATTACTATGTGGTTCATTGTTCCATCTATAAATATGTCAGAAAATAGTGAAAGTTGCCTATCGCAATATCCCAGATGTCAAGGTGGCATGTTTTAGCTCCTGGATTAATCTGACAAAGATCAAGACCAAAGACCATCATACTAGACTGAAATTAGGGAATTATCAAATCAGTTGCAGATTAATTGTGTTTCAACTGACTGATGACTTAACAAGTTGTTTTCAGTATGTAAGTGTTCGTGGTTTAAGTTGATTGTTGTTTATGAGTCAAAGACCACTAATATTCTGTGGTTCAGGCACCTACTGTATGAGGAGATGCTGCTTTTCTTTATTTGACATAATTACAAAATGAATATCTGACTACACAGAGCACAACATTTGAAGATGTTACTATGAAATACGAGATATCTTCACTATTTTCAAACATTCATTAGACCAACCAAACCAAAAACATAAACAGATTCATTAATAATGAAAATAATCATTAGTTGCAGACATATACTGCCCAGATACAAGGCCATGCTGTCTAAACACACTGTGCTCGCAGTCCTATTTTTAAGACTTGTTAGGGTTTACAAATTTAAACTGAGGTACAGAGTGTATTTTCCTGTTAGTGCAGTAACCAAACAGACAAACAAATAAACAAAAGACGTCTTTGCATGACTCACTCAGACAAAACACTTCAAGCCCCACTACCACATTGTTATGGGTAATGGTGGACACTTGTCACAGCCATGACAAGTATGGTCCAGTTTATCATAGCACACACAACCATATGCCGAAAACTGCTGCCCCACAGCCAGGAGGGGTCATGAGGTCAGCCAAGCTGAATCCTGTTGAGTCAGCATGTGGTGAGAGCCCAAAAACATCACCCTTAACCCCCTACTGTCCAGCCCACACCCAGACCAAGAGACTCACTCATCAGCCTCCACCGGTTCCCACCTTCAGATGTCTTTGAAGTGGAAAAAAACATTCCAATTACTGATTGGACATAGGGGACGGCTCTAATAGCGACAAATATTATGTTGCTTGTTCATGTGTGGGAGTGGTTCAACACTGGAGAACAAGCAGCAGCTGGCTTGAGGGTCATCTCAATTCTCACATTACACATACCAGTGAGGATTGGAAAAAGAGGGTACCGGAGGGGGGATCATTTATGAATACGTTGGATGCAGACACACTTGTTTGTTTGTGTGTTGTGCAGAATCTCAAAGACACAAATGAAGGTATCTTTCAACAGGTAAATTACACACAGCTATGATAATTTACCAAGAAAAAAAGTCAAAACATACTCAGGTTTCAGGTTGTCAAATTAGAAGATTATAATTGTTGCTTTTTCTCATTAACTGAATATCTTAAAGTTTTGGATTGTCAGTGGAACCAAGCAGGCAATATGCACGACCCCCACTAATCTGTAGAAACGTGATAGCTATTTGTCAAAATTGTCCCAATTTTGACATTTTATAATTGGAATAATTAATTGAAAACATTCGATAGACTAATTGATGGACAATAATTATTTACTGCATCAATAAAACAGGACAACAACAGTGTACATTGTTCACTAGTGCATTGAAGTCTGTGATTATATCTAACAATTATTTTCCTTGATTCAAAATGTCAGCAAATAGCAAAATGTGACCACTAGTCCCCAGAGCCAACATTGACGTCATAACAGGTCTTTTGTTTCACCAACAATCCAAAACTCAAGGATATGCAGTACACCATAACAGATGATGAAGAAAAACAACCATAATAACCCCATCTGCCAAACTTGAACCCGAGGATCTTTGACATTTTTGCCTCCTTACTCGAGTTGTTGATTAGACTTCTGACAAATTACAACCAACAAACTCATCTCTTCAGTCCTAGTACATGTTATGCAGTGGAATTCAAACTGTGACACATCGATTGTAATCATTTTGTTAACATTGTGTGTTGTTATGATTGCCAGCTGTAAATAGGCAGACAAGACAAAAATATCTGATGACTTATGAAAGAGAGCACAACCAGTTAATACAATTTTAGAAAGGAGGCGCTAGCTTACAACTAATGAATAAATGGAAGTGTAGGCAAACAGCAAAAGCAAACCTTTTGATCCACTCTGCAAACACAACACTTAGCAGCTAGACACTTCCTAAAACTACCCAGCACCGACAGGGCTGAGCAGTCCTCTTAAGAGGCTTAGTCTCTATGGAAGAGAGTGTTAATGAATGAAATACTATTTAGTGGATGATCCATAATAAAGCCTCTTGTCTGGCACTCTTCAAAGACCAACATTCTATGACCCACTACTCCAAACTTGAGCCGAGAGATTTTTTGCATAAGCTCGCCATATGAGAGGGCAACCAGACAAAACAGACACTTAAGTTGTCTATGTGCGAAAGAGGGAGGGAGGGAGAGGAGAATGAGAGGGGGAGAGAGAGAGGAAGGGGGATGGGGGGTGGAGGGTGAATGTGGTCTGCTCCACTGTAGGTCACTCTGTGTCTGAGAGCTAGACAAGCTTAGTGAATATACACCACTGTACTGCAGACTTACACTGTGCAAAATATGTCCACATAGTTCACAGCTCCATTTTTATTGTACGTCTGTGTCTTCATTGTCCTACACACATTTACATTTTCTTGTAATTTCCAAATGTGAAAGTTGTTTGTCTGAGACAGCAGCAGCTGAGGGTTCTGTGCAAAATTATACTGTCATAACTCATTTAAATTTGAAGAAACTGAGTTCTCAAGTGACATTAAGCAACCTGGTGTCCAGTTGAACGGCCGTAATAGTGCGCTGAAATCATCTTGTCTTAACCGCCTTCCTTTGACTGACTTCTGTAACAGGGGATTTTCTCATATCTTTGCATGATAAATCTTTACTGACAGACCGGGGATCATCCAATCTGAGTTCAATTTTGGTTTTCGAAAACAACCAGCAAAATGCCTTTAGACTCAACTACCTTGCCACAATCAAATCCCACATCTTTTGTCCAGATGTGTTGTTACTTGCCAAGCAAGCGCTGGGCTCTACATTCGCAAGAAACTAAAGATTTCAGATTAGCAAACTCAACATGCTGAACATCAAATGGGTCTGCCAATTTAATACTCTTCCTCTCTTTGTTTTCCTTTCTCCTTCCCCCTCAATTCCCCACACTCTAATAACTGTCCTCCACTCTCTTGTAAAACCTTAGTGCCTTTGGAGAACTCTATAACAAGGCTTCACAAGCGCTGTAAGATTATGGTGTGGTCTTTATGTGGAGAGAGGGAGCGCACTTGGCCATGGCTAAAGCAGGAGTAAATGCTCAGACACTCAGGCACAAGTGGGAGATATTGTATTAATGCATAATGAAGCAGCTGTTAAGGTTATAACCACAGTTGTTTCTGCAAGGGGCCAGAGAGTAAAGTCAAAGGTCAGATTCTAATCAAGCGAGGCTGCACACATTATATGTAAACCTGTGAATCAGTGGCCAGCTAGCCAGACTCTGAGAGCTGCCCAGCATGCTTAATCAAACAGTAATTACAAACAAAAGCAGGTCGGCATGGGCACTCTGGGGAACAGCTTTGGACAGTGGAGCTCTATCACGCAGGTCTTTTCATTTGGCATCATTTACGCAGTTCAGTCAGTGCTGGTTTAGGCAAGTTTTTTCATCTTGTGAGCGTTTAAATATGAAGAAAGTTTTTTTTATTAGGCCAGGTCTGCAGTAGGGATGCAAAAATTACTGTTTTTCATTTTTAAATCTGTTGATCACAATTTTGTAATTGACAAATTCTTTGGACTATAACATTTTAATACACATAAGACATAGGCAATCTTAAGAAGCAGGAGAATGTTTTGGCATTTTTGCTTAAAAAAAGTTCAAACTTGAAATATCAGATTTTCGGGAAGTGGAAGCAAGTTGTGAAGATTAATTGAGATATTAATCACTTTTAAGTTAATATTTTGCACTTGAACACTACTGTTGTGTTTCAGTCCACCAGGTCAATTTATCCCACAACTCCTGTTCTAGCACTGTTTTTTTTTGCAGGAAATATCACTTCAGTTGCTATGAGTCCCCAGCTCTGTCTGTCTGCTGTCTGGTGCTGCAGAGATAGCATCAACGGGTTTTAGGAGATAATAATAATGATGAGAGCTGTGAGAGTGAACCAAAACAGTAAAGTTCTAGGCCTGAAAACCAGATCAATGAGCTAAAAGATGTTATAAAACTTGTGAATGTAGTCAGTTGGGTTTATCACTACCAGTGACACCTGTCACATTGCACATGATTTTTCTGTCTGCAGCCTACAGCAAAAATGCTCCTAAATATCAATATAAAATGGATTAGTTCATATTTTTGACCTACCAGAGATTTGTGTCCTTCGTAGCCTAAATATGTCCGTAATGGAGATGGCCAAACAAACTGTGGAGACAATTGATCCTGTAAAGTTTGCATTTTTTGGATAGACGAGAACCAAGGACATGATAAAGAGTCGCGCAAACATTCTGAGTTTTTAGAATGGATTGAAAATATCATTTGCAGGGGCCAAAATGCAACCTCATCTAAATGAGGTTATTCAGAAATGTTCACTACACAACAAGCAGCATACCAAATTCTCCTCGGGCTGCTTGAGGGAGACAGCGTGCAAACCCATCATAACCTCTCTGTGGATCGAGACCTTTGTTTGATTGGTCTAACCAAAAAGCAATTCACTTATTGACAGGCTGATGAATGACTAGCGTGCTGACATACGCTGAATGCCCAAAAGGGAGATTGCTCTCTCTCATTGCCCTCTTCCATGTGAGATGGAGACCACTGTACTGTAAACAGCTGAGGGCCTCTCTCAGTACGCATTAGCGTACTTCCCGCCGTCGCTAGCAACAGCATGCCACAAAGAAACCTCTGTGGCCAACAACACTGAAGTGGCCACTGTCTTTTTCGTGAGTCTCAGGGTGTCTCACAAACTTTTTTCCATGCAAGCTTCTTTTCTTTCACCCCCTCCCCATTTTTTAGAGGCCCTTTTTTCCTCTCCTCTGCTGTTCCTCTCAGTGGCCCCTACTGAGAGGACAGAGACAGACACTCCGCCCAGCCAAAGGTTTGTCTGCCAGTATGGTCAGCTTGGGTCTGGGACAAAAGCACACTGACGCTGCCCACACACAGCAAACCCCCTCCCAAAACAAGTTCACAACAGACTCGCACATTCTCCCCAAACTCCTCTTTCTCTGTTATCTTCTATCTCCCCTCAACTTCTACTGACAAAGCATTCACTTCAAAGATCCTTCTTTGTTTTCAGCATTGGGTACATTGCTAACCCTGGCCATTTCAAATGCATGTTCATCACTATTTAGATGTACATTAGCATGAAAGAACTCATCCAAGACCCTGTCTGATGAAATTTAAAGCTCATACGTTATAGAACAAGGAATGAATAGTGACTTCATATTCTTATGATTTTTAACTGAAACCTGCTCTGTGCTTCTGGACCTACACCGTTTGCCTGAACAATACCAATTGTAGTGTATGTTCACAGATAACTATAAAAGAAAGTCACAGATGTAGTTTATCATTCAGTGCATCTATGTGCCATCAAGAGATTCTGTTGAAGTTGCCTTTCTGCAATTTTTTTCTTAGAAGTCATGTATACAAGAAACTGAAAAATCAGGTTTCAGTAATCAGGGTAGTGGATTGCACTGCAATATTTTCATGTGTGTAAACAGTGAGCACTACTGCTTACTGTTTGAGTAAGATGAAGCAACCAAATATTTGATAACAGCGTCATTGTTTTCGGCATAGGTAATCAAGAGAACTAGAGCACCAAATGTTAAATTCATCTAACAAAGGACAACTGCATAAAGATAACTGATCCCATTTTAACTTAAAAGCAACAGACTTTGACTAAGGCTTAGAGATATATCACAAATAGTGACAAAGCAGCTTCCCCTTGCTCAGGCAGAAAATATATGCCTCCTCAAAGAATAGGATATTTTACTGGGAAAATTAACAAAAAATGTTAAAATACAACTAAAAACATGTAAGAACTGTTCTCATTCCTTGCTGAAATGTGTGTAATTTTCACCCCTTGCGGCAACTCATGCCCACTGAATAGTTTGATGAGTATCATATTCCATGGCCTTTGCAATCACCAAACCTCAACCCCAGTGAACACCTATAGAAGATTGTGGACCTATGTGCTAGACTGCTCCCTCTACCACCATTATCAAAACACCATATACCTTTTGAAGCTCTACTGGAGGAATGAAATACAATTCCTCCAGTAGAGCTTCACTGAGATAGAATCAGTTAATGAAGTTGTGCATGGTGGCCATTCTTCCATAAAATATTCTCATTTGGTATTTTATCATAATGGAAGTAAACCTTTCCTTTAAGGTAACAAGAGGACCCAAACCATGAAATAAAAAAATACTCCTCACCCCTTCAAGCCACCAGACCCCAACATTATTACAATTATCCCAACAACATTCATGCTGTTTATTAAAAATGCTTTTTGGGTCAAGTTTTTGTTAGTTTGGATTTGAAAGTGATTTTAGTCTAATCTTCTGTCCCTGCATCACATTTCTGGTTAGAACTAACAGGCATAAACCTTAATATGCTGCGTTTAGTCAATGGAGACAACACAATAAAATGTACAAGCATTAGTTAATGATCATAAAGGTCTTACATTTTTCCACACCTTGCATGTTTTGCTTTTTGAGTTTCAACTAAAAGCTGATATTAATTTCAGTGGCATTAAACAGCATTGTCATATTATGCTAAATTCTCACATGATCTTCTGTAGTTAGCAGTAACTTATTTAATAAGTTATGTAAAGTGTAACGATCGATTGTGAGCAGCTGTGAACACATACAGAACTTCCAATGAAAACATTGGTCATTTTCATTGTATGGTCACAAAAGCCTACTGTCTAATACGAGCTCACTTTGCCAGCAGGTTAGGAGAGATTTTAACCAGATTTTCCAGGGAAAGTAATTGGAGGACAGTAGATCAGACAACTTGTGCGTCACATTGAACAGGACGGGATTCTTACCAATTTCTCATCAACTGTAATAAGTTGCGTGTCTTGTCCTGGTTTCTCTGCCAGCCTGGATACTGAGGTGCTTGTAGACCTGTAAACCATTTGATAGACATTACACACAACACAAACCACCAAATGCAGACAAGCACTAAATACGTAAAACATATTATACTCTTGAAAAACTGACTATCTTGGAGGAAGTGGTGGGTTGAGGGTACAGTGAAAATGAGGAAAGAAGGAACCCCCCCCCACCACCTATTAGTTCTGTCTGGTGAATTTCTGGCAGACTCTTGCTCTCACCCTAATGACAGGACGTGCTTAATGTTGGCTGTGGTCAACTGTCAGGCGAGGGCTGTGTAGCTCTTTGTGAATGTGCAGTCGTCACAAAACAGCAATGTGCCATCACGGCTGAGTCAGGGAAAAAGGCATTCCAGATAATTTTACATTTACTTCAAAAGTATGAAATCACTAAATGTAGGATTTTTCTCTACAGACTAGTCTTAGTAATTTATCAAGTAATAATGACAGATGTATGTCAGCATAAAAGAGCAACTTTCTATGTATATGTCATATTCTAGAATTATATATTAAATGGTTGGAGCATTTACCTGCTGAAGCAGAAATAAGGAAGTGATCAATCAATTATGGAAATATCCTCAAATAATGTTTGTACTCTTTAGAGAGATACATACGCTTAAAATATTTTTATATCTTATAGCCCTGATCTGCCTTAATCACTTAATATTAAAGAAATTGTGTTGTTTCATAAAGTGACTTTCTTAACCAGCAACACTTCTAAAAGCAATTAAAGGTTCCTATTTCTTATCATTATCTTTTTAAACTCGCATATGAATTGGTGTGTGACAACAGATTTTTTACACGGACAATACCAGGTATCTCTGCGTTATTCGATGCAGTAAAACTACTGAATATAATCGTTAGCTGCTACCCTAAAAAACACAAATTCTTTTTTTTATCGCTGTGGGTAAATGTTTTGGAGTAGTACAGAAAATTGATCAAAATACGAGAGACAACTAACCATTAAGTTAAAGGATCACTGATGGAGCACTATTACTTGCGCATCAGTGCAGGCCTTGCTGACAAAGAATAATTTAACATTATGTCCACATTGCATCCATACAATCATATACATGTGTTTTATAAAACACATAATGCGTGTCGTCTAATGCAATTAAAGCATGTTGTCTGATCATAAAAAGCTTTATATAACGTGTCTTGTGTTTTAGGTGCTAGGTGTTAGCGTCCTTACACCCACGGGTAAGATTCCCACCGCTGGATGTAAGGCTAGCTGCTGGGTTTAAGTTAGGTGGAGTGACTCAGTCTGCCTTTCCGATGAGAGCTGTTATTTAATAAAGTTCCCTGTCTCGCCGAATACTAGTGACGGTATGCAGCACATGTTGAGTGAAGCATTAAGCAGCTTTTAATTACGTTAGCCACTGATTTCTACAAACTAGCTAGGCAACGTATTAGCCAATTAGCTGGCTAGCCGAGGTGCTGTGAGGAAAACACTCAGATTAGCTAACAACCCGGTCACCTTAGAAACTAAATACGCAAACGAAAACGTTAAGTGTACAAACTAACATACGAGCATTCATTTATAGCTGCATTTACTGGTTTGCTTGTTATCACTTTACGTTACTAGCCAGTGACATTCTTAGCATACGGCCTTCTTGGTTTGTCGTTAGTCCAGTTGTAGTTAATATTTCAAACAAAATGACTCACTGTAACACGAGAGTAAATAAACTAATAAACAATTGATAAGCATTACCTGATGGGATTAAGGAGAATTTTAGAAGCTGCATTCTTCACAGATAAACGCCCCAAACCGAGAAGTGACATTGAGGACGCCATGATTGTTGTCAACAATGACGTACGGAAGCCGACAAGGAACAAACAGTACGAGCAGGTGACGGAGACAGCTGGCATAGAGTGGACCGATGACACCTACTAAAATTACTTTGCAGCGATGTATCACACACAGCGAGGCATGCCCAGACATATCTATCCTCTATTTAAGTGTCTGATTTTTATGTTATATTAGAAAATCAAGAACCTTTGAGTTTGCTTTTCTCACAGTCTCAGCCCAGCCAGTCTCTTATTTTATTTTCTTTGGTTGTATTTTTGCTCGGTAAAATTGCCAATATAGTGTAGCCTACCACTATCAAACTCAAGTCTATCTAAATTGTGAATGAATAATATTAAAACATTATTTGTACTATATTCTATTGTTATGCCTGCATAAATAGAGTTGATGAATGTAACTGATTTAAAGGGTTATTCCATGTTGCAACTGCTTGATGACATGTTAAATGTATATTCATAGTTTATGGAGTACAACTCTGTTATTTACTTTCCAACATTCTACAGTAAAACAGTATGGGACATTTGTGTTATTGAAAACAAAATACTGAAAGAAACTATATTCGATGTGGGCGATGTAAATACAATTTATCAGGGCATATTTAATTTTATGTAGCATATATACTATATATATATATATATATGGAATGTTCATATATAAAATAATCAAGCTGAGTGGAATTTGTTAAAATAAGAAGTCATATATTTGCCATGCCTATTAGAGGATAATATACTATACTATACTATATTATATTTTACTATACTGACTACACAATATAAATGCATTTGTAAAATCTCTGATGGTAGATAAATATATCTCATCTTGCACTCATCATATTTCACAGCCCTATACTGTATGTATAACATTTTATTTGGGTCAACACTGATGACTTTAACTACGTGTTATCTACAAATCAGTAATACAGCAGAGTCAGATAAAGTATAAGGAAAAAAACTTTTATTGTTTCACTCTTCATATCTGTACAAATACCATCAAACTTTGTATGTACATATGACATTTACATAAAAAATACAAAACTATATATTCATAACAGAATTTTGTATTTCTCTTGCGATGTTTGAAAATAAAAAATGCATTCTGAGAAAAAACAAAACCAAAAGAAACAAAGTGATTAAGTCTGATATTGTGTTGAGTACTGCAGTATGTTAGTCCTATTTTAGCTCTGCAAGAGCAATATGGAGCACATTGGCAAAAAGACAGCAGACAAATGTTAATGGCACATTGTTTCCAAAATTATCAAGTATTGTCCAAAACATATATCTGCTCTAATGTGGTAAGACAATTAAAGGCTACTGAATAATATCTAAAGTTGCCATCTCCATGTGGAAACAAACCTAAAGGGCTAGAACAGAAGAGTAACCAAATAATAAGAGAAGAAAAATAAATGGCTCCTTTTTCTCTACCATTTCATCACTGCTGTGTTGCACCTTTTACAGTGCTCTTTTGCAAAACCATTGAGAGAATCCCTTTGGTCAATTATTATGAATTGTAAACAAACCAGAAACACTTTCTGTACATAAAATGACTGATATATTTCCAATAAATAAACACACAGCCTAAACATGCATTTACGTATGCGTGACATAAACATCTGTGATAGAGATTTGACAGAAACAAGCAGATTTTTACAGCTCAGGGAATGCAATTTACAGCTTGCTGAGGACTTATACTTACATGGTAACATGACAAATAAATAACACTGCTTCTCTTTGGACAAATATATTTCTTCATGATAAAAAGAAAGTAAAAGGGACAACAACAAATAGGAGGAAATGAGTGGTAACACAATATATCATGGTAGATAGTAAGCCTGACATTGTAAATGTATAAATTATAAAACACAAAAAAGTATAAATAAACATCTAGCAGAATGAACTATATGTATACTTCCTTTTTCTTTAAAAAATAAATAAGCATACACATAATGTACAGTATGGGCATGATTCCTTGCCCTAGGACTGTTCCCTTAGTGATGGGAGCCTATCCATCCAGTATAGAAGATAAATGGACATAGGCCATGTAGTCTGAGTCCTCATCTTCCTCATCCTCCTCCTGGTCTTCTGTAATAGCTATATGGGAGAATATATGGTAGCTGTGTATGAATATGGACCAAAACAGCGCAGAATATCGCTGAATGTTCCCAAAAAAAGCTCACAGCAAAGCCACTGCAACACAGCCTTCCTTTTGTTTCTTTTTTACATGTGTGTGTGTGTGTGTGAGAGAGAGAGAGAGAGAGAGAGAGAGAGAGAGAGAGAGAGAGAGAGAGAGAGAGAGAGAGAGAGAGAGAGAGAGAGGAAGGAAGGATCTGTGTGACTTGGCATCAACAATTACGGTGGCAACCCCCAATTATGCAACTTCCATTTACATAATCTAGCAAGTCAGGGCTGCAACAAGAGAAAAAAAGCAGGATGATGAAAAAGAGGGATGGATGGGAGGTTGGGGGTGGGGTGGGGTCTCAAGGTGGGTTAGGAGGGGAAGCTGGGTGGCGGGTATGAGGGCACTGATGGTTCCAGGGGCTCGGGTCTCTTTTATGCAGATTCCTGAAAGCAGACACACAACACAGAAAAGTGTTCTTGTGTTCTCTGATTTGCTAGTTTCTTTGCTCTGATACTTATTCTAGTTTCTGGCTCAAACGAACAGGGAGGGAGGACTCTGTGTCACAGCCTTGCCTTAGCAAGCAGGTGAGAGATCATCAAAACAATTCTGAGGTATTTTCTTCTCTTTTTACAGAAGTGATTTACATTAAACATGTAAAAAAAAGGACACAAGCTAGAGCAAGAGTGACAGTACAAAAAAAAAACAGACAGTCCCTCATCAATCCAAATGGATTTGTAAGTTCTGATACATATTCTGGTAGACGACACATCCACTGGACATAAACCAAAAAAGTTAGCTGGTAAATGTTAATGTTTGTTCTAATGATGCAATGAGAAGTAGGAGAGTATGGTTTTACAAGCTTCTTATACTTATCCTGCACACTGTAAAGTATAACATTTATATTTAGCTCATGAGGTGATCATAAAGTTGGTCCCTTGGATTCCATCGTATACCTTAGGCATATTGCATTAAGGTACTCAGTCAGAAGAAAGTAACAAAGAAATGTTCTTCTACATATCAACTTGGAATGTAAATTTGATATTTCCTATTCTATTGCTATTGTTCAATTTAATGCCTTACTTCCAGATTTGTGAGCACATGCATGGCTCACTCTGGTCTACAGATAGGTAGGCTACACGAGTATCAGCACTGAAATCCATCACCATTGTCTCTAACATGGCACCAATGTTACAATCACCTTATGCACATCATGAGTATATTTAAAAGTATTCTGTTCGTGTTGACACATTGGCAGTGTGGTGTATGTCACAAGAGGCAGTGCTTTAAGAATTGATTGATTACAGCCAAAAGCAACAAAAAGAAAATAATACAAAAACACAAATACACCATTATCATGAAATCAGCAGTGTGACCATGGAATTTACAAGCTGTAAAAATATGACCACTACCATCAAAATAAACTATTACTGATTTAAAAGCTGCACGAGATTACGGCAACCTGCTCCTGCAGGTCACTAGCATGACCATAAGTATATACTTTTAAATTTCAGGATTGTTCCACTGCACACACAATTTGCTTAACTTCTTTATTATTGGAGTTAGTTTAATGAAGTTAGCTTTTCCCACACTCTTACATAGAGTCTGCTGACATAGAATTATGTTTTTCCTATTTGCCTTTGTGTTATTTTGTTCTGCAGAAGAGTTGAAAAGAGTAAAATGAAAAAAACACAAGAACACAACACACACAAGCACAACAGCCAGCAACAAAGACAACGTCATGCAAGTTCTTCCATTCCCAAGTCCTTTCTGCTTGCTTAAGCTGTGCTTGGTGGTGTGGCTGGGGAGGGAGTTTGGGGTAAGCTGGTGTGGGGGGTACTTTCAGGGGAGGTTTTGTTGGGAAAGCAACATGGAATATTGTCTTTTGCTTGGAGAGGGAGTGGGGTTTTTTGTTTGATTTTTTTTTCATATTTTGCTTTTAATATTTACTTACAGTTGCAAGATCCCGAGTGCTTGACTTCCAGCAGCACCCCCATAGAACAAGCAGCTTGCTTCATAGCACATTCATTGGGATATGTAGTGTTGTCACTGGCACACACAGCCTCATCTGTCCTGCTCTCAGGACAGGTCTCTTCACACAGTGAGCAGCGGCCCCGGCTCATCCGAGCATCCCACAGACACTTTTTCCCCGCACTGCACTGGATGTCCTCACAGGACTTGGCCTCTGGAAAAAGAGAAGAAGACATTAGCATTGGAGAAAATCTTTGATTAGATGGATTATTGTGAATGTTTTTCAAGAGTTTTTGGAGAGCTAAGCTAAGAATAAAAACAAAATCCTCTTTTATTGGGTTAGGTCCTGTGGCATTGAACAAAAAGTCACGTTTTAGCTGGTGTGTAAAGGACTACATGACTTAGAAACCCAACTTAGATTGGCTGCTTTTGGGCTACGACTCAATCTGACTCAAATATTAACTTGAAGCATGTTTGCCTGCCCCTAACTTTTACTCTCTTTCTCCTCCCCCCTCTCCCTCCTTCTCTCCCATTTGGGATAGCGCTGCCAACATCAGGAAATAATAAGATGTCTATCATTTCTTGAGCAAACACAAGCAACTAGCAAAAACACACTCTCTGTAAGACCCCCTCCTCGGTGGAATGTTGGCAAAAATGAACAGTGAATAATTGCAGAGCTGGCAAGGAAGAAAATGCACTCTAACAATATTCGAAGTCAGTGGCTGGAGGTGCTCTCATGGAGCCAAGCCTCACGCTGTCACGTGTCTCCTTGCAGACTTACTGATGCATTTCCCCTCATAGGCCACTCCAATGGATCTGCCGAGGAGACAGGTCGCTCTTCTCAGGTGACACGCGCTGGCGTAGATGATCCCGTCGTTTCCACACAGGTACTGCTCGGGTGACGTCACCTCGGGGCAAATCCGATTACACGTCACGCAATACGCGTTATTCGTCTGGTCCACGACGCATGTGGAGCTTCCAGGGCACAAGACGTCACGGCACGTTTCTGTCAGGAGAAAGAAACGTCGTGAAAAATTACGTAAAACTACGTAGCCCTGAGAAATTCAGAGTTTAATAAAGTGACAGAGTTAAAAAAGAATAGGCTATTTTACTTACTCTTGCACTTTCCCTGGTATTGCACGTCCAGATCTGGGTGGCCTTTACATTTAGCCTTCAGTAGTGCGCATTCATCTTTGTAGGTCTTTCCATCTGAACCGCAGACTGGTCCTTTCCAAGTGATGTTGGAGCAGTCTGGTGCACACACGCAGCGCGGCTTACTCCTTCTGTTCATCTTGCACCTCTTTCCAGGTCCACAGTCAACATTATCGCAGGTTTCTAAAATACAAAGTCTGCGTTATATGAAGTTGTTGGGTATTTAGGCCTTTTTGCGTAAAACTACCCTGGCGCCTCGAGTATACACCGAAGGAACAACATACGCACTTTAGTATGCGTAAATCAAGTCACCACTAGAATTTGGGTGTATGTTATGTATGTATATTATGAAAAAACGAAGGAAATGGGTGCACCTCCACCTTTGCAAGGTATGCAATTTGGGGCTCCGCCATTGAAGATCATCCACCTAAACAGCGTGCTATTGGGGACGTCCTCCTCGGTCCAGGACGTTCCCAGTCGTCCACTCCGACAGCACTCCTCCCTGCTCATCCCGGGCATGTAGAGCACCTGGCACCTCCCGTTCTTCCCCTGCTGCAACCAGCAGTTCCCAGCTGTAAACGGAAAAACAAAAAAAAGCTCGAATGTCGCATGTTCAGCGTCTGAAATCGCTGACCCAGACTCACTAGACACACACGCAACCCGTATTATCCGAGAGTCTCCCTCCCCTTTCGCCCTCCCGGCAGTATTTTGTCTGATTTTTTTTTTTTTTTTTTTTTGCGAGACTGTTAACACTTGCCTATCCCATCTGTGACTGACAGCCCTTACAATGCAACCACAAACCAAAAAAGTAAGAAGAATCTTTGCAGGGGGGCTGTGCTTTATTCCCAGAGCCTCCTTGTTATCACTGGACAGAAAGTGGAGCGTCTAGACAGTGTTAAATAGCAGCCAATCTCCTTTAGAAAGCCACGGTCTGTAGGTAAAAAGGCTAAAGACACCACCGTCTCCAACGCCTCAGAACAATATCCCAGACAAGCACCCACCAGACTATGATTTGCGTATTAACAACCAGTGTGAAGTTCGTTTTAAACATATAACAATTACTTGGGGAAAAAATGAATTATTATCCAATTTCCATGGCAGAAAAATACCCTTAGATCCAGATAACAACAGGATGTCTAAACCCAGACAGACACACATGACATCAAGTGTTCGTGAACTGGTGTGTATCTTAAACTGAAGACAGATTTCTCTTGAATCAGTTTGAACAACAAGCTCCGGGAAAAAAATGATAGGTGCAAAAGTCGACAAATTTGATCGTTATGTACATTTGTAAAATTGCAACAACAACAACAACAACAACAACAAAAAACATTTTTGCACACAATGCTGAATGTGTGTGTTCGGGAAGCACACGAATAACCCAGCCAGAAACTCACAGTGGATATTCTGAAGGTTGTTACACGTCTGTCGACAACGTCGTGAGACGCTAAACGTTCGTACAAAAGTATTAAAATATGTTCAGGTAATTTGGAGAGATGGTGCTGCCACCAGCACGGCGCGTCGGCTTAAGTGTGCGCGCCTGGTGAGGGCTGCAAAACTTGCCGTATAGTCTCACTTTAAAGTGTCCCATATGGCACCTGTTTTATGGGCTCTTTACCCCTTCGCCGTCCGATGTACAAAGTTTTATCGGGAAAAACTGACACTCACTTTGAAAAGTTTGTCGGCTACAGTAGGTATCCCATACTCGTGCGCATTTTGTACCTGACAGCCGCGGAAGTTTTTCAAATGCAGAAAGAATAAAATATATTTTATCAAGAGAGCTTACCTTGAACTTTTTGATGTTCCATGAGGTGACAAAGCCATAAAGACATGAGAAAAATGCGCGGGTGAAGATGGTGTTTCAGCATCCTAAACATGATGGAGAAGCAAAGTGAACCACGTATTTGACACAGGCAGCGCAAAAGTAATCTGCTTAAGGTGGCAGTGTTGAATAAGTGTCAGCCTGAGAATGCAGCCTCTCTTTTTAAATCTATAAGGGGTCTCGGGTTGACTGTCTCTGGTGGGCGGTCTCCTCTTCTGTGGGGGTGGGGAGATTTTTTTTTTCTTACCAAAGTTCTTTCAATCCCAATCAGGTGACATCGTTACAAGCAAACTTTCTCTTGCCACAACAATGAAAGAATATGAGAATATGTCTGAAATTATTATAAAACAAGACACTTCGGAATTATTCCGCTTTGAAGTCAAACAAAACATTAGACTAGGTCAGATAAAATGTTGCAGTTGAAATGAATTAGGTTTTGACAGAGAATAGTATTATTAATATTTAATCAATTATTTTAATTTTCTTATCACATTACGTGTAAAGAGAACATGGGTTTTACGCATGTACCTTCAAAGCATTATTATTATTATTGTTATTATTATTATAATGAAGATAACTTCGACGTATATATCTAGACATTATTACTACATAATCAAACTCATAGCCAGCATACCTATCCTGGCATACTGTCAGTCCTTCAAATTAAGAGTACTGCTTGATGGTAACTGATATTGTTTTTCCACCAACTGCAGACTAAAGTGTAAATCTTTTGATGAGAGTTGTCTTTTGGAATATGGCCGAGACCAGACAATAATAGAATTCATAGTAGTCCGTAGTCGCACTGCTAATATTAGAACAGACAGTTGTTTGGGTTTCTCTCCCGGGTCAAGCTTTTAAATATAATCAAACCTGTTTCCGAAGAGGCTTCAGACAGAGAAGCGAGGTGTAGCGTTTCACTGAATGAATCATACACACACACACACACACACACACTGACGCGCAAGCTGAACTCCTTCAGAAGTCCTTGTGCGACCTCTTCAGCGGAACTCTGGTTACAGCTCTTCAGAGCAAAGAGAAGGTGTCTGCAGTAAATCAGACACCAGGGAGTTAATTATCTGCCGGCCAGATTGCAGTCTCTTTTTTAACACCAGGGAAAGTCATGGGTATTTTATAACAACAGTATGATAATACATTATTAGCATGATAAGACATTATTAGTAGTTTGTTTGTAATTCATAATTAGAACCCATGACACATACATAGGAAACACGGGATATTTACAATACAAGTTTGTGTTTCTGTAGTAAGATACACAGAATCTACTGTGACAAGGTCATCATGCAGTCAAAGTTGCAATACTATTCCCCTGTTACATATTATTCATAAAGACCACCCGCTTTCTCTTATCCAGCACAAAAGGCAGATCTAGACTATTAATGTTATAGGAAGACGTCTTTGCAGTCTTATTTATGGTGTGTCCTTTTTGTGATCCTGTGATGTGAGTTCATGCTACAGTGCATACATCAAACGAAGGAACAGAAGAAGAAAGAGAAAATCTGTTGCTCCTCAGCGCACAGGACTTGCTTTTGAAATCTAAACTAGCAGGTCACATATTATATATATAAATTATAATCAGAAACAGAAACCAGTTGGGAGACTCAAAGCAAAAGAGGCAACCAAATTATATCAATAGAAATTGCCCCATGTGCCTTGAAAATGAACTAAAGCAGTTTAAACATTATCTAAAGCATTTATCAACTACTGTTGATAACAGAGAGCAAAGGCTGTGTCTGTAATTAATGAAGTGAAAACATCTGTCTGAGAAGCACATTTACTCATACACACATATATATATCACATTCAAGGAGGTTTACTCAGATATTTTTAACCACAGTAAATCATTTGGTTATGAATATTTACAGTTTTTTTCATATTGCTCATGTATGGTTATGATTCAAGAATCTGACAATGACTCTCAATTCCTGAGCGTGGCCATTTGGACTATTTTAATTTGACATGAGCGATCTGAAAGTTGTATATAAACCTTAATCATTGCAATGTCGATTGTTAGGAACTATGACAATATTAAAAGCAAATCAGTACTTATGGCAAATTTGAGTTCATGTTAAAGCAAGTCATTCAGTGTCTGTGAGATCAGTGTCTTTTGCTGATGTACATTTCTACTGCGCTGTATCAACTTTAAAGTGCTGACTGTTGTTGGAAAGATACTAATGGCAGCAACAGAGGCACATCCAGTGCCTGAGTCTGAGCTCTGAGCTGAGTTTGGTTCAAACACACTCATGCAATGAATGATCAGTACTGAAATTCTTTGCAACAACAACTAAAGTGATTTTATTTTAATTAGTTTTAAATCAAAAATCAAAAGTTTATGCCGTAATACTCACATTTTTATTATTAAACAAAACAAATGAAAAATTGACCTCCGCCATGCAACCTCATCAGTGGTGTTAAAAAGTCTTTAAAGTAGCTGCAATGAAACCACTACAACTACAGTCGAGATTTAGGTAATGCTAAAGTTCGTAAAAGTGAAAAAAAGGCCAACAGTTATTTTTTTAAAAATGCAATGACATTATTCCTGATTCACAAGAACATTGCAGCAATTTGTGACCAATCAGCCCACTATGGCACGGCTCAGTTGTTTGGCTGTAAGTGCCAATCATCTGCAGGAAACCCCAGAGGGATAAATTTACAATGGTGTTCAAACATTTTCACTGTATCTCATTTCATAAACTATTTCAACATTGCTCCCTGTACACACTACAAACTATCCAAAGGCTATTTCACCACACCGTAGTGTACGAGTAATTGTGAAATGGAGCAGTTCAAGCATTTATCAAATTCTATACATCCCCTCCAACAAGGCAGGCTCAAGCCAAGGCTTCCAAAAATGTGCTACTTATTAGATTCCACCTCACTAGATCCAAAGAAATAAATGCTAAAAACTCTGCTGGGTGCTGGAGTTGGCTCATTCAGAAGGAAAACATTCAGAAACACATTCCAAAACAGTCGTGGGACAGACTAATCTAACAGTGGGAGAACATGACAGTCAAAAATGTGAGAGGAATTTAATTGAGTTTGAGGGAAAACCTCGATTGTACTGATGTTTGGGAGTAAGTAGTTCCACTAGGATCTAGCAGGATTACATTTTCTAAAAGTGGTCCAGTGAGAGCAGAGGAGATAAGAAAAGACAATAGAAATATTATCCAAAATAGGTCATAAACTATGATGTAATAATTGATAGTGGTGTGGAGTGTTCAAACCATCAACACAGCAGTGAGAAAAGAAGTGCCAACATGTTGTCTCATGCTGCCATCTCGTGGAAAAACTGTGTCAATACACATTCTGAAAGCTTCACTTTTACTGAAGATCTCACACGTGTCCTACTGCTAATAAGAAGCAAAGGAACAAAGCCCATCTAAGATGCATACGACACTTTTGAGATGAACAGCATTTAGACATTTTGTTTACATGTTGACAAAGGGCATTGTGCCATTGTACACTAGAGACAGACAACAGTTATTCGGTTCACCAATTACTGTCGTTCTCTGAAGTAATCTGCAACCATTTTGATAGGTTTTATGGACTGAACACAAAACACTTGAAAACATCTATTAGTTGTAACAGTTTTTCTTTGGGGAACCTAAAATATTTTTTCAAAAATGTATCTGAAATGTAATATACTAAACCACTGACCAATTATTAAACAATGATTTAATTATTAAATAATGCTAAATTGCAGCCCTGAAGAATGTTACTAAAATATTCATACCTGACAAGATGCGCCACTAGAATATCATCAGTTTCACAAATATTATCAAAAACAATAACACAAAAACATGTAGCCACCTCATGGACCTTTAAACCTTTCATATACAGTACAATAATTTTATCTTACAGCATATACAGTACAAAAACAATGATATAACAGATTAATGATATATTCCAATCTTTCAAGGATATTGTTTCCTTTTTGCATTTACACTATTGATATCGACAGTCTTAGTACAAGAAAAGTCCTGAGTGCCAGAGGTGACATTGGATCTCAAGGCAGTTTATGCTACAGACTCAATGTCATTATTTTGACAATGAGCTATATACTCTTCAGGAATATATGAATTTTGAAACTGTTATTTTTCAATCATGTTGCCCATAAATTTTACAGTGTAAAATTCAACTTTCAAATAAATTTCAACTATAGAAATACCTGCATCCAAATCGATACAGTCCAAGACGTACAAATGCAGTGCATGTGGTTCTGTCATGTTGGGAAAAATAGTTTTTGCCTCTATTAGAAGTCAGTGCATAACAGCAAACAGTCAATGTAGAGTCCACATAGCAAAAACAATACTAACAATATCCCTCAAATCCCAGTTATTCACAAACCGAACAGTTTCTATTGCATCACAGTGACTGGGCTATAGTCCATTTACACTTTAAAAGAACCAGTGAGAAGTACCAGTATCCACACTGGATACCATCCAGTATAGAGAGAAGGCTGCAGGTTTTCTTTTTAGCTCACAGCACTTCATCGACATGTGCACGGCTCTGCCCCTCTTCCTCTGCGTCCTTCTGAAGCTGCTGGTACTTTCTTTTGAAAAACCCAAACTAGGAAGTAAACAGTTCTATTATAAGTTAACAGTGGTTTAACCGATGTGTATATCTATATACAGTATATAGAAAGATTTATATATATATATATATATATATATATATATATATATATATATGTTTTTCACAGAAGTGTAAACAGAAACTTACCTTCCACAGTAGCCCAACAGCCAGAGCTAACAGCAGCAGTCCTGCAAAGACGCTGCCAACTATGACACCTACTGGAACATCAGCTGTCTCTCCAGGTTTACTGATCATCACCACCACCTTGATAGCGGGCAGACAGGATAGGCATCATGATCCATGCCTGCACCTACCCCTCAGTTTATTTATTTTCTCCCATGCCCTCATAAATAAAATGATATTTTGTTTTATGTCTGGATCTGCCATTTTCCCTCACCCCTTACAACAAGTCTTTGCAAGGTCTGTGTCACTCAGATTTAGATTGATAAAAAAAACAAACCCAAATGCCTCACATATCAGACCCAGTGAGAAAAAGAAAACATGTAAAATGCCGTATAACTACATGTTGGAATGTAAGTATTGAAATCAACTTTGTAGAATATGCTGACATGATATTTTGCCACATGGTCTTAATGTATAAAAACTGTTTATGTTGCCTGGAACTGAAACTTCACAGTTGTCTAATTTGCAGATAAAATGTGGTCAATGATAAGTCTGTTCCTTATTTGGTTTGTTTGTAAAAATAAAAAAATATAGAAAATGACCTTACCGGTAACTCTTTGAGGCCAATAATGAGCAGTTCAGGGTTGGAGGTTTCAATATCAACATTAGATGTCAGCTCAACGCTCTGATAAGTAGCCTATCATGACAGAAATAATTAATTATTTATAATATATTTATATAAATACGTTACGTGTAATAAAAGCAGATATAATATTGCAGTTATTAATAATATACAAGTATAAAATTAGCTGTTTAATATATTTACCGAAATAAATGTGCCGCTCCAGATCCTTGTTTTAACTTTCACAAAGTAGTTGCTCTTGACTTCCGTATCTTTGAGGATACATTTTATATTTTCACATTTTGCATTATTGCAATCCTATAAGTTATAAAGTAAAAAAAAGAGTTAAGCACATAAAACAATTTTAAATTACTTAAAGTCTCTACATATTTGGTTGTGTATTCTGACATTTTATTGTGTATATTTACTTGTGTTTTTTAACATTTCATTCTAATTCAATGGTAGAATATGTAGAATGAAGTCGGTGGCTAATACATATAGCTTATAATGCTATGTCAAATATACATGAAATTACAAATACATGAGAGTATGATCAAATCATCTGTATAGAAAATCTATAACTTCCTTATATTATGACGATTTGTGCTGTACGTAAAAAGAATAAAAAGCAGAGAAGTAAGTGACTGACCAGTTTCTCCTTGCGTCTGAGGCTCTCATCGGTGAAAGATACTTTGTGACTCTTCGTACCGATCTTCATAGGATCAACTAGGTTACCAGAATCACAGCTGATAGAACCACCCTGCAGGTAGAGAAGCCTTGTTGTAGATCATTTAGCTGATAGACATAACACTCAAAATCATACAGTAATATTAAACTTAATTAAAATTACATTTTAATAAGGAATTTGTAGGTAGCTTTGGAGCAGTTCAGTAACCAGTCAAACTGACTACTTGATGAACTTTTGCCATCAGATGATTATTCAGTTCTATGTCCTGGATGTTTTGACTAAAAAAAGGTCCAAAAATACACGTTTGCATGTTTTGATTACAGATAATATGCTTCACAAACTGGTTGTCATCTCGAACATTTATGACGTAAAGCAGTTTTAAATCTTGCTGGTATTTGGTAACTGAGTACTTACTGCTTGTGAGTCCACACTGGTGACATAAAGGACCTGATTCCCACCTTTTGTGGCTATTGGCAGAGCAATGGTCAGATACAGGAGGCTAACAGGTAAGATACCTGTTGAAACCTTTAAACACAATTTGTTTTTTTAACAAATATAATGACAAATGAGATTATTTAGTTTTTAGATATGTACTTATTTATTGCACCTTCACTGTGAAGTTGAACTCTGGGCCGATGTCATCTAGAGTTTTCACTGTTGTTACTACTGGAATATTATTATCTGCCACATAGAAATCGATATTTGACTGCCTAAAACAATGAGACCATAATTTTAATTTATATCAGTAATTAAGTATTTTTATTAAATATTAAATAAAAAAAAGTGCTAAGGCAACAAAAAATAAAATCACCTGGATAAAACGATCCCCACGTCATATTGAATGGGAAAAGATACGGCCACAATGTTGTCTGTAGGTCTTTCTTCACTACTATCACTGTGAAGATACAGAACATTATTACATGTCAGTCATTTTAACTGAGCAACAATTTCTCACTGAATTCCTTATTTATTAAGTGTACCTCTTGGCCTCAAATTTCACCTCTGTTTGTTTTTGCAACTGATCAAGACTGTAATCAAAATTCATCCGAA
Organism: Ctenopoma multispine; assembly: GCA_034779795.1. Lineage (NCBI taxonomy): Eukaryota > Metazoa > Chordata > Actinopteri > Anabantiformes > Anabantidae > Ctenopoma > Ctenopoma multispine. Next base: position 17,668,370 of record JAUYWH010000027.1, on the reverse strand, counting down.
ATTTAATCTGTAATGAAATAACATAATGTTCTACATTATTACAAAAAAAAAAAAAAAAATTAGTAACAGTTCACAAGCAGAAAAAATGTGCACTTACCTCCTCATCTGTTCTTAATGCTGGGTACGCCACTTGGCAAGAGACCGTTTGTGTTTCTGTTGAGGTGCATTTGACTCTATCTGTCTGTAGATTTATAGAATAGTACATTACTGTTGTGTGACTTTATTTCAAAGATAATATCCATAAAGCTGAAAATCTTGTTGCAGTTTAAATGGCTTTGTCACACTTGCATGATAAACTGTTTAATGCTAAAGTTTTGTCACTCACAGTAGGAGAGATGGAGGAATAGTAGATGTTGCTGGAGTACGTGGCCAAGACCTGAGTGTTGTATGCATTCTCCTTTTTATTCTTTACAACAACTTCAAATGATAGTTCTCGGTTATTAGCGCTGACCAGAACGGGACGGGAGCTGCAACACAAGATTATTGCACGTTATTTAATTTGTGTATTTGTGTCAATTAAAGGAGCATATTCACAGTATGAGTATTAACCAGCTGACCAGAAGAAAAGGAAAGATAAGTTATAATCTATTTCACCAAGCGATGGGAGCTATAATAACCAGTGTGATTTACAGATCATCATACATACAGCCATCTTCGCTCAAAGTACATAGTCACACCCACCAGCCTGAGTTATCAGTGAAATTTTTCTACTGCTCTTCTTAGGATTAGCTGTTCTTTGTGTGTTTAGACAGCAACTGATATATCACGCAGAAGTGTTTTGGCAGTTGTGAATTGACTTTGTTTTCTTTTCCGAAAATTATAAAATGTAAGACAACAGCGAATCCACTTTGTTTCAATATAGTCCAAGTATAAAAATATACATTTAAAAATATGCATTATTATTTCTATAGATGACCTTGTTTCCTTTCATGTTAGTTAATTCACTGAGCAAGTATCATCCAAAGTTAGTAAGTTTTTTTCCGAACTCAACCATTTAATGGGCTGTGAAATGCTGTATAAACTGGAAAACATCAATTAGTGCAGCTATTAACGATCAAGCCAGACTCATAAAACTAAGAAAAGAGACAATAACAATTTTAGCAACAATTAGCGTAACTTATGTTAACAAGTTACCAGGGTGTAAGATTAAACAGAGAAATAATCATCATGCCAAGTTTGGTTCATTCTTTCATGTCTTTTAAATGTGACTGCTAAATACCTTTAATGTGACATCATAACTGTTTCAAATGTGATCATGACCTTAGTCATACAACAAAATATAGGTCTTTTGAGTATGGTACTGTAATATCAGTGCAATGTGACAATGCATCAGTTGAATACAGCCTCCAGGGCTGTGAAGGCAGCTTGTGATAGAAGTAACAGACTTGACTGGACATAGCATTGCTCAAGCTTGTTATGTCGCACACAGATTAGCTTTAACTTTTAATTTTTAACAAAACAAAATTCTCTATTCTGGGGATATCATCACATAGCATATTTTATCTTCTTCAAACCTCTATCTGTTACTATCTGTTGTAAATGTAATCAGTAATTCAATATCTCTCACCTGGACGTCTTTGTGTCTGTCTTCACACTCAGCACCAGATCACTGATGCATACATCATCAGAGCCACAGTCTTTAGTGAAGGGGATCTGGTAATCATGACAAACACACACACACACACACACACACACACGTCATTGTAAATGCCTGTACAAATACCTCTGCACAATAACTGTTCAAATTCTATGTCTAAATCTAATAATAAAGATCGTTGACGACCAAATTTTTAAATGAAAGTAACACAGCTTGTCATACTGTAGCAGTCACTTACGAAGAACTCGGAAGCATTTGGAGAAAACTTATCGAGGACTGGATTCACATATGCATTCTGCTGCTCGATTTCTACTTTCAGACTGAGTGAATTAACAAAATCTGGCGTCTCCTGTTGAAGGAACATATACAGACAAATCAGGAAACTAATTTCAAAATAATCTATGCCTAAGGAAAAACAAATATGAAGTAATATCTTTCCAGGCCTTGTCATGTCAGTGTTCGGTAACACCACACAACTAGGACACTACTTTAGCCATTACCTGAACATAAACCTGGTAGTCTCGACACAGGGGCGTGGATGATATTTTTGCCTTTTCTGAGAGCAAGCGTTCATTGTTATTTGTAAACATTCCTCTTGATGTCACTCGAGAATCTCGCAAGTTAGCATCCAAAGTTAAAGTGTACGATATATCTGAGAAAAGAAAGAAATTCAGAAACAGGATAAGTGGCACATGTCTGTTTACAAAAGTTAGAGTAGTATTCTGTGGAATATTATTTTAAGTTAAAAAAAAAAAACTCTTAAGAAGTCTAATAGATTGTCAGATTTACCAATGGGCCCAACAGGGTTCTTAGGCCTGAATGCAGCACTGAAACAGAGGTGGGTGTTGAAACATACAAGTTTGCGTCCATTAATGTCACAGTCTTTGTTGAAAATGTTGATTTTATCAGGGCTGAAAGAAGCTTTAGTTGAGACAGATGCCACACCACGGGACCTGAAAAAACAAGTGCAAGTGCAAAATATTATCAAGAATGAACTAACTAAAATATAAACATACATGTATTTAGATCATTGTATATGGTTATTTACTTCACTTTTAATCACAGTGGTCTAACCCTAACCCTATGTTTTTTGTTCCCACATACTGTGCCTGTTTAACTCACCAGAGCTGCACCACTTTGCCATAGGCACCAATGGAGATATCGGGGATTGTATCATCATTTAAATCTTTTTCGCTATCTAGAGATCTTCCAAAATACTGCAATTGGGGATCCAGTTTGGAGCCAAGAATTCTCTAAAAAAGAAAAAAATATATCATTATTCATCACATCACATACATACACACATTACTGTCTATAAGATTTTGTTTCCTTCCACACCTGTGAGAACTCTTTATTTAATGTCTTCTTCTCCCCGTTGTAGATATAGATGACTCCTTTTTCTATGTCTTCAAGTGGTGCGCCGACTACAACATCACTGTAACCATCAAGGTCCAAGTCAGGAATGGCAGAGATTGCCATGCCAAAACGTGCATTCTCATTTGGGGGTGGACCGCTGAGGAATCCCTGCTCATTCAGAATACCCTTTGGATGATAAGATGGAAAAAATGTGTAACCAGTGAAGCAAAATATATTAAGTTCTAATTTTGAGAGAGCTGTAAATAAAATGTATTTTTAGTAGACCGGCTAATTTACAAAGTAAGGAGGGCAATTTTTAATTTTAGAAATGAAGTATATCAGCTTATTTTCTTACAGGACAACCACTTTTAATGCTAACCAGTGGTGACAGACTTTCTTAACCATGAAATGAAACATGCAGAACATCTCATCATCCACCATAAACTGTCTAACCCCTAACTGTAAAGATTTCTCTTCTTCGCTGTTGCTCAGTTAATGCATACCATAACATATAACCACAGAAGTGACAATTTGCTCATTTTTACCCTGGTGACAGAGAAGAGGTAGACTTTGCCTTCTTCTCTTCTCAGCTCGTTCATGAACATTGGTGCACCAACCAGTAGAAGATCTGTCACCCCGTCTTTATCCACATCCAGGGAGCACAGGACACTTCCAAAGTATGACCCAATCTAGGACAACAGTTGCTTGTTTACCGGTAAATAACTGTTTGCAAGGCTTAAAAAGTAAGCATTTGGTTCTTAGGCATAAATACCAAATACTCAGTACCTGTTTTCCTCTTGCTGAATCTATGATAGTAGATTTCTTCTGGGAATTGACAGTGTAAACAATGACTTGTCCAGAATGGTTGGAGCGAGGTGCACCAGCCACAAAGTACAGAGAAGACCCATCATTCATTGTGGTGACGGAATAACCTGGAAATGCCCAGAATGACAACAGGGTAAGTTATCATGCCTCAACAGCCACAACTAAATCAAAAAAGTTTTATTCTAGCTTACATCCTGTAGTATCTGCTGCTCTGATAAATTAATGAGCCTATAAACAGAGTGGAAACCAGTATCTATTTAAAAACACAGCAGATATTTACATCTATGCAGTTCTGCCTTATCTATTAACAATACAGCTGAAAGAATTACACAGATGATCATAGACAATGTACACGTACATTTCTATATTGTTTTATGCAACGATTTAAAGTAAAACAATTAAAATATATAGAGTTGGCCATTAAATACAGAACAGTAACGCCTACCCAGTAATGAGCTGTGGTTTCTGTCTTGAAGTGTTCCCTCAAAGGCAGAAGAAGGGAAAATGTCTACTTTTGACCCTGTTTGATGAACAACAGTGCCGCTCCATGCATAGGCTCCTACCGCCCCCAGCATCATCACATCCTTAAACAGCAGAGGTCAAATGTCAGTGAACAGTCTGAATAAAATTTCCCATTGAAAATAAAACAAGCGGTGGGAAAGGTCATTGCTTAAGATGGTCAGACAAATGGCAGCTTCCTATTTCCTTTCTCTGAAGTGGTTTTAGTTTGTACTGCATACTGTTAGCTATCATCCTCTGAGACTATTGTCACTTCATACCACATATTTTGATAGAAATCATTACTTGAGAGTATTTTGTCACAATTCTTTTCATAAAGAAAGAAACGTTCATAGTTTTATGGAACAAACAGTGGAGTATACGTTTGTATGTGGAGCACCCACAATACAGTATGTGGTGAATGCTTCTGAGTTTTTGCAAAGTCTGTCTCTGAAGTGTCAACAGTTTCACTGTATGTGTATTCTAGAGTAACAAAAGCAAAAGACAAAAAAATTAAGGACAATCTGATATTCTTCTGATATTCTTCTGATCATGATATTCTTTTGACATGTACCTTGAAAATTATCGTTGCTGTGATAAATGTTTAGTTTGTAAAGTTCTGTCTCTAAGTAATACAAATCCCTGTGCTATCTGATAAGCCCTCTTGACTTCCTCTATCATATCTGACACATGCCTACAGCAATACAAACATGTTTTTACTGTAGTGCTTTTGCAAGTTTTAGTGTAATAAACCGCAAAATAGGAAATTGTTGTGTCACAGTTAAAGGAAAAGCTTTTGAAGTGTACTGGGCAGGACTCTACCTGTTGACTGGCGTAGTGGGCACTGAATCCAACCTGGGACATCTCCATCTTAAAGCTATCACCGCCTTTTCCAGTACCTTGTTGGAATAGAGCAATGTGTTAACACCAAATTCGAAACCTGAGGATCACCTTTTATTTTTATCTCTCATGGGATCAAAACAGAAATGCTTGGATATATTTATCTGAAAAATGAATGAACATACAGTATAGTAAATTACTTATGCAACACAAACGGGAAAAAAATGTTCACCCTCTATGTTAAAGATGCGGTCGCCCAGTGTTCCAGCGATGGTGGAGAGGGCCGCCTCTTCAGACACATTGAAGAAGTACTTCTCTGTTGGTAAGCTAGCAATGGATTTAATTTCTTTTATTAGCTTTTCTGTGTCAATGTTGTTTCTAATATAATAACCCAAGACCTAGAAGAAAAACAGATAACAGACCAGTCAAAGCAAGATCAGAAGACAAAAGAAGAAGGAAAGCTATTAGCACATATCAGAAATGTGTGCAAGCATAAACGTGGTATCAGAATTTCACAATTTCACAATGAATAGGCAATATGTATCTTGCATTATACCATTCACATGTAAAACGATAACTGTTAAAGTAACATAACTATAATGACAACTTCCAGGAGAAGGTTAAATATTGCAAAAGAGTTAGTGATTAATGATAAACAACAGGCATAAGCAACCCCTTGGTCAAACCACACAGTGAAGTTGTGATTACAGTCATGCAATTCAAATATGGAAATACAAAAAGAGAGGCTCAAATCACACAGTTTATGGTTTATCTAATATTAGCTAATTAGCAGATTTTACTACTTAACAAACCAGACAAATATTTTTAAAACACCACCAGGTCCTCACTTACAGCAATACCAAAGCGGGTGATGCCTTGTTTCTCGCAAGCTGCAATGACGCCATCTCTCATATCGTTATCGTGAGACTCTCCATCAGTGACAACCACTAATACCTTTGCAGCACCTGGGCGCCCACCGCTTGCTCTACTGAAACCTGTCTGACTGTAGAGAAAAAGTATCTTCGTTAACTTTGTTAACTTCTTCATTAACTAAGCAAGCAATAAAATGTGACTGCCACTAATGTAAAACAAAATACACAAAAACATTAGGTAATAATATAACAAAGCAATCAAAACAACACTAATAATCATAAGCAATATAGCAAACACAATTAAATACACATTTACACTGGCATATATAAAGCTTAGTATTGCTACAACACCAACCTGGCAAATTGGATCGCATGGAAGGTATTGGTTGATGTACCATACACCTGTGTAATTTTGGATGCTGCCACAATCATCTGATCTCTAGTTTTAAACTTGTTCAGCTCGAATTCAACCCTCGGAACAACACCATACTGAATGACGCTGACCTATAATAAAAACAGATTATGTGAAGAAACACATCCTGAAGATCATACAATGCTTCATGTCTGTTTAAATTACCTGTGTGTTTTGGGGTCCAATGTTGAGCGCAGATATTAGCTTCTGGAGGAAATCAGTCATTGGAGGCCAAGGATAAATGCTGTTGGAGCCATCCAATACAATCACAATGTCCATGGGCCCTCCACATGCTAAAAAAGTCGTGAAGGGGGGGCACAATATGTTTTAGCAGCCATGATAAATTAAACTTGTGATATACTTTTTATGATATTTCACAAATGCCCACAGAAATGTAAACATTTTACTGCAGCTTTTGCAAGTTTGAGTAAATTTTTTGCAGACTTCAAATGTGCATGAGACATGTCATATCATAGTTAACCATCAGTGACTATTATCCATTTGTTAAATTCCAGTATCACATGCTTCCACAGCTACAAGCACAGACACTTTCTTTCTGGTAGGTTACAAACACTTGGTTTGAGAGTAGTGGGTGAAAAACAGAGCACTGCCAGGATACAAACTGGTGACAAAAATAAATTGTCTTACTAAGGTGCTGGGTCACCGAGCAGCCTTAATGCACCTTGGCATTTATTTGACAAATCTATGAAACACTATTCTTAATTATCTATCTAATAGATAGTTAACTACACATTTAAAAGTATAAATAATTACGTAAAAATAATTCTTACTCTGAACAGCAGGAGAGAAGGCCGGAAGAGGCTGAAAGAGGGGGTTCATTTTTGCACATATTCCTGGGTAGAAGTCCTGACTGCCGCACAGCTGTCCCCAAAGAGGACCACACATCTGTATCAGATAATCACACAGAATCAGAGAAGAGACTTCTGAGAGAAGAGTTTGTCACTGCCCTCCAAAGGTCCTATTAAGCTCTTATGTGTCTGTCTTAAGTGTCTAGTGTATTTGATAGGGATTGATAAAAAAAGCAATCCTGCAATGCCATTCATTGAGTGTTTTTTTTTATTTAACTCCTTGCCTGGCACTGCTTCCTGTTACAGCAATTAGTTTAGCAAAACCACTTCCTTCTGTCCAAAAATATCTATGTAAATTTCAAAGAACAAAAGAGGAAACAACTTTGTTGCCATGCTGTGCTGTACCATCTAAGTGTGTTCATCTTGTAATTACATACAGCATAGTATTTATATACATATATACAAACACACATACCATCAAATCGCTGAGTGTCGGCATCCGGATAAGAGTCAAACCCAGGGACATGTTGATGTTGACATTTTTAACAGCTGGGATACTGAGAGAATCTGAGAATCACATAAAACATTATATTAAAGTTTGGATAATAGTTGCTAAATCTAGAATTTATACAATGTGTACAATTATCAATAAGCATCTGCAGACATCCTGGATGTTTTGAGATAGAGCATCTACACGGCTAATGTTTGATAGAGATAGTTTAATGGTAAACAACAAAACACAAAACCTTACCTTGAAGCATGAGTTTGTCACAGGTGTTTCTGGAACCAGAGACTGGACACTTGTAAATATCCCCTTTCCTGTTTTGACTGTAACCACTCCATGGAGCACCAACCAGGAGCCTGTGGAAAACAACAATATTCATCTCTTCTCCACTCTCACAAACACCCACTGTGAGAGGCATGTCTAAATGATTTTGTGTACAGCCAGCTGAAAATGCTGTAGTTGTCTTGTCCAACGTTTTTGAAGCTGCAAATTGTTCCTTGATAACTGAGTTATCTAAGAATGTGAATATGTTATTATATAAAAAAATAAGAGCAATTCATGCAAACATGCAACACATTTCACTTCAGTTTTCTTGGGTGAGTTATAACATGCAAGCTATAAGTCTGTATCATTTTAAGTCTCAGCGGTCTTGTCATGAGCAAGCAGCAACAAGTCGGTCACGTTATTATTTTGTCATTCCTATCTTCATTCAAGAAGAAAGCTAACAAGATTCTGCAGGTTCATACTGGAAATATCCTCATCAAACCCATTTCATTCATGCATCACACATTCTGCTGGTTGTTCTTCAACTGAAGCTGTGTAGTTTCAGATTTAGATTTAGTCATTTCTCAAATTCTATAACCGCCAGTAAGTCCCAGTGCTGCAATGAGGTTGACTGAAAGAAGTATATACATCAGTATATATGGGCTGGACCACAAATTCTTCACAACTTCAAGACTTTGTTATTTTTTGCAGTGTTAAATAAGGGACATTACGTGGGATGCATCATTCTTCTTTGTTAGTTAGAGGACAGGAAACAGGATGCACTACTGCTGCTTTTTCATTGGTGGCATATAAAGTGCAGTCAGCAACCACTATGAGATAGAGGCTAGAAGACTAGTAAGCAAGGTAAACGGCACACTCCTCCAGACAGTGAGTATTTCTCTAAGACTGTGACTCAGAGTGTTCAACATCCAGACGTCTCTGAGCAGGTCAGTTAATGTTTAGCTACGTGTCACAAATGGGTGGGGCAAAATTTAAAAGGCACTAAGCACTGGAGATTTGGTTTGGTAGAAAATTGCTTATATATGAACTAGTAGAGTATTTAAAAAGTGTTGCAAAAGAAAAAAATCAGTGTGGCTCAAAGACCAACCAACACCCCTACTGCATTTAACCACATAAAACGTACACAGATTTCATTTTAAACATTCTCACGTCACAGGTTTGGTTCAAGAGTATGACATCTAAGTCAACAGCACAGTCCAGTGATGGTTGTTTAACAATGTGAAGAGCACTTACAGTCCACTGAATACCGTAGAACTACTCACAACCTGCATGGAGATGGAGATCCATACAGCAATAGGTCATCAAGAGGCAAAGAGAGACTCAGTACAATTACAGTTGATGTGCTTGCACAGCCTTAAGCTTCTAGAGCATCTTTACAATCAGGCTCATAGATTTACTAAAACTGCTTAAAGTGTTAAGTCAGCATGGATCAAGACTGAGCCCTGTAAAACATGTCCGGCACCTTGCTGAATCTGAAAATTGTCCGTTCTCATGTACAGACTTGTACTAATGAGGTGTATCTACTAAATGTGTCTCTGCACCTTGTTTGCTTTATAATGCTCTGTGTGGATGTTGATCTTTCTCACCTTTATTGCAGTTTCAAAGAACGAAATTAATTATTAACTGGACGCCACTTTAAAGCTCTAGAATATGGATAAGACACTATTTGTGATGGAAACAGATAAAGGCAGTGCAGTCTAGGACTTAAACATGGTTATAGACCATAATGAGCTTTACAGATAATATCTTCAAACTTACACTGTAACACTTGTCAAGAAAATATCTTTCTGAACATCTACAAGTGATGACTTAAATTCATACCATTGGCCTTCATGATTTGCTGCTTGTAAGACTGTGTAGCCAAACTCTTCTGACGCTAGTCCACTGAAAATCTTGGCACCTGCAGTGCCCACATTGAAGGACTGTGATTGCCAGACTCTGTCAGCTGGAGGAGAAAAATGAAAAAGTCTAAGTTCATAGCAGCAACATAAGAAAACCACACAGTTGTATTTTCTTGTAATAAAGAGTCAATGAAACCAGATACAACTACTAAACCTTACTTATACTTTAAACATTACAAATTAAATTATTATTTTACATTTCCGTACTTGTGCATCATAAGGCTCTGAAGAAAAATGTCATAATGACATTTTACCCTGTGGAAGAGGTTTGCTATGCAGCAGCAATGTCAGCCATATTAACTTCCTTCCTTGGGGCTGGTGGTTGGTCTTTGTGGTTGAATGATGTATGTGTCTAATGTATGTATATGTTTGACGCAGGCAGAGGACTGAAAGAGCATCACAGAGTGGTCACATTATTTATGTGAGTGTTGTGTGAAGATTGAAGCAGCAGACTTCGCTTGTGCGTTTATCCATAGACACAATCCAATTTCAAACACAGCCATCTGAACGCCCTCAGGACATGGAATTTGCTTTTCTGCCAATGAGTTTTTATGCACTATCAGACCCGCAAGCCCATACAGGCTATCACTCTGCCTTCCCCTCAATCAGCAGGCAGAGGAATGTGGATGGGTACAGAGCAGACCCTCCCGAGTACAGAGCCCTGCCACGCCTGTTTACCTGCAGCACAAAGTAGCACTCTGCAATACTCCTGGGACTCAAACCCATAATGTATTAATATTTCCTTTCAGTCCAGGCTGCTGCTTCAACGTTTCCACGGGTTATGGAGCAGACAAAGAGGAACACAAATACTGTGAATTTTTTCCCCAAAGTCATATGATGCACAGCATTAGAACAAATCTGGTTTTATTTAGGCTGTTCCAGGTGGAGTGACTATGGATCATACAGCACATTTGACAGCAGATGAAAGAAAAGCTGCAGGATGATGTGAAATCTAATTCAAAACAAACGCACCACTAGATTCGTACTGTACTGAGCGTCCACTCATCTGCCGTTTTTCAGACACGTGGAAAGTGTGTGAAAGCTTCTAACAAACATTTAAAAGCTATAACGAAAGAAAAACATATACAAATATAAAAACGTCGGTATTCGTGGCGAAAATGTCTGTATGTTTCTACTCTTTGGGTGCGAGCATGGAGTCGCAAAAGGGAAACAAGTTCAGAAAAAGTTTACTACTTACCAGTGACTATTAAAAGAAATGAGATATTCCACCAGAAGAAACCCATAGCCGTCTTTATTCCGTGCGTATGAGGAGATTAAATGAAGCCGCCGCACTTGTCAAAGTTGGGAGTTTAGAGAGGCGCGTCAGCCGTGACGCACCAAGCAATCGTCTCTAAATAAGGAGCTCTTCCTCTTACCTGGTGGTGTTCTGAGGTAATGTTAACCCCCAGTGTTGTGAAAGGATGTGAGCTGTGTCATAAAGTCCGAGCGGGACGAGCCAGCGGGACATGCATTAGAGCTACACGTGCAGCTACAGTGACACAGAATATCTGACAAATAGTCTCATACAGAAAACCTCAAAAGAAAAATACCTGCTATCGCATGGTTTAGAAAGTAAAAGGTGAAATATTAAAAACGAATCTAAGTTCTAATGAAAGCAAACACTGTCATTGTTCAAAACAAGTCCGCGCTCATCAGTTTTAATTTAAATCTCTTTTAATCATCATTCCAGAGCCACATCATGCGTGGACAAACACTTAAATCAAAATATGTCAAATAAAAAAAATACACATCACCAATTAACAGCTAACAGTTTGAGACTTGTCTCATGTCTCCTCATACTGAACCCTGTAATTTCTGTGTTTACAACACACTGCAGAGCGGAGAGGAATGGCTGGGAGAAGAAAATCTTAAGAGGTTTACAATATCAAAAACCTATAAAGTGAGGCCCAAACAATAGGAAGTCTTTTCCCTCTACTGGAAAACAATTATGTAACATTTCATTGGGACATGTGTCACAGAGTTAAAAGACATTTAATTTTCAATGAGTGGTTTCATTCCACAATGCTGTTTTGGAAACAACGTTTGCTGGTGTTTGTTGCTCAACACCCGGGGGGATAGTTACATCCCCTTATTCCATAGTATTTCATGAGCAAGTCGCTCCAGATGTAAGTATTCATTTTAGTAATTTTAACGGGAATCTCACTGGTATCACACGTAGAGCTCAGTTTATAAGTCATCAGCAGTTTAACTCAGCCTCTGAAGTGTCTTCTGGGAGTCTGGAGGAAGAGGAAATGACCCTGATGACATCATGTTGATTACAGATTTCTTTTTTCACAGAAAGCCTGCATTGTGAGCTCAGATGGGGGAATTTCAAAGATGTGCGCTCCTTACCAGAGACACAGCACCAAATGAAGAATCTGCTTTTGCTGCAAAATGGGAATATGCTCAAGAGCAGCTCAGTAATGGTAAGGGG
>JAUYWH010000027.1:17584495-17646770 GCA_034779795.1 Ctenopoma multispine | reverse complement strand
AACCTGGAGGATATATTTGTGGCCACTAGCCAACTTAACTCAGATTGATAAAGTTCTGTGGATGCAGAACGAAACGTATCTACTTGGAAGAAAGAAGTCCAGTTGCCATGACTCAATCTTCAGACGACTCTGAATGATGTTACATGCTTCTGATGACCGCTGGCAATGATGGCAGAACCCTCAACAAATATTTCCAGCATCTCAAATGCAGAAGCATGGTTTGTAAATCTAAAGTTACCTTAAGCATGCATATCAGTTGCATACAAAAGACCATATTGATATACACACCTGCTGCAGGTGGCATCTAGTAAAATAGTTTCTATTCTTTGGATCAACTCTTCCATGTGTGATTGTCCCCTCTCTTTCCACGCATCATCCAGAACAGAGCCCGTTAGCTGCAAATTCAAAACACATTACCTCATTACCTCCCTAAATAACGAAGTGCGTGGAAAGCTTGCAATGCAAATATGTTAATGTATTTAATTGAGACTAAACCTTAAGCAGTTTGACAGCACAGATGAGGTTTGCATCCACAGGACTCGAGAACAGACTCTTCATCAGGTCATACAAAGCACCGAGAAGGATGTGCGCTCTTTCTGGAGGTCCTTTACTACTCTTTATCTAGATAAACAAAATCAGCTAGACATAAAAAGTCAGCAAATGACTGATGACACAAAGTGCACTAAAACAAGTTGATGTATAAAATGTATACAGTTTGGTCTGTCATGAAGGAACAACTGTCTATCAAAAAAGCAAGCACACTAGCAGGGTCCCTGAAAAAAGTCACTACCTGTAGTAAGCACTCTAGGGTGAAAACGGTAATTATCGTATTGAAAAAAAGTAAATATTGTGCTGTTTATTAATATTTTTTAATAAATGTATCCACATAACTTCATGAATGATAATGATCAAAGAAAACCTTACATATACCCAAAAGTTAGCAAAGAGGATAGAATGTCTTACCTCCAGGTTAAGATAGAGCTCTCCAAGAAACAGCACAAAGGAGTGGAATTTCTTCTGGGTCTCCAGTTCTCCTTTAACAGCTACATCCTTTTGTTCAAACTCTGTTCGACATCTACAGAAGAAAAGATTCTCCTTTTTTAGAGGTAATCTTACTTTGTATTCTAATCTAATTATAGTATAAGTATCCCTCTAAAACAAAAATATTTTTTGCTTCTCATACTAATTGTGTTATCAGTATTTTTTTTCCCTTATTCTATGCATCATCTAATAAAAAATACATCATGTTTTAACAATAAAATATAAAAAAAGAACATAGGATTTTTGTCATATAACTTTGTCTACCTCTGAAATTAATCAACATTAAATTAAATAAAAACAGAGATAAAATCACCTTTTCAGGAGCAGCTGACGAAAATTGCCACTTGGTGGGCTGATACAGAGGTGATGAGACAGGTAGTTACAGAGTCTGGCACCCGTGTAAGCAAAATTTTGAATGGCAGTAGACTGCAATGAAAACAAAACTTATACTCAGTAAGTTAACATATGACTAAGTTGTATTTCAACAGGTCTGTTTCTATTATTTAATATACATACAAAAAGTACATTGAGAAGTGTAAATGTCCATACCTGTGTGAAGATCAGTTCTACCAACTCTTGCAACAACTCTTCAGTAGTAACCCAGGAATTGAGCATGCAAGTTATGTATTCAACATCTGTGTCAAAGGAGCCTGGCGAGGAGCTCAGATGGACAAGAAAATCTTTGACCATATCAGCCAAGGTTGCTTCACCATAATAATTTTCGCTGTCATCGTAAACTGGGTCCTACACAAAAATCAAAACATGAAGATCTAATTACATAAACCAATAGCAAATTGTCATGATAATGCAAAACTGTTTGTAACCGAGTCTTAAATTAATGATGTTACACAGGACACTGAAAGCATGTGTGGAATAGATACACCACTACCCTCCACTATCTCTGTAAGAGTTTTCAACAGGGAAGGAAAATATATAATGAAAAGAAAGAAAATTAATGGAAGCTCCCCCACACTTGCACCGTTACAGTTTTCAGTCTCTCCCTATTCTAAAGCACTTGCACAAAATAAACAATTTGAGTTTCACCTATATGTGCAGCATCTCTCTATCTAGAAGATAATCCTAGCATTATATGGACTAGGAAATGTCTATACACACCTATGTGAAAATGTATCAAGAGCTCAATTAGAAGCTGCAGCAACAAGTTAGTATTATTTGTGCTATAGCCATTGCCAGTAGATGTCACTAGTGACTGTGGTGTGAAATGTAGCTTTGAGTAAAAGTTGTAGTGATACAATTAAGTGCAAGGCCTTGATGCTTCAGGAGCCCCCCATTTTGCCTAGTGAGTTATAATTACACTAAGTTTGGACACACATAGGAATGACCATGTTTTTCATGAAAAGATACGTCTTCAGTTGTGTTACCATCATTGCACATGGTTTTTTCTATTGACCAGTTATCTTTTTAAATTAATAAATTAGCATTAGCAAACATAACATGCTATTGGAAGACAGCACTAATGTTTGCTGGATTTAGGCCTCTATATATTTATTTAAATATTCGTTTTAAAAAACAGTTGTTTTCAGCTACATCATTTACAATACGAACAATGTCTACACGTTTATTCTGAACAATTTCATGTTGTGGAATCTGCTTTTCCTTCACAAACATGGTCATTTCTATGTGTTTTCAAACTTTTGACTGGTAGTGTATATGATATTGTGATCTTTATGAAAGATACTTAGTAACAATCATACTCGAAAAATAACAACAGGAGCAAACTGTAACACTGCCATATAATGCTAAAAGTACTTAAACAGGAGCAACAGTATCAGTTTTAATGTAGAGATGGTGTAAAAATTCCTCTTACGTCATATAAGGGGAATCCAGAAGGGACAAACTCTCGAGCACTGGCTGAAAGCTTTGATGACTTCACCAAGGCATCCACATCATTACTTCCTCTAAAGGCAGATCTACTGTTGGCATTTGCATTTTGTTGGGATTTGTTTTGTCGGTTGACATCTGAAAAAAAGAAGAAATCAAAAAAGTAATTTATTTTTCTAAAACTCGAGAACTATATGGACTCTTAAACCAGTCCCACACCGATACTGTTAACAGGATCAGCTCCATGCTGGCTGTAGTTCTTAATATTTTACATATACAATAATAAAAACAGTTCAAAAAACATTATTGGGTACTCAAAGACACAGTCAACACACTGCAGACTTAACATTATACAATACTACAAAGAAATGTCCTATGGTGCTTATAAAGTACAGTCAACACGTGAAAATAATGAGTGCAAGGCAGCAATACAGGACTTTCTATACACTATGCAATTTCATGCAAGACTGATGTTGGTAAGTGTGTGTGTGTGTGTGTGTGTGCGCGCATCTGCCCCTCAATTCCACATCATATTCGTAGACTGCAATTGCTAATAAAGAAACGTCTACATGAATACACACAAGCTGTGCCACCCACGAGTGGTGGCAGAAATGCACCTTCAACTCTCAGATTCATCATTTAACTCATTCGACAGGGGGAGATTAGATGGTTTAATAATAAAACCAAGTATGTAATTTTTGTCATAAGTTTTCCTGGCATTTTTCTTGCTTTATATTTATCAAAACCAACAGTGTTAGATATTTTCCACCGTTTTCCCACAACATAACCCCAGCAATTTGATATGAAGAATGAAAACTGATTCGTTCTTTTTGCTCTGAGTTGCCTAAATAACATAACGATGGTTAGCAAAGTTTAGCTATGTAAACTCAGGTGTTGGGTGAGTAATATAGCTTTAACTTATCTGTATTTAACGACGTGACATCCGAGTGGAAGCTTTTTTTAGCTGCTGCATTAACGCTAAGTTACCTGACATGAAATAACAATCCAACAGGTGCATATCGCAGCGACAAAATGCAAAGGTTAGCTAACATTAATGGCGTTTAGCAGCTAGCTAATGACAGCTCCAGATTTAAACCAGGTCAGACGAATAACACCCCATGCTACTTAGGGGGACAGTTTTATAGCTATTTTTACATTCAGACAAACACCGTTTTAGCTTTCAGTGGCCATATCAGTGAGTGACATTTCTAGAAAACGAATCTGAAACTAGCTAATCTGTTTGCTAACTTAACGTTAGCTCAGTTAACTTCACTTTAGCTTTATGACAACTCCCTACCTCCAGCAACCACGTCGTTTGCCGTGCTAATGCTGTTCTCGGCATAAGGCGGAGAGGTTCGTGGCTGCCTCAGCGGCTCCCTTTGGTTGAAGAGCATAGTTTGGCTGTCACCGTCACCGGTGGTATCCAGGACCGCGGGGTCTGCTGTCAGACTGCGTGTTCTCCCTGCACCAGGAGCTCGGTCGAAATTCTCGCTCATGACCGCTCGTTCGTCAGCCGCGACTCTCAAAACACCATCTGCAAAAGGCGATTGAATGCTGTTCACGGCACCAATTGCTTTTTTTCTTTTGCGTATTGGCAAATGCTTGTGTTTTATCACAGCAAACACGCCCTATCTCTCTTTCATGGTGGCTTATTCTCGAAAGCCTAGTATCACAGTATATACACAACTATCCACTGTCCACTTCCTTTAACAACAAACTCGTTGTCACTGATTATTCGTGACAATATTTCACATCAAAAACAAACCTATCTCCCCCTGGTGGCCTGGAGGTGAAGCTTAGCCACAGCCACGAAGTAGAGTACAGCAGGTTTTTTTTAGTATTAACTAAAGTATTTTGGACATAGTTGAAAATGTTCTGTTCAATATTTGCTTTATTTCCTCACTATATTTTTCAGTTATAACCCAGAATTTCCTAATTTTCCATATGTCCTTTGTAAATTTTACTTGTATGCGTTGTATTGGGTCATAATATGGTGATACTGATACTGTTCCTGTGAAGTATGTTGTCATAAAATTGTGGCAGTTCAGTTGTTTACATAAATAATAACATGCTATGAACATTTCTATACGCATATCATGGTATTAATATGTAAATGTATGCATATAGAAATGTGCATATTCAATTGTAGGTATTCATAAGTCAAATACGTTTTAGTGGATGAGGATTTCTCCATCCAGATTCATTCTTCTCATTTAAGATTTATTGTAGAAAGAGCGCAAAGATTAAGATTTCATATATTCTATAAAAGCAGATTCAAGCTAATGTAAGCTGAAAGGTATCAAAACCCTACGTGTGTAAATGATACCTCTGTGAGATATATATGTGTGTGTGAGTGCTAAATCTAACTATTGTAAGACTGTTTATGACAGGTATTTTATAATGATTTAAACTTTGTGTAAAATGCAGAGTAGTAAAAACTACATTTCTTTTTTAAATGTAGTGGAATGGCACTTTTTGTGAACATTTGGTTAGGATTTAGGAGATCCTGAATTCATAAGTCCCAGCAAAACCCCAGCCCTCTATGACAAATCTATTCACATGATATTTATTAATTCAACAGTTTGGCAATAATCATCTCTTTCATGAGCTGTATAAGTGCTGATTCAAAAAACTTTAGTTTAACTTTCACTTTCAGGCAGAGTCACAATTAGAGAAAAATATTTGTCTCTTCTTTACTTAAACAGTTTAAACTGTGGCCTAAACTGCCAGAAACAACACTGAGGACATGACCTCAGTGTCAAGCTAGTGCCTTGTTTGGTGGTTTAGCTGGTGGCTGTCTGCACAACGCGAGGACGTAATGATGAACCTGTCCAAGAGTGTGTGTGGTTCAGTGCGTTAAATAACCTCATATTCTTTTAAGGTATAAAGCACTAAAGGCTGGATAATTACATTTATCTATTCCAGAGAAGATTGTGGACCTGTGCAACCCCCTCAGAAGTGCCTCTCTCAGTAGCTGCCCACTACAGACATGTGTTACACCAGACTTCTCAGTGTAAGTATTCATTAGTTGTTTTAGCCTCAAGTCATTTTCCACTTGTTTCCCAAAGCTGGATCACATTATGCCACAGAGAATTCCCGTGCCAGAAATCCAGAGACCCACTCTGATAAAAGATTACTGCCCTTTTTTTCTGTTATTGCTTTTTTTCCTTCCATCCCAGCATCTTGGAGGGAGTTCAGACATTCACAAATTTCAGGAATGCACAGGATGACAACGTTAGGTGAATACTAATCACTACAGGTTTTAGAAGCAAAGAGCATGCCCATGGCCCAGATTACATCCCTGGTGACTTAATTGCTGTGTCATTCAATTACATAAAAATGCAAGGCTACTGTATATGGTATATATGATGCTATATATGATGCCCTCTCCTCACCTTCCTAATCTTTGGGCCTAGACAATGTTGATCTCATGCACTGTTGTCTCAAAGATGCAGCAGCAACAGCACATTGCACAATCACTTGAGAGAGCAGTTGTGGTGCAGCACACTGCAGCATTCCTCAGCATTAATAATTTGCCACAGTTCTTCCTTCAACAGCCATTAAAGGAGAATATACTAGCAAAGTGTTTCTGTCCTTCAGAAACCAATAGTTACAATTGCTTTTGTTATTTAAAATCCTTTTAATCTGGAGGCACAGTGACAGAGTAACTTGGATGAAAATGGGATTGGAGACACCGGGCTATAGCCTGTTGCAGACCTCCTCTCACCTTTCTGTCTTCCTCTTCTCTCCCAATTTGTCAGGCCTGTTTTGAGATAGATGTTCAGAGAGGCGGGATAAGAGAACATGAGGTCCGGAAGCCTGTGGTGTTAATGTTCTCCCTATGGTCTTTTGATCTGGCATCAAGACAGCTGTCATTGATTAGTGAGCTTGTAGATGATTACTGAGGGAAGTGGGTGTTCAGATGCAGGTCATATCTCTTCCCCCATTCACATTTCTTCCTGCACACAAGTTTAGATGCTCTTCCCAAGGAACTCCAGAAACCTATAGACCGTAGTAATGCAAACCAACACCACAGTGCTGTTTTTATTTTTTTCCTGATATTATCAGCAGGTGTTTTAGAAGCAATCTTTACTAGCCCTCCTGTAACTGGGGAATGTTGCAGCTCTGCAGTAGTGGAGTGAGATTAGGAAATAATGTCAGCATCTACAGGCCATACCAGGGAAGTTAACTCCCTCCCATTTTGTTGTGGTTGGTCTTGTATGTTTCCAGTTTGTTTGGGAACTAATCATTAGTGCAATGGTTGCCACATGGTCTGTGTGGCTTGCATGCCTTTTGTCTTTTCCTAACTCTAGATAAGAATAGATTTACCATGACCTGAATGTTCACAATGTTTTCTTGCTACTTGTGCCATTTTCTTGAAGTTCCCCATCAGCAAACTAAGTCCTTGATGCATGGAGGAAGAAAGACCACTACATTGCAGAGGAGAAATTAGTAATTTTATTTTCACATAGTTCCTATAAAAAGTAAAGAATGTGAAGGAATGCTGTCTTTGTAAGTGTTCCCCTCAAGTTAAATATTTCACAAAATAAATAAGTCATTACAATAACATCAAAACACAGTGGTTAAGTATCAAACATTTGCTTTAAATGTGGTATCCTCTATTATTTAATCTGTCATGATAAACTGACCGATCAGTTTCCTCATCTTGCTGCAATTATTTCTATCAATCCCCTTTATGCCTCACAGGAAAATATGGATCATAAATAACATCATACTCCTGCATCTACAGTTTGCTGTAGAACTGGGACAGTTTTAGCTGGGACAATATATTTTGTGTTTTCCACATTATTTCAGTTGCAAACTGTTTGGCACAGAAAAAAGGAGAAATATTGCATCTCTGTGCCACAGATACTACCTCCTCCCATCTAATGAACACAATCTCTATCAAAGTCAGAAGCAGAGACCATATTTTTGTGTAACAGTGTTAGTGCCTTGTGTCCAAATCAGCAATTTATCAGTGGAGTCTTGATTTTACAGCTTTTCTGCATTGAAAACGTCTCTGTCCAGTGCCGCATATTCTCCTTCTCCTGTGGAGTTCACCAGTTCACACCAAAATTGGAAGGAAGTGGGTAGCTGTGTTCTTTCTGCGGGTTTTCTTCCCTTTCAGTGGCTTCCCATGGACGTTTAGACCGACAAACATCTGTCGCTTCTTGTTCTTCCACTTGGCTGATGCATATGTGTTGTAGCCATTCTCCTCAATCCGCTCCTTCAGGGTGCAGTCAACTCCAAACTCCCTCTGAAAATAACAACAGGTATCAACTCAATCTACAGTGAATGTTCTGCACTTGTGCAGAAAGCAGTGTACAATGATTGTGATTATTAATGTCAACTGGATGTGATTCAGACTTAAGCCAGCAGCTATAAGATAAGGCTTCCTTTGAAGGACAGAACAATCTAACACTATCTCTCTGTCTAGATTATCCAGATTGACCTCTGACTTGAATACTAACCGCTCCGTACAGCTCTCCCTTCCTGCTGATAGCCAGATAGTAGTTGCTGTTCAGCCCTTTGATGGCAACCACTCCAACGTCCACCGATGTGATCTCCAAAATACCTAGGATTCAGCAAAGAGAAGGTCATATCAAAATTAGTCAACATTCACAAAACGTATAAAACCTCCTGTGTCCTGTAAATATAATGATTTCTTAAGTATTTGTCTCTCGTAGTTGGAACAGACCAACAGAGAGAGACGAGTCTAAAAGTCAACAGACAGAGGAAGTAGAGGTGATACAGTGATTTCCTGACTAATAGTTGCTATAGATAAGAGTGTGGAACAATTAACACTTTGGCAGCAGTCATGGGCCAACTGCTCGAGGGTCTCAATACATAAATCCATAATTATTTACAGACATCAATATAAGCATCATAAATAGCAACATACTGCATTCTCATTTCAGGACATTTACATGTGGGAACACATAGTGTGGGAACTGTACATTGCACATTTATCATTTCAGTGATATTATAAAGTGAATTTACAGCTTACACCTGTGTAATAGATTCCAGCTGCACAGGCTGTTTAGACTGAAAATTAATAGGTGGATACCGCTGAGAGTTTCAGGTTGTTTATATTCTATTTGGTATTCAGGTTCCAAGTCCCTATACAAATAATTCAAGTCGCTCATATGGGCTAATTTATACTCCATTTAACAAGGTCAGACCTTTGCTGCAGACAGCTGTGGTTATTTGTGTGGTCTCAGCATCAGAAGTCAGATAAATATAACAGAAGATGGGTCCTTTGACCATAGAACCCACTTGTCTTGTCTTATGCTGGTGTGTGTGCATGTGAGCCCCCACTTCCCATGGCACGTTTGATTTTATCCCTCCCTCTCTGACTTCCTTTTCCCACTTCCTGTTAGCTGTCGTGATTTTATCCAGATAAGCACACATATGTGTATACACACACATACACAAATACAGACACACACACTTCAGTGTGGGGGTGTGAACTCCAAGACTCGACGACATCCTTTGATCAGAGGAGCAGCCCCTCCTCTGTCTGCTGACTGTTTGTGTGGCAGCCTGCCTTACTGTCAGACCCACTCTCCGGTAGCTGGGGGGCCTCTGAAGCTGCCTCTGAAGAGTGGACAGTGGAGAGTGCAGGTGTCCCCCTAAAGAACAATCCCTCTCTTAAAAATACAGCAGCTTCTCTCCTCATCCATGATGTCTTGACTGTATCAGTTTCCAGTTCAAACAGTGGCACCTTGGGGCAGTGAGGTCTGAATCGCCAAGGCGGTGGTGGGGACTGTGACACAACGGCCATTAAAGATCTGAGAGGAACTGGTTTCTGTATGAGATCGGGTGTCAGGTATGGAGTGAGGATGTAAGACAATCTATGGCAGTCTCTGGCTGCTCTGTAAACATGGGAGGGATGAAAGGAAGGAGAACAGAGGAGGACAGAGGAGCCATGACAGTGAGACTGGGGGTGGAGAGAGGATTAGAAAGGCTGTAATGATCACTGATCAAAGTCAGCCACCGGAGGCAGGGGCGAGACAGGTTGTATATACACACACACATGGATTAATGCTCTCACATACAAACATACACACTCTGTTAATGTTGTAGCAGGTGAATGTGCACTTGTACATAACGTGCAAGCTCCAA
The DNA here is from genome assembly GCA_034779795.1 of Ctenopoma multispine. Lineage (NCBI taxonomy): Eukaryota > Metazoa > Chordata > Actinopteri > Anabantiformes > Anabantidae > Ctenopoma > Ctenopoma multispine. The sequence goes on along the minus strand of JAUYWH010000027.1, from coordinate 17,636,762 downwards.
CCTGGCTGTGAAAGTATAAAACCTCCCTTCACTGTTCTCTGCTTTAGTGCTTAGCTTGTTCCAGAGGTGGAGAATAATGAGCTTACAGCTGCAAACGTATCAGAAAATATGCTCTTCATTGAGCTTTTTCCACAACACAACATTCAGCCTTAAATATGACAACAGTGCTTTTTATGGGGTCAATTTTACAAACCCCGTTTGAAAAAGGTTGCCTAAAGTGAGGCAGCCAGGTCCAGCTGTTTACGTTTGGAGACAGCAGATTTTCTTTTGCATGCTGGTTGCTTTTTCCTAATGTGTGGCTTATTTGATACGCTCTGCTTGGAGTTACAACAGTAAATGGTGCGTTGTTTGTGGAATGGAGGTACACAATGCCAGCGAGAAAGGTGGTTTTTCCACAGTAGGATGCCAAAAAGCATGTGCTCTGCAGCTTGTTTTGTTATTCTTTCTCACTCTTACTATGTTCAGGTCTGCAGAAAATCACATTTGGCCACATAAGTTATGTAAATTTACACTAGTATTGTTCCAGTGCAGAAAAAGTTAGTGGAGTAATGTGTAAATCACATGTAATGATAACACTTAATAAGGACCACGGTGTGTGTATTTATATAGAAAGGTGTATCCAACCCTTTCACAACCTCAGAAGAAAGCTATACATCTCTCTCCTTAAACCTCCATAAGAGCACCATCTGTTTTTTTTCCCCCGCAAAAAGGCCACTGCTTTGATTAAAAGAGATGAATGTGCGCAAAGACACACACTTAGATACACAATGATATAGTACACTATATATACACACTTGTTTGAGCCATGTCAAGAAGCATCGTGCACACATGGTCTGGCTCCTACGGCACAGAAACATGCTGGCCCAATACACGCGCACACACACACACACACACAATCTTGACAAGCTCACCCTCTCACACCAACACAGCCGTGGATAATTACCAACTTTTTTTGACCGCCAAGCCTGAGTCTTATTTAGCAATATGTCACTAGTCACTCAGAACTGCGAGTGTGTCTATAAATTTACACGAACTCAGCTGTGAATCATTGATATTTTAATTATGCACTTCTGCCCATGTAGATAACTGCCTAACCGACTTTAACATTATCTACCTCCCTTTCTCTGCTTCTTTGTAACCTCAGCACAGGCTCCCAGTGGGTTGGAAAGCCATGTGGGACAGTTTTGCGCTGGCATCCCCATAAATCTGTGGGAGGCTGGATACTGGTTCTTTAACAGACAGTGAGCTGGGTCCTCGCAGGGCCACAGGCAGCACCCAAAACCAAAGCCTCCAGATCCCATAGACCTCTTAGACTGAATCCAGTGGGTCTTTGCCTTCTAATGTCTGTTACAAAAAATCATATTTTGTCACTTCAAGGAACCATGAATGATCTACAAAGGATGACAGTCCTGGGATTATGTCTAGCCCCAGGGGTCAGTGCAAAGACTAAAGCTGCTGTTGTGTAGTATCCTTTACCATGTGAACCTGATACAAGGGTACATAATCCACACACAGTGTCCCCAGACCCCCTCAGGTCACAGCTTTTTGATGGCACCACCATTGATACTGAAGACAAACGGCTTTGATGTGGCAACAATTACATTCAGCCATGTCATTCATGAACTTGTACCTCTGGAGAGTCTCTCTTTCACCTCCCTCCCTGATGCTCAGTTCATGGTCTCAACTCAAACTGATATAAAAAAAAAAGGCTACACACTCCGGAAAATATGAAATTCTAAGTGAAAAAAAGAAAAGCATCTTCCAAACATTTGTAAACTTTAGTGTGAATCCACACACCACTGTGACTGCATGAAGCGTCATTACTCCTCCTCACTATCTAAAATCAACTCCTAACACGGGAGACGTAAAAAATCGCGTATGTCAGTAAAAAAAGTTACATATGTCAAGAACTTGTCAAAGCAAATATCTCCCCTCACTACTTTGACTGAATGTGTGTTTCAGCTTAGCAAAAAGTCACATAAACCTCCACATACACCGATCATGAAGTTGGGGAACAGTGAGAAAGAGCATGTGAAAAAAAGAGAGAGATGTGTATGCGTGTGTGTAAGTAATGAGCAAGCACATGTGTCGTTGTTAGCTGCTATATGATCACACACCCACTGGAGCATGTGAGCGCCCGCTGGCATATAGGCACACACACGTAGCTCTGTGGGAATGCTGAAAGGCTAATGAGAATGCCATTTTACTGACTGATATGCCGAAAACATACAACATGTAATCACTTTAAAGATGTGTTTCTCCGACTGAGCATGTCAAACTGTTTTAAACAAATGTCTGATCTGCGACTGGAGGTATATAATTTGCTGGACACTGGCTGGCAGGCAGGCAGTCTGAGTGGGAGAGTGAAAGAGACACAGACACAGCACAGAGAGACAGAAAGAGTCTAAAAGCATCAATGAGACTGACATCCATGTCCTCCCCCTGCTTTTCTGTGGTTATTATCAGTTCTGTTTACCCTGGACTGTGAAGACTGTCTGATAATGGCAGGGTTATCTGCCCCTGCTCCTTTTTAAGCCATCTTAAAGCTACCACCATTGTACTGAGTGTTTGGACAGGAGAGATATCAGCGGGATGTCTGGTTTAAAACAAAAAGACGACTCTAATCGCGAATGCTTCATCCAAACTACCAGCTAATGAGCAGGCTGGCGGGGTATAGGAATGAACAACAATAAATGTTCTTAATTTAAATTCAGTGCTTAAGCCAATCTGTATTTTAAAGATCTAATTTGTGTATTTTGTGTCACTGTTTGTAGAATCTTTAGGGTAAGCGGTATGCCTTTCTCAAAGAAATAAACCTAATCTCTGAAATTAGAACTAACCATTTTAAAAGGTTTCTTGGTGTCAGAAACGTCCATGACTTATTGTAATCAGAAGTTGATTTTTTGATATGCATAAAATCCAAATCTTAACACGAATCACTAAAATGGTCATAAGTAAATTCAGAAATGTTGTCTTCAGGGACTAAAAGCTTTAACAAACAAACATTAAGACATTTAACACTGGTCCACTTTTAACTGTTGCTTCCGAGGGGAGATGCTCAGATTCACCTTGGTTCTGATGTAATTTAGTGTCTTTATGTTTTTATGGTCTTTTTTTGTGTTTTTTATCTTTAGGCACTAATTGAATTACTTACTGAAGAGGTCATCCTTGCTTTTGGTTCCATTGACAGTTCCATTCTTATCGATCCTCAGGAAGAACTTTTGGAACGAGAACAGCTTCCTCCTCCGTATATCCCCTTGGAGATGATTGTAGCTGCGCACATGTCTACCCTGTGGTACCCCAGTCCGACCCAGTGGGCCACCAGTGGCCCTGGGCCTAGAGACAGACTCAGTCTCAGAAATGTTCAGTGGAATTCTAAGAGTTTGTGAGTTGGCATGCTTCAGTCTTTCTCTGCGATGCTGATGGCAGGCCACCCCAGGTAGAGAGAGAGAGAAAACCACTAGGGCCAGAAGGAGAGGCAAAGACAGAGAGGAAAGCAGTGTTGATGACCTTAGTCTGGAGTTGGTCCTAGAGTCAGAACGAGCTACTATCCCAGCTCTGGAGTAGGACGAGGCAGAGGCAGCCTTACTCCCTCCAGCAGCCCATCTGATCATGGTAGTGTGCTGTGTGGAGGACTAGAGGCAGCCTCAGAGCCTGGGACATGCTGCTGGGGGCAAAGATAGGCTGGGAGGGCAGGAAGGGGAGCCCTCCACAGACTGGGCAAAATGCTCCACTGCAGAGTCTAAATTATTTAGATTTCTCTGTCCTTGTATTTCCTTTAGAATTATTTTTGATTGAGTTTCTGTATTCCACTGAGTTCTCTTCTCCCCTGCTGAAAAGCTGGTAATCAGTAAGTCTGCAGTACGAGTCTCTTTTGGAAAACAAATCAGCCTGAATGAACTTAAATAACCATATGAAAATTCCAATGTGTGTGTATTCCAGTAACAAACCTTTTCTGCTTTCTTTCTCTTTCGTAATTTTTTCTAAATTGTTTGTGAAATTATAACTGTTATTCTTGGCTGTTCCAGTGTGACCCCTGAATTTCCAGACAGTTGCTCAATATAAGAAAAAAAAGAAAATATACAAAAATAAAATGTCCACTGAAATCCAGGTGTGTAAAAATCCTTAGTCCAAGTGAAATCAAAAAGACAATCTACCTGTGCGATAGCTGCTACATTCCACATGTGCAGTAAGGCATTTTCAGATTTCACTCCTGAGGAAAAACTGTATTCAAGACTCAAAGAGGAACGCTGGTCAATCCAAGCTCATGTCAGATAATCCATCTGTCTTCTTCTGTTGCCCTGCTCCTCTTGCACTCTCCTCATCTCTAGTCCTCCTTCCCTCCCTCTCTCTCTCTCTCTCTCTCTCTCTCTCTTTCTCTCTCTATCCCCAAATGACTCCACCTTCATACAACACTGAGGTAACGGTTAGGGAGGTGTTTCTCTCGGTCTCAGGGTTGAATAAGAATTGTTCGACTCCTTTTCCTTGATATGAGGATTTCTGGTGTGATATCCTCACCTGAAAAGTGATTACAGAAAGAGACTGTGTGTTGTGTATGGCTGTGTGACTGTTGGTTATTTGATCCCTTGCTCCTTACTCAACTTCCTCTCCTCACATATGGGAGCAAGTACTGCTCTGCATCTGTGTGTTTGCATGTGTGTGTGTGTGTGTGTGTGTGTCTGCCTACATACAAGCAAATCTGACTTATGAGAGTGGGTGAGAGGTGACAGCAAGGTTTATCTGAGTAACTGCTTCAGGGCAGTAGAAGCAGTTTTACACTACTGTGTCAGTCCTAATGGCTAGAGTTTGAGCTGATTATTTCGTTATTGGTTAATCAAAGATTGATCATGTTTGTAGAGTCCAGCTGTATTCTACACTCGGTACGTCAAGTCAACTTCACTGATTTTTTTACTGTCTTCCTGTTATTCATTTTTGGGGAGTTCACTTGTTTGAATGGTGCTAAACATTCCTTTGTCTTCCCTATATTAAATATCACTCTGCTTCTAGCTGAAACACTCACACTGATATATGCTGGACGAGATTTTCAGTTCAGATTAGTATGTCATAACAGACCCCTCCAGATGACATCATCTGAATTACAATCTTCTCCAACATCATCTGAACAAGTGTTTCATTTAGAAGCAGAGAAATGTTTAATAGTGGCAGAGCAGACTCAAGTTTAAGTCCATTCATTCACTTTTACTCCCCCAACTAGAACCTAGGAAACTAGAAAACAAGTTGACAATCAGTGACGTCACTGTTTTCTTTAATCCAATAAACACATGTGTCTGAAGGTGATGGTGTAACAAATTAAAATGTACCCACTTGTGATAATCCAGACAAGTAGTCATCCTCCTCTAACTCTTCAGATAAAATCATATTATGTTACTATTTACAATTCTAGCCTGGATGCTGTCTTATCATGGTCATCTTGCTAAGGCCTCTCTCTTTCCCTTAAGGCACTTTATCGGAGTGTTATCTCTCCTGCAGCGTTTTAACGCAATGAAGCTCTCCAGTTTCACTCACCAGACCTCCACCTTCCTCTGACTCAGGTGTCTGAGTGGCCACCAGCCAGTGAGACTCTCTTTTACGAACCATGCATCATTTGCACCTCAAGGCAAGTCAAGCACAGGATAGACAATGTCAAAGCAGACCAGACAACAATGAGCAGTATCAAACATATCAGAAATGGTCGGTGTCACAATACCAATGAGCAAATATGTCTTATTGGCTTTATTGTCTTTTTTTTAGTAAAATATTCTTGTTAAAAGAAACAGTGTTTAAAGAAACACTTCTGACAATTCAGACATGGGTGGGGGGGGGTCATTTATGGGCTGCAACTCAACACCAGTAAGAACCTTTGAGGGTTGTTAAGAGGATAACTATGATCAAGGACCTTATAATGACATTTTCAACCATCCAAAGTAATAAACAAAACTTGCTCCTGGCAGCTCTTATCTACTTTTCCTGATCCGCGAGTCTTTAATGTTGGGGGTCTGTCCTGTTTGCCGCTTTCCTTCTCTAAAGTCCTACTTTTAGTGCCTGCTTTAATGTCTGTCAACGATCTACTGCCAGATCAGCAGTCTGGTCTTAACTCTGGTCTTGACATGATTTTATCTAGGGATACAAACGCAGAAATCTTATCAGTGCTTCCTTTGTGGTGTCTCTTCCCACTGTGATAACCTGAATTGGTGCAAAGAAAACAGAGCTGGGAGGAGAATTTATATCATTTATATTGATTATTGTTGCAGCAATAGTGAATTAGTAATTTCTAAATAGATTTACTAATCGATACTGCACTTGTTCAGCACTCATTTTATCAAATTAAGATTTCCTTTATTACAGTTTACAACATCTTTAAGATGTTACGGTTAACTACCACCAATATAATTTTAACTCAACTAATCATCTATCATTTGTCTGCAACTTCTCTGTTTAGTATCCAACTTAATACTGAAGACTGGCATACATTTAGTCATTTAGTTTCTCATTTAGTTTAGTGGTAACATCTTGCCAATGTCTGAAATATCTTGTGGGTAAAGGTAAAATGGGTAAATTACCTGGTAAATTATCAAGTTGAACATTTTACATTAAGCGTGCTTTCATCAAACAGTATGAAAGTTCATACAGCGTAACATCCACTGACTATGACCATCTGTTTCGTTTACATTTTAAATCACATCAATTCTAGAGTCCAAAACCATACAGATGTACCCTTGACTCTAAGTCTGTTTTTAGCTAAGACAGTTATGTCCTCTGTGTAGGGAGGTAGGCATGCAGTAATGCTGACAGACTCACAAGATTTGTAGGATGTCTTCGGAGGCCAGAGAGCAAATTCTTTGTAAACGTAACCGTGCCTGTGTTTTTTCTCCTAAATGCAATATAAGTGAGATTTGTGGTGGGTGTGGAGATTGTTTCATCTCTGTTCCTGGTCTTCAGCTTTAGTATTTAGTGTATCTGTATAGATATATCTCCCTGAATTGCATTTGAAAGTTCAAAACAATAGGCAATAGAACAGACAAATGCTTCTGATCCCCCCTACAGGCTGTGGCTCTAGCTGGCTTTGTACTCTATTCTCAAACCCCCCAAAAAATTATAACCCGGAAAAGTAAAATACCAGAAATGTAAAAGTGTCAGTGGAGATTTGATTTCACACTGTTCGAAACATGAAAATGTTTCTCTTTTTTTTCATGTAATATGCAAGAAAATGAGTTTTACTTTTTCTTCAACAGTTGTTGTAAAATGATTGGACATGGTTTTTGTATTGTATTCAGGTTATCATTAACCTGAATACATGTCCTCACATTTCAAAAATAAAAAATCAAGTCAAAAACTAGGATAATAAGCAGGCAAACACTGATTTGTTAAACAGATTTGGTAAACAGTATTTTTGTAATGGTTGTAGAAGAAAATAATTGGTGGCATATAGTAAAAGAGGCCTGGATGAAGACTTATTAGGAATAACTTACTAATATTTTTTAATAATTTAATATTTCTTATTTCATTGTTTTATGTTTGTTTGACCGTTCTCTGAAATCTTATTTTTTAAAATTATGTTTTACAATACTCTATACTGTGCACTATAAAAGTGAAAATATTTATCAGATTATCAAATTCATATCAAATTATGTTCACATAACAGATTCTATAAGTCAAAATAATAGTGGTAATTGGTGATCTCGTAATCTATCTGGTAATAGAAAACCCATAGGAACTTTGATTTCTGATTCAACATGAACTTTGAGGTTTTTCTCTCTCCCCTCAAAGCCATGATGGCATTGTTGCTTATAAAAACCAGGACAGTTGTTCTTTTCAAACTGCTGCTGACTGCCAACATAAAATGCATCACATAAAATAATAAGAATAATAAAATAATTTCCCTCTGGGATTAATAAAGTTTTTTGACTCTTGAATCTTGAATCCTGCATATCATGATTTTATTTTCTTGAAAATGACCTGCTTGACACCAAATATCTAGATACAATGACATGGCTCCAGTGCACTGGAATTGCATGGGTTAACAGGTTGAATTAGTGCAGTATATCAGAAGAATCCGTAGATCAACCAATATATAGCAAGTGTAACTACTAGTGAAACTTTTTTTTTCAACATTCACTTTTTTTTGAGTGGATCAATTTCCAGCTTAGTTTTGGTCTTTTTCTAAAGCAAAATGTTGGCCTGTGTTTCTGAATTTGCGTAATCCTGATCTTTGTGGCAACAGGTGGATCCAGCACCACCAAACAATCTGTTATTGTCTCTGCTAAACATACGGTATCACATTAGCAAATTGAACTGTGGAAATTCACCTTATTCGTATCATGTGTCTCTGATTTCGCTTGGCCTCATTGTGAGTATATTGGTCCCTCCTTTTTAGTACACTGTCATTAAGCAGATGTTTTATGAAGAAAAGTACCTCACTCCCAGTCACTTAAGCTCAAAATCCATATGTGGTCCATGAGGGAATCAAACGCACAACTCACAAACAACCAACTGACCTATGGGAACCATGTGTGTGTCTCTGTCTGTGTTCCCTGGGGCCCACTCTGTGTGTGCTGGGTCAGAGGAGGCAGATGCTTTAATAAAGGAACAGGCCTGGTGTAGGGATGCCAGTCTGCCTGCCTGGGGACATGCAACCTGATGGGGTCCAGATGAGAGGCACCAGACCGGACCAAACCAACAGCCAGTTGGTGCACGGATTACATTCCACTGCCTTCTTCCTCGAGCTTCTCTCTGTGTTTATGCTGCATGTTGAGGGGTAAGCAGTCAGCCTGAATAACATCTTCTCCAGTGTCACTTTAAAGCTTTTCACAGATCATAGGAAAATGTGTCATCGCATGTACAAAAGAGATGCAAACATATGCTTGGCTCATACTTGAGGCCTCTTTTTTTCTGTTGGTCATCAAATGTAAATATTTCATGAGTTCCTGGCCACTGTGTTGGAGAGTATCTGGTAACCTACAAGATGAGGTTGCTGTTTCCTGCTTTACAGTGATCAATAGATGTTTGTCATGTTATCTTCCCCGTCCTGAACAGGCATTCATCCTCCTCTGCTAAGTGTCAGTTTCAGCACAGCAGAGGAATTTACTTACAGATCAGACACTGGATCAGCTGATCCACACTGAAGTGTCATCTGTCCTTCTCGGGGCAATATGAGATGACAGTGCATTGAATTTTACAACCAAACATTTCACTATAATGATTATAATGATGCTAAACTTGACAATATAGACTATAGGAAAATATACATTGGTCAGCAACCACTAGAGAATTTGTTATATTATTATGGCAGCTCCTCCTTTAATTTTTAGGAGTTTAAGAGTTTATGTGTAAGTGTTTCCTTGCATTTAGTTTGATAAAAATAAAAATGTATCTAAATTTTTTATGGATTATAATAACCAAACTATACCAATTGGAATTATATATAAGTAGCTTATTTATTTTCACCTGCAATTGAATTTTGCAACAAAGTCAATGTAAATCCTCTTTTTAGTCAGGAACAACTAAACAGTTACAAAGTGTGTGCAGCACACCTGCAATAACAGAATCCACACCTCAAAGTTTAGCAGTTATACAAAGTTGTATGTTGGTGTTCTGTATCAATCGCTCACCTGCCAATCAGGCATGCTCTGATCATTATAATAAAATCTCCTAAGGCTTCGGAGGAAAACATCAGTTTTCCACTGTTGGCTCTGTAAACAGAGAATCTGGAAAATCTACACACAATTAAGTTATTAAACATCTGACAACTGAATCCAAACCACAATTGTTTGGCTCTGAAACAATTGAACTGTGTTGCAGAGGTTGTTAAGAGTTTTTCAGGCAATTTCTGCTTCTTTTTTTTTTTTAGAACAGCCAAAATATCCCAAAATGAGCGGTTTGTTTTTATGAGTAAAAATTATATTATTTCCATTTTTGAATAAACAGTTATTTTATTTTTTCATCCACATGACTTGTTTTTTTGTGCTCAGTTTACTGTACAAAATTGAGAATTTAGTTATTTAAGTTATAAATAAGCATCAAAAGATATTTTCTTTATATTGCTTCTCTGCTACGAAGGCTAAATCTAATGAGAAACCAGAATTAGACACATTTTCTAATAATTTCTTGCACTTCCTTATCTTGGTTCAGTCGCTTCTTTATATGTGGCACCTCTACAAATAAAGCAACACAGAATATATTTAGGTATTTATGTATAAAGGTATTTACTTTGTCATGATAACACAAACACATACTACTGGTTTTTAGGCCATGATGCTAAACAGTATTATGTTTCTCCTTCCATTACTGCTGACTAACTCTTGGTCTCTGTCTTGAATGACAGCAGCAGGGTGTGTGCAGCAGGCCAGCGTCCGTCTGTGTCAAGTTATCTGGCACAGACGAGCCTGGGAAATCTGGGCCAGCTTAACCTGATCCCTGATATAGAGCCTGGTGCTGCTGATTCTGGTGTTACACATCCAGCAGAATCTGGCACTCTCAGGCGAGAATGACCTTGTTGACATGAAAGGTCATAAAGGATAAGACCATGAAGGGTGAGAACAAAATCACAACACACAATAGTATTTACAATAAAGTTCCTGGCTTCAAACCTGAACAGAATAATGAATAATGCATCAAACCAACACCTTCAAATATTCTAATTTATTTCATGTCTCAGTTACAAAGCAGTTTCTTTCACAAGCATCGTTTATTGTCACATTTATTGATGGAGGCACGTGAAGGAAGAATCAGTAAAGATTCTGACAACAGTAATGCCTGTACAACATCATACATGCACAAACACAGCAGCCATGTTTAGAAGGACCTGAGAGGGATGACCTGCAACACCTCTTTCTCATTGGTCAATCACGCACCACAGGAGGAGCACCATGGTTTCAGCTGCACAACTGTGCAGGTTCTGCAGCTGTTTGAATCATCATAACCAACAATTGTAATGAACGTGACTAAAGCAGGAATTTGTACTAAGAGTGATGTAAACACATAGTGCTGACTCTGACAACAAAACCACAATTCAAGGAAAAAAGACGAAGTACGTGAGTAAAAACACAGAGATTATCTATTAACACTTTAAATCGAGAGCTCACAAAAATCTTTATTTACATTTTAATTTTGCCAGTTCACTTTGTAATAAAAATATAACACTAGCACCTAATTTTAAAAGCACCAATTAAATCACATAAATTTTATGGCACATTTTGTATGGTCTCCTTAAGCATCAGAAACTTACTTGTTAATAAATGATTCAGTTTTTTTTTTATAAAAGAAATATTTAAATTCTAAACAGCAAGTCTGCTCACCTCAACACTGCTTTATGATCAATAAGCTCTAACATTTGTAACAGTTTATGTATTTGTCATCATTGTTTTGGCTTGTTCTCTTGCTCACTATTAATTTCTTTCATAGGTCCTAGCAAAGCTTCTCATTGGAAAGTACCTAAATAGGTAGAAGAATGATCACCGGGTTTGTTTGTGCTCATTAAGTTCTTATTGTTTGTTGTTGTTTGTGTGCCATAGAAATTTGCTTTGGACGTGTCAGTCTGTGGATGGCATGACTTTGTCCTGGAATGCCCCTGTGGATACAGTATGCAGTACTGTAGCTGGGATGTGTCCACTGTTTGTGGGTGTGTAAACCTGGCTATGACCCACAGGTGACACAGCATTGTCTTTGGACTGACCTGAGGGAGCAGCGACCCAACAGCTTCAGCTTGTCACAAAAGCGAGAAGACATGGTGTTCTTCTTGCAAACTGGGCCTGCATAAGAATTACAACAACTCAGTTGTCTAATGCCATAAAACATTGCAATGCAATAATCTGTAAGACCAAGTTTTCAAGTTTAACCAAGTCGCCCATCACAAATAAAAAACAAAAAATCATACTCCATAGACAGTGCGCGCCTGTGCTGATAGTGGATCTGCTTTTCAAATCTTCCACTAAGCCAGACAAACATAGAGACAGATTGAACATTGTGTACTTACTTGTGTGAGTCTTGCATTCCTGCATATTGCACTTCCTGAGTGTTTCTGGTTTGGAAATCTTCTCACAGAGGCTGTTTGGCACTATAGCCAAATCCTGCTCACTCACACAGTTGACTAGACGCTGCTGCTGACCCACACCACAACTTAAAGAGCACTGAAAAGTCGCATATAGAGTGATCATTTAGCCTACCTCTAAAACTATTAGCTCTGATTTTATTGCAAACAAAATTATTTGAGGTTATCTCCATCAAGTGTGACTGACCTCCTCCCAGTCCTCAATGTTCCAGTGAGTGCAAGGCTTTAGACTGCACAGTTCTGTGCTGTTTGGCTGCAACGAGATGCTACAGCGATGAGGCTCAGGACAGAACACCGCCCGCTCCCTGATACCTTCGCCACAACTGCCAGAGCACTAAGAAAGAACACACAAGAAGTTTTTCTAAAACTGTAACATAATCTAGTATCAAGTGAATGATACGATATGAAATGATTCCCATATAAAGTAGATATGTTCATATAAACATGTATCACTCTTTAATACCACAAAAATCTATTCTATAATGTAATATACAGAGATCTGATATGTATAACGCTCCTACCGGTCCCCAGGGTGATGTACTCCAGGCCATACAAGGTTTGTGAGGGCAAGTCAAGGTGCTGAGGGGCCTGCTGGAAACAGCTTGACAGTGGAACGGTCTGAGAGGACGTTTACTCTGAGAATCGACACACTGGACATCACGATGTCTCCTTCCTACCGCTGCACAATTATCTGGACACTTGAAGAACAACGCAGTGCAATAAGTGCAAACAGTAACAGAAACAAATCCACTTTGTCGATTGGACAGGTAGCATAAAATAAGTGGAAATATAATTAAGTATTAAGTGTAATTAACAAGTAATAAGTGTAATTATTGGATTCAGTGACTGGAGGAAATCTAACATTACTCACCTTGCTCCAGCTGCCACTTTGCCAGATGGAACAGGGCTGCAGGTGACATGTACGTGCAGGCTCAGGTCTCTTTATGTTGGAACAGTCCTCATCATTCTGGGAGCTGCACGTCACTGTTCGCCATATTGCTCCAATCCCACAAGTTGTTGAGCACTGAAAGGAGGATGTTTGGAACTCATCTTATAGGTTTGGGTGATAACAATATAAACCAGAAAGTCTTAATCCTGATTTTCTAAGTCACAATTGTAAAGAAATAATTGTCTAACTATAAAACTATATTTTTCACAACCTGAGCTGCAAAAAATGAGGGCAACAAAATGTTCCCTGTAACCTCAAGTGCCTGCAGGTCAAGTTTCAAAGCTTTCAATTTAGTAGCAGTAATAGCGTGTATGGAAGGAAAGGAAACAAGCTTAAAAAGCTATGATATGCCTTGGGAAATGGCTCGCACTGAGTCAAGTCTGGAGGCAAACATGCAAATTTACTTTTACGGTGCTTTAGAGAGTAAGATAATATGGTCATAAAATGTCTGCACACACCTCGCTCCAGTTTCCTACAAGCCAGAATATATCCTCGCTGACTGGTGCTCTGGTCATCAGGTTGCTTTGGTCACTGGCAGAGTTTCTCATGGAATTTTGCGCTTTTTGGCTCTTAGCGTGACTGCTTTTGGAGCGGGAAGAGGGCTTTTTAGTATGAGAGGCAGAAATGTTTTCCTTGGGTGTCGCAGCAGGTTTCTTTATTTTAACATTCTTCACTGTGGGCTGAGGTGATGCTGCAGTGGTAAATAGTTTTCCTGCAGCCTGTGTTGTGCGGAAGCCAGTTTTCGATGGAACTGAGGGGCTCTTGTACATAGGAGTGGTGAGGAGAACCTTGTGTGTTGGTCTGTATGGACTGATATGTGGCGTGGTGTGGGGGTCGAACAAGTGGTGACTAATCTTTGTCCATGTTTCAGTACTCATGTGTGGGGTGGAGTAGGTAGCTATGGTGGGTGCTCTGGTTAAGTACATGGTAGGTGGATATGTTTTTAAAGTGGGCATAATTTGTGGTGTTGATGTGGTCGACATAAGAGGATTTTTTATTGATGTAGCTGAGATAAAGTCCAGGTCAATAATACCTCCCTCCTCCTCTGTGGCCCTATCTTCAACAACATAATCATATCCTGGAGTGTACATTACCACATTTGGGGTACTTCCCTCCTCTCCTTCCTCCATGTCTTCTACCTTTTTTGTCTCCCCATCAGCTGTTTCTCTGTCCTTTTCAACCAAATTGGATCTAGTAGGGACAGCTTTCCCACTCACATTTTCCCTCACTAAAACACTGAACTCATAATCATCTGTGTCTATGATTTCAGAGACTGTCGTTCCAGGCATTGAAAGGGATGTGGTGGTAGGGATTAAAGGAGTCGTAGTTTCTTTAGTGGCTGTTTTCTTCCTCACTGTGGGTGCAGCTGTGGTTGTGGTGTTCATAGGATTCCAGGTGGATGAACCAAGATGTTTGGTGGGGTGGCTCTTAGGTGGGTAAATGCGGCGGTATTTAGGGGGAGGCCCAGGTCGCCTACGTATACTTGAGTTGGGGCAGCTCTGTAATGCGCAAAGTGATCTGGACCGAGGTTTGGATGTGAGGTCACAGGTCCTTTTAGGTGCTAGAGCACATGTGACTGTGCGTGAGCGAACCCCACCTCCACATGTGACTGGGCACTGCAAAGAAAAAAGAACACAACTGAAATATTCATTCAGAGATAAAGGACGGTATTAAGGTAGGGAAGATAAGACTGAAGAAGAGGAAAGAAAAGAAAAAGAAGGCTTACTTCTTCCCAGTTGCCGACAGCCCAGTCCTGTCCACAGGGTACATCTCTGTTGCACGGCACCAAGGGCTTGGGCTTAAGAAGATGCTTGCACTCCACAGGGTGGAGCACCCTTTCTTCCCCTAAAACCGTACGGACACAGAGCACAGTTCGCTTCCTCACCCCATCTGATCCACAGCTGGCAGTACACTGCTGCCAACCCCCAACCCACCACCTGAAGGAAATGGAATGGAGAGAAACAAAGGGGAAAGAAAAAAATATGGCAAGTGAGTTTTCATCTTTTGATGTGTGCTGATTGTTTAACAGTCTTGCCTAAATGCTATCTCAAACAACTTATGTTTTCCTATAAAACCCAAACTTTCATTTTTATAAAAGAAGCAACATTCTAAAATGTTAAACTTTAAAGTGAAAGTAACAAAGTTAAAATACTTAATGGCAAAATCTTTATTTCAATCACAAACTACACAATATTTAATTCAATGTATTTATATAGCGCCAACAGAATCCTCTCAAGGTACTTTACATAAAAGGGTTCAAACCTATACAGAGAGAAACCCAACAATTCCCCATGAGCAAGCACTGGGTGACAGAGGAGAGGAACAACTCCCTTTAATGGAGGAAACCTCCAGCACCAGGCTCGGGGTGGGCGGCAGAATTTGGCTTATGGGTGAAATATAAAGAAAAAAGAGGAAAGGACCAGGAACTGAGCACTGGGGTACACTGTATTTCACATTAACAAATGTTAATGTAATATTATTGCAAGAAATACGTAGGATTTTAGCCAAGCAGGAGCCATAGCAGAGATACCAAATTTCTTTTCAATTCAATCTAGGACTGTAGATTGATCTTTGTTGTCAAAGGCTGCACATAGGTCCAGTAAGAGAAGCAGAGATGTGGAATTGGAATTCATGTATAGTATTAGTATTTAGAGATTAAGTACCACTTTGGTTAGTGCAGTTTCTGTGCAGTATGACCAAAGAATAAGTAAAACGACTACAACTCTGACTGCTCACTGACTTTTTGTCCATACTGTCCAGAAAAAGTATCAGTGACTGAAATTGTTTCATTGGATAAATCTCTGTTGTTGATAGTACAATGTAACCAAGGGGCAAGTAGATAGAACACAAAATCAATCTTGTGACCAATTAAACATTTTAGATTAAGCAATGAAATTTAATTTTTACTAAGTGTTATATATTTTGACAAGATAACAGTGCTGAAAGTGACACAAGGACAACTAAGAGTAAGGACCTTGCAGGACAATCCATATTCTTGCATTTTCTGTGTTTTTCCTCTGGGCGACTGTCTGGGTCACACAGAGACTCTTCGACTACACCAACGTCTGCTTCAAAACAAAGCACATGCTGGTACTGCTCACCTAAAAAAGAGAAGAAGTCAGAAAGCAGGTAGTTGGGATTTAATCAAAGTGTCACCACAATCTTACAGAACAAAAGCTTTTCTTGACGAAAGCAACACCAACCTGCACCACAGGTGGTGCTGCAGTCTGTCCACGCCCCATGCCTCCAAGTGTAAATGGGTCTGGTGATCTCATTTCCCGTCTCTTTGGTCTTCTTAATGGTGTACTGATACATTAAACCTGGGTTTTTCTCTTGAAACAGCAACTAAACAACCACATCATATATTAGCACAAGTTTCCAATCCAGACTCTGTGTACTATCAGTAATAACACATGCATGTGTAATACATGAATGTGCTATTATCAATTCAATTACACTATATCTTCAAAACTTGAAAACAATTGCATAGTGACATTTTGTTTCTATAATATTCCTTGCCCAGGCTGTGCAGGCTGATTTGGGAAACGTGCAAAGTATGCATACTCTGAGTTATCCCATTTTGGTTGGAATCATTCTGCACAAACACTGAAGAAAACACACATTCCTGCTTACTTCTAAACATCTCACAATAATGAAACAAACACTTTAAAAAAATAAATAACCTCCACTCCAATCAAACACATTAAACCGCTGTAGTATGGTCGCATACCTGGAGCATCACTGGCTGTTTAGTGGGTCCAGGAGCTGTGAGATTCTCCATGTCCCTGCTGCGTTCATAGTAGAATGTTGTTCCACCAGCCTCGTACTCCCCATTCCACTGGATAATGAAGTTGCCGTTGAGGAAGTATCTCTCAGACGACTCACTCTTCAGAGCCAGGAAGTTACCTGCCTCCTCCACTTCCTTTACCAGGATGTCCCGCGCCCCCTCAGGTATCACACCCACGTCCACGTACCCTGGTAGAGTCCGGAGGGGAGTCAGAATTACAGCAAGGTAATGGGTGGCCCACCATGACTGCTGCAACACTCACATCCAGACTACCAGACAGTTTCTCTCTGATCTTTAATGGAGGGTGGGCCCAGTCTCAGGGGGGTGGTTGGCATGTGTGTGAGTGAGTGTACTTGTGCGTAGTCAGTGTGGGGGGTACTGCCGTGTCTCTGTTTTTTATGGGGGGAGGACGAAATGGGGGAGGACGAAAGCAGCTATGAGTAGGTCTCTGGAGTTTAATGATGTTTGTGGGAAGGTGTGTATGTTTCTGTGTTTGTGCAAAGGAGGGGGGGGGATTGGCCCTTGGTCTAAGGCTTTTGAAGTAATACACATCTGGGCTGTTTATCTAAAAAGGATGCTATGCAGGGCAAACACACACAGACAGAGACAAAAGGGTGAAAGGAGGGAGGGATGTTTTTATTGTTTTTGAACCTCTTTATTAATCTGTCTTGATGGTATGTTGAGACACAAGTTATACTTATCAAAGTGCAGTAAAATCAGCAAGGACATGTGCATCTTAACACAAATGCATACATATCTCTGCTCTCACACACATATAAACACACACATGCAAGCACATACACACACACCTTACAGACACACACATTGCACCAGCCAAGTATAGCAGGACAAACAGCTGCACAGTGTGGACATGAAGGCTGCCATGACAACTAAGAAACAACACCATGGCGTAATGCTAATGAACTGTCCTGAAATGACTCTCTGCCTGTAGACATAAGTTTCAGTTCTGTGCTATTTCGCACTGTTGTGGTGGGCACATCAAAGCTTGTCCTCATTAATATATTGTCTGTTTTCTGTTACTACAAGTTTGTAATTGTAGGATTTCTTCTGTCTAGATAATTTAATTTCTTTCCAGCTGTTCAATCAAAAGCTTTGTATTGAACTCACCAAAGCCTTCTCCTTCATCAAACAACTTGTAGACAGTCTCACAGCTTGTGCCGTCGCCTAAGCAGACTCCACAACGATCCTCCACTGCGTTTGAGTCAATGCCATAGTCACAGCCTACCTCCTACAGACAAAACACACACAAACTCATAAAAATACGACTACAAACGCATTACAGTATAATACATGATGTAGGTTTGGGCAGAATCTTTCCCTCTACTTAACTGTAGTTACAATTCAGTTTAACATACACTGCTCCACTATGAACCCCCAGTCTCTTTTAGTCTCTTACCCAGCCACACTACCTTGCACACTCCATTGATGCAGATGTTTCTAGATTTGTTGTTCATGAAACACGGTGTTCCATCTGTCACAGAGTCAAGCATCTTCTCGGAAAAATACTCATTGACTGGTCGACAGTGCAGCTCGCAGGGATTTACTATGAACAGTTGTGAGATGGTGAGAAGCTGTTTAGTTCTAAAAGAATGTGTCTCAGGAACTTCTGATGAAAGATAATTCTCACTTATGAACTTTTTGGAGCTCATTTTCTTTCTTTAACACACACAATAACCAAAAACAATACATTTATTTACTTTGAAGTGTGACTGAATATATAAAAATGTCATGAGACGCAGAAAACATAGCAAGCAGCACTTGCTGCAAGTAAAGTGATGAAATGCTCCCAATACCATAGCAGATTGTTAAGTTGCATCACTGAGGGCTATCTAGTGTAAATGCTGCCCTCTGTTGAGTGACACATTCAACTGCATCTAATGACATTCTGAAAGGGGGAGAGTGCAGAGGAGAACTACTATCATCTGCATGTGTATCTGTGTTATCTAATTGCATTTTGGAATTGACCACTTACACATGTTACCCACAGGAATCCACTGATAGAGCTCATTGTGGTAGGGTACAGTGTCAAACTCACTGCACAGCATCTCTCGAAAGGTTGGTTCATTCTTCTGGCAGGGTTTTGTGTTACAAGTCCGATAACGCTTTCTTTCTCCAGTGCAGTATTTGCCACCAAACTCTGGTCTGTGGAAAACAGAGGAAAGACACTTTAACTCAGTCAGGTGATTGCGGTTATCGGTTAGATAGGACTTGCCAGATGATAAAAAATAATACAGTGAAAGTTTAGTTTTCGAATGATGTGAGGCAGACATAGAATCAGGTCCTACTTGGGGTTGTTACACTCCCTTTCTGCTGACTGAACTCCCATTCCACAGGTCCTGGAGCAGTGAGACCAGGCGCCCCAGTGTCCCCAGCCTCCATTTACTGTCTCTGGGAGTTTACCCACAATCACACACTCTCCTGAGATACACCACTGTAGAGGAAAATGTTAAGAACACTCAAATAACACCTGCAATATGGCAGATTTAATATTCAAGGCTCTGCACCAGTACCACCCTTACGCTGAGCTATCGCTCTCCTTTCAGGCAAATAAAATCCAAACACTAACAAGACAAAGCTACTGGCACCATTCACCTTCTCTGGTCCACAGCGTGTGCCATCAATTGGTGAGTCCAGTTTGGAGCGACAGGAGCCGTTCACTGAACACCAAAGAATCTGGCAAACGTTCTGAAAGAAAGAAACAATCCATAAACTATGAGAAAAGACTATTTTATAATAGTTTTCTGTTATGTGAGCAACACTCACATCAATGTCTGGGCAGATAGTGGCATTTGGACCATACTGGAGCTGGCACTGGTGGTGTGTGGTGTAGCGAACACCGAGACGAGCCAGTGGGGTCGTTAGATCCCTTTTGGAAGGACGGTCATCCAGACAGAAACCCCAGCCACGACTAAGTCAGACAAACGCAAATGTGTTATTAAATGTGTGATACATGAGAGAAAAGGTAACAAGGTGGTGCGGTGGCTGAAGTTTTAAATAATAATGATGAAAACTGTGCCATGTCAACATGCTTTTTTGTGCATCGGAAAATGACCTGACCTGGCGAAAAGCTGTATTAATAGAAAAACATGCTCAACAAACACGAGATCTGTCCTCCTGCTGTGGAGGAGCTTAAGGTAACAATAAATTCTTTTCATCAATACAGAATTCTTGAACTGAATCAAGGCAAACATTTGCAGATATTTGTGACAAACCTCTAATGTGGATTTTTTGGATTTTCTGGTTTCAAATCAATGTTTGTTCCACATTTATTGCACTTATGTTCTTTGCTGATCTTTTAGAAACAACTAGTGTTTGTTGGCTTTCCATTCCAACTTTCACCAACACACAGTACAGTATCAGTATCTTAACTGCTGGGTCATTGTAGAATTACTCTCATTTTCACAATGATTTAGTAGAATTTGCAATACAAAGCAAAAACAACTGGTCCCCACAAAGAAAAACAGAATTCATGCTGAGTGAGATATGTTATTATTTTATCATCAAGGGCTTCAGAATAATATATGAATTCAGCCTTACTCAAGGAAGCGTGTGATGTATTCTTTGGAGCAGGAAGACCAAGTGAGAGGTGAGCTGTCATACATCAGCTGCCTAGACATAATGAACGGGTGCCTCCCTTCCAGCTCACAGTCATTCCCCTGGCCGTCGTGATGAATTCCAAAACTGCATTCCAACACAACCAACATAATCAATTGTGATATTATTATTGGATTCATGCTCTGTGCCGCAACAATGGAGGCCTTTAGCCCTTTAGTTATATACCTTATTAGGTATATAACTTGAACTAGAGTGCTTGTTCTGTCATACATTCTTCTTCTATTCTAAATAAAATTTAAATTAAAAATGACCACTCTTCCCTACAGCTGGATTGGTCAAATAAGGCTTCATAATCAGGCATTAATTGACAACTAAGTCTCCAACAACTCTACCTGTGGCCCATTTCGTGAGCGATGGTGAAGGCGACAGGTAGCCCTGAATCCTCATTGATGTTGCAACTGCGGTGTGGTTGACACAGGCCAGACAGATGAGACAGACCGAGGGTCTCACAGGGCTGGTTCATTCCAGCACAGATGTCTTTCCTGGGTGGAGGGGACACAGGCAAATTATGTGTGAACAAGGCCTATATTCGGCATAAGGGAGCTAGCATCACTGCATGGAATCTATCCATTTCTTTTAAGTTATCTATTGATGTAGCTGACATGCACATACATGCTGTGTGTGTGTGTGTGTGTGTGTGTGTGTGTGTGTGTGTGTGTGTGTGTGTGTGTGTGTGTGTGTGTGTGTGTGTCTGTGTGTGTGAGTGTGTCACTTGCCTGGTGACCAACACGGCGAGATCATGATGAGCTGGATGTGTGTCGCTCTGTGGATTTAGGTTTTTCTGCCAAGCACAGAAACTGGACAAAGTGGTGTCTGCGTTGTGAGCAATCTTCAACCCTTTCTGCAACAAAAAGGAGAATTACATCAGCAAATTAGAGCTGTTACCAGTTCTAGTAAGACTCCAACAGACAAGACTTACAATGCTCACCTTCATTCACTTTCTTTTAAAGATATTCTTTTGACATTGTTGTCTTTATTAGGATAGTAGTTGTTAGTATGGATACAATTAGGAGACACAGGAAAGGGGAGGGGGGTATGACATGCAGCTAAGGCCCCCAGCTGGTCTCAAATCAAGGAAAGTGAAGTTATGTGACGTGCTGCAACCATTTGGCTAGTTGACCAAGTTGCTCATCATTCACTTTCTTTTGTGAACAAATGGTAATCACAACAATGATGACATCTTTTTCAGTGCATTTTTACCAGTAGAAAAATCACAAAAACAACAAATTTTGCTCATTTCCATCAAACGTGCAGTATACCAAGGCCCTTATCTAGCTCATCGAAAGGGAACACAGGCATGAAGTCATCAATTACATTTGTGCTTTTCCTGTGAGGACATGGCAAAATGTCGGCTGTGAAAGAGATTTATTCCTTAAGATGCACGCCAAGAAAAAGACTAAACAAAGTGACTGCAGATTTTGCTTGTTCTTGAAGTCAGTTCTTGAATTTGTCACACTTACAGCATGCAAACTCTGAGCAGCTGATTTAAATCTCAGATTTAGGGCGCTTGTGTCTTTAGCTGGATGCTTTGGTAGGGTCAACTGAAGGAGAGTGTTCAGTTTTCTTTATATCCCTGTTACTCCTTTTGAGGGATGCTTCATTTATGTGCATCTGTTTCTTTCATTGCAGATTTATTGTTTTCACCAGCAAAGCAAAACTGGTGAAGCCAGAAAGATTAAGCATTACCTCTTCTCCCTGTAGCAAAATTAGGCGCACTAGAATGATGTGGATTGCATTCCCAATGCTGGCATCATGAAAGATCCCTGTCACCTGTAAACAGTGACATCATTTATTAACATCAGGTAGTTACAAATTTAGCTCATGTGCAAAAATAGAGCCTGTATGAGCCTGGCAAACACAGAGCTCTAAATCAAAAGTTAATTCTCACCACTCACCATGTTCATAATAGTGAAGATGTAGGCCTCCACATTATCGCTGCCATGGTATTCAATGAGTTTTGAGTCAGCCACCACCATGGTCTCCACCCACCGCTCTCTGCTGACTGAGCGCTGTGAGCGGAACTGAGCCCGACCCTCCCCCCTCTCCTGCTCCCTCTCCCATTCCTCTCTCTCCCTCTCCACCAGGACAGAGTCACTTGGAAAGTCTAAAGCATGGATAATTAAAGATATCATTTGTACTGTAGGCTTATCCTTACTTGACATGAGCAGAGAGAAAACTGCTCACTTGTATACAATAAAAACACTTGCAGTACTGTGCACATACACACACTCATTCAGACACATACCTTGAACTCCACAGGGGCTGGGTGTCTCTTTGGACTCAAGACTGCGCTTTTTTCTGTGACCCTCTACAGTAACTCTTGGATAGATAATGTGAGGTTCTGGAGTTCCTGCAGATTGATCAGGAGATTTTGGGACAGGTTCAATGAAAAAGTGTCCCTCTTGCAGTGAGAAGAATCCTCTCTGAGGATACAAATAAAAACAAAAGAGTCATAAATGAAAATGCATTGAGCAGAAATGAAATGACTCTGAAAGTAGGTACAGGTACAGGTACACAAAATCTGAAAATTGGAGCAACTCTATATTGTCCCAGTTATTTGGAACACTGTGTTCTAATCAGTCACAGCTCCAAACTGCAAGTAAAACGATTATTTTCTTATCCCCAAATCTTGTTTAATGCAGCTTAATTCTTTTTTGTAATGTCATGCATTCTCAGACTGTGACTGACG
Source organism: Ctenopoma multispine (assembly GCA_034779795.1). NCBI lineage: Eukaryota > Metazoa > Chordata > Actinopteri > Anabantiformes > Anabantidae > Ctenopoma > Ctenopoma multispine. The sequence goes on along the minus strand of JAUYWH010000027.1, from coordinate 17,613,655 downwards.
TAGGAAAGTCACTGCTTAGTTATTAGCATGCTTTTGTGTTATAATGTGCAACAACAAATCACCAAAAATTGCAGTAATTTAATAACTCCCACACTCAAAACGTAGGAAAATATAAAGCTCAATGAAAAGGTTGATCCTCAGTAATTTCCACTGTGGTAGAACCATCATTAGTCAACAGATCTGAATATGAATCATTCTCTTCCCTGAGGCACATTCTCTGTCTGCTGCAGCAGCAATACAACAACTTTTCTTAAGTATGCCATGCATGTTCTTACTGGTGCAGGCTATTCACTCAGCTGATCGGTAATCTATGCGCGGCTGAACACACATATTGACAAGTACATAGATACATGTCCTCACACATAAATACGCCTACATAAACTTATTTTTTTATGTACTTTTTCTGGTAGACACACACTTTGCAGATGTTCCACCTCCACCTTACTGTTTGCCAGTGCTGTTCATTAAGGTGTTTGTGTGGGCTTTGTGTCAAGCTGAGTCCAAACAAGCCCAGGCTGCCCATGAAACCCTCTCTCTCATCCTAAACCAACTTGCAAAAGACAAAAGGGGAGAGCGATTGGTAACTCTCATAAAATGGAAATCAAAAAAATCTGTTTAACTAGAACTTGAGTAAAGAAGAGTCAACTTCTTTTCCCTTTTTTTCCAAGAAATGTTCATGTTAAAATGTTCATGTATGTGAACGAATGCATCCTGTTAATAACACACAAAATCACTTAATGTGCATGTACTGACAAACAAGAACTACATGAAGAGTTTTTAGAATATGAGTGTTGCATCGGATTCTTGGATTTCTTCTCAGTGTTTGAGAAGTCAAAGACAGATGGGATAAATTAGGCTAAGCTGTGCTTACAGTTTGGCCAGTTGTGATTCCAAGTGTCTACCCAGCTCTTTGCTGCAGTTACACATACTGTTCGGCTTTCTGGGTCATCTGAAGATGTTTTACGTGTTGCTTCCACCACAATTGTTCAGCACTCTGAACTATGACTGGATATCATATTTCTCCATTCCGGGAGTTCAGAAAGTACACATCTGGATCAGTAGTCGCTTTGGAAAGACTATTATTCCACCTGTTAGAATGAATCTTGTAAAATAAGGTGAAGTGTCCACAAAGTGGAAGAGCAACCTGAAGGATATAACTATGCTGTTCAGGCCTGTTTATTCCTGTAAAACCATGATAATAACAGCATTAACATTGCAAACGCTAAACAAAAGTCCTCTGTATATGTCTGAGGTTTGGTTATTATTGTCCAAAATCAGAATAAATTAAATAGTGAAAAAGGGTTCTCCAGCACTGACTCAGAGCATGGCCTTCAGCCAGACGTCCCATAGCCGAGGTGGAATCAACAAAGCATGCAGGCTAATATGTCTACAGTCAGCTGGGAGAGTTTCCCACAGGCCCTTTGCACAAAAGACTCCGATGATTTCACTTATGTATCTCATCCACAAGTTCTGTTTGACGGCATTACTATGTTATCCATTTGTTTTTGCATTTGTATCATTTCACTGCAAGATAAAACTGGTACTGTATTAAAATATATGAGGGCAAAGTTTTAGGTGGATTATTTGGAAATCTCTTGTATCAAACCTCTCTGTGTCTCCTACAGTATCCTCAGTTTTAGCTTCCGAGTAGTAAAACAGGTGGAAGGCTGCCGCTCAACCAGGAAGGAATGTTAGAGGCCCATCCACACTCTAGGACCATTGCACGTATGATCTGCATACCAACTGCAGCCCTACTGTGAAACACAGCCTGCAAGGTTTTGCTTGTACAGTATGGTTATGGTGTTACTTGGGATCCCTAAATTACCATGTACAGATCCTGTCTGTGCTCAACAAACAAAGACAACTTGAAAGGATGCCAACAAAGACTTTGTTCTCCATTTGAATAAAAATATGGTGTTATTCTTGCACAGTTTTTGCTCTAAGCCCTGACAACTCAAACCAACCTTGGACTGTAGTTCACTTTTCACCTTTTCCACCTTTTCTCCCTTTGCCACCTCCTGCTCTTCTCCTCCTCATTTTCATTAATCCCCCTTCTGTGACCTAAAGGAAGTGTGTTTAGGTGTGAAGTGCCAGGATGAGGAGAGGTTACCATAACACACGTCCGTGTTCTAAATACATCAGCCATGTGGAACTGCTTTACTTCTGTTTCCTGCTTCTGTGGGTTTTGTAGTGCTGTCCAACTGGGTCTGGAATATAATCTCTGCTGTTACACCGCCTGTGGCCTCAGCAGTGATTAGTGGGACATCAGGAGAGGTGGGGGAGGATGGTGCTCATTACAGCAGTACAATTAATCACAATTTCCTACTAAACAAACCTATATATATTCTTAGACAAGTGCTTCTTGATAATTACAGGTTTCAAAACAGTCACTTAAGTTCCTTTTTTTTCATCTCACTAAGATAATCCTGCCTGAGCTCATTTTTTCCTCAGAGGTTAAACACATTAGCATTTTTGCATTTCCATAGTGCTAGGAAGCATGCATTTAAGAGCGCAAAATACCATTATAATAGCACTGAGCTTGCATGTTCATGTTTTGTGTTGAGCCTTAGGGATTCCCAAACACTGCACTAAAAAAGCTTGAGCTTTGCTGGAATTGGTTTTGCACAAAAGTAAAAAAGGTCACAAAATGTCAGCAACCTCCAGCTACTCTGATCCTCACTGATTCACATGTATGTAAATAGTCAAGGTGAATGGTAAAATTAAGTTGATGCATCAAACCAGAGGATGCTGGACAGCATTTAAAATGCTCTGTTGCAGAAACAATTAGATGATTAATTGGTCAACAGAAAACTCATTTTAAGTTATTTTGATAATTAGTTTTTTAAGACATTTTGTTCAGTCGAACAAACACAGCCTACAATATGCAACTTTTGGAAATCAGCTCCACATTATCATATTTTTTTAAGCATAATTCTTCCTAAAAATATTTTAAAAAAACAGTATGTTAAATTCTGTAGCTTTAATTTAATTAAAATGCTGATGTATGCAACTTTCACTGTAGCTGAAGCAGGTATGCAGCTCAAACAAGTTTTGTTATGCAAAAAAATCATAGCAGGACAATTAAATTCCCTGACAAAGGTAGCACTTAAAACCAACTATAAAAATATGCGCTCTGTGGTTTTAGCTGCTATAAACCTTCCACAGAACAGAAAATCACTTTAATAGATCATAGTGGTTTCCCTGGTAGGTTGGAAAGAACGGACAAACTGGAACCATCAGCATTGCAGAAAAAATCTACATGTGGTACGTGTACATGTTCCATGTAAGTGGAAGTGAAAGTGACATAACACACTTTTCCACTGAGGACTACTTGAGACCATGTAAAGTGGGTCAAGTATAAATTAGCGTGCACAGAGAATGCCTGTCATGCTAATGTTGTCTTGACTCTCATATATCAAATGAGTTGCATATACAAGATTTGGCAAAAAGAGGCAGTGCAACCCACACAAACATAACAGAGGCAGGAGGCAAGACCCTGCAGCTCAGCATTCCTGCTATGACACAATCAAACATGAACACCCAAACATTCTTCATGACTAAAAGTGACGGATCCCATCATTTCACAGGCAAAAGTTCTTCCTTTTCCTCATCATCCTTCACTTTGCTGTTTAAAAATAATATTTAAAAATGCAGAAGAGCGTGTTTCAAGTGTCTGGCGAGCAAATGTCTTTGAAACTCTAAAACTGTAATATGATGCAAATATCTCTATTCATAAATTAAAATGTCTGGCTGATAATTTGTCTTCCTGCAGTCCAGCTGCCTTCTTTTCTTTTGTAGTTTAACTATTCAACATAGAGACAAAGTTTTAAAAATAGCTTAAAGTCTCTGAACAGAAAGTATGGCCCTATTTCATGTCTAATCATCTGTCAGACCTTTTTTTTTAGCCTATAAAAATGTGCCACAGTCTATTATTGACTATCTGTCTTAGCGTAGAACAAAGAAACACTGCACATCCATGAGTGGGGGGGGTTACAAAGAGTTTCTGCAGGAAAAGACAGAGACATAAATGAATGAATGATTCATGAAGTCGAAAACATCTGAAAGACCAAAAAAAAAAAAGACAGGAAGGGTCTCATGGTTGGCTGAAAAGCAGCAGCCGTCAGCAGGTTTGCAGCACAGCTGTTCTGCAAGTAGTGTCAGGAAGTCTTTGAAGAGTATAGTAACGCACAGGTCACTGTCAGATTTCAGGGTTTGCTTAACAGTCCATGAGGGAGTAAAGCACACACTAACGTCCCTGGACTGATGCACTTTTCTCATTAAAGCATAGATGTGTGCAGGTTTAGAGAGGAGGATTCTGCATAGACGCCTAATGTGGATGGCTTAAACGGCTGAAAGAGATGACTGAAGCGGGGTTTTCGTTTCATGTTTTTTACCCTGTACTGTATGATAATGTGATTCCTTACCAGCCCTTTACAGGTGCTGATTGCAGCAGCTCCTCGCACATGAGATGCCCGCACAGTCCCAAGGAGGTGGCAGGAGTTCCCCTCAGAGAGCCCACGCTCTGTCCTGTTAGCGCTGCCATTCCTCCTCTCCAGGATGTAGTCATTTGAAAGCAGGTGATTGTTTGCAGTCAGATTGAACATTAAAGATTGACCCTTGTAGTCGACCTTGTAGTAAACCTGTCCCTCATATGCAAGTGCTCCCAGGTCACGTCTGACTCTCCCTTTCTTGAAGTGGTGAGACAGAGAGTGGGAGAGGAACTCTCCATCAGCGTTGGTTTTCACTGGGTGGACAACGGACAAATCTGACTGGGGCAGCTGACCTGCAGAGTGGAGTTGAACACAACAGAACAGTGTTTATTTGTGATGCAAACGGAACAAAGCTGTTCCCGTCATGCACACAAATGCAGCAACTGCACCACACTGACCTTGCTCTGCAGAGAGGGAGAAGAGTCGGCCGGAGTCGGAGAGCTCTTCGTGGCAGGCTGCCAAAGTGAAAACAAAGTGTAGCAGCAAAAGAACCGGGCATTCCTGCGAACATCGCATATTTCATGTGATCAAACTCAAAGCACTGGAAACGAGTTCTGGGCACCGAGGTTCCAGTGGTGTTAGAGGCGACCACTTCGACTCTGCACTCGACTGTGTCATGACACGAACAAACTCAGAAATCTGCCCTCACGAAGGGAAAACATGCACCGTGGAAGACAGGCATGGTTTAAAGAGAGAGAAAGGACGGAGGGGAGGAGTGTTCTTCGGGCCAGTGTCTACTTTCCTCGCAGGAGCGAGGGGGAGCAGATCTTCTGCAGAGGAGGACGCTTCATTGATTTGACTAAACCAGTCCTGTGTCCGGACTTGTCATTAAATGCTGCACCAGCGCCACATCATCAATACGAGACAATCTACTGCATTTTCAAGCAACCGCTGAGCAAATTGCACAGACAATTGAGGATTTGACTTAATGGATGCAAACATGCATTACTTCTTAGTTAGTAAATCACTACTTAGTACAGGTTAGTTAGTTATATTATGGTTTATAAACAGGCCTCCAACCTGTGAGATATTAGTTTAATATCATTACTGCAGCTTTTAAATAATCTACATCCGGACATGTGCAAACAAAAATGAAATCAGTTTATATCAACCAGGAAATGTAAATGGAGAAGGTTTCACACGGCTTTACCTCTTGTCCCTATCCACGGTAAAAGTAGACAGGAAACATAGACACCTGTGGAACATTATTAATTATTTCCAGAGAACATTTAAAGTCTATGGAGAATAAATTAAAAAAGGAAAAAAAAACAATAAGTCAAAACTCTTAGATAAAAAGTCTTAATTATGATATAAAAAGTCAAAATTTGCATTTACTAAGTCAAAATAATATATAATAATATAATAAGTAACAATTATGAGATAAAAGGTCAGAATTCTGACTATTTATGAGAGTATTAGTCCAGATTATGGCTTTTTATCTCATAATTTTGACTTTTTATTTGATAATTTCAGTTTACTATTGCTATTTTTTTCATCATGACAAAGTTTTCTTCTTTATTTTTTGTATCCAAGTGGTGGAACTAGGCTTCCATATAAGTCTCTGTGAACCATGACACGCTGAAGCTCTGGGTAAAAGGCTCATCTGAGGCATGTCCTCTGAAGGCCGTAACCCCTCTTGGTAAATACTGCTGTGGTTCAGTTGTCTAATGTTTATTCCTAGAGTAGATTTATGTGTAAAAGGCTACTGACACATGACACATTCCTTCCTGCATTGTCGTGGTCTGTCGGAGACATAGAGGCAGACACGGGTGTGAACTCATTAAACTGTGGAGTCTGAAAAATTTTGTCCAGAAGCCCTGGGTGCACACATAGTAAGACTGCTGGATAATGGGGTCATTTTCTCAGTCTCTCTGAAATTGTTTGTGGAATATAGAAAAGCCTATTTTTGGAAGGACCCTGCTAAAAATAACAGACCACTGATAGCATACATGTAAACACAGATTATGACAGTTGATCTCTGAGAGTCGACCATAGTGCAGCAGACTGTTAAATGTCTGTATGTGGACATTAATCAGGACCTTTTCTTGCTTGTAGGTAGGAAAGAGAGACTTTAACACAGAGAGACTGTGGTTGCATTCCCCATTATAGCTTCTCTGGGATGGGATGAGGAACGTGTCGGAGAGGTTTGGGGCATTTTGTTACAGTAGTATTACCGTCTCATAGAATGTATCAGGTTTAAACAAGCATTTTACTGGTGGGTCAGTGACTGATGAACTTAAATGACAAGAGAAACTGAAAACCATTGCAAGGCCCCCTAAAATATTTACATTTTACCCATGACACCAGTGATACAGGATTCTCAGATGTCTTTGTGTTTTACCTGGTTCAAATAGTAAGTATAGTACAGTAAAGTGTAGTACACACCTTTTTCAATACTTCTTGGGCCCACTTTTGAGTTTATGAAAGTACACTTTTAAGTATTCTAAAAAAGTAACTTATGTATATACAGTTAGTTTACTAGGGATCTACTATTAATATACAAATACTGAACTTACAGGTATATGGTTTACTTGCAGTATATTTTCACTTCACTTCCACTTTCGAGTTGATCAAACCTTAAACCTTAAAATAGGGTTTAAATATGCATTTAAATTCTACATATAACATAAATACATCTCATGTCACTGGATTTATGCATGTCTGTGATGACTACTACAGTACTTAACTATGTGATATGTTAAATCTAATAAATGATTAAGAGGGATGCTTACCATTCCTACTAACCACCATACTTACTCTCTTCAAAAGGCAAAACACCATGTCACACAACAGTTTGTTTCATAATTGTTTCTTAAAACGCTGTAAGGCATCCTGGGTACTTGTCAATATACTTAAGTGTAAGTACAAGTAAATATATTTAGACACTTCTGAATACGTGCCAGTATACTCCAAGTATACTTAAATTTAATATACCAAGGTATTTCTCCACCAAACAGGACTAGAGCTTTGCTGAAGTCCGTCCCAGCTCCACATGTACCTCTTCTCTTTTTGTCCAAAGGGAGGAGCTGTTGTGTGCAGCTCCATGAACTTTGTTCCAGTAGTGAATGGGTGTGTTTGCTTTCTTCGCTCTGCCCCTTTGAGTTATTCCTCAAGAGCACACAACATGGACTGAAGTCTGGCAGGTAAGATGAGCTTATGTAACTTAAAAAGTAATGCAGCTGTTAATCGTAGAAAGCTGAAATGTCTGAAAAGTCTTGAACATGTAACATAATACAGAAGTTCTCTGTTATAGTTTGGTCATTCAAGGATGTGTTTGTTCTGGCAGGAATACATGTGAAATTGATAGTAAGTGTTTCTGTGACACTGTGTGCCTGTGAGGTGTACTGCGACCTTTTGAGACTTTACACTTGATTAAATTAACTGGAGTGTTCTGACATTTATCTATTTTTGCCTGTCTGTTTGTTGTTGACCTCCACAGGCTGACAAGTGAGGGTGTCTTACAGTGGACATGTCCCTATTAATTCGGTGACAACAGTGGGAATACAGGATAAAAACACACTTTCTTCTACAGCACTACAGCTGAGCTACAGGGCTGCATATTCCAGGGAATAAGCTAGAGATGGAGGACTTCTGGGCAGGGGCCCTTTGGGCACTGAAGATTTGGCTGTACCTCATTATCAGCCTCATCATGTTCCCAGCCATGTTTGGCTTCTCACTGGGCATCTCTGAGACCTACATGAGAATCCTGGTGAAAACCTTAGAGGTACTATTGTTTTTATTGTTACGCCTCCTGCAAATGTGTTCAGCTGTGCAAATATTGTGATTTACACCACTGGTCCAGAGATGGTCATCAGTGTTTCCTGTCCGTCCTTCTCTACAGTGGGCCACTCTGAAAATACAGAAAGCAACCGTAGAAGAACAAACACTCAAAGCCTCATCATCTAATGGTGAGTAGGAAACTAAACGTCAAAGTAGACAGACACATTGATTTTTCTGATGAATAGACTTGTCATATCCTTTATTGTGAAAGATAGGGCTTCAGTGACAGAAATCTGTTGTGCTGCAACACTGGATTTCATAACATACTTTATTACAAGTCCGGGCAGGCATGTTGCAAGGGTAATGCCAAGTTTTAAAAGAGTAATTGATTTACCTGCACAGTGGAGAAAGGTTTTCATCTACAGATAAACGTGCTCACTGAATGATCAGTAAGTGATCGTACATAGCAGGTTTAAATTGTTTTATTTTGCACTAGATTATTGCTTCTCTGTCTGGTACCATGACACAGTTAACTAATTTTTATGACAGGCAACTAGGTGAATTTGCTTTGGGAACTCTGCCTATCTCACAAGGTGCAATTACTCAACTCTGTATCAGTCATAATCTGCACAGGGTGGTATCCCCTGCTGTAGCACATAAAGACATTAGTTATGTTAGTAAAATCCAAAGTATGTCAGTGTCACGTTTGAAATGTAGACGAGTAATACAAGTAAGGAGAGTTCTTCATAACAGCTATAAGACAGACATTGTTCAGAAACATTTGATTCAATATTGAATACACAGTTTGCTTCTTCAGGTTTTGGACTTTGCCTCATTAGTTATCAGATAAGGTGGAGTCCAAGCGGAGGTTTCTTAACTGTCCTGAGACCTGTTTGGTGGATGATGTTAGATCCCAGTCTGTGCAGCCTTCATTACTCATTATTATTATTTAGTTTTATTACTTTTATATAAAAGATCTTGCAAAGTACAGTGTACAAAGTAATTGTACTCATAAGAAACAGATTCCCGAATGAACTAATGAACTTTGCTTTTTTTTGTTGACCATAAACCATAAACCTTCCAATACAATCAGCATAATCTTAAGAGATATGAAAGATGGTCATATATCAGATGCTTGAGTTTGACTGTGTTACTGTGTGTGTCTGTGTATCAGGTCTTATCAAGAGGGAAAATGGATCAATGGAGAAAGAGTTAGGGGACCTTAGACGAAGTCGCCCCAAGCCACCAGTAGGTGGTGATTTTACACTTAGTGACTGTTTCTACTTCACCAGAAAGGGATTTGAAAGCATTGTAGAAGATGAGGTATTTTTTTTCTTTATTAACATGAACAAATTTTTATATTGGATGGTAATCATGGATTTTTAATCCTTGTTTTTGCATCTGTTTTTTTAATTTTCAATTTAGGTGACCCAGCGGTTCTCTTCAGAAGAGTTGGTCTCCTGGAACTTACTGACTCGCACAAACAATGATTTCCAGTACATCAGTCTGAAGCTGACGCTGGTTTACGGCCTCGGCATCTTTGTGAGATACTGCATCCTTGCCCCACTCAGGTGCACAGTACTGAACAGAACTGATTGCAAAACTATACTTCTAATGATGCAAATTAACATCACAGAAAACTGTTTTGTGAGTCGGTTTAATTTCCATAGAAGTTAGTTTTTCTAAAAAACAAAATCTGTTAATTTGCTAACTTTTAATTATCTGACAAAATATTTTCTGACAGATCTGCATGCAGGCTAAGAACACATCATCTGTATCTACAAAGTCATGCTGTTGTAGCACATACAAGTCACTGGTCCTGCTGAAATATTGCCTGACCTTTTGGTAAAGGACTGATGTCTGTCTAAACTCTGACTATTTCTTCACAAATATGCAAGTCACCCATGCAATGGGAACTGTTGCACCCCTGTACCATCACAGATTTTGGCTTTTGCATATTTACTGATGGTATTTTGGTGTTTGGCACAGAAAGTCCGACATCCATTCGTTCATCCGTCTAAACACATTTCCGCTGTCTTTTTAGTCTAACTGACATGAGCTCGGGTCCAGATAACTGGCTGCATTTCAGCACAGAATTATTGTATGTAAATGGTCTGCACTTATATAGTGCTTTTCTACCTAGACTGGTACTCAAAGCTCTTTACACTGCTTCTTATTCACCCATTCACACACACAAGCACACACCGATGGCAGAGCTATGCAACTTGACCTGACACACCGAGGGCAATTTGGGGTTCAGTATCTTGCCAGGGACACTTTGACATGACAGGAGGAGCCGGGAATCGACCACCGATTCCATGATTGGCAGGCGACTCCTCTACCTCCTGAGCCACAGCCGCCCCCAATGTCTTTCTCCCTGTGCAATGGAGATTCCATTTCTGGATGCAGTGACTGTTGACAACAGTTTTCCAAAGTCCTGAGTCCATGTGGCTATATTCATTGCAATAAATTGCAGTTTCTCATGCAAGGCCGTGTGAGGGCTTGAAGGTCATGCACATTCAGACATTTAGCAGTGTTTCCACCCTTAGCCTTTATGCACTGAGATTTCCCCAGACTCCCTGGATCTTTTCACAATATGATGTACTGTAGATGATGAAAGTCCTACATTGTTTGCAATCTAGCATTTAGAAATGTTCTTTTAAAAACCGGTTGACAATTCTCTCACTAAGTTGGGTACAAAGTGTTCGTCTCGACCCTTTGGTTGCAAAGACTGAGGCTGGTGGATGCTTCTTTTTTACATGATACCCTCAGACTTAATGTTCTAATTCTGACATCACTCACAACAGTGTTACCTATATAGCTTAAAAACTTTTCGGTTTAAAAACATTATAATTTTTTAATTTGCATCTGTCCCAGCTTTTTCTGAGCGAGCTGCAGGCATCAAACTCTTTGCTTACATTATTATATTATTTAAATCTTTTATTGCATTAGAAAAAGTCCCAACATGCTTGGAAATGAGTTTTGTAATTTAACAACACTGCTACGCCCAAAGCATGTATCCAGTAATTTGCTATCTGGCCATGCTTCTAATACTCTAAACTCTAAATACTCTAAAACAAACTCTTTTTGTTTTACTCCTCAGATATTTGACTATTCAGTATTTCAAATGTATGTGTATGAGTTCATAAATGTTCTGCATGAAGAAGACTGAATGTGTTACTGTCTTTCCAGGATAACACTGGCCTGCATTGGCTTGACCTGGTTGGTAATAGGAACATCTGCTGTTGGATTACTTCCAAACTGGAGGTAACCACAAAATACTTATTCTCTTGGAAATAGCTCTCTCCCCAGTTGTACTCCTTGGCTTATCTACAGTATCTGTGTCTTCTCTTTTCTTTTTTTAGTATTAAGTCTTGGCTCAGTGAATGGGTTCATGTCATGTGCTGTAGAATCTGTGCACGAGGACTCTCCGCTGCCATTCGCTATCACAACCGGTGCGTAAGCCTTCTCAGTAAGTAACTTTAGAATAAAAATCAGGAATAGCTTTCTTTTCTCAGTCTGACTTCATATTTTCACCTCGCACACCACAGGGAAAATAAACCCAAAAAAGGCGGGATCTGTGTTGCCAATCACACTTCTCCTATAGACATTATCATTCTCTGCAACGATGGGGCTTATGCTATGGTATGGAGGCAACTTCTTTTATTGTGACATTTACACGTAATCTTTTGTGCTAAATCATGACATGCTACTGTAAATCACCGAATGTGTTTTGGCAGGTAGGTCAAGTTCATGGAGGCTTGATGGGAGTTGTTCAGAGAGCCATGGTGAGGTCCTGTCCTCATGTCTGGTTTGAGAGAGCAGAGATGAAAGATCGCCACCTAGTGACAAAAAGGTCAGTTTCCCACTAGCTTTAGTTCATGTTTTTAGGCTTGTAAGTGCATGTCTTGTTGCCCTGTATTTTGTCTCTGTGGTTGCTCCGGTTCTCTGGCATTTTCCTGGCAGTAAAATCCTCTAGAGTTTCTGTAAGTCTTATTATCCAAACAAGAACAGTTATGTTTTGGAAACTTGCTACTAAACAGTGACTCACGCGGTTTGGATATCAGTGTCTCATAATATCACATCTTGAGCTACACATGTGTTCCAAATGTTTGATGCATTGTCCCAAATGTGATCATCTTGAAAGGTGCAATATGTAGACACAGTATTAATACAGTGAAAAAATGTCTCCATTACCTCTCTGTGTTGCTTCCAGGCTGCAGGATCATGTGAATGACAAGAAAAAGCTTCCCATACTAATATTTCCAGAGGGTAAGTGTGACAGTGTAGGTGTCCAGAACAGTTTTGTGTTTGCCTTTGTGTTATCAAAGATACAACTCAGTGAGCGTTGTCATTTCATCTCAGGGCCTGATGTCAGTCTGGCAACTGCAGCATTGGCAAATGACAAGCAATTTTATGTGGGTTTGGACAGAACTCACACAACCATGTCTCCTTAAATCTTCTAATGTTTGCTTTCTACAGGAACCTGTATCAACAACACATCTGTCATGATGTTTAAAAAGGGGAGTTTTGAAATTGGTTCAACAATATATCCAGTAGCCATTAAGGTACTTAACTTGTGTCTGTTTTAGTAAATTTTTTGACCAACTTAGAAATACAGTTCATCATTGCACTTTCATGTACTGTTTTTTCTTTTCTTAGTATGACCCAAAGTTTGGAGATGCTTTCTGGAACAGTTCTAAGTATAGCATGGTCAGTTACCTGCTGAGGATGATGACCAGCTGGGCCCTCGTCTGTAACGTCTGGTACCTGCCAGCCATGCACCAGCAGGTGTGTATGACATGTGCTGAAGCATGTGAGCACGCACAAAACATAAAACCATGTACAGTTCACAGACATGAAGCCCACCCCTTCTACTGTAGACATACAGAGACACACACATCACAGTAGAATGAGACTTTTGTTTATTTAAAAATGGCAGGAGGGAGAAGATGCTGTGCAGTTTGCCAACAGAGTGAAATCAGCCATCGCTCACCAGGGAGGGCTGCTAGATCTACAATGGTAAGATTCAACTTCTTCACTTTTTCACAACTTCTTTTCAAAAATCATTTGATTCCAGGCCAAAGATTAATCCATCACAGATAAACCGTCACTACATACAAACAGTAGTACCATTCTATCACATATGGCGTGAGAAATCAACTATTCACTTATTTCCAACTTAAGTTTTCCATTTCCAATAGAGTGGTGATGTGATCAAGGATCATGTAGCTGACATTGATAGGGACAGGCTAATGCATGTAAAAAAACTCACTCTTAGTTTGCCTTTTTCACCTGCAGGGACGGAGGTCTGAAGAGAGCAAAGGTGAAGGAGACATTTAAAGAGTGGGAGCAGAAGAAGTACAGCAACATGGTGGTGGGCGACGACAGCAGCAGCAACAGTGACTGAGGCCTACGACCAGTATGATGGACAAACACCTTGACTGTTTTAGGACAATATACAGTACACTGGAAAACAGGCATGGAATAAAGTACTGCACAGTGCAGGACACAAAAAAAACACTGAAAACTTTGGTACAGCTAAAAGGAGGAGCGTCTGAGTGATTAACAGAAATTATAAGTGCAATACCAAACTTTACAGCTAACAGACTGAGTGTGAAAAAGGGAAAACTCTGTTATTACTGGTATGTTATCTCTGTTATTAGGATAACAATGATGAATGAATGAATAGAAATGCTGAGAAAATGCTCTGAATGAAATGTGGGATTGAAGACAAGGCACTGGTTAAACAAACTATCTACTCTCAGTCGACTGAGTCATTCATTGTTTTTTTAAATAAATTTTAGTTTACAAATTGTATACCCGCAGTGTAATTATATAAGAGCAAAATAAACCTGGAGGTTTTTTAGATGTGTATGTTTTGTAACATTATTAACACGTTTTAGCACGTACTGTATATCAGATACAGAAATACTGAGATGATAGTTTAAACAATAAAAAATGGACTTTATGTATTTAGGTCTTGTAGTGCTGACACATGCTCAAATAACACACATTTCACTGAAACCACCACGTTCAGATAATGTTCTTAATTTGAAATTAATACTGACAGATACAGCTTTCGCACACGTGTTTTTGTTAACCTCTGACTGTTCTTCTTTTCTCACAGAATTGCAAAGATAAGGTGAGCACATGAGGCAAAATGGTTTGGCACTTAAATAATTCAATGACAATGTTGCGTGTGAAAGTAACATATAAAATGTCCACGAGCCTCGACCATCTTAGAGGATAACACACAGCCGAGACTTTTTGGATCTCTTTTCACTGGCTGTTTTCCCTGAAGCTTGATCCCCTCTTCTGTCTTTTTTCTGTGTGCTTGCCTCTTTGGTCCCTTTAAACAAATTAAATAAGAATTTATTATATTATATTTATTATCACCCACTGGAGCGTTGATGCACTCCTGATATGTCTTTTATACATCAGATTGTCAGAGTGTCCTCACCATCATTTTCATCTTTTCTTGTATCTGTGTGCTTCTCCTGTGTAAAAACAAGCATTTAATCACATACTAAGACATAAGACAATAACCTATACTTTATGAATTCCTACAAGATAACACTACTTACCTGCAACGAGCCAATTATGTTTATCTTCCTCATTTTGAGTTCCTGGTATCTGCAAAAAATCAACGAAAGCAATTGTACATTCGTCGACTGCCATGCAACTCAATTGAGTGTAATTTATCTAAAGTTACAGCAACAAAGTGTGTTTGACAAAAGCCAGTATGTCACTGCTTTCTTTAAAATATGTTTCTCAGAAAAAAACAAAGCTTAGGGTGAAACATTTATGAACCAGATTAGCGTGTCATGTTCTGTGCAGTTGACAGGTTGCTGTTCAGTCAGGCAATCTTCTAATTAAGCTGCTTTTATCACTAAGCAATAAAAGTTAATAAAGCTGCTCTGTTACAAATCTTCTGTGGTTTCTATATTCAGAACAACCCGCACTGCAGGTCTTTAATGCATTAAACATATGTGCAATTTTATTGTTACAAATTTGTATATTGGGCCTCTATGAGTAAAGAAACATGATGTAAGGAACTAACTCTAGTTACTAAATTGAATTAAATATATAATTGAATGTAAAAAATACTGGCAACCATAGCAATATTTTTGTGTCTTTTAAAAGCTAGTTACAGCTATTTCAGTAGCCATAAAGAAAGCACTTCACCCACCGTTCCAGATAGGAGTTGCGAACCCTGTTGGGAGGTTTGGTCTTTCTCTTATGTTCAGCTGCTGTCCATGCGCATGTGTGCGTATCCACTCCTACAGCCACCCGGCCTGCAGCTCCAGATGCAGTAGGCATCGTTGCCAGTAGGACTACAGATGCCAGCTGCTTGCCTTGCTGAGTTTTACACACGACCTATCCTTTCGTGGTCGACTTGCTGTGTGGAGGAGGAAAGAACGTGGCTGTTAAGCTCATGGATGTGTTTGTTGTTGTATCCATAGCAACAGTGTACCAAAAGAATGGAACAGCTACTGAGGCCCCTGTGAGAGTGACGGATCCACGGAGATGCTCTTTACTTTGCTTTACTGTGGTCCTTTATGCCTTTACAAGCAGTCTGTGGAAAATCACACATTATAAAACTTTTTACCGTCTCAGAAAAACAGCCTTTGTAGTTTATCCACCGGATTCCCAAAAATTGGCACCAACCTGTCCCCAACCCTGTCATTTTTCATTTACTTTTAATATAATTTCCTAGAATGGGTGGATATGATGATGACTCAAAGAAAACACCTTAATAGCTGACATTTTCCTCATGTATTTTAATTTTTCTTTTATTTTAGGATCATAGCAATGCATTTTATTCCAGAGCAGTGTTAAAATACGCATCAACAAAGAATCTTTCGAGGAGACCAACACTTTATTTTCAAACTAATGAGCCTATTTATAACGAGAACAGAACTCCAGCATTTATTACTGTTGAACATCTGAACAATCTGAGGTTGAATAAATCACATAGCCTATCGAACATTATTTCATTACTTGTCATCTGCATGTTTAGACGCGATGACTTGTTAGGATTCTTCCTTCTCATCTCCATGTGTGATGATGTAGCAGAGTGACTTGTAGTCGATGTTGCCAGTTGGGTCAATAGGAGCGAGAGCAAAGGCCTGATCCACCTAAAAGTTTATGAAAGATATACAATTAGTCTAGTGAAATTAATTATTATAATATAATATAATAATAATAATAGTCTGAGACTATTGAGACTTTGAGTCTGAGTTGCTATAAAAGTAGAAAAGACAAACCTCCTCTGCTGTGAATTTATCAGCCTGGTTCATCAATAATCGTCTAAATCTGCGTTAACAGGACCAAAAAATGTAAAAGGAAGAATAAGAAGATACCGAAAATAAATAATAACGTGAACGATAATAAATAAAATTTATCTTACTCATCCTTGTTAACGAAGCCTGTCCCATTGGGGTCAAACAGCTTAAAGGCAGCAAGTATGGTGTCTTCAGGATCGGTACCTGAAGAAAAATAAAATATTTTCCAGCAACACCTGATAGTGTGTCATTAACAGTTCTAAGATTTGTTTGAACGTCTGTAAAAACCTCTCACCATTGAGCTTCTCCCCAAAAAGGGTCAGGAACACGGTGAAGTTGATGGGACCCTTCCCCTCATTCAACATCTCATCCAGCTCCTCATCTTTGACATTAAGCTTCCCTGGTACACACACACACAGACACACACACAATTCCTTTTTAAACAAGCACGTCAAGTGCAACAAGGAAAACGCGTCACATCAATCAAGCCGGAACTTTTTTTTAGCTTAATAAATTACCCAGCTGTCCGTAGGTCTCCTTTAAGTCTTGCTTTTTGATAACACCATCTCTGTCTTGGTCAATGCAGCCAAAAGCCTATGGAATAAATAGCAACAGGTTTTCACAAGTGCAAGTAGGTTTCATTAAAATGATAGTGAGAAATACTGAAAGGCAGATAACTTAGCTGGCATCTAAAAAATGATTTCCTACTGGTACAATAATGTAGACTGAATTGCACTTAAGGCTTTTCTTTTATATCATCAATAAAAATTCCTACACAGACGTCTTCCAAGAAAGGTTTTAAAGGAAGTTGTGTAAAAGCAGGAAAAGATGACTGTACCTCCTTGAACTCCTGTATCTGGGACTGCTCAAACATGGAGAAGACATTGGAGCAAGACTTCTGTGCCCCCCTTTGTCTCTTGTTAGAGGCTTTCTTACTTGCCTGAGAAGATGACCACAAACTCATTCAGTTTGCACACAAATCACAAAAAGTACAGGCATCCTAAGCAACAATTTCACTGTAGCAAAAATATTTACTTTTAAATCATCACTAACTGAAGCACAAAAGGATGATAATACAGACTTACCATGTCTGAATGATTGTACGGGGAGTCCCAGCCGAGGCATGATGCTGTGGTGGGTTTTAAGTATGACCCATCTTATCTTTTACCCTCCTATAATAGCCTGTGGTAGGCAACGAAGTCCCTTACATGGCCATGGCTGCTCTATGTGTGCCACTAAAGGTATCTGATAAGAGGTGAAGCAGTCGGGATTCCTCTGGGCTGGAAAATAGAGATATGAAAAGCAGACAGGGAGAGAGGAGAAAAGGAAAAGTGACGTCTGACGTTTGACAGTGTCTCCAAAAAAGTAAAGTTACTCTCTAAGTTAACTTTATGTCTGATGTGAACTATTAGTAAGATTCCAGTAAACAAGATGGCATAATGAAACATTATAGATGGAAATTAACTACAAGCATTTATTCTGGTACAGTGCATTTTTTGGATGGAGTTGATTGGTTGCAGTTTTTTTACACTTCTTTGTGTAACATTATTAGAGCTATTACATCATTGGCTAAGCACTAATGGTGTTCTTGGAAGTCATTACACTGTCATGCATTTTTAATTGTGTTGTTTATTTTATTATATATCATATAAGTGAACAGGAGAAGCAATAAATCACATCTTCCAAAACAGTTTTTAGATTCACCCACTTCAGAAAAACATTTGCTAAACACTTTATTCTGTGAATAAATTAACTGGAAATAAAAAAGGAAACTTTTTAATTAAGATTAATTAAGCAATTTTATTTACAGTTAAGCGTATTCACATCAAAAGCATATTCATGTCATGTACATGTGAAAAACAACAAGCCACTGGCTAACGTATACGTATTCTTATACATAGTTGTAAATATAAAATTTAAATATACATACATATCAAATATCCATTTTATTGCTCACACACTGGAACTACTACGCAACAAAATAATACATTTGATGTCATAGTTTACAGCAGTATTCATAACAATTCTTCAACCTGTTTGCCCCGATATTAAATAGACAATCATCAATGAGCTTTCACGCCACTTAATATTGTGAGCGCTGTGAAGTTCAGAAACATGGAAGATATCACCAAATACAGTCTATTATACAAACATTTTTCTGTTTTCTTGTCTGTAAATCTTCCAGCAGTGAGCATTCAGTTCGCCACATGTCCTTCAAAGCCTGAAAAAGGCCAGAGCTGCATGTCTGCAGATGACACGTCATCAGGTCTCAGATCAGAGTTCAGGCAAGCTTCACCACTGTCCTGCAGGGAGACAGCTCAGTGCACGGCTCCCCTCACTGTGTCAGAATGCATGCTGCCATCTTGCAGGCCACTGCTGAGATAAGAGCTGCTCCACGGCCGCTTCCCTCCTCCGACTGGATGAAAGAGATCTCGCAGTGAGGCGAGAGGGCCCTGACAATTTTGTGGAACCTGTCACAAAAGCTGAGATAAAGAAACAACAATTTTCTTTACTCCAAATTCCAGTCCAGGTTTCATGAAGCAAACAAGCATTCACTGAGTCCCTGTTACTAAACAAGTTTACATGGAGGAAACATGGTATGCTCTTTTTAAGATAAAATCAGATTTTTTTTGTTTGTTTGTTAACTTTTGCAAATACTTTTTGTGAAGCCATGTTGCCTTTATGTGGCCTAATGTGTATAGGTGTGGACTAAATCTCATCACATGTTTTTTAATGTGGTTTGTTAACCACTTGAGAATAACGTAAAACATAAAGCATAACTCACAATGGGTGCAGTTTGTAGACAGATCCGTCAACCCCCACTGTGATCTTCAAAGTATCCTGGCTGCGTCGCTCCCGCATTAGGTTTATGACGCTAGCGAGTCCTGCACCACACACGTGAGCAGAGCGGGTGGAAACAGTCTCACAGACCAGACGCACAATGTCACAGTCCAGCTCTGAAGGCAGGACACCCAGCGAGGAGAGGATATTGTAGATTTGTTTTCTGTCCCCTGTGTCACTGAAAGATGGAAAAAGGCCAAATTAAATATAGAAACAACATCTATATGCACTTCATGTGGAATTCTGAGAATGTAAAAAAATCCATTGGTACAGTTATGTATTTTGTTCCCTGTTCTTCTTATGGATTTATGGATGCTCACCTCTCCACCTGTGACACGTAACGTGTCTCAAAGCTGCCACGAGTCTTCAGCAGCTCTGAGGCTTCACCATTAAACAGCAGGTCTTCATTCACCAGCTTCATCAGAACAAGCCTGACCAGCTCGCCCATGTACTTTCCACTGATCAGCTTCTCGTATCTATGGGAGACAACAACAAAAAAAGAGACAGGTTAATTAAAAAAAGAAAAATATTACCAGTAAGGGTGGAAAAATGAAGTCAATACTTGTTGATATGGATGATATGGAGGAAGGATATGTGCATCATAAAACACACGAGTAAACAAGTTTCCTTCTCTACACAGGCTGCAAGAGCAGATGAGGATAGCAACGTCATTGCTAGAAAGACTGAATGAGGCAGGGCCCAGCCGTTGTCTGTGTAAAAGGACTGCCAGTGCAAACAGCCATTAGGCTGACAGAGACTATATGGCAAGAAGAGGAGAGGGATCATTAATCTTACAACCCCACTCACAGACTGACCACTGACGTATGAGGGGTCTGGCCATTTACAAACATCCTCAGGAAAAACAGTAGCTCATCAACTACATGGGGACTTTAGGTGAGAGTCAGGTGAGTATGTCCACAGCATGTTTAATTCAGAAAAACAGAGTGTAGGCAGTGGGAGTGAGGCACGTTTTAAATAACAATGTTGCTCCCACAACTTTTAATGACATATGGCTATATTGTTGTGCATGTGCATTCAGTAGATACACTCTTCTGTGGGTGTGTTTAAACTGAATGTGCTATTTTACTCACAGCTGCTGGCCAGGGTTAATTGAGGACTCATCCACCACTCTGTCATACTCCAGTCTGAACTCCTCCAGCTCCCCGTTGTCACCAAACGCCCCCCACTCTGTGTTCACACACATCCGGCCCTCTTCTCCTTCTACCAGCTCCACAGTTCTCATCTCCTCCATGTAACATGCATTGCAACCAGTGCCTGGAGGAAAAGCAGAGATACTGATCTTAGACAAGCAGTGTTGAGATGAGTCTGCATGTGCATAAGTGTGTAAGTATAACTTTGAATTTCATTAGTGCACACATTCTTGCGCATAAGTATGATAATTATGGTGCAAGAGTATACAACTTCTTACCAACAATCATCCCAACTTCACAGCTGCGATCTTCATAATAGCAGGAAATCATGGTGGCTACTGTGTCATTCACCATGGCAACCACATCCATCTCAAAGTCCTAAATGACAACATCACAATGAGGTTACAGTCATCTGCATACATGCAAGTGTTATACAGTAGTTTATTATTATAAAGGATATCTTGTAATAAAATCAAACTCACCCCTCGTCTCTTGATAGCATCTCTGAGTAAGCCCACGACATTGTTCCCTTCTGCCCCAGAAGCCTTAAAGCCTTTGGTCCAGTTAAGTAAAATTCCCTGTAGAAAGTAAAAAGACAAATGTAGTAACTTGACAAATTTGGTAAATAACTCTTTTGCATGAGGGAACATGTAATGCAGGTTGTACTAGATCCATTGTACAGCATACAGTAACAGCGTACCTTGTCAAGGTCCTCGTGTCGTACAGGAAAGGAGAATGTAAAACCCAGAGGAAGCTTCTTGTGCTTGATATGATGTTTGTCCAAAAAGTCTGACATACACTCAGCTATGTAGTCAAATAGCTGCAGAGAGAAGGAGAGGCTATGAAACAGAGGAAAACTGAACATTACTTTGTGCTAATTTCACTCTGATAGCTAAAAGTCAATGTCACACCAGTGATTACAGAAGACCTGACACTGATCTGACAACTGATAGTTTTAAACAGCCACCACAGAGGTATATCAGTCGTACGAGAGGGGACCCACAGACTACTGAAAAGTCCAAATAGTTGCTAACCATTTCAGCAGTCCCAGTCATGGCATCTTCAGGAATTGAGTACATTTGATTCTTCGTCTCAATCTTCCAGGTGCAGTCCTCGTCTTCTCCCACTTTCACCAGCATCACACGGAAGTTCGTGCCGCCCAAATCCAGTGCCAGAAAATCACCCACCTCTGTCATAATAAAACAATACACTTATTTTACCACATCTGAACACATGCCAGATCTTTGGCATACAAGTGATAAGCAGTGGATTACACTTTAGCCATGTCAGTCAACTTTATCTAAAAAGTGCTCATCATAATTTGAAATAATTATTATCTACCTGATCCCTCAGGGGTGGAGCAGACATAAGTTGGAAGCATTTTGACACTGGCCTCCTCATGTGTCTCTACACGCAGTCCTCTGTTCATCTCACACTGCATCCGATTCATGATTTCTTTTAGCTCTTCCTTATTCAGCCTGAACTCTGACAAGATTTGCTCTACCTGCAATAAAAGGAGAGAAAAACAGGTCAGGGGCTATCCCAAAAACACATTTTTCTTACATTTACATTGGACAAAATGTTGGTAAACTATGTTGTGAAACTCAAGAGGGAAAACCAGAATGCTCCTAATTATTTTCTCAAACATGAAACGGCATTTAAACCTCTAAAATAACATGAGGCAGAAAAGCAAATCTTACCATGAGGATTTTATCAAGCACAGAGCTGTAGTTAGAAGGCATCTTCACCATCTGGTCACGATGAGAGATGACACAGGGCATCTTCACAAGTTAAACTAAATGAGCTTTTCTATGTATGTTTCTAGGTTTATGTTGAGTGTGTGTCCACCCTGTGTGTGTGCAGAGTCAGTGAGCTGTGACTACCACTGAACCTCAGCTGTTTTTATGCTTAGGTGAAGTGGGCTGGACGCAGCAGACATATATGCCCACCCCTTCCCAACCTCACCCCATCTGGCCATTTAGGTTCAAAGACATACAAAGGAAAGGAAAGTCTCTGTGCAAAGTTCATAAAAGAGAGAGCCAGGTGAATAAATGTGGCAAAAAGTAAGATTAAGCTTTATAGAGTTTGATTAACAATGTAATTGCAGGGAGGAAAATTCAAGCAAATCATTCACTGGCTGAGCATCTGGATGGATTTATAAAATGTTTTTATTGTCTCCATCGTGATTGCATTTATATATTATTTTATTATTTTCATTTAAAAAAAGTCCGGTGAAGCATAGAAGATAACATTATTAACTAAGACTGTATAACACATGTTCTGCTTATTGATAATCCACAGTGATTCTAAATAGTTTTCAGAAAAGTTGACATTTAAAATTGTTTTGTAAAGTCACTACAAAATACTCAAATCGGATCTGCCTTTGTGATACATATTTTTAGTATGCTGCCTTATGTTGCTAGTCTGTAATTCCACTGAATTATTTGCCAGGACCCTTTTAAAGTGAGGTTTTAGTTTGTAATTAAAATTACATGAATATAAAACCATGTGATCCCAAATCACTGTTGCACAATGAGGGAACGTTAATGGCCTTAGAGTTAAGCATACATTTGTAAAATTAGAAACGTGTCTAAAATTAGCAACAGTGAGGGATTGATGACCTCTAAAACCAACAATAGTAGCTCCAGGTGAAGGCCTCCTGTACTTATCAGCTCTATTAGTTTACCTGACCATAGGATAAGGTTTTTTTTAGCTCTCCCTGTGAGATAACTGTGATCCTCTTGGCCAATACTATTACTGTAGCAGTTCAGTTGTCCAACTGTCCAACAACAATTTCTTTACTCCAATTTTTGTCCTAAGAGATGGTTCTGTATCTTTGTTGTACTACCAAATCAGACGCTGATCTCAAGGATGAAGCTCGTTCAGTGAGTCCTCACACGCCCACACAATCATGAACATATTACTGCAGTAACTTAAATCTCTTCAGTGCTCTTCCAGTACAGCCAAAAATTACCTTCAGAATTTGAAATTTCTAGCAGCACCCAGGATAAGATGCAGGTCTTCACAGGCACATTTTAGTTACTTAGATACTGCTTTCTGGAATAAACTACTAACTACACACTTTTTAAATAAAGCTTAACATGCTAATAACTTTCAGCTGATGTGGTTCTTACTTTTTGTTGTGTAATAATTTATTACTTGCCATTTGTTTCTTTGTCCAATTTAAATATCTAAGGACAAAGGGTGTCATTGTGGTGCATACTGTAAAACACGCTGAGGCAACAGTGGCATCGTGCTGCTGTTTTGGTTTGATATGATTCTATAATACTGGTCAATTTGATTTTATGCTGATGTGAAGCAACTTGATTGAAGTGCAGTACAAATTAAACTGACTTCACCTGGCTTCACTATACCTAAATATGTTGACATACATTTGAACATGAACCTTGTGATCTGAAGCACTGAGTTGCACAATGAGGGATCTTCAAAGGTTATGTTAGTTATGTATATACTAAAATTAGAAACATGTATAAAATTAGCAACAGTGAAGGATTAATGACCTCTAAAACTAACAGTGCTAGCTCCAGGTGAAGGCCTCCTGTGCTTATCAGCTCTGTTAGTTTACCTGACCAGAGTTTTTTTTTAGCTCTGACTCTGGAATAATTGCTACACTCTCCCCCAGTACATTGACTTTAGCTTTTTAAGTAAACCCAATAATGACAATGAAATAAAGATACATGAGTGTGTGCATAATTTAGACTGTTTAGTTCGTAATATACAATAAAGATGCAACATATTTAAGTTTAGTGGATGTTTCACTAGACCTTTATAGTGAGGAAAATAATTATTTTTTATTCGAATATCTGCAAATGTTACCCTGACATTCCAGCATTTGGTATGTTTCGGAATTTCCCGGTTTTCTAAACCACTTGCTCAAGATTTGAGCTGCCGAAGGTGATTCAAGCTGTCAATAAAACACTGTTTTAATTACTTATTATGACTGTGTGTGTTTTTTATCAGCATATACATATTGTGTTTGTTGATATCTGTGTTTTTGATAAAGACCAGATCACATTTCAAATTCAAGCTGAAAATTTACCCTTTCGGCTACTCTGGCCAAGACGTTAGCTGCTCCAGTCTGATTTATACTGGGCTGCTCTGATTGTGACCAGTCACACTGTATTTATTGTTGACTGGGTCTAACAAGAGTTAGTATACTACCAGAAAAAAAACAGAAGTACCACAAATTGTTTCATGTACTAAGACGTAATGAATGAATAAATAGTAAAAATCACAATCAGGCTCAATTTGTGTTGTGCCCATTTATAGATTAGAGTTGCTTGTCCATAGCTGATGATCCAGATAATTAAATCTACGGAATTGTTTGCACAGAGACAGAGTTATTTGACTGCATGAAAAGGGAAATGTAAAGATCTGTATGGATTTTGGTATATTACCAAAACATAATGCTGTAATGATAGGAAAGCGTGCTTATCTTTAATTCACAGTGTTCTTATAGTGCCCTTGAACTACGAATAGAGATCGATTCTGCAGCCATGTAGCCACTCAGCATCGAGCCACTAGAGGTCAACACTTACTGTACAAACTAAATGTCTTACTTTTTTACTATTGTACTTTACCTTATCCATCGTATCACGACGGGGATTAAATCCCATCCAGCTGTTATGATGTTTTTACTCGGTCTCCGTTTATCAAGAACAAAATGTTACAGTGTTACGGGAAATTCCCCGTAAAAGGGGAAATCGTTGTCATAATTCCAACACCTGTGATCAGCATCACATTCAGCAACAAGTCTCAAGTTTCCATATCATCAGTATTTTCCAGACCCAGCATGATGTTTAAGAAGGAGATGTTCTACACATCCTGTGATGTTTTCTTCACTCTTCACTCGTTTTTCTTCACTGAAAGCATAAAGGCTATAATAATCTAATTTCAAAAAATAAAAAATAAGGAGCCCATCTAAATTTTTGCATTGATTTCAAAAGGTGGTCGCATGTATTTTAAAGAAACCGTATGAGAAAAACTACGGATTCATCTTCATTGCTGCAAATATAAGCTACCACACAAAAACCACATATGCGCGCTGAATGTGTTTAACACAGCTCCAGCTCTTACTAACAATGTAACTTCAGTATTTTAATGAAATAAAAAGTAGTTCCACGAAAGAAAAATAACTTCTTCCCATGGTGCAGCTGACCTGTCAACAGATGCACCTTTCCAAGGCAAAGCGATGTCAGTGTGTTGCCTTGGAAATGAATTACAGACACATTTCTGCTATGGAAAACACTTACCACGGAGTTAAGTGGCTAGGAGGAAATTGTTAAATGGAGCAAGATTTCCAGAGAAAATCTCAATTGAAGGTGGCATGTCCTTGTAAACAAAACAGTTCAAAGACTGTCGAGGCCACCAAGCAACATTTTAAAGTAACGACAACAAATATAACATCAATAATAATAATCATAATTACATCATCATTCCTAAGCATGTGCAAATTTCAAGTTATTATTGACTAATTGATGTTTAGTTTTGTATTAATGACAAATCATTGGGATCAGCAATTTTAAAACCAATATGTTTGAAATATGTTTATTTCAAACATATCGGTGATTTTTTTTTTTGTATTGTTAATTTCAAGGAGAATTTTGCAAAGTCTTCTTTTGCCTTTAGTAGCTTTCCATGAGGATACGCCACCACTTAATTGAATTCAACCGGAACTGTGAAAACAACGGCGTTTGTTTCCACCGGAACCGATATTCCGTTGGACAGTCTCAGGATCGTGACGTGGTGATTGGACACTGAACTGCATCTTGAGACTAATAAGTTAGCGCTAACACGACTGTGATAAGGCCGCTGGATGTGAGTTGTGCATACTAACGAGTTGTAGTTTATGTGGAATAAGAAGTTTATTCAGTTGTTTTGGCGGGGATCAAATAATTTGTTGTTGATTGGTCTGGTAAGTTAGCGAAGGCCTCACGAAGACCAGATAGCATCTGTTAGCTAGCAGTATGTTTCATTTCATTTTAGAAATATACAAATAGTTAATGCTAAAAGTTTTAAACGGCATGTACGTTGTTATCGGTTTGTAATAAGTTCTTCTTATTAAGTTAAGTACTTCCCACTGTCAGTTTACCAAATTGTGTTCACAATGGAGGAAAATATTTATCTAAGCTAACAAGGCGGTTGCTTTCACTGTTTAAGCTAGCACCTGTCAGTTCTGTTTCATTGTAGTTTCTTTAGCGGTACTGTTAGCAGAGAAGCTAGTTTGCTGATCTGTTAAAGGGATATTGCTCTCATGCGATTCTGCTTTGTCATCTTCCAAATTAGATCACCAGGTCTGTGCGACTGTGTCCGTTGTGATTGACTCACTGATCCGGCGGCAGCATGAAGCTCTACAGCCTCAGCATCCTCTACAAAGGACCCACCAAAGCCAACCTCCTAAAAGCGGCCTACGACCTGTCCTCCTTCAGCTTCTTTCAGCGCTCCAGGTGCGACCGACTGACTGACTACTACCAAAACATTTTTACCGTTTTTATTGTTTTGCAGGAAATTTGTTTCCTCGAGTGATGTCATTGTTTTGGTTTGTTTAGTGTTCAGGAGTTCATGACCTTCACCAGTGCCTTGATTGTTGAACGAACAACTCAAGGAAGCCGTGCCTCTGTCAAAGAACAAGGTAACGAACAAGAGCTAGTTCATGCATGAAAATGCATGTGATTTGGGGGAGATTGGTGTAAGATTGTTATATTTTCTTCATGTAAGTCAATCAGAACATCTATATACACTACCTGACCGAAAAAAGCTGCTCACTTTAATATTTCTTGGACTACCTTTTCATTCATTACAGCATGCATTTGCCATGGCATCACTTCATTAAGCCTATGCAGTGTCACCTAATGTATTTCTGTCTATAACTACATTAATTTATCGCCAAGATCGTATTGATGATGGGATCGTACAACAGTGTAAAGTCTGCTCCAGCAGCACACCCCGAAGGTTCTTAATTAGATTAAGGTCTGGATTCCGTGGTAGCCAATGCAATGTTTCACCATTTTAGCACATTATTATTACTGTCATCTTGGTATAGACCCGTTCCATCAGGAATTTAAAAAAAATGCTGATGGCTTCCTGGGAAAAACCTGGTTATTCACTAAATTTAGGTAGTCAGTTGACCTTATTGTGTTGCCTGTTGAAACATATTAATCACTGCACTAATTATCTAATCCAAGGTTCTTACTTATTTGCCTAGGAAAATCTAGGTCATGACTTGTTTTTTATCTTTTGGGCTAGGCAGTGTAGTTGACTTATGTGGTTGCTGCCTGGTCTCATAAAGGCACACACTAATTCCCTTTCGCTTTTTGCCAATTTACATTTATGACTGTGATGGAGAAATAACATTTAGCAGTAACTTTTAAAGGGAACTGAATTATCAAAATAACATACAAAGAGACATGAGGCTGATACAGTCACAGTGTGTATATGTCTTTGTGAGTATAAATAACATTACTACATTACATTGTGTATTAATCTTTCAGTTTTACTTCTGCTTTTTTTTAAAAGTTTGCCTAACAGGTTCTAGGTTCACCTGCACCATTGGACCAGGAAATGCTATTTTTAGTCACACTTTTGTTTTGGTCATAGCGTACATGCCTTCTCTTTCTTTCAGAGTACCTGTGCCATGTCTATGTGAGAAATGACAACCTGGGTGCTGTTGTCATAGCAGATACTGAATACCCACAGAGAGTTTGTTTCACATTGCTGGACAAGGTGGGTACCCAAATATTAGGGATGTTCAATATTGTCTTTTTTACCAATATACCGATATTGTCTAACTCTTAATTTCCGATACCAATATATGCTGGATCCCCCCTCATAAAAAAAAAAGAAAAACTATATTAGTATATAATATTATTATAACTATTTTAGGTAACTAACATCACATATCTCCTATCCTGCATACTTCAACTTTAAACATTATTGCAAGGTGTGCCAAACAAACAAAAATATCTCAAAAACTATACCTCGATTTGTCATATTTTCACACTTTGAAAGAGAGGGGAAGTAGCTGAAGAGTTTGATGTGTAATATGTGCATGGTATGTGAAAGTTGTGTCATTAAAAAAAGTAAAAACAGATATCAATATCTGACATCCCTACCAAATATATTGCTAAAGACGATTATTGCATGTTACTGTCAACTTCAGCATTGAATTTACTGTCTGTTTTTTAGGTATTAGAGGAGTTCTCCAGGCAAGTGGATAGTATAGACTGGCCTTCTGGTAATCCTGAAACCATAAACTACAAAGCCCTCGATATTCACCTTTCTAAGTATCAGGTCAGTGTTGAATATGTCAAGCCCTGATAGCTCACAACTGTGATTATTTACTTGTTCCGTGTTAAATGTAAAGATGAAATTCAAGAATCTTGTGGTTGATTAAAGAACCTTTGATATGCTGTAGTGATCAACATGATAGTCGTATATCTGACAGCTTGCTGTTGCTGTTTGTTGTTGTTCATTTGTCCCAGAACCCCAGAGAAGCAGATGCAATGACCAAGGTGCAGGCAGAGCTGGATGAGACAAAGATCATTTTGGTAAGCTAAGCTACAGCTGAAGCTGTAGCTCAGTGTGATATGGGGTCCCCCAGCAGACTAAAACTATAGCAGCATAACTAAGAGATGGTTCAGAGTCACCTGA
>JAUYWH010000027.1:17536635-17577346 GCA_034779795.1 Ctenopoma multispine | reverse complement strand
TCTCTCCTCCGTTCGGGCCGCATTCCGGTTGACGGAAGAATAAGATATAAATAAATCTATAAAGAAGCCAGTTTAGAAGTGGATAACAATATGTGCCTCCATTCATTTTCAATGGCAGGCACCAACTATCTTATGTAACCTTGTTTGTCCAATATACAGCGAATTATATGAAAATCGCAAAGATCAGTGTGATTATTTTCTCCATCCTGGATTTCTATTCAGTGCACACAGGAGCAAACAAGATAATCCTCTGTCACACACCCACCTTTACAAACACACACACACAAAGTAATTTAGGTAACAGATGTCCTGCTATAAACCAGTTTCTGTTTCTTGATAAAGCTGAAATGACAACCTCAGATGCCTTTGAAGTGACTAAAACAATGTCAACATGTCATTTAAAACTCACTTACAGTGCAACTGATACGCAGTGCAGTAGCAAGACAATGGAATTGGTTGATGTTAAATTATCTGAAACCTGTTACTGTACAACAACTGGACTGAAAGTGGGAATAACTGCAGAACAAAATGTCAGCAGACATGTTGATGTTTTCTGCGGTTGCTGAATGACTTGTCCCAGCATGTAAAGGGAGTTCCTGTTTATGATTCCTCCTGTGCAGTATGTTCTGTCCTCACATAATAATAGTAGTCATTTGTTTCTGGATCCAACTTTACAAAGAAACACTAAGTACAGACGTTTTCCTCTTATTTTTTGCTGTATTCTTCACTATTCATATGACTATCATATAACCTTCTCCTTCTACCAGATAATTCAGTACAGTTTTTGAGATTAAATTATGAAAAATATAAAGCATCTATCATGATCTTCTGCTTTATATGTCCATGTGCCTTATCAGTAGAACCAGTTACATCCTGTAGATAATATCTCCAGTTCCTCTGTAACAATAACTTTACAGTCAGTTGTTGTAAACACTTCTACATTTAAGATTCATTATGGACTCTTCGGCTCACTTGTTGTATCTTATCTGTTTTACATACATGTGTGAATAAAGTTTGCAAGATGTCAGTAAAGATTCTCAGTCATCCAGCAGTTGAGTCATGACAACTGAACTTACTTCTCGTTGGATCAAAATGCTTCGTTACTCATCCAGTTCGTTTCTTCAGTCCTCAACAGTGAGGGACGTTAGTAGGAGACCGCAAATTAATTCACTTCTCACCTGACCTGACTAGACTTAAACTATTTTGGTTTAATTGTAAACCCCAGTTGAAATACAGCTGTTCAATTATTAGTGTGAGAATCTGATAATTGTGGAATCTCACGAGTCAGTTATGTTAGATCATAATTTAGCTGTCCCTTTATTCTGTTTAATTGACCATATCAGTACACCTAATTTGTATTTACATCCAGTAGTGTAGTTAATTACAGGTTATAATAACAGTTATTTTTGTTATTGTAGAAACTAGATTTATTCTTCAGGGTGGTTTCCTTTCTGTCCTGACGTCAAAGGCTTGTTATGTGGACAGACATCGATGTTAACTGTATTTCCCAGAATACTACGGGATTCACAGCACAAAGCAATGTTTGGCTTTTCAAATCCTTTGAATAACAGTATTTTGTTTTATAATTTGCACTTCCTCATGTACGTGCTTTATATTGTGAAAAGTAGTTAGAAAGTAGGTAAATACGAGATAGAAACTACACTAATCTGCATTGATTTAGTTCACAGGTCTAAACAAATAAATATAAAATATGTTACAGCGCATCACTTTAAATTCCCAGTCTTCAGAAAGTAGGTAGAAATATATATGTTACACTGAGCCAGTAAGATTTTATATTATGAGATGTTTAATTTGTTAATCATATGGTCTGAAAGGCAACACAGACGAATTCACAATGCAACTGAAAACTACAGGAAAGCATACAATTCAACCAATATGCAGCATAAACACAATTAAATCAGTATTTACGTATTTTCTATTTTCATATAGTCTATATGAAGCAGAGAACAGAATACATTTTTTATAAAATGATGAGGTCAATTTACAAGAAAGTAGCTGACATGGTTATATAACAATTACATATTTAGTTTAAAAAGCTGCAGTTTCACATTGTGTCAAATAGACAATAGGGTATTTTATACTTCATTGGAGATATAACCACAAACAACACTCAGTGATTCCTGTAGACCATCAGATTCAAAGCCGGATTTGATTTCGCTCATTACTTGTTGCGGCTCAGGAAAATCCTCCACCATGGAGTGAAAGTAAGTTTTGTTTGTGATGCATGTTGTTTGCTGATCAGCTGCTCTGTCGCAGAGCAGTGTGGCTGACTGTGGACAGTATTGAGCTTGGACTGACACAGGAGAAGGTGACGAGGATGAAGTATAGCACTGGGAACCAGGAGAGGGCAGTTTGTTCACAGGCTCAGGATCTTTCCATGTGGTCATTTCATTCAGAGGAGGGCTGGTATTTAAGATCTCAATGTCGCAGCTGATGCATTCCTCCGGTCTGTGAGACAGCACAGTCTCACTGGTCTGTACAAAACATTAGGATAGTGTAAACTTAAGGCAGATAATTATGCATGAGTTTAAATAAAAACAGGAATGTCTCATGATCAACTTTCAGTTCAATTTAATACAAACATTTTGAAACCTGTAAGTAGTCATGGTTATAGCCCCCAAAAATTTTTTATAATAACATTTTATCCTCTTGTCCTAACAGACATTTGTTATAAAACATCATTACCTATCATCAAACTTCACTATCACTTCACAAAACATCAGACACTAATAATTTTTAAAATGAAGATGAGTTGCTTGTTTTCTAAATGTATGTTATCATGTTAGCACATGATTTGATTGCTGCAATGGTTTGTCCATACCTTATTCAGGAAGACATGTAACTCAGACGCTTTGATGTTCATACCAGCAGGATAAACAAATATCTCCTTCAGTCTATTCTTCAACCTGGAAGAGGAACACAACCGACAACAGATGGGAGAGAGGATCCAGCTTCTGCTAGGATGAATGGTTAGGGGACGAGTTACTCACATTTTTCTCTGAGGCCACAGGAGAATGATGCAGCCAAGCAGTAAAAAAATGGGAGTTATTATCTTGGCCAAGTGAGCAGAGTCTGGTGGTGGAAAGGTGAGAGGTTTATATCACTGGTTAAGAAATTCAGGTCTGGTTACTAGGATACATTTTAGTCACAAGTATAAGAGAAAAAAACAATAGTGAAACAAATGATATTGTGGAATTGTTGTCTCTGATTGTACATGACGGCATGTTATGACGCTCACAGTTTCTTCTGGTCCTGACGTTGATTCTGACTGGTTGTCCAGGCCCCTTCTTAGTGAGAGCGCTCAGAGAGAGAGTATACTCACGGTCCTCCTGCAGACCTACTATGGTCACAGACTTCCTCTGAGGGTCTGTCACCGACACATTTAACACATCTAAATGTAGAAGAATGCAGTGTGACTCACATATCACTGTGTGAATAACAGTGTCAATCATCAGTATTTGATTTGGAGTTACTGAAACTGGAAGATTTCCTCTGCACCCACTTGCAGCACGGCCTGGCAGCACATCTTGGACTGTAACCGAGTAACCAGTGATGAACGCTGGATGTGAATGATCCGCCTCATTGTAACTCCACTCCAGAGTCACGGATGAAGACATTATCTGAACAGGTTGAACCAGACTGGGGGACTGTACAGAGTCTGAAGAAAATTAGATGGTCTTGAACATGGTTTTCAACAACAAACTTCCTCAACCTTCTATGCGATGAATGCATTGTCATACTGAAGTTTCACTCTGCTCTCAGATGTCAGTTACTAAAAATATTTGTACTGCATTTTTATCTTAACGTCATCGTGCTTAGTCGTCTTTGCACATCTGAAAAACAGGAAAGATAGTGTATCGTCTATAGATATGATCTGGAGGATGCCTTCAGTAAAGTTTCTGATGAAGACATCCTGTGTCAAAAACTGCCACACCTAGTTAAAAAAATCCATAAGTCAAGACCTCATCTCTCTCAGATATAAAGCACTCCACCAGCAAAATGCCCAGTTAATGAAGATGTGGAGTTTCCAAATATACATCTGTGCAAAAATACACACACGCACACACACGCACACACACGCACACAATTTACTAACACTACTAAATGAACAACACTCACTGAGCTCTTGTGAGTATCCGGTCTGTATCTCTAATAGTTTGGATCCATTTTCTGTGCATCCATAGATATTAAATGTATATCTACAACCGGCTTTGAAATTCCCTGCAAAAATCAAAGAAACAAACTTAAGGTTAAAAAAATTAATTACAATAACCACTAAAGAAAAGGAACAAAACAAAACTCACCAGCAGGGAGAAATAATGTGTTGTTTCTCTTTGGCATCTTCATCCATTGCAGAGTACATGGCACTGCGTTTCCCAGAATGCACCACTCCACAGTATAGCCACAGCTGGCAGTGACGTGCTCTGCCCAGGACAGATTGAAACCACCAGCTGTGCTGCTGCCTAACCGCTTTTCTACAGGAGGATTCTCTGGACAGAAACACACATTTGATCTAATGTGTGTCGTCTCTAAAAGTGAATGTAGAATCAAAACAGCTACAAAAACTATTAAACAAAAACAACAACAACAAAAGTAGATTCCTGATTTCATTTTCTTGCATTTTATCTAAGAATGACTTTTTTTTTTTGATGTATAATAATCATCTACTGTAATGAATCTGAGTGACTAATTACCATCAATTCGTTTTTCTTTCACCTGTCGGAGGAAGGAGGCACTTTTGGGACAAGAACATGACATAAGCACACAGCTAAAAGAATCTCAGCTGACTCCTTATGTGTTGCTCACCTCTAATATCCATCTTTGGGATGGTGATGTGAGCAGGGATGGAGCGGCCACTGTTGAGGACAGCCTTCACGGTGAAGTCATACTGCCCTGGGCCTATGGAGACCTCTGTCTGGGTCTGTTCACAGTTCCTCCTCTCTGTTCCGTTTTGGCCTCTCTGCGACCACTGAACTGTGTAACCTTGGATTGCTACTTTGGTTGCTGAACCAGGAACATGCTGAGAACAGAGGTGTTCATGACAGTTGTTATATATTCCCTTTAGGAAACCAAACAACAGTGCTTGTGTGCTATTACACCAATATTCGAGCCTCACCGGAGTCCACAACAGGGTAACCTGACGACTCTGCAGTTCAAACTGCTGCTTAATTTGCCTCCATAAATTCAAGATCACTAATGGATCTGAGGAACGTAGAAAAATATTAATGATTATTATTTTGTTTAAGCTGTCAGCAGATCATTAAACGCAAGTATTAGTAACTTTGAACCATCTTTGCGATGTATATTGGTGGCTCAGCTGTTTCTGGCCTGTGTAAAATAAAATGAAAAGTGTAAATCCTGAAACTTTTCTGGTGTTGAAGCATAATCTATTGCCTGATTTAGTCTTGACCTGAACTTTAACCTGGATTCAGTGACTTCAGGGACTCAAACATCATAAACCTGGACTTACAAGGTACACATGCACACCTTGAATACTAGATACTAACCTGTTAAAAAAAATATGTACTCACAGGTTATGAAGGCGGTTGGATTTGTCCATTCTCCCCAGAGCCTGCCACTAACAGAGCAGCATACCCTTGTAGAGTAGTGGGTGTTAGGAAGCAGAGGTTCAAGTTGGACTTGGCAGCTACCATTCACATTATTGCAGCTCAGCTGTTACAAACACACAGATCTATGGTTAACAAACGTGCACAGACCCACACTGTACACATAATAAAGTTGTTCAGTATATTGCAAGTGTTGTTGGGGTGATCTCCTTTAAAAAATGTTCAGTTCTGAATGTTTTAGTTAAACTATGTTAAACTCACTTCGATGACGCTGTGTGGGTCTGTAGTGACCTGACAGAGAATGTTCAGTTTAGTCAAGTTTTCCTGTATGGTCCAGGACACAGTGGCATGTGTCACCCCTTGGCTCACTGTGACATGCTGGGGAACAGGAAACACTAACAACGAAACATACAAATCCCCACATTTGTTAAAAGGTCATTTTCAAGTGATTGTAGGTTAAAGAAAAAATCTGTTCAGATGCTTGGGTTACCTCTGTCAGAGATGTTGAACCTATAGTTCTCTGTTTCCTCCCCTAGTTTGTTCTTCACCACCAAACTGATATTGTATTCTTCCAGGTGGGGGATGGCAGGGAACGTACAAGACGAACGCTGACAGGTGATGGGAACCTTTGAGTTCCTTTGTTTTAAACAAAGACAGGAAGAAGAAAAGACTTGTGTGACATCCAGCATAACTGTGTGTTTGGAGTTTGTTTAGAACAATTTAAATGTTTCCATTTGGTGACATGGCATCTATTAAATAATTTACCTCTGGGTTTAATAAAGCTTTTTGAATCTTGAATTATTGTTGCGTAACCTTGTTTTGTTGAGTGAGAGCTGAGTGCTTTCAAGCTGTGATGTAAATATAATGCGCAGTACTAATGCACAATGAATTTGACATATATTCTATATTTGAAATAAATAATTTCAATAATTTCATAATAAAAAAGATGTTTTTAATGCAACAATATCAAAGAGGAAACTGGAAAAAAAGATTTTAAAACTGAGACTGCAGTTTTCTCTACTAAAACATATTGGAACCGTATTTACAAAAACACCATATCAAACCATCTTTGCATGACATTCTGTACAAAACTCAACAAATACATCCTGAATGTTGTGCGTGTGCTTACTCTATGTGGAGAGTTTGTGTTTGAGTGTTGCAACAAGTATGTTGTTTTCTGCCTGGATCCCAAGTGCAGGTGACATGTACCATGTTTGAGGTCACACAGCTGAGATTTCTGGGCTTCTGGGGGGGAACTACAGACAACAGATATAAATATATATAATATATGTACAAAACAAACAAACAAAACAAAGAAAATGTTAAAAGAACGGCGTTCAAACTCACAACCGATGAAGTTGAAGGTGTGCACACTGCCACCCGCTGTATCACTGCAACTGATCAACAGCTTATCGGTAAATAATTGGTTATGTTCTTGCATCCTCAGGTTGTCTATAGCAAAAGCCTTGATTCTGTCTCCAATGCTGATAAGAGGGTGTTTTTCCACACGCAAAGTCAAGTTGACAATACTGACTCCTGGTGGGGGAACGCAGCAGAACATGGCTCTGGTGCCAAATCTCAGCACACTGTCTACGGGGAAGATCTGAGACTTGTCCTTTGTCTTAACTCCTACAAGTCAAGAGAACAGTAACTGTAAGTGCAGCCTCCCCCACTCTAAGCCTTCTTTACCATCACCCCTCAGTACCTGAATACTAGACTAAATACTAGACAAGAAACTTATATATGTTAGAACGGTGTTTTGAGTAAAAGATGCGTTGCAACAGGCATTTGCAATGACAGCAACAGATAATGCAACAGTTGGGAAACACTGAGATAAACATTCAGTGAAAAAGGAAGTGAAAAAAGCATGGGGGCCCTCACTCACGTTAAGAAACTCGCTTTAGTGTTTGTTTGATGTTATGATCTTATCCGGTAAACAGCTCACACAAGCAACAGACCTGATTCTCTGGGTTGTTTTTGGTTTTACTCACATACATGGACAAGTACCGAATGCAATCATCTCACCAGGGTTAGTTGTCCAGTTGCTCCAGGGACTCAGAACAGAGCGATTGTACAAATGTCGTATCCTGACTGAATGATCGGCACACTCCAGAGGCAGATCAGAGGTCCATGTCCACGTGTATTTATCTAAATCTGCAGAAGGTACACTGACATTTTCCTACATTCATAAAGAAATGGAACATACATTTGTCAGGAGTTTGTGACTATCCAAAACATCACTATGTTCAAAGAAACATCAATGAATTACAGACAAAAAAAGAGACATCCAGTACTCACACTATAAATAATGATGTGGTCTTCAGTACGGCTGATCTGGATTTCATGAAGGTCACCCACTGAGGTGCTGCGGTTTATCAGCCAGCTCACCACGAGGCTTTGCTTGCCACTGACAGCTGGCGTAAGACTGATGTTTGGACTTGGGGGCTGCCAAACTGGCACACAATGCAACACGTGTGAAGTCACAGGACACATTTGAGGAGCTTTCAAATATTTTTTTAATTAATCAGACTCACCAGTGGTCATGCAGTATCCATTGTGATCCTCAGAAAATATTTGATACAACCCAAGCAGGTTAATCACGAATATATTGAAACGCCCTCTCAGTGGAAGCATGATCAAAGTAGAAACCAGTGTGAAACACTGACTATACCGCACACTGACTGAAAGTAAGTGCAATTGATTACTGGCAGCCTGCCTACCACAAACGTGCTGTGTAATAATGAATAGGAAGTATAGGAGGTGCAAGGCACACCTCCGACTATACATATAAATAGGCGTGAAAATGTCAACCTGATTTGATATGATGAATTTTATACAAAATAACTACAAAAAAACAGATGTTCGCCACAACAGTTTTATATACAGCACAATATTAATATGGCACATCACAATTCTGATTACAGTGATTACGCGAGAACGTATATTTAACACAACACTAATCATTTTGACAGTGCATCAATTTACATAATAAATTATCTGATAAAAAGGCAATTAACAAAAAAAAAACATACAGCATTTTTTACAGAAATCAATTACAGTATTCGACAGCAAGATTTTTTTGGCACTTACGTGAAAAAAATAATGACAGTTCCTCTTCCAACACAGTGTGCATAGGTAGCCTTTCCATAAAACTATACATATAAATTGAATATTTATACAATAATTTCTGTATATTTCTGGGTATTTTAGGTGCTTACAATCCCTTATAAATATTATTAAACATCACATGGAGAAATAACAGCACTCTATACATAGCTTGGGGAACGGCTAAATAGGCTACACAAATATTTCCATTTGCTTTTAAGTGCTCATGGGAATAATGTCCTGACTGCTTAGGACCCAGTGTTCGTAACACAAAGATACCTCTGCCATCAAACAAGTGCAATGACAAGTACAAGTTTAAAAGCTGATTTACAAAGAGCTTGTTTGCAAAAAGGCACAATGGTTTAATCACGCAGAAAGTGAATAGTTAATGGCCACCACATAGACTGATAAAGGCTCATATAGTATGACTGTGTATACTTCTGCCCTGCAAATATTCCCTTATTTGATTATTCAGCTTATCAAAAATTAATTTATATCCATCACATTTAGATGGATTCAAATGCACAAATACACATCCACATATAACCAACAGATACATTATAGTCGGTCCAGTTTTACTCTGTCAGGCAGCTTGCATTATTCCTTCATCTCAGAGATAAACAATGTTTTCCTCGCCTCCTTCTTCCCTGTTCTGACCTTCAAGAGAGAGGTAAGCCTGTGGGGACAGAAGGGGGGTAAGAGAGGGAGAGGAGGAGTGGTCATCCTCGTAAAGTTTATGACCTGAAACCTCTGACCTCCAGGGATCCACTTCCAATTGGGGGTTGAAGTCTGCTGGAGGGAGAACAACAAAAATCATGTTTTGGAGGACTGAAAAAGACATAAGAAAAGGGCAGCGGTAAAGTCTATGTTTAATCTAATAAAGAAACAAAGTCACAGTGTGGTTTAATAGCCTTGTATGATGTCACATAGAGTAAGCAGTCTTACTGTTGTTCGTGCCTTGTTGCTGTGCTGTGACCCTGCTGCTGAACGGGGGGACGCAGTCATTCAGATGTGGAGGGCGGCCATGGTTGTTACTGTAGTTTGGGTACGTCAGACCATCTGGAGGCTGTTTGCTGTGCGCCTGGCTCAGCAGGGTGTTGAGGCTGTTGTAAAGGTTAGCACTGAGCCCAAGGTTAGCACCGTCGTTCTTTCTCGGCACAGGGAGTAGGTGCTGGTTGTTGTTGGCCGGCTGATGTAGGTGATTCTGCTGGAGGGAAGCGAGTAAGGCTGCCTCGTTCTTGTACACTGAACAATTACCATCCAGGCT
Organism: Ctenopoma multispine; assembly: GCA_034779795.1. Classification (NCBI taxonomy): domain Eukaryota; kingdom Metazoa; phylum Chordata; class Actinopteri; order Anabantiformes; family Anabantidae; genus Ctenopoma; species Ctenopoma multispine. Next base: position 17,567,386 of record JAUYWH010000027.1, on the reverse strand, counting down.
GCCAGAGCGGCTGTGATTGGACACCTGAGACACCAAAAAGAGACATAAGAAACATCTCCATACCACTCATCCCCCTCCCCACTCGTCGCTTCTCTTCCCTCCATCAGTTACCTTGTATTTATCCAGTGGTATTGTAACAGGCAGGCTGCTCTGGCGATTGTGTCTCCAGCTCTGGAGTAGCCTCTGCTGGGCTTCAATCTTCTCCTTCTCCCTCTTCACACTCATCTGGCCCTCTCTCAGTCTGTCCAGATTTTGCTGATACTCCAGCAGCTGCGCCTCCAGCTCTTCACGCTCACTGCGCAGTCGTTCGGCCTCCAGAAAGCACTGCTGCTCTCGTTGCTCTAACACACTCTCCTGTTCGCTCTGTAAATACGCAAGACACACACACACTTTCGTCAGGTTGATAGCAGAAATGGTCTGGCTATATAAAACATAACATTTTAGGGTTGGACACATATACTCAATTGAGCAGATGCTTATTTCCAAATTCACTAGTTCACACTAATATTCAAAATTATGGAGAAAATTCATCACAGATGGAAGAAGACCCACAAATTCTGTCTCCTTTTTAAATTCAACCAGAATATGTGTAAATGTAAAAAAAAATGCAGTGGTTAGCCTGTAAGCCTTTCAGCTGTTCAGACACAAACCTCTGCATTAAGTCAAAAGAAAAAGGAAGTTGCAACATGAGATAATGTCTGAACGTCATGATGCACATGATGTACTGATGATATCAAACACTATCTGACTACACTATCAATGTGAGGTAAATTCATATGTCACAGGCTTCACCTTTTAACTTACTGAAATGTAGTGTGCAGAATATATCAACTCGCGTCTTTTTGGATATTTTACTGTTGATTCAACCGCTTTAATTAAGATGTTATGTCATCACAAAATGGCACAGATGAAAGATATGGATGAGATATGGGTGAGATATGGGTGAGACCTCAGGCGTGTGTTGCTCACCACTCTGATGAAGGCAACGCAGCCATAAACCTTTAGTGATTAAAGCACAGTGTGATGAAAAAGAGTTGTGCAACATATTTCATTTAGTAACCTGTATACAGTTATGCAAACATTACACTTGTCAGTTCATCTAATATAATATCAGTGATCACTTTGTAAGGACACGTACACAATCCATTTTCCCAGTATCACAAGAATTTGTCAATCAGAAAGATTCAACGAAGAGGTTTTGTATTACTCATGTAACCTTCTGCCAATATGTCCAAATAGCTGGGCATCCTCAGAATATATTAAAGTGATCTGCCATCAGTCAACTGCTTTCACTCACACGCAGACCCCTTCCCTATTGTCCATGTGTACAGGGGTTTACATTATCTTATCAAATTCCACACAAGACAAGATATTCTACACACGACTGTGTAGAGTACATATTAGACCAATCCTCAATTAAAATGTTAAATTAACTGTCACAACTCTTTGTGGGTATTATCGCTTTAATAGAGCATGCCCTGATTTGTAAATAGCAATTCGTCAGACATCTTTGGAAAGCAATCTAAATCTCACTGATGACATCTAGCAGTACAGGGTTATACCACTTTTTTATTGCCAGTACTTAAATGTCCTGCTGCCCTGCTGACTTAAAGTCTGGATCAAAAGCAACTATCTCAGTTGTCTGGACAGACTTTCACATAATGATTTAGATTCTTCAAACAAGAGTTAAAGACAAACTTCAGTTCATTTTACTGAAGTGCACGTATTCGTTTATATGTAAGCCATACTCGTCTTGTGTCATACGAGTAACCTGTTACTCACATGTGATTTGCTACACAGCAGTGTGAGCAAATTAAATAAAACAAAATGAACAGCAGCCAGCAGTTTAATGATGTTAAAGTTAGAGTGGAATATTTCCTTCACGTCAGTATCTGAATCCATCCTTATCAACAGTTTGGATGGGCACTGTCTTTTGGTTTGGCCTTCAACCATGCTTATTTGGGTGGTGTGCATGGAAACATCATCATACAGCTATATTGTCATTATTACAATATGACTCTTCCTCTTGGGCCTAGGTGACTGCCTAGCTCAAACGATAACAGAGGGAGGAAGGAAAGACAATTCACTGGGACAAATGAGAACACATTTAAGACAAAGTCATGACGACGCTCACCTGTTGTTTGTCTCTGACCAGACACTCTTTGTCCCATCGCTGCTGCTCCTGTTTCAGCTTCACATGGAGTTTCTGCACCTCATCCACCTCTTCTTTCTTCCTCTCTAAACCCTTCTTTTCTACTTCCTCTTTCTTCTTATCAATAGTTCTCTGCTTCTCCTGCTCCTGGATAACAACAGAAACTGATTTAATATTTCCAGACATTATTCTTCGATATGGGCCAGCATATAACATAATTACATATTTTTATAAATGTAATTGTAACATGAATATCATGTGTCTGGTACCAGGCTGTTTTGAAGGGAAGTGACGGTTCGGAGCTGAGGCTTTTCTCTCTCCTGAAGAAGGAGTTTCTGGACTTCATAGCAGCTGTCCTGGAGGGTTATGGCTGCCTGTAAACGTAAAAAAGTAAGAGATCTGATCACAACCAAGTCACATCCTGTAGCCATATGAATGAGTTACTGAGTCCACACCCCCTTAAATCCCTTTTCAGAACAGTTTATATTTAGCTTTAGGTATGATTAGGCTAGATCCTTTGTTACCTAAAATATCTAATGCACCCAGTATTTGATAACTAACATATCCAGATATTACATTTAATTGATTCAGTTAGCCAGAGACGTGTGTCTTTTCTCACCTGTAGACTATAAAGAAGTTGAGTCAGGCTCTGGACGCTTTCTGTCACCTACAGAACACTGTGTTATTACAGGATAAGAGTGATATAACATTAAAAAAAATCCCATCAGCAACTACAGTGCTTGAACCTTTAACAGTGTCGCTTTGTTGTCTCCTCTTCTCAGCTCCACAGCAGAGCTCCACAGCACACTGTCCATCCCTGCCAGCTCACTGTCTGATCCAACAGAGGTGGAGCTCATACTGAGTGTGCTCAGATAATCCGCTGGAGAACAAAGAGAGGAGAACCCAGCAAATATTATGCAAACTTAATGGCAAATGAAGTGACATTTAAAATGACTGTGACTCACGTTCGGACGGAGACTCCTGGATGCTGCTGCCATGACTGTTGTAGTTGAAGCACTCTGGTCCTCGGACAGGAGAGGTCTGACTTTGTACAGAAAGGCCATCACGGGCCTGCAGTATGGTAATCAGATTCTCTGCTGCAGAACAATCAAATATCTGTCACACCTACACAAAATCATAACTATTCTAGTTTTTTACAACATAATACCTCCAGTATATATGATTCAGTTTAACTTTGATATAGTTTTCTATAATACTGTATGCAGACTGTCTTTTTCATATTGCTGTTTGTTAAGTCTATATAAGTTTAATTAGATAAACGTTTTTAAAATGATCAAAACCTTTTTTTTACAAAGCAGTACTGACGTACTTTCGAAAGATGGATTTATCTGATTAAACATCCTGCACACCCCCACCGGATTTTCTACATGATCTTGACTGGTGAGACCTCAAAATTGGTTTCACATCACAAAATGTAAAATACAGATAAGAATGAAAAATGTGCAGCTACAAGACCTTTTCTTGGTAAACTTGTTTTCTGCATTGAAAAGCATAATATTGTTATTACAGTTAACTAATAAAATAAATGGTTGAATCAGGAAGCCATACACAGTTAAAATTCATTCATGTGTAGAGACTTGAAAATGTAATTTTATAATTCCAATTATATGTATTTTGTCATGGCATGTCTGCATTATGTCTACAGGTGCAACAAAACTAAAAGGAGAGTGAGGGAGAGGATCTGGACATGGTGACACAGGCCTGAGGTCCTGAAAGACCTAATCACCAAAACTAAATAAAAATACCTGTGTGGGTAGAAAAGGTTTTTCCTTATGAAATTATTATTTATTGTCATTTGTATATAGAGTAATAGTAAAGTGTTTGATAGAGAGTTTCCCACTGAAACCGATTTACTCTCACTCAAAGGATTCTAATCTATTTTCTTCTGTTTCCAAGTCTGTGGTGCAAATCAAACTGAAAATATATATATTTTTATGTAGATGCAGTCATACTTATTAGTCAGCATTAGGCTTGTGATATCTGTTCCTGACTTCAGATATGCAGCATGACTACAGCCTCTGTAGCTACACCTCAGCTTTCTCACCTTCTCTGAGTGCAGCTGTGAGCAGTGTTGAGGCTTGTCGTGGCGGCGTCTCACTGTCCGTGTCAGGTTGTACCAGCAGATGGCAATGTGGTGAAGATTCTGGCGAGCGAAGAGTTAACTCTGTCAGCTCAGCATACAACTGTAACTTTTCCTCCAGACTGTTGAAGATACGCTGGTCCTGACACAACAGGGTCTCTACACAAAACACACACTAAATAAGTACTTTCTGATGTTTCATTAATACAGGAGCTCTCCGTAGATTCACCAGATGGATTTGTGAGGAGGACTGTGGCCCACAAACAGTATCTAACCTTGGAACTTGGTGATCTTCTGAACTCTCAATTCTGCACCTCGCCTGGCCTCCTCTGTCTCATTACTTTGCTCCTCCTCCTCCTCTTCCTTAGGACAACTGCCAGGTGGACAAATCACATAAACTTAGAAACATTAACAAGGCGTGCACACACACACACATACACACAGACTCCAAATATGCTTGATTTCATATGAACATGTGCACACGCACCTCTCTACAGCTTGTCGTATGTATTTCATCCACGCGTTTCTCTCCTCTCTGGTGGTGGTGTGAACTTCATACATCTCTGGTCCCACTGAGGAGGCAGAGATAAGGAACATACCTCTTTCCTCATTGGCTACTTCTCTAACAATCAGCTTCTGCAGCGGGATTACTGGAGGCTTCTGGTCCTGAAAGAATTGATAAAACCCATAAAGAATGGTTAAAAGGGGAAGTCAGTCGGACAAGGGGGATTAAAGCGTAATTTGGCTTGAGGCTTACCACAGCAGCAAATATGAATCGCTGGTCCTTCTCTTGTAGGAAAACTAGAACATCTGTGAGAAGGAGAGCCAAAGTATCTGAAAACAGAAGAGTAAAAATACATTCAGACTGGCTGTCTCAAACCCCCAAAAATATTGTGGTATACATGATCTCATGAATACCTTTCAGACGTCCTGTGGCAGTCTTCCAGTACACCAATCCTTTATGCTCCAGATTCCTGTGTTGGCAGTCTAAGTCCTGTTTGCGAAACACCTTGCCATTCTTTAGCTTGGCAAAGCTCTTGTTCTCCAGCCGGGCGAGCACTTCCTGCAGCTCCTGACACCTCTCGTACTTACTCACAGTCAGATCCACTGCTGTGATGACACTGCGGATCTGAGCCAGAGCACTAGACAAGTCTGAGTGTTCCTGATTTCCTTCTGTGAGGGGAGAGAGATAAGAAAGAGTTCATAAAAACATGCATGAGGAAACACAGTTTTGTGCCACACTTTAGATACTTTACACAAGGTGAGGTGTTTAATGCCAACTCTCTACTTATATTCCAATAGCAGTTTCATACACATTAGGCTTATTTGGTCATTAACTGTTAATTGACAAAAATGCTTAACAGCTGCATATAGTTACCCTCCTCAGACTTACCCTGAGTATACTTTAATATCCTCTCCAGCAGCACTGGGTATTTGGTGATGCGCTGAGTGACCAGCAAGATAAATTCTGGCACCTCCCTCCGTCTGACCAGAGAGTTATTGCTCTGTTGCTGTGGGCAGAAATGTAAAAATCTAAATTAGAGCATAAGCTGTTCAGCCAAGATATTTTACTGTAAAAACTATAGTTCTCAAAAAGTAAAAGAGGTTTAGCAGCAGGAGCTTACTCTGACAAAGTTTTGGAGTTTCTTGTTCTGTTGTTGCAGCTCTTTGAACATATTAACAGCCTCAGTGTGGTGACTGCAGAACTCCCCGTACACCTCCTTCATCTTCTCAGCATTTTCATCTGAAAACTGAGAGTGAGACCATCACATAACCAGTACAGTCATGTGTCAGTGTGTTTATACACATGAATCCATCTTTACCCACCTGCTGAAGCAGGATATCTCCAATCTGATGGATGAGGTAATTTTGAGGGTTGTCAGGTTGAGTTGCAGCCTGTCTGCGTTCCTGCAGCAATCCAAAAAGGTTCCTGTGGAAGAGCAGCAGGGGATCCAAACAGGGGAAAATACGAGCCACACAGTCCCAGTCCATCTGCAGCTCCTCCAACATGCCTCTCCTGAACACTTCTGACATGACTGTTAGGGTTTGGATGTGGTGCAGCTCTGTCTGCATCAGCTCTGTCAGAAAGAAGTGAAAATGGATTGAAGGCACTGACATCTCTGTCATGTATGTTTAAAGGGGCAGATAAGCTGCTTGGATTGGCAAATGTGTCTTAGAGGCAGAAAATAACCCTCAGTGAATAACTAACCATAGAACTGAGGAGAATATTTGCCAAAGATTAGCCACACTTTCTAGAAAGAACAAAAGATATAAAGAAAATTGTCTCACCATAAATAACATCCTGTCGTTTGATGGTTTGCCTGTCCTGTTGCCTGCAAAACTCTGGACTGACCGCCACACTCCACGACTCCGCCTCAAGTCCCAGCAGATCAGCAGACAAGTCACTCAGTAGAGGAGCGTCAACAGCATCTGTGAGAACAATAACAACAAATAATGTCTTAATTCTCACGCACTCTACAGTAATGTAGAGTGCTAATGTAGAGTAATGTGTCTTATTATATATGCGTTTTCTTCACCATGTGTTATGATTGGCGGGTCGGTGGATGGGGGTGTTGTCATGACCGGTGTTCCTTCATCAGACAAAGAGCTGTTGGTGCAAGCTGTGACACTGCACTCTCCTTCTGCTGCATCACTCGCTTGTCTGTAGAATAAGCAAGTTAGAACTGAACATGAAGACAGTTTGCATGTGAACACATTTTTTTTTATTGATGGATTTTAAAGGGCTGTAAGTCTAAACTACAGAATATGTAGTAATATGTGATAAAATGATAAAAATGCTAATTAAATACGAACTTAATATTAAAAATGTGAAATAAAGATACATTTGGATCACTGCCATCTAACCTGTTGTCTATAGAAATGGAGAGACTTTTGTAAAGAGGAGCGACAGTTTCTCTCTTTTCTCTGGTCATCGGTGGAAGTGAAGAGGAAGAGGAGGAGGAGGGGGAAGAGAAAACGAAGGCTGAAGAGTTGTCTTTGACTGAGTCTAAACGGGAGATCAGAAGAGACAAGGAGGATCAGTCACAACTTTTTTTTTGTGAATGCTTCAGTTGTGACAATATGTTGTAATCGTAGCGGATTGCTTGACCTTCACAGCTTTGTCAGACAACAAACAGAGAAGACACAGAGTTTCATATCATATATATTCATATGTATCCAACTTTGGTATCATGCACAAACAAAAATAAACACAATCCAGGGCAGGTCCCCCACTGAGCTAGATTAAAATTTAACTTTTTACCAGGAAGAGACCAACAGGGAAGAGTGGGGGGTGAGGAGCAATAGTTTAGTTATTCTACTACAGGAGAAACAAGGGAGGACAGGTGAAAGCTAAAACAAAGACTAAGGAGGACTGTCTGGGAGGGGGGAGACATGTTGTAATTCCTGACTCACTCTGTGGGAGAGACGAGATCTTGCTTTTCATCTGCAATGCATTCCTCTCCTGCGGTTTCTGGGGAATAAGACATAATCATATTAACATCAACAGAGTTATTACTGGAGTCAATTTATGTCTACACAAAAAACAGACCCCCTCAGATACTCGTTATACATCATGAACTTTCTGATGTTCTACGCATTCCAAGAGTTCCTTTGTCACCAAGTGTTGGAATTTACTCTTCCTGTGTATCCACCTCCTCTCAGCCGGCCTCTACTTCAGTAACTGATTTATTTCTGTTTTTGGCATTTTGCCATTATTAGACAGTAAAAGGAACGACCTACAACAAGAGCTGGATTTGAACTAGGGATGCTGCTGCTGCCACACAGCACGTGTCTCAGATCACAGTTACAAATTTCTAACATTTTCCAAGAGGGATTCTGATAACCCCAAAGATTATACATACTTACTGGACTTTTATTCTAATTCTGGAAGAACAATCTCCTGAGAGATTGTTTAATTAAAAAAAGAGCATGAATAAAATCACACATTGTTTGTTTGATTTTTCCATCTGCAAAAGCTATGTGCTACTAGTTGTACAGCCATTAGAGAAAATTTGAGATTTAAACAGTTATTTACAATCGCTCATTATTCTCAGTAGTGGCTGTGAGATGAAATGAGAAATCGTTGGTTGTTACCTTTCCACAGGCTGCGACAGCGTCTCGACAGTTCTTATGGACATTCAGGAAACAGTCTGCAGACATAGGCAGATGAAATCCCAGTTAATTCAATCAACTATCTGATAACAAACAAAATGACCACATTGCTGGATTCAGTGTACAGATGGCTGTCAAAGTGCCCTGCTTCTCACAATCAATTTTGACTGTGTGGAGGAAGAAAACTGATTTAATGTCTTCAACGAAACAAAACATCAAGACAGCACGTGCAAAGAGATTTACACAAACCCTAAACAGTTCAGCCACCAAAGCACATAAAACAACAACAGTACTGACAGTATAATACTTACTGGAGCACTGCAGCAGCTCCTTCCCAGAAACAGACTTATCACAGGCCACACAAAGAGTGGGACCAGATGGAGACACAGGAACAAACTGGTGTCCATTAGCGGCTCCAGGCTTCTCCTTTCCCTCCTTCACCTCTTTCCCCTTCACCTTAAAACATACGTTATAAATATTTTAAATGTACTCATTCACCTGACATTTATGGCAGTTAGTGCCACAATATCACGTAAACCACCAAAGTAGAAATAACATGACTCTTAACAGCAGTCATCTTCTTGCTGAAACACACCTGTTAAAGTGGATTCGGCTGAGGCACAGGGGCCTCTCCATGAGCTTGTTTTGTTAAGGTCTTATGTTGTTAACGTCCATGGAGATGGCTGCTTGTTGTGGTGCTTTATCCTTAGGGGCATTCCTATATGTGTGTGTGCGTGACAGTGCAATTTATATTTTATAACCAAACTTTACAAGGAAGTGTGAGAGTGCATGTTTTTTGACTGTTCATGTGCAGTGTTTCTGCACATACATGGAAACATGCTCTCGAACACATGCACACGTGCTTAGAAGATTGAGAGCATACTATGGAATGTGTTTTGGTTCCTCATGCAGAGTCGAGGTGGTCTACACATTATATAAGGGGATATTTTCACTGTGTCCTGTTGCTAAGACCGTAGGAGAGAGAATTTCTCCTTCACCAAATAAAGGCACAGTACACAGACAAAGGTTCCCCAGCACAGGAATTCTGACCTGGCTTCTCTGAGAGGTGGTAAACCTTTTACAGCACGCCTTTCGACTGTGACTTCTTTACTTAAAAGTTTAACTATTTCAATCATATCTGAATCACATGCAACTGAAATCTAAGCTACCTTGAACCATATTTTCCACTGGAGCAAAGGCCTCACCTTGGTCTTGCTGCGAGTGCTGGACATCCTGCTCTTGAGGAAGCTGAATGTCCGGCTGACTTTGTACTTCTCTGACTCAACCTTAGATGGGATTATGTATTTATCCCACTCCTCATCCTCGATCCTGTTGCAGTATGAACATTTCAGTCAGCAGTCATCACAGATAATTTTAGACTGTAGAAGACTATAACATTCAAGCCCAACATGCACACTCTTTATAAATTATTATTTAAGTACTCTTCTTTTACCGAGAAGACCTGAATAATCAGGTACAGTGGTATCATGCTGGAATGAAAGAATGCCCAGACAGTCTTCCAGGACCCCTGGTCTACAGAATATTACTCTTAACAACATACTTGGCATGCTTTGAAGTCACTATGGATTCTAGTGGATGCTATTTATAGTATGACCTTGGCAAGTTGCAATTAGAAATGTGTCAACTATTTACAGCAAATTATGCTAGTTGCATTAGACATTCTAGGTGAAAGAACACACAGAACAGAGGCACATGCAGTATCACCTATCAAACCTATAGTCAGGTCCAAAAGGCTGAAACATCATCAGAAATTTATTGATATTTTCATGTCAGGTTGGGATGGATTTTTCTTTTTGTCTGAGATCACTCGTCACTCGTCTTATTTTGCCGACTGGATCTCGTGTTCTTTATTTATCTAGTTCTGTATCTGTGCATAAAACTGCTTTTTGGTCTTCCTGATTTGGACACAAATGATCCAGTTTCAGTTTACAGTGTTTCACTGCCAAGTACTACCCACTTAGAAACATTCTGTCCAGCCATGATTTGATGCTGATAAAGTCCCTCTTAGAATAACAGTTTGACTCCAGGCACTTTCACTTAGTTCTGATGCCATGTTTCCTACTATAACAATGCTGCTCAGTCAGCAATGTTCTGCTGGAAACATGAATCATAGCCATATTTACAACAGGTGACCAATGCTTGCACACTGATTTACTCAAACAAGCCTCTGATGAGTAGAGCAAATCCACTACCACACAGTTTTATTTAAATGTGTGCTTCAGTGCCTTTTTTTCACCAATGAGTGAACATGGTTCATACTACAAATTTGCTTAAATCTGACCGCTGACCTAGACCTTTCTGTGTCCCTAAAGCCTCTTTCTCACTGATGAAAATGTCACATTTTCTATGTGGTGTCAGACTTTTGGACCCTACTCTGGCATCTGCATAAGAACAGATACAGCTGCAAAGAATCCATATTGTTAGTGGATGTACTGGGGAAAGGGGTTACAATGGTTGAAGCCACACATGCATGGCTGTGATGTTGTTTTGGTGGAAACATACTCTTTGAGGAACTCTGTGAGGGTGAGGTGTTCAAGTGATGCGCTGCTCTCCTCCTCTGCTGACTGGGCCCGTTTACGGAAACCCAAAACCCTGCATGGATATAACACACCTCAGACCAGGTTGTTGTGTCTTAGCTCATCAGGAGACTGAAATTATGAATCTGTATGACATCTAAAGTCTAGAAATCATTTTTAAGCCTGATTGTTAACATGACTAGTTTTACATTTAGATAGGATGTTTCATTAGTCCATTTTAGTTAATTCAAATACAAACCCCCCGTTTCTCGAAAATTTGGGACTTTATCCAAAATGCAATAAAAACTAAAATGTATTAATTAGCATTTTGTTGATGGTCAGTGAAAACACTAAAAGGATTTTCAGAAACAGATAAATAATGGTTCAACCAAAGTGACAAATTACTAAAGCTAAAAAAAAAGATTTTTGCTTTTACTGCATTTTAGAAAACGTTTTTGAGGAAATGGGACTTTGTGTTAGCAAATGCCTAAGGAAAGGGAAACCTCCACATTTCATTAACACTGAATTGATACCAATATTGTGAGGGAAGAAAAACAGCTGATGAGTCCGATCAGCCTGATATTAATATGATCTAGTCTAATACAATTATCTACTGATCTACTGTGATAATCTAGTTGTCTAACATGATCTTCTATGATGTTTCCCCTGTTAGCAATGCAGGGTTATTAACAAACAAACAACAGCATTAGCTCATGATAAATGTTTGAGAGAGTGAGATGACATTAACTATAAAATGAATATGGATTGTGACATTTATGAAATGAAAATAAAATAAGGTACATTTGTTACATGGCAGGATTGCAAAGCACATTAAGTAAAGGTACAGTTGTTAAACTCTATATCCAAAATACACATACTGTATGTAAATTAGATAGATGTTTCTGAAGTCTAAGAAAGACACATCTTACAGTTTACTCAGGGTTAGTCTGGCCCTGGTCTTGCAACAGTAAGTATGTCACATCCTGCACACTTAGACAACAAACCACAGCTTTAACACTGGAGATGCATATACCCACACATACCCACACACACACACACACACACACTGAGCAAATCTCTAACCACTGGTCAGCACTGATGCCTAAAAAAGGAGGAATATCTGAGCAAGACCCTGCATGGTTGGGTGGAGATGACACACAGGTTTTACCTCTTTTCTCTGGGTGTCTCAATCAGGCTGAATCCTCTCTGCTCTGTAATGTAGAGTAACAAGGATAGACAACTGAGTAAACCAGAACCACATGACAATGAAGTTGAAAACGTTGATATAGATTTTCAGCCAAAGGGGTTAAAAGCCATCATCCGAAATCAGAATTGAGTTAGAAGCAAATATAAGAATCTCTGAAACAGTCTGGAACCAGCAAAACCCCTATAGAGAGAGAAAGAAGATACACAGAAACATGTATTGCTTGGGAAAAAACAGATGACAGTGAAGATGGGAAAAATAAAAACCAAGGGGGAAACAGAATGTGTGCCTAAATGGAAGCAAAACAGAACCGTCATAGCAGAAATATTTCCTTCTGTAGATGCTGTGTTAGAGTTGCATAGAGAGAATACCTAAAAAGCCTGGGGATTTTTAAACTTTAAAACGTCCGACCTACTTGTCAGTCCTATAATAAAAATAAAATAAAAATTTGTATTTTAGATGAATATTGTTTTATTACTAGAAAACATGTTTTTGCATCCAACTTTGGAAGAAAATCTGCTTTTGATAAGCTAGCAATTCAATATGATAAATATGATTCATTCACTGAGGAGGTGGATAATGTGGGCCACACACACCACCATCAATTAAACCTTACCACAGATAGAGGCATTGACAAACAGCATTGTTTGGAAAACTAAATAACCAAAATATAATTTTACACCAAGATGTGAAACAAGATGATTTGACTTTCACTACATTTAGACCAATTTCAGCCATTTTACATTTACAGTTTTTCCATACTTTTTAATTGCAGTGGGTCATTGAAAGCTTAACTGTCTATTAACTTAGCAGTTCTCTAATATCACTGGTTTCTCCCATGGTTCACCAGAAAAAGCAAAAAGATACACTGAAATGCAGCCACCAGCCAATCAGCATTGCCCAAGTTGTTGTTTTGAAGCTTTTCTTGTACTTACTAACTTGGTTGAGACGAGAAAGGGATTTATAGAGAGATAAAGCTTGAAGTAGAGAATGACCGTTGCTGCTGAACGCACCATCTGCACAGGACAAAGCATGGCCTTAATGCTGGACACTCATACACTCATACAGAGAGTAGTGTTGTTTGAAAGCATAGCTGAATCTAACATATTACAGAAGTCCAGGTGATTTATGACACCTGTCTTGTCTGTTAGACATGTGGCACATGTGTCCATTCAGCTGGCTCCTGGGAACTGAAAGGTTACAGGGTAAAGGGGTCAAAGTTCACTCACCCTCTGCCAGGTCAGTGAGTGTTGCATCTCGGTTTAGCAGCGGCCGTGACGGCTTTGCCTTGGGAGAGGAGTAAGAGTAGGAGCGCAGACGAACCTCTGCTTCCTCCAGGTTCTGGGTAAGAAAACAAATCAGAAGTAACAGCAATCAGACACGACACCAAAGAGAAGTTCACAGGTTCAATCCCGTGAACAACAAACTTTGAGTGCTGAAAAATCTAATTTTCCTTGCATTATCGAGTCAAATCTTTGTTGCAGTACTTCATTTTACTGTATGACATGAGTTTTTTTGGAATTACTTTGTTTGTGATGGTTTTCACTATAAACCTTGATGCAATTTTTTTTTACCATTTCTCAACTAAAGTTTACAATACAAACTGTTCTAATTCAATAGAAGTAAATAATCAATTACCCTCCAGACATTCTTCATACATACAAAAAACAATGCTGCCGAATTCTGCTGAATGTATCATGTTTAAAGGGATGTACCTTAGTGGACTTGTGTGTGTGGTTAAAATCTGGTGAAGTGTCAAAAGAGTCCCTCTCCTCTCCTGAGCTGGATCGCAGGATGGACTGGTGCTTTAAAGATGAGCAGGGGTAAGAATGTCCGAGTATGTCCTCTTCTCCACTGTCACAGTCAAGACTTGGACTAATTACACAAAAACAAATGCGTGCATATGTTTAGCTTATGTTGCTGCTTCTGAAATATTCCTCAATGAGTATTTCAAATTCAATTCAAATTAAGCTAAAAATAAAGTCAGACTTAAAAATGTCTGCCCATCAAAAGTCTTTATATCACATTATGGTTGTAGACAAACACATTGAAACTGCTGAAACTAGGTGATTGCACTCAGTTTTGCTGACACTGTTTTCTTCGTTTAAATCCTAAAAAGCTAAAACACAGGGAATGTGCTGACTCTAGTCTGTGTCCATGATGACCTGCACCATTTTACATAGATCACCACAGACAATCTCAGTGTTCTTAACACTTGTTATTGACAGTCATCATGGCCAAATCCAGGCTACATCAGGCTTTAAACATACAGCCTTTTCTCAGCAGTTTAATACAGAACATACTGCAGCACTGAGGAAACTGGAAGGAATGTTCAGTAACGTCTATTCACAAACAGCTCAATTGTGTCCAGACTTCCTGTCACTTTCCGCACCTTTGGAGACTACAGTCGCAGCACTAAACTTCCAAAGAGTTGATCTTAGTATGGGTTAGTCACAGGAATGTCTGTAATTCTTAACATGATGACATAACAAATTGGTGCAGCGGGTGCAAAAAGGAGAAACATCAGGGAACAATGCAGAATGTTCTTTCACTTTAACAAAAAATGTTGTCAATTGTCAATCAGTTTTAAGGGAGTCACATTAAAAGTTGTTTAATTAAATATAATGCTTAACACATTGAGTCTGTCGGGTTTTTTTTTATTATATTATTACCAGCAATAGCTGTTAGCGTCCTACCTCAGAGCCCGGTTTGTCTCCGTCAAGCTGCGTCCTCTGTGATTCAAAGCAGGAGTAACTGGTAGGCAAGGCTGCGCCTGACGCCTCTGAGCTCCTTCAAACAAACGAAAGGCGGAGGCTGGGGGGGAGGAAGGAAAAGATGGGGAGATAGCAAAGGGAGAGGTACGAGGGGATGGCTCCCTATGATTGTCTAAGGCATGGACTCCCCTCTTCCCACTATGGGGTGAAGATGGTTGGCGGGAGCAGTTCCCTGAATCAGGGGGAGTCATGGAGAAGGAGTCCCAGCATGAGCCGCTAACACGGGACACATGGGTCACCTCCTCCTCTTCTGGAGAGTTGTATTTAATGTCAGCACCATCCACCTGGAGCAGAAAAGTTAGAAAGGGAAGGCAATGATAAAAAAACAATTCCGCAGGCTGATGTGTAGATCTTGTGGTGGCACATTTTACATCATATAAGCCAGGTATGTTTTCATTTAATAGTATAACATAAATGTCTGAGGTACGTTGTACATTTTTACTTAAACCACATAGAACACAAAGAACTAATTGCAGCCTGACTCACCTGGTCCACCAGCATAGTGTTGGCGTACACTCGGTCCTTGCCGTGTATCATCGCTGACAGTCTGGCAGCTGCAGCCAGAGTCGGGGACAAGGCCTGGCTCTCCCTTATGGACTGGTTTTTCTCTACAGAGAGGGACAGAGCCACAGAGGGAGAGAGAGAGGGAATTTTTCAATATTACATCTGGTTTCCACAGTAACACCAAATAACTCCTCACAAACACAGGACGTGACATAGACATCCTGGGCAGTTGCATGTCATTGTTCTGGACCAGGAGTCTTGTGTGTCTGTCTCAATGGCTTTGTGCGCACACACATGAATAAGTGTGCATGGTGTTGTAAGTGGGCATCTGCAGGCATGTTTTTTCCCCACCCTACCTTAAAAACAGTGAGTGACTGGAAATATCTCCTAGTGAACACACAGTAGCATTGAGAGGAAACCTTTCAACACAGTAGAGTCACTGTGAGCAGTAACCTGCTTGTGCTGTTAAACAGGAGAAAACACTCCTGCTCTCAAAACACACACAGTTCCCTCTGGGATGTTGCTCTGTGCAAAACACAGCGTCTGCACAACATAACTTCTTAGGAAATATGTCAGGCTGAACGTTATTAGTCACAGCTATCATTACAATGAACCTTTGATGAGACATTTATGTAACACAGTCAGGTTTTGTTAAAAAGATATTTGCAGAATGTAATGACGCTTAATCAAAAATAACACTGAGAAAAACTGTGGTGGTGACATGAAAAAAAACATGTTTACACTGACACTAATACACACAAATTTCAACTCACCAAAAAATGCACTGTAAAGAATGCTAAATTGACACACTGCCATAAATAAAACACAAAATCTGAATTAAATTCAAGCTTTAAGTGGGCAAAAATGCTAAATGCCTGGTGGCTGGAAGCTCCAGGACAACAGCTAAATTAACCTGACTCGTTGATTAATGTATTGTCAGCTGGAGTTTACATGGTCAAGAATGAATTCTGAAAAGAAATCTTTGCTTTTTGATTCAGAGGAATTAACATCAACTTTTAAAGCTTACCTTTGTTCAGGCTGTCAAACTCTTTTTCATACTTGGATGTAGAAAACTACTTAAAAAAATAACTCTACTACTACAACTACTCATACATGTTTTAACACCCCCTCATGTAATCTAGTGGAGTTAAGACTGGTTAAACATGTGAAGAGTAGCACTCAGTAATAAATTTCACATTCTGTTGAGCATTCATTGCAAAAACAAAACGTCTGACCACCGCGGCAGCGGGTATTAACAGTACAGTACTAATCAGAAGAGGCAGCCTAATTAGCTTGATCATATTACTGTGTTCTTAATGACAGTCTCACTTTATGATGTTTTTGCAACGATTCAGTTGTGCAAAAAAGCATGTCTCCACCAAGCAGATATTAAAACAAATCCATAGTTTATCCATGGTTTCTAAGCTGCCAGCACCACAGAGTACAAGAAGAGAGGTCCAACATTTGTAACAGAGAATAAATCAGACCCACAATTGGCTATGCTTCCTGTAGGCGGTGAATCCAATAAATCTGAGAGGCAGCTGGGAGTCAAGCAGACATTGATGAGGACACCAGATGATTCTTGTTCCGTCCCCATCACATGTGAAAGACTAAACGCAAATACAACCACTGCAGGGTCCATTCCAAGTATCTCTAAAACCACATATCTCTTGGACCTTAAAAGTTACTACAGCCTGAAGTGAGCATAAGATTTAGAACCTGTTCTTCTGTTGTGAAAATATCTAGATCCTCTTAAATCCACATGAAAACATTATAATGTATATGTACCAAAATCCAGATCCATAATCCCTGTGCAAATCATGTTAGATGTTATACTGTGTATCATAGGATTTAGTCCAACATCAAATCCAGAGAGGGGGTCAGATCCTGGATGTTGGTCAAACCACTGTTTGAAAGCAGATACTGTTTCATATAAACCCACTAAAAAAACTTGATGGACACAGCTAATAGTTCAGGTTCTGGGCCAGGTCCAAAACCACAGCTGGCTGCTATGGACCGATCATTCACTAACCTATGACCCATAAACACCGCCTCAGTGAACATTACTGTCAGGGACTGCGATCTGTGTTTAACATTAGTTAAGTGGGGGAAAAACTGAGAAGCTAGGAGTTCATATTACTTACAAGTTAGACCTGCACAAAATCAATCTTTCTGCCGGGGACGCTGTCTTTATCACTGAGACAGAGAGCCCTGTCTGCAGATTGCCATTTCAAAGGGTTTTAAGCAACCCAGAGCAGTGTGTGGGGCTATTTGTATAGGATTTTTTTTCACAGAATGTATATTTGGAGTGATGTGATATTCAGAGCATGTCCCACAGTGAGGACCAACCCTATACAGTAGCAGTGCTTGGAACAGCAGCAGAAAAAGAAACTGAGAAAGCTGGAGATCTACAAAGACCCAGACAAAGGCAGCAGTCAGCGCCAGGTTTCCAGACCAGGGCAGTTAAACACAGAGAGTGACCCTTCAACCCATGCACACCCCTGGGAGAGCGAGATCGAAAAAGGCAGGATGGAGACGGGGGGGGGGGGGGGCAGGACTATCACAAGGTCTCTTTTGAGATTTACTCTCATTAGAAGCTAGTTAGCAAAACGCAAACTTCAAGATCAAATCATAATTGTTAACTCTGTACACACCCAGACGTGTTTATTCTAAGTCCATTCTTTATGATAAAAGTTGCTTTTTAAAAACCACACTAAACATTTGGTACTTTGGAGAGAGCTGAGAGAACTTAGGTGCAGAGTAAAATAACAAGCTGAGTCTGAAAAATGAGATAACAAATCACAACACACAGATTTATGATCTTATAAAAAGGGAAAGCTAATTATTTTTACTTCAGTGTTCATGAAGGACCATTTAAATCATTAAAACAACTGTCTACCAAAATCTACAAACCCCCTCTGAGTTATGACACCTGCAGTCAAACATCCTGGTCCAAGCATCACATTGTGTGTTCCCATTGTGTTTACATTTCAGTTCGTCACCCAGCCCCAGTGGTCCAAGTGCTAATGCCAGAGTGAACAGCAATCAGTCCTCATGGTGAAGAAATAAACTTGTGGCTCTCCACACCTGAAATCACTTTTCACTTTGCAGGTGCATTGTTAGACCAGAGTTGTTTTACTCCAGACTTTGGCTTCTAAATGTGTCTAAAACCACTTGGAGAATATGGTCAATTTAAAAAGTTTATATAGCTCCGCTGTTTCTGCTCTTCGGCTGAAAAGCAGAAACAAGCAGTGTGTATAAAATTTGCAGACGTCAATCACAGTTATAAAGTAATAACACGGATAATCTTGCAGGAGTTTATAGAGAAATCAGGAAAAGACCACTGGAGTTGAGCCATGACACAGACATGGCAGTAACCCGATCTTCCTGTGTTTAGAAGTCTCTCGCTTCGCTTCCCAACAAACACAGACAGTCATTTGCACACAAGCAATGAACTGTTTAACCATTCTGGTTTGATTCTGCACTGTTTTAAGCATTAGCTTTAGTTCTCCCATGACTAGGAACGAAGCAACAAACTTATTAAAGCACCAGCATGAACTCTATTTTGGAATAACTTATGTAAACTGTGGCAACACTGAACTTCAGTTCCAATGACACCTTAAGAAAAACTGATTACTGTAATCAACCAAATTTAAAGAGGCACATTAACCATTTGGTCTCCCTGTTGCACTTTATGGCAGACACATGAGGCCATGACTCTTTAGCAGAGTTAATTCATGCAGACAACAGTGTGGCCTGAAGCTGTCGAAACCCCCAAACCACTCAATCAGCCTCTAGTGAACATCTGACATTCCCCAACATACTGTCAGGTATCAGGTTACATCACTGGCAAACATGCAGTTATCTCACTATGACTGACTGTGCTGCAGTGGAGGCCCTGTGAGTAAGAATGTGTAATGGGAACAGTCTAATTTTAACTTTATTGTTCCACAGTGAATATGAAACATGTCTGCCAAGCAAGGCAGTTTGCAGTGAAGGTTTCCATTTGCCACCTCTAACGTGACATAGCTATGAGGTTAAAGTGACAGAGTCAGCAGCTCTCTCTGTTAAAATCACATATAATGTATATAAAGCCTGTTAGAGATGTGTTCCAAAAATATTTCTATCTGTGAAGTGAAAAGTGACCCAGTCGTCGTCGACGGAGAGTCACACAACTGTACCTGTCAATGTGACAAAATAACCGGATGGATTTTCATGTCTATTAAAGACTGCTCCGTTACCTTTCTTTGCCGTCTTCCTACGCATCCTCATCTTGGGAAAAGAAGGCCAGGAGTAGTTAAAAGGAGAGTCCGAGTCGGAATCCATGATTTGTTGCCTTGAAGAAAATCTTCATCCATACAGCTCAAGGTGTTAGTTAAATAAATCAACAGTGCTTCAGGTTACATTCATCTCCCCATAGCCAAGCAGACTGCGAACTACCTACAGCACTCAGTTCTCTTCCAGAGCCTCGCTATAGACACTGACACTTCAGGAGTGAGCCAGCATGTTCCCCTCTGTATTCCCCCCGAATCACCCCTCCCCCTAAAATCCTCCCCCTCCCCCTGCACAACTCTGAACCAACTGTCCGACAGAGCCAGGACCGAATCTTCTCTACGGTTACTTCAACTTCTTCACTAACTCTTCCTCTTTTCCTGACTGCTCTTCTCAAATCTGTGCCAACCTCTGGTTCTCTTTAACCTTTCTCTATAACTCAGTCACTCAACTGCCACACACAGTATGAAGGGAGAGGGAGAGAGATCAACACATGCTGACAGCAGCAGGGGGAGGAGGATATTGACGACCGGAAAGAGTGACTGAATGAGGGAGACGAATAGAGAGAGAAAAAGTCAAATATAGGAGTGACTTCAGATCCTTCAGTGCAGACAAACATGAGGGCAGACAGCTTCAGCAGAGGTGAGTCTCACATACAGGAGAAATGATTAACCCTCTGAGTTCATGATTGTCTCAGAGATATGCCAGGCTGAAGAGCTGCACAATCCACACACACACTAAGATACAAGCCGTTCACCCTGAACATACCTGATGCCACGTCTGTAGAGAGTGTCCCTCTCAAACACTCCTTTCTCTCTGTCTCTTTCTCTATATTTTAGCATGTCAAAGCCAAGCTGAAGGGGTAAGGGGTTTGGAGTATGGGAGGGGGTGCAGACTGCCAGGTCAGCAGCCTCACCATGGAGACAGCAGTGAGAGCTGTCGCTGTTCTCTTCTTCCGTACTGTTTTTTCCCCCCGTTTTCTTCCCCTTTGCCAGCTTACAGGAGTGTAGTGCTTCATTAAAAGCAGAAAGAATACAAACATTTTTGGCTGGAGGTGATAAAGTGAGAGAATGGGATAGTGAAGTGGGTTTAAGAGACAAATCCAACAATGGGACGCTGGAAAGAGTTCAGGCATGGGTTTATAAATGCACATAAATGAAGGAATGTAATGTTAAAGAAAAAAAAGGATGAGAATTGTTTTACAAACAGAGTATGCAGAGAACAGAAAAGATGTACATAGGAATTATAGAAAGCAGTTTTTGTGTGTGTGTGTGTGTGTGTGTGCGTGCGTGCGTGTGTGTGTGCGCGCATAGGATGGGATAGTGGAGGGTGTTGGCACTGTAGTAGTGAACATTAATGCTGCCTTTGTGTGGTCTGTGTGAGCTTTAATCCATTTTTCCATTCTCCAATTAGATCCATCGGCTGGGGTCTGAGATACTTGTTAGCGTTCCTGGTGTTGCACTCTTCATCTGTTGTCACCCTGCCAAACTATCCATATCATAAATCCCTTTCTTTTGCTCACTTTGCCCCATTACACACACACACACACACACACACACACACACACAGTATTCCCACACTGCCTCCTCTCCCCGGGGATCTCAAACAAGTTGCTGGAAAACTGCATTCAGTAAAGCCCTGGCAACCCCCATTCAGCCACAACAACGCCCCCTTATTTTACTTCCCCATACCCCTTGCCCCCTTCAGAGCACTCTTCCCTTCTGCATTCTCCCTCTCAAACACACAAGTGTGTACACACACACACACACGTTCCTTTCTTCAGCCGTGGAGAGTAGCTCTCCTCAGGCTGAAGTGATCTTTGCCGTTTGTTCACTAAACTCACATTAAAATGCTGACCTGGGAGGTTGGGATGGTGGGGGTTAAGGGGGAAGACAAAAAAGGAAAGGTTGTGTCTTTTCTCTTTAAAATTCAGGATTCTTCTACTCACAATGGAAACATGTTGTTCAGTACTACATTTAATTTCAGTCATGCTAGTAAAGTTATAATTTCTGAAATGGAGAGAGGAAAGAGATGACATCAAGACGACATGGGGAACATCACAGCTACATTCAAAATTCCTCATACCCTGCTGAAGCTGAAGCTACAGAAGTTCTGTCTGTCTATTTGATGACGCAGTAGTGCAAGTCAAGCAGCCGTAAAAGCAACATTTATTAAAAATTTAAAAATAAATAAAGTAAAACTCTGCCGGTCTCGTGTGATGCCTGACAACTTTGGAATGTCTGATGAAGAAAGGGTGAAATAAACACCATAATCCTGGAAGAACGACATGTGTAAAGCCTGAGTCATTTTCAGCCTGTGCTATTTTTTATTCAAATATGGCATTAGGGGTAAGATTGAAAAAAACTGTATTAACTTGTTATTCCTCTGAACCACAAAAGGAGATTTGAGGGAACTGGACAAGGTAACAGGCAGGCTGACCTCAAGGACGACATAGAAAATGTAAAGAACCAGCAGACATTCACAAACACACATATGCACATATAATACAAAATGGTTAAACCATATAGCATGGAAAACAACACTCGCCACAGAAAGTTCAAATTGTAGATGTCCACTGCCAAGTGTTATAAAGCCTGAAGCCTCAGCTTGTAACCACAGCATTCTTACACTGAGGCATCAGTCTCCTCTGCAGCAATACAAGCTTATTATTAACCCGCAGGATGTTCCCACTCTCAAATCCTTCCCTTCTCATCCAGAACCAGACAGATCAGAGTGAAACCACCTTCAGCCCCCTAGTTAAAGTTCAGGTCTGTTCCCCTGTCACTGCAGGGGAGCAGAATAACTCAGGATTAGCTACAGGAGTGTTCTGTACATGTCATATTAAAAAGATTAAATCTCAGTGCTACAATCACAGTAAATTCAGAGTGACAAATTTCTAAAAACACCACAGAAAAGGAGACAGACAGGTCACAATAGTGAGTGTGTGTGTGTGTGTTGAAATGTGATCCTACAGAGTGTGGAGATGGTAGACAGCCGAGTTCCAAGTACTCTTCAGGAAAGGAAATGTTTCCTGCTGTTGAATTCACTTATTGACTGGAAGCTACTTTGATAACTTTCTCTGAATATACTACCACTTAAAATAACAAGTCAGTTTCATTCAGCACAAATCATGATCTACAGCTGACACGCAAATATGTAAAAACAATATTAAAACTTCTGAACAAGTAGCCATGCTTGGATTTAGGTTTTAAAAAAAAAAAGATTTTGAAAGTAAAATCTTTACCAGAGTCAGACTGTGACGGTTCATCTTCTTCATCCTCGTCATTCAGGCAAAACATAAGTTGCTCCTCATAGTCCTAGGTAGAGAAACAGGCAACCTTTTAACTAACAGCATGCATATTTCTAAAGTGAGACTTTCTCATCAGGCTACAAAAAAAACAAAAAAAAACGGGCAGAATTAAGTAAAAAAACACAAGTGTTTGGCGACTGCCGAGGTGTGTGGTAAACCTAAGAAATTAGGTAACCATCTGTATCACATAAAACTGGTCCTATTGGATGACTAGAATCATGTGCACACACCACCCCTCTCAAAACATGAAATACACACTTGACCGCTCACAAAGTCAGTTATCCAGTAGCGTGTGCAAGGTGCCAACACCAACACCTCAACAATAAGAGTGAAACAATACAGAGCATTGAGGGGAAATCAATGCCTTGTTCCAGCCATGACTGAAGTCTGCCCCACGCTGGTGCAGATATTCATAGAGACTGAAGGAAGCTTTCACTTCTCAAAAATGTAAAGACCAGGTAAAGTACAATGACGGATTTGGCTCTAAGACCAGTGAAAGTAATAAACTGATTTATCTAAAAACATATTGAAATTGTGGAGTGTGTTTGTGTGTGTGTGTTTTTGGGTGGGGGAGAAATGAAGATCGATGACAAACTGGAGACACAGAACTGAAGTGAACCTTGCAGCACCTGACAAACCCATTCAAAATCCTATTAATACTTTAACATCCCCAATAGCTATAATTTTAGCCTTGGAAGGCAGCCTTTTCAACAGTAAGTCATATAACCTAGCTAGTGTGTTAAGATAACTTTTTCGAAAAACAATCTAATATCATTGTCTATAGAATATTTAGATTGATTGTGGTCTTTAAAGAACACCATTTCCCATAATCCCTAGGCCCTGGCTAAATGTCACAGCTTGACAAAATAAGACTAAGCCCATGCGTGAGTAGACAGGTGACAAAGAGCTCAGTCATGCCTGGAATAACAGCTGCACAGACAGGACTGAATGCTGTGAACATTTTTAGACAACAGATAACAGCCAGAAAACTGAAATCACAGATTTACAAGAGAGGGGTGAAGTTCTCTATGTTTTTAAAATATGTTTTGTCATATTTTAGTCTGCAGTTCTGTGTGTATGAGAAAATGTTTTACTGTCTTTGCATTAGATACTCACATTTTCTTCTACGGCAGAGTTTTCTTCATTGATACCGGGATATAATGCTAAAAGAAGAGAGAGACCATATTCAGACACAGTCACTAAACTTCTAAAGAGTCTCAAGTAACTACAGATGTTTGTCAGTTTAACAATATCATGAAAAATCTTTTTTTTTTTTTCTCATAACCTGGGGGGATCTTTACTGTGTGGCCTAGATCTCCTTCCTTTTCATTTAACTACCATGAGCATCCCAGATCAAAGGACACAGTGTACGATCACATACCAGAGACAAAGCAGGAACACACAGAAATTAGTGTTCGGGTGGTTTGATGCATAGTTTGTGATCATAAAAAAAATATATAGGCAGGAAATGCAGAAGAGGGAAGTGGTAGCAACTCAAAGCGTTGGGAATGGGAGAGAAAAGAAAGTCGCATGAGAGGAAGAGGAGAAAAGGACAGCAAATGCTGAGTAATGACAAGATGTAATGTACAGGGAAAACAACAGCCTGATCTGACAAAGCTGTGCCGCAGCATGGTACACATTAAATCAAGTCTGATTTAATGATGCCAGCTGGCTCAAATGTTGTTCTACAGCAAAGAGCAAGAGAAAGAACTACATATAGCTACATTCAAACATAAAGAGAAAGAGTGGACACAATCTTTTAAATTTCATCCACCTACTTTTATATTTCCAATCACGCTCACACCACAGCTGCTGATGTGTTCGCTTGATTCCGACAGAAAATTAACTATTAACTATGAGAGGGACTATCATTTGTACAGACGTTCAGAGATCCCAGAGGCTGACGCCTGATGACTGTGATGATCACCAGATTACAGAAGCTTTGGTGAGCATCTGACTTGTCATGTAGCGCCATCATCAGGTCAGAATTTTTAATTGCTCAGTAGTTTTGAAGATTTAAGGAAAAATAAACATAAAACTAACAATATTATGAACAGTCTAATTAGTAGATGTTTGCATGCTACTCATAACTAAGATTGTAAACATGGCAACATTATTCCTGCAAAAAAAAAAATCACCTGTTGATTGTTTTTAGATTATTTTTCTATTTCCCATGACACTGACAAAGATAAAAAGCAGAAAAACAAATGGAAAACAACAACCAAATAAATAATTCATTTTGACAGGCTGAAACAAGACAATACTTGACATCAATCCAACAAAATGTATTCAAAAATAATTAAAAATCTATTAATCAACTAACTGCCTGCAGCACTACTAAAACACCACATAGAGATCGGTTGTTCTGTAGATTGTTTCAAAGACATGCAGTACCTGTAAGACCCCAGAGGGGGGCAGTAAATATCTACTAGTGCTGTAGCCTAAATTAAACCACAGAATCTAACCCCATAAATCACTACAAGGAAAAAGGAGGACCACTGCAACATGAAAGAGAAGACTTAAGGTTAGGTGCTTTAGCATATGCAGGTCTCCTAAATCTCACAAAGCAGATAGATTAGGGTGGGTATGATACCATTCTCTGCAGGATCTTCTACTAGTTCTTCCTTCCCTAAGATGGTCTCCACCCGTTCCCTCCTTAGTGCTTTGATCTGAGAGAGAACAGGTAATGAAGATGTAGTTAATGTACATTTACTGGAGCCTGTTTGATTTACCCTGCTCACTTTATTAAGCATCACATTGTACCACATATTAGTGGTAAAAGCAATTCCTCAGTGATTTTGTTTTCATATAAAATACAGGTCATATTCGATATAATGTAATATAATGTAAAGTCATAAATAATGTAGCTATCACTGAACACTACACTAACTCACTTCTCTGAGAAAGTCTTCATCTCTGAAACGGTCTCTAAGAAACAGGATGTGAGCTTGCCGGCTCTCCTCTGAGTTCCACCTCAGGTTTTGTCGGACAGTCAGAGTCAGGTTGCCCGTGTCATGACAGAACCTCAGCAAGCGGGACCGGTCTGCCCACACCTGGGACAGACCTGCTGGTGGCGTGGCTAGAGGGTTTGGTGGGCTGCAGTACAACAGGATTAGTTGAAGTCATAAACCACACAAAATGATATTCCTAGAGATCTGTTTTATAACATTTAATTTGGATAGAAATATTTTCCATATAAATTAATAGCTCAAAGCATTGCAGATGATGGTCTACTTTTTCAGAACGAGTTAGCAGGCCGTTAAAGTTGAACCACATATTTAGTGATGGATCTGTGCCCAACTGACTGAGCAGACAACACTGCAGAGTTTAAGAGCTGTAACTAATATTTAGCATATCATTCATAAAATGTACTGCAGCCAGTATATCTACAGTATTTGAGACATCTAACGAATGCAAGTTATCCGGTGTAAAAGCTAGTGTAAAACTAGGTTTCTGCACATGAAGGAAAGCTTTCCCTTGCTGTTGTGTGTGAGAAAGCTGTGCACTGAATGCATAATGTTACAGCAGAACAGTGATTCATTTGTCAGTGTCTTGTCCTGGAGTGCCCTGGAGCTTATTATCTTACTGTATGAGCAGCTCCAGTAGCTCAGTGTTGCCTGCTGCCTGTGCCAGCTGCAGCGGTGTGACTCCCTCTTCGTTTGGCAGACTGACAGCCATCAACCCCCCTGGCTGGCAAAGCAACAGTTCTGCAAGGCGATACAGACTCCATCGCACAGCCAGGTGGAGGAGTGACTCTCTGGGATTGTGGTCTGGAGATGAGGTGAGACATATAACATTAAACAATATAACTACAGAGGCAAAAGTGTGCAGTAGGAGCTGAGACTGCTGCTAAATGGAAGAGGGAGGTGAAATTGGACAAGGAAAAAATAAGTCAGGAAACTGACATGCTGAGAATATAGTCTTGATAACCACCCCCTCATAACAATTAACCTAAATGTCAACGACTGATTTCTTCTCCTGCACAGCATTAGATTCCTCTGCTCTAATGACCTACTTTACAACAATAAAAGCTTTTTAACAAAACGGTGACGCTTCTTATTTCTGTGTCTTTCAATCAGTAATCACGAAATATTTATATAAGCTGAGTCCATCTATTAATCCACACATTTCAGCCAGTGATCAAGGTAAAATCATAATCTCACCACAGAAGTAGCTCTAGCGGGGGTGGTACTGAAACATGCAATGCTGTCCAAACCAAACTCTATACTAATTACAGTTCGGTGAAGCCCATGTTTGCATTTTTTGATGGTAAAAATGAAAAATCTTATTTACAACATATCTAAGAAAAGAAAATAGTATATTGTTCGTGTCAGCTAATCCAGTTTTGGTATATGTCTTTATAATTTCACTTAATGTGTCACCATGGGTGTCACTGGCAATCCAGGCGGTAATTACAATAAGGGATTTTCTAGCAAGCAGAAACAGTTCTCATAAGTTCTGCACTGGACTTTACAGGGAAATTTGCAACATCACAATCTATGGATCAATCAAACAATCAAGTAAACATATTACTCACAATTGATATTTTCTGCAGGTGACTAGTTCACTGAAAAGCTTTCGAGCCTGCTCAGGTCAGGTGAGAAACGAAACCCCCCAGGAAGATAAATTTGGGGATTTCCTAAACAATGTTCCTCAAATTGAAGAAGCTACATGGATGAATAATGAAACATTTTGACCTAACAAAAAAGAAGTCCAGTAGCTGTGACTCATATTAACCTTGCTTATGGTATCAGTTTTTATATATAAACAAAACTGAAAGTAAGCTGACAGATTGAACAAGGAGGCACTTTTGCCAGCTGCATGTCAGAATTATTATGCTTCCTTTGCCTTTAAAAGTGCAAAATGCACTGTAAATAACTACAAATGGTGAGTCTGAGATTTTTAACTCACTTGCATACAGCAACATGGACAGGGTGATGTCATAAGCAGTGTTATCAAATTAACTACAGACATTTAGAGGGAGATGCAGCAATGAAACAGACTGCCATAACTATATTATTGCTAAATCTAGTTTATTTATGTAGGTGGCCCTACACAAACACTTACACCATACAAACAGATGGTGGCATCTAGTAAACACGGTGGTCAGAGCCCACACAGAAGCAGCACACACACACACTCCCTCAGATTTATTGAGCTCTGCCTAAGGCTACTTCCAGATGGAAAGGCTCTATTAACTACATTACATGCTGCTTAATTGGCCTTGATGAATTCAACAGGAGCACACTTGTGACCATGTTCACTTCCGATTTCAGCCCAGAGAACATGGAAAATGGGAATGATGGCAGAGAAAGTCAAAGGGCTGGTGGACAGGAGCAGAGGGTGAAAAGTTCACCTTCATGAAAAGAACTGGCTCCAAGTTTCCAGCATCATGAGGTTACAACAAAACCTGCTCACTTTATCTTTGCTCAAGATATTTATTTGAGAAAATGTTAAGTAACTTACCTGTGCATGTGAAATATTCATTGTTCCTTCTCTGTCTGTCTAAACTATTATCTATTTATTTCTTCAAAAATAATTTTTTTCCCTTAAACATTTTTTTCTAACAAAAACCAAAACACTTATCATATCTTATCATAACAGCATATGCTTTTTTTACTGTGTTGTAAATGGAATTTGAAACATGCAATAACCCATAATGACAAACACATTTTTTTATTTATAAAAAAATCCAAAATAGAAATCTCTCCTCTACAAAGGTAGCTCCCAGGAGCACAGTGGCCTCAATTACTGTGAAACAGAAGCATTTTGAAACATTTCAGGACTCTTGAATGTCCAGCCAAACTAAGTAAATGGGCACAGGGACCTTGGTCGTTAGGGTGACCAATCAATCTAGAGATAAGAGATAAGAAAACCTCCATAAATCAGGCCTTCATGGTACAGTGGGTAGATGTGAGACCCAGCCTGCTTCGAGTTTGTAAAACAGGATTTAAATACTCCATTCTAATGAAACAATATTAAACTCTCTGAGCAGAACTCCAAGCACTAGGTCTGATGACCAGAAGGTGCTGCTCATTAACTGGCTAATACCATCCTTACAGTGAAGCAAGGTGGCGGCAGCATCCTGCTATGGGGGTTCATCTAAGAGGCAATGGGCAGTGAGACTGGTCAGTTGAAGAAAGGGTGAATGAAGCCACATACAGAAGCCCTGAAAGTAATCCTGCCCCAGAGTACCTGAGAATGAGAATGGGTTTAAACTGTCTAAATCCCGGTGTGAGGAGTAATTGCTGGAAATGGGTCTCCTACACACTGCATTAAGAATGTGAATACTTGATGATGATACTTGATATG
Organism: Ctenopoma multispine; assembly: GCA_034779795.1. Lineage (NCBI taxonomy): Eukaryota > Metazoa > Chordata > Actinopteri > Anabantiformes > Anabantidae > Ctenopoma > Ctenopoma multispine. The sequence goes on along the minus strand of JAUYWH010000027.1, from coordinate 17,538,107 downwards.
AGAGATTTAATACATTCTCTAAAAATCTATTGTTGCTGGATTTGTATGAGTTATTGTGTGTAGACTGATGTGCAACTGATGCAACATTTTAAATTTCAAATTATATTTACAATGCAGTAAAATGTCCAAAAAGATAGTGTTAATACTTCTTAAAGTGACTGTGTCTGTGCTGGAACACCTACTCGGCAAGATACGACAATACTGCACTTACCATCACTACAGCTGCCCCCCAGTACATTCCAGTTTGGGGGGATATCCAGGTTGGCCATAGCCAGGGTCACTCGACGATCCACAGCCCAGCGAGAGGCCTCATGGCCCAGGTAGAAAAGGCTTCTCAGTTCTTTGTGATCCGTGGAGGTAAGGGAGTGTCCATGGATTACGAGGTGTTCTGCCAGGTCCTAAGAATAAAGTAGTCATCAATAAAATACAATTTGTTATGTAACATTTGGGATGATTTTACTTGTTTTCAATGCAAAACAAGAACTCAGGAACTGTATGATTTAATATCAGTGATTCACTTTATCATAGTGAGATGACAGTAAAATATGAATGAAGATTCAGTTAACAAGCAGAATATGTTTACCATAGATGCACAAATGTGTGTGTAATGTATAAGATCATATTTGTGTACCTTCCCTACCTGAGCATCATCTTGGACATACTCCAGCAAAGCCCCACCCACCCAGGTGAGGGGTTCGGTTTTAGAATGCAGGTAAGCCTGGACAGAGACCATCTCAGCGAGGTTATGTCCTAAAGATGACAACACAGCAAAAAAACACATGACTCCAGTCAGACAGCTAGATACAGTATGACCCCCACATAGCCTTCTTTCTTATTCTGTGATAAGACACTGTCCACAGTGACTAATGTGTCTCAAACAAGTCTCAAGTCTCTGTTTCAAACTGTAATAAAATGAATTGAAATTGATTTCTGCCTGGATGTGTGTTGAACACACAAACACACACACACACACACACACACACACACATATATATATATATAACATTAAAGGTCTGTGATAAACGAAATAACGTCACTCAAATGAGATTGTAGGTAATATACTAAAAATACAAACCTACCAGCATGGTACGTCAAAAATTCTTTATATATTTTAGCACTGAGTATGATTAAAACTATTCTCACACTAGAGACTTTGTTTTAATAAACTGTAAAAGATTTTACAGACCTACAAGTGCATGTTGTCCGAGTCAACTTACACAGTGGTTTAGTTATGCTGGCATATTGTTTATGGAGCTACTTCCCTCCCAAGAGGAAGCTGAAAAGATTCTGCACCTCAACTGCACCTTAGTACATCAAATACAGGAATATAGTACACATCACACATACAGTACAGGCCAAAAGCTTGGACACACCTTCTCATTCAATGTGTTTTGGGGTGAGCTGGACCACAGAGTGAAGGCAAAGGGGCCAACAAGTGGTAAACACCTCTGGGAACTCCTTCAAGACTGTTG
>JAUYWH010000027.1:17510287-17536535 GCA_034779795.1 Ctenopoma multispine | reverse complement strand
ATGCCTTCAGTGAGAATCTACCAATGTAAATGGTCATGAAAATAAAGAAAACAACATTGAATGAATTGAGTGTGTCCAAACTTTTGGCCTGTACTCCACACACACACGATGATAGCTCAGTGGGTAGAGCAGTCATCAACAGTGAGCGGTTCGATTCTCAGCCCCGGCAAGCTACATGTTGAGGTGTCCTTGGACAAGACACCGAAACCCTCTGCGCTGACACAGGTCTAACAGCTGTCCAAACAACAATTTCCCCAAGGGAATAAATAAAAGTTTCAATTATTACTAGTATTATTATTATTAGTAGTAGTACTACTACATACCAGGTACTATAAAGCAAAGCATGACATCACTTTGAGCCCTTGTCACATGGACCAGTGTGGATCCTTCCAAAACAATGTAGACCTCTGCATCCTCTGGCAAGCAGTCCAAGCCCTCCAGTAATGCAAACACCTTTGCCTGGCCCTGAGATAAGAGATGAGAGAGGTTGAAGGGGGGAAATAAAGAAGAAAGATGATAGAGAGCATAAAAATATTTCTATTCCTAAAGACAGGTTCATTTTAGAGTAATACTACTCTTACATAATGTTCTACGTCTCTGTAAAGTACATCAAATCCCCTGACAGCATTCCTCTTCAGGGTTTCAAAAAATAAAAACAGGAATGTGTTAGTGTCTATTGAAAAGACCTCAACTGATCCCAATAGGCTGGAAACACTTCTGATCTGAGGCAGAAGAAAGTGAATCACTGATACAGTATGTGACTGGAAGCCTTTAAAAAACGTTGTACAATTCAGGTCAGGTTGAGTGCTGCAACACTGTAAGTATCAGACTTACTAGACTTTAAGTCCTCACTCAGGTCCATATTGATTATATATATAAACGTATGACTATATAATTCCAGATATTATACTGCTACACTACCATCTTATCTTTTCCTAACAAGATAAAACAGTCAAATAACATTTTGATTACAGTCAAGAATCACTTAAAGATAGTGTACTAAAAAGGTCACCAAATCTAACCAGGCATTCAATCTGTGCTGTTGGTATTGACATTTTCAATACACATATTTCAATCTGGAACAAAATAGTATCAAGTTAGACTCCCATTAATAGACATATACATGTTATATAGTGATTCACTCAACCGTTATAAATTATAGGACTACAGGAAAACCTTGAATTAGTACATAGATGTATCTGTTTTCCACAGACATTCAACAGTCACAGGGGAAGAAATCTATTACAGAAGATATTAATTTGTCCACCTACAGTAGCCTCAACAGACCAGACAGCAATGCAAGACCCACTGTGAGAGTTATTCTGGGAAACAGATCAAGCAACTGACTGGCTGGCTAGAGGAGACAGGTTAAAGGAAAAAAAGATACAGCAAAAATGCAAAGTACGAGACCTAACTTGAAATGCAAAGAACATCCCAGATTAGTGTTGGATGGTGTAAGAGTGAGGGTGTCTTTTTTTCCTCATGAGAGTCTGTCTATTAGCCTTGCATCACCTCAACAGCTGACCTGATTTTGCATGCTATAAAACTGCCAGGCTTTTCTCTTTACTTCTCCCACTGTGTCAGAGAAAGATGCTGTGAGTAATCCTGTCTCCAAGTCTCAACCTAATCCTGCCTTCAGGTTCACTTCGCCACAGAGAGAAAATCAGGTTTACCACAAATTTCATAACATCTACACAGCTTCCCCTGTGTCCTCATTTGGACTCCTCACCTCAATCTTTGTGATGGACCAGGTGCTGACCGCTAATGACTGTGTGGCTACTGGATGAAATGCTGGACATAACAGTGGGGACTATCAGAAGCAGACGATGGATGGATGGGAACAGACTTGCAAACTAAGTGATTAGCCAGTCTTACAATACCATACACTACTGTTTGTTTTGTCCTCCATAGCAGAATGATGCACAAAACGCTCACATCTGCTGGATAGCTCAGTCACAGTTTGTCCAGACATTCATTCCCTTGGGTAATAACCTTATGTCTTTGGTGAATCTTTGAATTTTCCTGCAGTAGTTTGACATGAGTGATTTTATGTGAAATAACTAAATTTAAGTCGCTTCATGATGGATAAATGTATTCAGTATCTGAGGAATAGGAGCTACAGTACATAACATAATATGGAAAGATGATGCAGCCACATTAAAAATTAGGTAACATTTACATTTTCTCATTAAAGCAAGCAATATAGCCACAATAAGAAAAGGAGAAGACAGTGAGAGCAAAGTTCTATGAGAGAAAATGTTTCAGTTTCATGTGTAATTTAATTAACCTTGAGTGAAAAGAAAACCGCATTAAAACATGCTGAATAAATGAGAAAGGACTCAACCGACTGAATACAGTCTGCACTATTAACATCTGAGTTTGAAACCAGTAAAAAGATATTTGACTGCAGTCTGGTCCTGTCTGACTACAGCTTAACCTCACTGACAACAGATCAGTTGTAGGTTTTGCTGCAGTCAGTGGTTTAACCAGAGACACCACAATCTGATAGCAAATACAGTACTTTCTTTCTGAGTAAGTAAAATAATAAAAAATACACAGGCTGGTATTATCATCGTTGTGCTGATGGATAAGATTTTCCTTTAGAAACTATGATTCAGTGCTCAATTTAACCAACAGCAAAACATCAAAAAATTCAAAGGCCAAAAGCCTCTCTTTGATCAAAGAAAAGATTTCAGTCTCTGTCATCGTGCTGCCGTTACTGTCTGTAACCTCAGGGAGATTGATGAAAGTGCATATACTCTGTAAATGCAAGAGCATTACACACATATTCTTTCGGATAATTAACATTATTTACCGTTTTATTGTGTTACTTTCATTGAACAAACTGTCTGTTTTTAGTCCTCCATCACACATTTTTGCTTTTGCAGATGTGGCTTCAAACTGGAGCACATACTCACATACAGAGGCACCTTCCTCCTGCTCAGCTCCATGTGCACAGAAACTGCAGGCAAAGACAGACATTAAACAGACGTGTGAGAGAAAAATGTAAAAAGAAAAAACTCAATCTGAGTGTAACCATGTGACTCCTCATTAGTTCTCTGGTTATTCTGGTTAGTCTCCTGGCTGCTGTGATCCAGAAGAGATTATATAACTTTGTCTGTGCCAAGCAGAGTCAGAGGTCTTCTGACAAGTCAGGATAATCTTTTGATCCCGACTATGTTAATAATGATTTTAATGACGATACTTTCAACCTCTGTGGGTAGAGACAGTACCCAGAAAACACAATGTGCCCAGACCTGATACAAGCAGTGTGTAGTCTAGTCCTGCATAAGTATGTGTGTGTGTGTGTGTGTGTGTGTGTGTGTGTGTGTGTGTGTGTGAGGGAGAGAGAGAGTAGCAAAAAGATTAAGTTTCAGTTCTGCAGGATTCAGATCTGTTTCTTATCAGAGACCACTTCTTCCACTGAAAACAACAGCACGGACATATCATGTACAATCTCATCATTTTTTGCATTATTGGGGAAAAAACACCGTATAACAGACCAAATGTTATAGTGAACATATCAAGAGACACATCTTTGTGCAGGTTTATAAGTGTGCTAGCTTTATGACACAGCAAAACTGTCATTATACATATATACATTAATGGCTTTAAGCTACATTGTGTTTCACACCACAGCTACAGCTATGTGGCTTCAGAAAGGTTTTCTTAACGATTCAAACGACTTTTGCTCACAGTCTAATGTTGACCCGTGTCTTTAAGGACTAAATAGGTTATTGTCATATAGCTGTGCGTTATCTTTAGTACAGTGTCTGTTCTTGATATATTAGCAAACTGTCAACAATATAGGAAAAGTGTGCAGCTAGTAGAAAAGGGTTTACTGATATACCGACCTTCACGGGTGCTCAAACTCCGGCAGAAGAAACGTGAAAACGCGCTTCAATTCAGGGGGGAAAGCAGCACCTAACTCGGACTCATTCTCCTCCTGCTGAAGCTACAAGTTGATAAATGGCGTTCATTCGGCGTCGCTGCTGTTTCCAGTGTGAGCTGCAGCCTCCACTGACACAGCATCCTCCTCTCCAGTCAGTGCTGATGCTTTCTGTCTCCTGTGTCTGCTCAGACGCAAAGATTCCTCCTCGTATGTTGAGAGTTCGTAGTTTCTTTGAGGTTACAGCGACCTCGTATGGAAGGCGACTCTGTAGCTGTCTGACGCACCTGTTTCTGTAGGAGTTTCCCACAGTCTCCATATCCAAACGTCTTTTTGATGGTGGAGGAAGTCACGACCACTTTTCTTTGCAGTTAAACAAATGATCCACGCGTGGTTGCAATGGTTAATTTCCTTATCATCAGTAATGTTTTGTTGCAAAAAAATGTCATTTTCTTTTTCAGTAGATTTAATTTTTTTAAATTAGCATTGTTTTGTGAATATACAATACTTTTTCTCTTAATCTGATGAGTTCTGTCTTTATTTTGTGGGTAAGGACATGTTGAGGCAGATTTCCTCTGTGTGTGTAGTCTCCTGCTCAATCAGAGAGCATAGAAACAGGTTTGCATGATTAGATCCTCTTACCAGTTAAACGGTGGAAGCTGCTAACCTATTATATGCAGATATGGTGAAAGCAGAAGAATGCTTAACTGAATGAGTGGTAAGTCCCAGCTAGGTGAGCGGAGATAGGAGGATGAGGCAGCTTTTACCAGTGTTTTCTTTTGTTCATTGTTAATACGGTGTAATAATAACACATCTGCTTTCAAGTACCATATCTATTGTTATCTAAATGCTTATATACTACTTATTGTTGAAATATTTTTGATGGAATCAGTATTAGTGAAGATTTTAAAGTATCAAATTATTCAGTTCCAATATTACAAATATTTATTTTATCTGCTTATAAAACATTTGTCGATGGAGAATATGAAAACACAAAGCAGACATTTACAGTGAATCATACAAACACACACGTGCTCACACACATACCTCACATTAACTACTGAAAGTGTTATTACAACACTTATAACAAAAGCAATGCCTTGCTTTACATTCACACATTTAGAGATTCGTCATACATTTAATGTATCTTCTCTTTGTTGACTGTTGTTGTCGTCAATTATGGCGAGTTAAAACACCAGAGCGAGACGATGAGTTTGTCAGTCTCCTAAAACCTGTACCAAAATGTTTCTCCTTGGTGAAGTTTACGACACGTAGCCTGACACGTCAGGAAACTTGTGGTTGATATTTCAAAAAGAGGCTTTAGCTATAAAGGCAGTCTAAAGCAGTGTCCCCCTCTACATGCTTCAGCTGGCCTGACGCTGTGGTCTTGAGGTACTGGCTTCTCCCTGGGTCAGCCCATTAGACCTGCTGAATGCAGAGCATGGAACCTCTTTCCTAGGGAGGGTGGAGGCAAACATTGTGTCCAACATGCCCAGCACCTCTAGGAGGTCCTGCTGGTAATCAATCTCTCTCTCCAGCAGCTCCTGCAGACGCAGCAGCTGTCGGTCCACCACTGGTGACTGGCCGATTACTGACTGGTAGATGTCCAGGATCATCTCAGCTGCTGTTACAAGAACAGGAGCAAACCTGGGGTCAACCAAGTTCCTGCAGAAGAAACAGAAAAAGTAAAGTATTAGTGGTAAAAAATGTCTATGTGATTTGATAAACTATAGCACAAGTTACCAACTTCAGAGATGCAGTTACACCTGGCAACACTTGGTTAAGCCTACCTGATTAAAGTTGACTGAAGTTTATGTGCATCTTACCCTATGAGGAAGTTGAGCAGCTGAGAGAGCCCTTGTTCATCCCTTCCTGCCAGAGCGTTCTTCAGCGTTCCTCTTCGATCTAACTCCTTTATAACAGCAACTGTGATCTCTGGTTTTCGGTATCTTGTCCATGTCTATAAATAAATGAAATAAAATGGTAAACTTACAAAGGTAAAATAATATTCATACTTTTTAAATGTGTATTTGTGCTTGAGAGCTGTTGTTCAGCTCCCAGTATGCAAGGCAGGAATTCTACTTTGTACAACTCAGTAACTGATATGTCACTTCTTTATATTACAAACTGAAAAAAAGAACAACTTCAGAAATAAATGTTTACCTCCAGAGCTGTATCCAAAGCCTTGGATACATTGAATTTTTTGAGCTGTTTGTCATATTTGGCCAAATGCTGTTTCACTGGCTTACTGACAAGATAATCATCCTGGGAAAGATGGACAACCCAAAAATTAATAACAGAAAAATAGTCTCATAAGCCTTTTAATAATATTTCAGTGTGCAAAAGTAAAAGGCATTAGACATTCTCAGACAGTTTTACTTTGTCTTTTGAAGGATTTAGCCAATGTATCCCCCTGGAGAGTAATGCAGACTAATCCTCCCTCAGACTGCAGACCTCAGCTAATGCATGAAAACGTACCTGTTTAGGGACGTAGTTCTTCCCTTTCACAAAAACACGATATGATGGTTGTCGCCTTTGTTGACCCGATATTTCTTTTGACTCTTCAGGGCTTTTTCTGTGTTTGATACTCATTATACTGTTGGTCATACCTACAACAATGGACTCATCATCCGGCTGAGGAGAAAGAAATGTAGTGTTACTATCAAGAGTTCAGGATCTTCCACAGTTAGACTATGGCTACAATAAGCACAGCATTTATTTTTAGGGGTGCATTTTATGACAAAATACAGATAGAATCAAAATTGTGGTCACTGAAAACTGAAAACGAAACCCCAAAAGAACTAAACCAAAAAAAAAAAAAAAAAAAAAGCCTTGTCAGTTCACTGCCAGAGGTCACACATTGTGTTCTGGAAACCCTATATCCTCATGCCATCACCAAGAGGAGAGGATGTACCATTTCATCTCCTTTTGATTGAAACTTTCGAGAGTAAATGGATATTTTTGTTAGCTGCTACAGAAACTTCTCAGAGCTCGTCTCTCAAATCACAGCTCACTATGAGGGTGCACCTCAAAACACAACATGAAGCAAATTTTCATATAATTCATCTAATAATCAGCCAAATAAGATGTTTGCATCTGGAGTGACCACAATCAATGAGCCTGTAAGTATCATAAATGTTCATTGTCTGAATTTTAACTTCTACACCTAATCCATTTGAAAACTTGTAAAACTAATAACATGATGATGAAGGGTGGAATGTAATTTCTTACAGCCAAAGCCAGACTGAGGATGGAGGCAGCATAGTCAAAGTTGTGAACCACTTTATAGTTAGTTGTGTTGTACACCTTTACATGCCTGAAAGACAAAAAGAGGATCTGCATTAGATCAGACTCATGTACCACTTCGTATTAAACAAGTATGCAACTGCTGTGGTTGATTTAGAACATTTCTTTGACTGCTTTGTCAAACATGCATACTGTTTATACACCTGTCCCCATACCTGTCCAGTGAAGCAGACAGCAGTCTCTGTCCATTGCTGCTCAAACGCAAACAAGTGACAGTTTTGTGATGGTTCTTCAGTGACACAAGAGGCTGCCCTCCTTTTAGCAGATCCCAAACTTTCACATAGCGTCCCCCTAAATAGAAAGATAGAAAGTCAATTTGTATTAATTTGTTTTCTGAATAAAAGACCTGGATAAAGATCAGAAAATACAACAATGTATGTGTGTCTCTCTGAGTGCAGTAACTTTCAGGGAGGAAGCTGTGTGAGGGAAAATCAATTTCAGCTTGTGTTGCTCTAAGTTCAGGTCACATGCAAAAAATATAAGAGATTTAAATGATCTTATCTCATTTGTTGTTTATGGCTCAGCACATCCAGTTTTCAACATTATATGTCCTGCATAACAACCAAAGTCAACCTGAGCGAGACCGAGCGAGTGAAAAAGTATTTACCACCTTCCTGATTATTTTTTTTCTTTCCTATAATGATCACACTTAAATGATTCAGATCAAACAAGTTTTATTATTACACAAAAATAACCTGAGCAGGTTTTAAATGATGATTCCATTCATTAAGGGAAGCTGTCCAAACCTGCCTGGCCATATGTGTATATTTTTCACAGCACTATACATGCTGCTGAGTACCTGCAGAGACGAGGAGTCCCTCAGAAGGATAAAGAAGCAGGCTCTCCACTGGCTGGCCGTGGTCCATGGTCATTACACTCTTATCCAGTCTGGCATCAAACAGTTTCACTGTGTGGTCATATGATCCTAAGATAACAACAATCAACTGTGAGTTACACAAGAGACAAACCAGATTCTCTCATCCTGGTCCTAATTGTTCCATCTGCAGCAGCACTGTGTCCAAAAACTCTAGAGCAGCATTAGGAGTAAGATTACATCGATTATATTTTTAACTTTGCATGTTAATGTTTCAGCTGAAACATGTTACATGATATGTTTATTGTAAAATTAGACAGTTGTTACATTATTTTGTGTTTAATATAGTACTTTACCTAACACTGCACTGAACACAATCATATAGATGTTAATTCATGAACTACACAATTTACAGGCTACAAAAATTGTGAAAATATACAAAGAAACTCATTCTGTGATGTAGCATACACAGTTACCAATCTATCAACTGTTTGTCTCCTATTCTATTAACTTTTAAACATACCACTTTAACGTCACTCTTACCTGTAATAAAGAGATCTCTGTTGAGTTTGCTTGTAACACCACAGCGGATATAATCTGTGTGTTCTTGGTAGGTGGTGAGGTCAGTGGCGTTTGGGATATCCCATATTCGACAGCTGTAGTCATCTGATCCGGTGAGGATCTGGTAACGATCTGAAGTGAAGTCTGTTACATGTACAGCCCTAAAAGAAATACAGTGAGACAAAATCTAATCAGTTCACTCACACTTTACAATCAGACATTAGGTCTGTAGAACAGCTTACAAGTTGTCAGAACTCTTGAGATCATCATGAAATTCAGTCGATGGATCACTCAAGAAATCATCATTCAACAGTTCTTTTAGTGCGAAACAAATTCAAAATACACTATAACAATATGCAAGTCAAAAAGGGTGTGTAGACTTTTTAAACTGATTCAAATAGTCAAATTAGGGATAGGGTACCTACCACATTAAGTTATTTTGGAACAGTGTAAATGCAATGAAAAATTACAAAAAGTAAAGAAAGTAAGAAAAAGTACTTCACAGTTCACAGAAATGTAACTTGTAACTCTCTTCAGTCTAGGACAGTAGAACTGAAGGATGAAATACCTACTTTGTGTGCCCTTTGAACATCCTGAGTGCCACCTTTCCACTGACGTCAAACAGCCGGACCACAGAGTCCTCACACCCCGCAACAAGCAACTGACCATCTGACCTGAACCTCCCACAGTATGCAGTGTCCTTAAACCTAGTAAATGCCTTCACAGGCTCCTGAGAGAATGGCCCATAAATGTGGATCTGTAGAGATAATAGAGGAAATCTAAAATAAACGTTATATACTTAATACCTTATTACTCATCAAGGACTGACTGGAACCGGAATTGTTTATGAAGTGGATATTAACTAAAATGAGTAAACTATTCCCAATTCATACAAGTAAAACAAACATACTCTTGTGAACGCTGTCACAGCAAAATTATGTGGAGCCACAGGGGAAAAGTCGATGTTTGTGATCGCTCCAAACTCTTTTATCTGAACTGGAGCCTGTGAGAGGAGAAACAAACAGATGCATTTTTAAGATTGAAAAACAAAATTAAAGATGCCTTACGTCTATACTTGAGTAGTGTAGTTCATTGTATCCTTGCTCCCAGACAACATAAAAACTCACCTTGTAGTTTTTCCAGTACAGTGTGTCTTGTGTTACTTTCTCTCCAAGCTTGGGGTAGACTTGGATTTTAGTAGGTTTAAACGAAGCCATGTTTGTGCTGATCAGGACAAAAATCTGGTCAATGAAGAAAAAAAAACAAAAAACTTTGCATAAAGCAAAAAGTGCTTTAAAATCATAAAGAACTAATCGCTTAAACCTAAGTACAAGTAGTGGTAGAAATGTATTTAAAATAGTGTGAGATTGTGCTGACAATTTCACCTGATGTAAACACGATATGGTTAGCTTTGACAAATAGATTGAGCAAACCTCTACAGAAGGGAACAAGGACAATATTACAACCGTTTTAGAGGGCAGTTATTTGATATATTATTGACTTACTAAGCAGCGACACCAACTGCATGAAGTTCACTTTCATACGTTTAACCTAACAACATCACAACCGAGCAGACTTTGCATGAAGGCTAAGCTAACGAGTTCACTATTTCGAGGGAGCACATTGCCCCCGTAAACATATGGTGCATAAAGAGTTAATTGACATGAAAGTAGCTATAGTGAACGTTTTTATACCAACCTAAAATTACACGTAACGTTGCTAGCTTGAAAAGAGAGCAGTTTGTCAGACCCATAACGCACCAACGTGCTCGGTGTAGCACAACTTATTTAGCACACTGCGCTTTAGCCGGTTAGCAAATTCTACTAAACTGCCTTCTGATGACTCTTACCTGTGTTTGAAAAGGTCCAAGGACGCAAACCTAGTTTGTTAAGTATGATAAGTTCAAATTAGATGGTACCGATATTACTTGTCCAAGTAAGCCAAAACTTGTTCATGTTAAATAAGTGATCACGTTGCCTCTCAGTGAACAGGAGGACGCCATGACTACAAACCATGCTACTTCCGTTCTGAATGTCATATCTTTATTGTTCACTGTATGGGTACACAATAAAAAATAAACTTTAAACTTTTAGTTATTTTTAGATAGTGCTGGAGTAGAACGTCATACTTTTATTTTCTAAATGCTTCATTTCAATTATAATAAAATAGAATTATTATAATTATTCTATACATTTAGCTGTCCACGAATCCTAGGAAAAATATTGTATCTGTTTGAAGGTTTACTGCTCATTGGTGCCTTAAATAGCACTTCATCATTATTATTTAGGTGGGTGTTCAAAATGTTCTAATATGATCTCCTTTTCAAAGATTTCTGGGTACAGTGCTTTTACTCCGTTTTAGAAAGCAGGTGATTAATGGACATAATCTCTGCGACTTTACTAATATGACATTTGAGCACCTCCGGAAAGTTCGGAGTCCGATCTGAACACGTCACTTCCGGCCTTCACTCCTTTCTCCGAGCTTCTGTCGACTGTGTGACCCGCGTGTTTACACACTCCCAGGTCTGTTCGCGTCTCTGTGTCCTATTTAAGATGTCTCAGGGTCATTTAATTTTGCCCTTTAAAGTGAGGACGCCACATCAAGTCCTTTTACTCGTTGAAGTGGGACGAAAACATTAGTTACACTTAAATGCTAGCATCAATTTGAAAGGGCCTAAGCTAGGTGTCTAGCTTGGTTTGCTAGCTAGCCGGCTGTTCAGTGGTCATAAATTATGTGTCTCGGAGTAACAAATAAGTCTTTCAGATGCAGAACATTCAAGCATAAGTCCCACACCGCATCTTCTCGTTAGGGTACTCTAGCAGTAGTAAGCTAGGACAATTATTAGCTATTCGATCTCAGTTGGCTTTGGAGAGTGAGAGCCCAACATAGCCACTAACTTTACGTTAGCAAACAAACTCTGTCTGATGCACAACTTGAGTCGACACATAAACATGTGCTGCTGTTTTGAGCTTCTGGCATCTGTGCCAAAAGGCAAAAAGACAGAGGGAGATTTGGGGGAATTTTAGTCTTAGCACTTAATGGTAATCACAAACCCTCTTTTTCCAGTGAACTGTTGAAATCGCACATTGGGTGTTGACAGTTTTATGAAATTGAAATGAATGAATGAAAGTGTGTATCATTATGGATATTTTGCTATCTCAGATTCTCATCTCATGATCAAACTATTAGTATGCATGTAGATAAATGTCTGCTATGAAAACTTATCACTTAACCTAATACTGAAGTATTGATTGTAATACTAACACACACCTTAGTTTCGTGATGAGATCAGTGGAATGACTACCGGTACTTTCATATGTCTCCCGGCTCTGTTTAATGAAATTTTTTAAAATTAAATTTCTATGTATATTATATATATTATCTGTTTTGTCAGATGAAGGAGTCTATAATGAACCAGGAAAAGCTTACCAAACTGCAGGCGCAGGTCCGCATAGGTGGCAAGGTGAGTTGGGATACATGTTGATTACTTAAAATCATTTTTGGTGATTGGTTTTGTTCTTGAGTTATGGGTTCATATGTTATAGCACATTGTTGTGCTTTGTAGGGATCAGCCCGCAGAAAGAAGAAGGTGGTGCACAGAACAGCTACAGCAGATGACAAGAAGCTGCAGTTTTCCCTGAAGAAACTGGGAGTCAACAACATCTCTGGCATTGAGGAGGTACTTTATTTTTTCTGAAAAGCTCAGCAATAAATTGACAGTTCTTAACGATCCTGGTGTTCTTAGGTTCAGGTTTTCCACTTATGATAATAATAATAACAACAGCCAAAAGTTAGAAATAATATGAAACAAGATCAAACTTAAACTGAAAATGTACTGATCGGCATCAAATGAGGACTCTGAGTTAAAATCAGTCAATTGATTGTCAAAGAAATGATAGTAATAAAAGGTCCCTCGTCATAGGATGCTTCACTTGGCCATCTTAGTTATTCAAATAATAGCACAAAGTACAAATTCAGTTTTTAATCCATTTGTTGGATGATTTTGTTTTAAGAACATGAATGCTGTATGCATTTTGTGTTGATGAAAGTGGATGGACGGTGATTTGAATACTAGTTGTTCTTTAGTTAGCTTAATGAAATTTACTTAATATATAGTAATATTTACAGTATTATTTTTGTTTTTAACAAAAGGTGACATTTGATGCTTCTTCCTCATTGTTCCTTGATTCATTCTTTTGTTTCACTGTAGGTGAATATGTTTACAAACCAGGGGACAGTCATCCATTTCAATAACCCAAAGGTTCAGGCCTCCTTGGCTGCCAACACCTTTACAATCACAGGGCATGCTGAGAACAAGCAGCTCACAGAGATGCTCCCAGGAATCCTGAACCAGTTGGGAGCTGACAGTCTTACCAGCCTCAGAAGATTAGCAGAGACTTTGCCCAAACCAGGTACCTGCAGCACTCTTCATTGTTCTGTTTATATTTATCAGTGGTGTTGTGTATCTGTCAGCAATTGGCCATTTGCCCTGCTTTTCCTTTATAGTTGGAGATAACAATGCCCCAATGGTTGCTGCTGAAGAGGAGGATGATGAGGTTCCAGGTAAGCAAACTTACATATCCAAACTAAATTTAGATTTATTTATTGAATGTATTGATTCTGTAATATAAAATTACCACCTCATTAACACTCAAAGTGTATCATATTATAAGTTTAGTCTCATTATAACTGGAAGTGTTTCATTTTCAGATCTTGTTGAAAATTTTGACGAGGCTTCAAAGAACGAGGCAAACTAACCAGCAAAAGCAAAGATTTCAAAGCTTCTCTTGACACACCATATTTTGTCACAGAAGCATTTTTGGATTTTTAAACAGTTTTTGCTCTGTGGCTACAAGCAAAAGTTGCTTTTCAACTTTGACAACTGGGCTTAAAACAAGTAAAATTACTTTTTATGACAGCTGTTACCTACCCTTTTGTATGTTTTTCCTCGATCTGCAGTACAACATAATTATTTAATCCAGTGGAATGTGCAAAACTTTCTTTGTCACGCTGCTTCTCCTGCATTGTGATGACCACACATCAAAAATGTATTGGTGGAATAATCATGTATTAAAGATTACATTTAAGTTTCTTGTTTATTTTATAATAATCTGCCAGTCATTTTAGCATTTAATAAAGCCCATTAACATTGTTGGTTTCATTGTATAAATTTTTTTTTATAATTACTCGCTGTGCAGTGAAAACCGCACAAGCAGTGGTGAGCACTGTTTATGTAGGTGCGATGTTCAAAATATTGTTAATCCAGCCCTGGAAATTTAAAGCTGTAGTAGTATATGGATGAGTTGTCCTAAAAAAAATTTTTTTTATGATTGCCTAGTGTGAGAATTCAACAAAAGTAGTGTTATTGAGAAAGGTTATTTGAGCAGATTAAACTTTGCCTTTTGACTAATTCTGGCACACGGACGGTGATGTTTATTAATGTGTTTTGTCCCTTTCAAGTAAAGCAGAAAAATGAATAATGCTATTTAGATTTTAAGGAATTGAAACCTTTCTATTCATGACCAAATGGATTTCTCAGAATTTTAGGTCAGCAAGATAATTATCAATATCTCTGTCATGGTGTACATGGAGAATTCTGCTAAATATGCAGTAGAATGTACTTGAACTGTAAGAGGACAAAGAAGATTTATAACGCCAATTACTAACATTT
Organism: Ctenopoma multispine; assembly: GCA_034779795.1. Taxonomy (NCBI): domain Eukaryota; kingdom Metazoa; phylum Chordata; class Actinopteri; order Anabantiformes; family Anabantidae; genus Ctenopoma; species Ctenopoma multispine. The sequence continues at coordinate 17,522,294 of JAUYWH010000027.1, read as the reverse complement.
CCCTTCAGCACTGGGACTCTGCGGTTTTATTGCATGTACAATAATCATTAGGCTACCATGGAGCCCCAAGGTAATAATTTTTTTTTCTTTTGACAACATAATACTGGGGTTTTTTAGGGTCCAGGGTTAAGTATCAATAAAATATTATAGAAAGGTGCAATATTTACAGTATCTATGTCTCATACACAATCTTGTACAGCTGCAACTAATGATGGTTTCTTTTAATTCTGTATTAATGTCCTGATTCATTTATCAAATAACTGATTAATTATATGGTCTATAAAGTTTGACAAAATAGTGAAAAATGCCTATCACAACTTGCCAACAATCCACAAACGTGGTGCATGTTTGGTGCAAATGAAGCACTCTGATAGCTGTGACTGTCCCACATCTGTCTGGTGACTTCAGAAGTATTTATGTGAAAATAAAATACACATTTTAGCGATATTCTAGTTCTGTTCTAACTATGATCAACTCAAAAGTAGATTAAAAGTATACTGCAAGTACACTAATAGTATACTTGTAAGCGTAGTATTGTACTAGGTATACAGAATAGAGTATATTGTAAGTATACACTTATAAACTGAAAAGTAAACTAGTACATTTAAAGTAAAAAAATATATATATTTTTAGAATACTTAAAGTATACTAAAAAGTGGGCAAATTTAGTAAAAAAGTATACTTGCAGGTATACTAGAAGTACATTAACACAAGTACACTATACTTAGGAAATATACTTGAAGTATAAATTAATAATATGTACTTATAGTATAGTAGTATAAGAAACGAAGATAACAAGATCATCAGTGTTTCCCCTACCATTATAAAAGAGGAGCGTCCACAAAATTGTTTTGTGAACACTTCCACACGCTGTCCTCATGTGCTGCATAGTTAAAATACACAATAAGAGCCGCAAAACTACCATAACAGAATCATAACAACAATAATAATAATAATGATTGGTATTATTATTATTATACTATAAATAATCTGCAAATTGCCTGTCCTATTTCTGCTTACATCTCTATGTTCTGTGCAGATTCTGTTCATTTTCAATAAACCTCAAGCTTGAAGACTTTAGGAGATTTAGTTCTCATTAAGATTGGTGATAAATGCATGTAGGCGCATAGTGTGCGTGTGTGTCCAGTGTGTGTGATAACACTTTTGTTTATCATTTACTGTTATGATACAGTATTTCAGCTTAAATGTTGAGGGTAATCCCCCAGCCCACTGAACACCCACATTTAACACTTCTTATCTCTCTTATCACTTTATCTCTGTCCCCTCGAAACTCAGTTTATCTGTTTTATAAAATTTGACATGCAAAACAGTATTGAGGAAATGCACTGTCTACCACCTGTGTCAATATGCTTTTATCAGTTTACTACATCAGTCAGTTTCTGTCTCACCTCCAGCGGTACCATGATGATGACAAGGACTATGATGTAGGCTGTATGTGACAATATATAAAGAGATCATCAGCGGAGAGTTAGATTATATAATCATCTGGAGTACTACAGCTGAACTTCTGCTCTTGATTCTTTTATAGCATCACTTCAGTTTAACATCATCCAAATGGTAAGACGTAGCTGCTGGTAATCAAAGAATAGCATTAGATGCTTGATTTTTTAAATAGTTTTTATCATCTTTATCACCTTTGATTGCTTAAGATTAATTATTTGATTGTTTAAGAGACTATCAACCTATCAGCTAATCTGATTATTTTGTATTATCATAGCACATTTTCTCAACTATTCAGTGTCTCACAAATAGATTTTTACTTTGTTTCTCAAATTAATGTTAAATCAATAATAATCAGTATTAATGTTCACCTCCTCTTGCTGTCACACAATCTCTCAGAAGACCTTGTCACTGTGGATATTTGGAGTTCTGTTCATCATCTCCACAGGAGCAAATGACCTCCGCTACTTTCCAGAAAATTGTATGTCTTATTTTTGGAACACTTAATTTTCCGAAATCCATATCTTCAGTGGTTCTGACTGTGTTTTTGTGGATGTTTGTGTCAGCATTTTTACATGTACCTATCTATCTGTATCTATGTTTGAATAGTTGTGCGGGTAAAAATGAATCAGGGAGTCACACTAACCTGCAGTGCAAAGATCGATGAAGATGTCACATGGAAATTTCAAGGTGCCAGTTTGATGGATTCCCTTTTTGACTACACTGAGGACGCTCAACAACTGAACTTGCCAGAAGTAGATAGATCTATGTTGGGGGAATACAGCTGCTGGAGAGGAGATGAGATGCTATCATCAACGTACCTGCTGCTGGAAGAAAGTCTGGAAGAAGGTGGACATGAAGAAAGCCTGGAAGAAGGTGAGACATTGTTAATTTTTCATATATTTTTAATTTACTATCCAAACATACAAACATATCCAAAGGTAGCTCAGACAGAGTGGATTTAAGCCTTGAAATTGTATATTAGGCGGCATTGGGATATTTCTTTAGAAAGAAAATTTATGATCATCACCTCTTTATTTTTTGGTCTGACGAAATCTAAACATTTTCCATTCAACTTGTATCTGCTCACAATGTCTGTGTTTCTTTATAGATTATCTCAAATGTTGGGCGAAGTCTTATGATTGTAAATTCAGCTGTAAGTGGACACGCACAGGTGACACAGCAGTGCGCCTGGGACTTGGGCAGAACTGGTAAAAAGAATACATACATAAATAAATTATAATAAAAAGCAACATCAGTTGCATATAGCTGTAAAAATAGACCAACATGCAGACAGAATGATACCTTTCTCTATTGGTTAATTAATTTTAGTGTCTATTTTACTGTTTTACCCAAGTAGCAAAAAAGGAGAAAAGTTGTGCCAGTGGCTCAGCAGCAGTGATTTGCTTGTGGATGGGGGATTCCAGTTTGAGCTCTCCCACTCCCTCTCACCATACGCTGAGGAAAGCACCATGCTCGAAGTTACTGCGGAGGCCATTGATAATCTTTCCATCATCAAGAGAACAAAAAAATTTTATCTCAGAGACATTGGTAAGCTGAGTAAAACCGTGCCACATTAAAGGCTTTCAAAAAAGATTATCAAGGTTCATCAGTAAATCCTTGTCAATAAATGATTATTGCAGCAAAATAATTCTTCATTTACATATACATACTTACTAATATACTCTGACCCTGATTTTGGTAATTTTTTTGTCATTTACCCTTTGTCCAGTTCAACCGGATAGCCCACAGATAGTCAAGTGTCAGGAGGCAGATCACAACTTGCATGTGACCATTGATCCACCGTCCAGCTGGTCAACTCCTCATAGCTTCTTTCGTCTGGAGCACGAGATTGAATATGTGCTTAGAGATGATGGGAAGGTACACAGAAGCTTGCACTGATTTCTACATGTCTGCTATTCTCTCCATTCCAATTTGTTTTCTTACAGTGTGACATCTCTCAATTTAGACTGAACGTTCTTCATCTGCTCTGATACCGAAGACGATCAGCAAGCTGAGGGTCCGCTCCAGAGACTTGCTGGTGCTCTCCCCCTGGAGCCAGTGGACTCCCTGGAAAAATGTAACCTACTGACATTATTCGAACCCAAACCTGTCTGCTCCTGCTCTTTCTTTATACATGTCTGTAATGTCCATTCACATCCTCTGTCACATACTGTTTTCCACCACGTGTTTCTGCCTGTCACTCTATAGCCAAAAGATAAAACAGCACTCACCGAAAGCTAAGTAATGTAAAAGTCAGTCGTCAGCACACTTTTATTATTTATTTATGAATGTAGTCAAACTATTTATTTGAATATATATTTATTTTTTGTTATAAAGTGTACACATAAAATTTAAGAAAGTTCTGTTATAGACAAACTAAAATGGCATTTGATTTCTAGCAAAGGAAAGCACTACTATTTCCCAATTTGGGGTCTAATAGCCAGCTCTAACAAAATCCATGTGAGGTCTCATGAAGGTCCCTAGAAATGTAAATACTAGACATTAATCGAGTCACACTTACCTTCCAACTTACCATTGCCTCAGTGTGAAGTTATAGCTATCTCCAAAAATGTCAGGTGAGTTTTTATTGATTAAATCTTGTGTAATTTTACATTAAAATCTAACAAAATGTACATGGTACATACATTAACATGTCAGACTTTTTTGTGTTTTAACTGGTCAGTCTGATTTTCACACATTGTCTTTTTTTGCCCCTGTTAAGTGACGTTCCTCTGTATTATTGGTGATTTAGCGTTGTGCAAATCAAATGGCTATTAAAAGAGCTTCATGCTTCCTTCCTCATACATGTTCTTCTTCATTTATGTGTTGCTCACGACATGCATACACCCTGACCACACAAACAAAATTCCCCTGCCGTGTTTAGCAGTGTCTACCCACACCTACTGAATTTTAAAAAAGTATCAGAAACATTAGTCACACTGAGTGTGTATTTTCACTCAGTGACTAATTAGTTAACATTTTATTGGACCAAGGTCAAAGCAACATGATTTCTTAAAGATTTTTGGTTTTATCATAATGACCAGTCAGTATCTTTTCTAAGTTATAATTATTGACAATTAAGTTACTCTTAAGTACTATAAGTACTAATTACTTATAGTGTACGTTTCAGAAATTGACATGTTTTATTAAATTTAATATTATTACTTACTATGGGTAGTAAAACTTGTATTATATATAACTTATATTATATATATATGGTATATTTAAGTAGTCTTAAGGGAAAAAGAAATTTGACCTAAAAGCATGACACGCTCTTTCTCAGTGGCCACAGCTTTCACACCTTAGTGAGCAAAACAATACACAACAAATTCATTGAGCTATGCCATCAGTCCCTTTTCATTTCGTCGATGTCTGAAGTTAGGAGGTGAATTTTGCAATCTATTATTCACTTACAAGCCCAACAAAAATTCAACATTGGTTTGGACCCCTCAAAAAGTAAAATTAGTCTGCCCACAGCTGATTAATATGCTGCAGTGTGGAAATAATGTAATACCACACGAAACTGTGTGGTAAGTCCGTCCTTCAATTATTGTACCAAGAACATTTTTCATAGTCATGACTGAATGTGCAGAAACAAACATTTTCCACACTAAAAATTGTAAGACTTATAAGTGTTGCTTATTCAGTTTTCTCTTCATCAAGCCTAATTTCCTATTAACTCATTGCAGGTGAGAACAGGAAAGAAGCTGTGCAAATGCAAAAACACAGCTAAATATTGCTGTCCCGAGTTGCCATCTGGGTACTTGGATCAATGCGAGAAGAGAAGAAAGAAAAAGGAAAAGATGCTAAATTGATCCTGACATCTTAAAAAGAAAATGTTCAATAAAAACAAACACTGAAAATTGTACAGTTGTACAAATGCCTCATATTTAGGATTCTGCAATAAATCTTCATGAAAATGATAATATTTTTTCTTTTTAAAGTTTCATGTAATTGCACTGTGCATTTTTGTGCATTGAATGGATTGTCAACATTAGGGAATTTAAAACTGAATTTCTAAAAGTTCTGATTCTAAGAAAGCTTTAGACTACTTGTGTCTTTTTCATGTGAATTACACTTTGCCATTTTGCTAGGCACACCTGGCTAAAACAAATGCAAGCTAATACAACAATAATGCAAAACATATACAAACATTCTCTACAATGATAATCTTCACAATAAACAGTATTTTATTGTGCATTTTATATTTGTATAAATGCTGGAATCATAATACCTTATAATACATGCTTCTACTTTAAAAAAATTGATATATTTTTAGACAATGGATATTACTAGTAACTTTAGTGTTTAACTATATGATGTTTTTTTGATAGCTAAGACAGAGAGTGAACTGGTTTGTGCCAATTTAGTCAGGAACATGTTGAAACAAAATATGCCACTAAAGCACATCATCAACAGATGTCATATGGTCATTGTAACGAATATTAGCCAATTCTTACCTACTGTCTTAAAGAGGGTCAGTGTAAAAAGGTCTGCATTGCATTAGTGCATTGTATTAATGACATATTGATTGCATATTCCCAGATCGTCCTTTTCAGTGAATTGAAGAAGATTTGAAGGAATTCCTTTACAAATGTTCACAAGAATGAGTTACAAGAACTGGATGAACGTGACGTCAATGTGACCTTGAACTTTGACCTATGGCCACCAAAATCTAATTAGTTCACCAATGAGTCAAAGTAAACAGTTGTGCCAATTTTGAAGAAATTCCATCCAAGCGTTCTTTAGATATCACTTTTGCAAATGTAGGGTGTCCATACAGACAGATAATGTAACCCAAAAAAGATAACGCCCGTGGTCCTGGTTTTTGCTGGGTGGAGGCATAAAAACTCAGACATACACAATAAAATGAACTGGCAAACAGTTTTTCAGTGTATCAGAAGTTAACTAAGGCGGCTCACTTTAGCTGTGGCCACACAGGAATGAAAGTGGTATCAAATGTCCTATGTAACTCTAAGCAAGAAAGCAAATAAGCACACCTCCCTTCTTTAATGCTGTTAATTACACCTGTGTTTTCCAGGTTTTTCGGGAAACAGGTTGGTGCCATAACGGGGCCATTTAGCATACATTAAAATCACAGAGGTATTCTCTGTTTCTCTGAGAAGTAATTAACCAGCAAAATCATTTAAAAACACTTGTCATATAAAGATGTTCAATCTGCAGCACAAGCCTCGTTCAACCTGTTTCCTAAGTTGTGCCTCTGTATTATAATATATACAGATACTGTCATAACTGCAGTTAAGTATAAATGGATTGCTGATAACCGTTCTTTAAGATAAACTGACGCTATTAGGCTAAACAGTGTAAAACGAAAATGTGGACTATACAGTACATTGGACAAGACACAGAGGCTAGAGGGGCCCAGAATACATGCTTCCCCGGGGCCACCTAGCACGTTAGCCCGGCTATGCAACGCGCGCATGCGCAATGCGAAATGTTTGCTAACCTAGCAACAAGATTCGACAAAAGACCGGTGTCAAAGATAAAGTCACTTTGATGCCATATCTGTGTAATTAACGTCTTGGAGTGATCCAAATGCCTTAAACATGGCAAAGGTTGTTCGGACAACAGCTTTAATTTTATACCTCTGGAGTGTTTTCATGCAGTTTAGTCGCATGTCAGGTGAGACGAAAGAGGTAGAGGCATGTTTCATATGCTAGTAAACAGCTAATTTAGCTAACTACTCGGCGTTAGCTAAAGGGTTTCCAAAGAATGTTATAGCTTTTTTTGTCTCCGACACGAACCGAAACTTGTGAAGTTAAATTTTACACCTCTACGCGTGAGTCACATCATAAATAAAACTGTGCAGTGTCGTTTTCTGTGAATTTCCAACCCATAACACTCTGCACGCTACTGTGGTTTAGCTGATAGAAGCTGACTTCTTACTCATGATGCAGTTATTCATATCTGTGAGGTATGCGTTTCTTTTTTTGGACAGGGCTTGGGATTAATGAATTGCTGTATTTTCGGGTCATCAGTCCAGAAGAGATAGGGTACATCTTCAGTGCAGCACCTGCTAAAGATTTTGGGGGACATTTTGTAAGTCTGCCATCACGTGAATTTCACTTGTAGACAAAAAATATCATCGTGTCATATGCATACACACTCACTCACTCTCTAATCATCTTCCTTCTTTTGGTTTCTAGACATCATCTTATGATGAGATTTTCCTGGTACCAGCAGACCCAGAAGACGGCTGCTCAGAACTGAAGGATAGAGAAATTATTCAGGGACAAGTCATCCTTGTGGAAAGAGGGTATGCACACATGGCTCAGTCAAAACTAATGGATGTGAAGATATAGATGTGAGGAAGTGAAACTGTAATCTGGTGGAGTGAACAGTAAGTCATAGCCCCAGATTTAGTTAACAGTCAGCAGCCCAGAAAGTGGCTGTTGAATGAAGATGAATAAAAATATTTGAGTAGTCTATTACTAAATTAGCTGGTTTAAACATGGTGTTATTCTTGACTGTTCTATAACAGCCATAAAAGGGACAGTTTACCTGTTTAGCCAATATTACAAGTATTGAGAAGACCTTTATTCCTACTGTTAAAACCTGGGTTAGTGGGGCATCTTCACATAATACTTATAGTAATATAATACTTTTACAATATACTTGAATATATGGAAATACCTGGGCCACTATAGGACATCCTAGGTCTGTTCCTGGGGGCTTGATTATTGTCCGGAAAAAAAACATTAAATGGTCTAAACAGTTTTTCAAACCTAACTGCACAAACACATTCCAAAGTTCAGTTATACTTGGGTCGGACACGGCTTGGCTATCCCCTCTAAACCAGGGGTAGGCAACCCTGGTCCTACAGAGCAACAGCCCTGCTTGTTTTTCAGCCATTCCCGCACCTGCCCTAAACCCACCTAAATGTAACTCTTTCTATAGCTGTAATATATTTGAACGTAATTGGTAGTCTAATTATGTTAAGCTGTTACTCTGGCTGCCATACAGAGTTGATGTGCAAAAGTAATTTGCAAGTGCGATAATACTGTTCCACTTCTACTTGTAAGTTATAAAGGTAGATCCAATAATATTTGAATCTTTTACTGCACACTATCTATGTCATGTTATCTGACACTAGAGTGTGATTAAATACACGTGAAGAGGTCATTGGTAATATCGCAACTTGTTTTCCAAGACATAATTTGAAATTTCTGTCTTTGTTTTTATGTATACTCCAGAGGTTGTTCCTTTGTACAAAAGGCTAGGCATGTGGAGGAAGCGGGAGGCAAAGCCGTTCTGATTGCTGATAATGCAGTGGACAATGACAGTCAGTACCTTGATATGATCACTGATGGAACAACTGCCAAACCAAGCATACCTGCGTTATTTTTGCTTGGACGTGATGGGTAAAACATAAATAATTATTTAGAAGTTTTTATAAGCATTTTAAGCATTGTGCACATAGAAACTACTGTTGTATATAGTGTCTTGTCTTATTTTATTTTATTTTGTATTCTTGGTTACCCTTGTACTGTTGCTATCTGTGCTGAGCTGTGGTAGCGCACAAATTTCCCCGCTGTGGGATCAATAAAGTCTTATCTTATCTTATCTTATCTTAATATATTTACATCCAGAACTTTATGAAATTTTTTCTATGTATTCTAGGATGATGATCAGACGATCCCTTCAGAGACAAGCACTACCGTGGGCTGTCATTTCCATTCCTGTCAATGTTTCCTCTTTGGCCTCGTTCCCACTCAAGCAGCCACCATGGACACTGTGGTAGAAATGACACACACCCACAACTTGGACATTCTCATCATTACATATCCTCTCAGCAGTGAATAAACTCACAGCCTAGATGGGAAATTATTTGCTTGTGGTTAAACAAATTCACACAAAGTAGCAGTGAATCAGTAAAATTAACACATGATGAGATCATTCTTACATATGAAGCCATGTTGAGTAAGCCTCTTTACTAGCACGGTATCAGGTTAGGACATGGACGTTTATTCTCAGTTGTCAGCTTAGGTTGGAATAATTAATAGTTTCAATGACTATAAGTGAGTCTTCCAGTAAAAGTGTCTCCTGGAACTTATTGAGAGGGTCTGTAGGTTGCAACTGGAAAATTTCATCAAATAGTTCCCTCTGTTGCGTACATCACTATGGGAAAGAAGCAAAAGTCCATATTATACTTCACTGCAATACAGAATATTGGGAATGTCATGTAAAAATCTATTCATGTTTATTTGCATGAAATTTCAGAGCAAAATTTTTTTAAATCGTAAATAAATACAAAATCAATCTTTTTACGTAAAAGACTTTAATTTATTGTCATTCTAATGTCTGTATAACTTTAACAGCCAAACTAGCATAATCAGATTATTATAACATGTTGCCCCTCATTAACACTTTATTATGTACACCTGCACCAATCTAATGTAATCCAATACAGCAGCTCTGCCATGAAATCTACTATTACAAGGTTATAATTTCTCAGTTTTTGTTAGAACTATCATGAACGGCATCTGTATGGTCCTATAGGTCAAAATGGGATACCTCTCTAAACATGGTTGAGAATGACCAAGCTAAAATCCTATATACAGAATACAACCTGACAAACTGGTAACCAACTGGACATAGTGTGGACAAGCAAAGTAAGAAGGTCACAGTGATATTTTTAGTAAACCGAAGTTTGTCTTATAGTTCTGTTATTTATTTATTTATTTATTTATTTTTTGGTCTTTTGCTTTCACGTGGATTCACAAAAGTTAAATCTCCATGCCTTTTAGAGAATCTGTTGTTACTAAAACCATTTAGAGTTTTTAGACAATAATCTTATTTTCTTAACTGGGTCAAAGAGTGCTGACCAAAGATGTTGCACTAAAATTCCTAATTGAAAATGTTCTCATTCAAATTAAACAGAATCTGTTATTTGAATTTTATTACAAAATTAGAACGACAAATAACAATCACATTTTTTACTAGTCATTACAATTTCGACATTTGATAATTTTGTCCTTCTTAAAATCCTAATAAGGTTTTCTGAAGATTATTCATTTTTTTAAAATGCAAAATAAGTTATTGAAATAATTTACTCTAAATTTGCACTTAACATAAGCATTTTTACTATGCACAGGGCTGGGTTAAGAAATCTTGGGCCCCTACGCTGCTACCATTTTGGGATCTTTTGTTGCTTTAAAACAAGTAAAGCATTTTATGCTTATAAGACTGCTGGTACTGATGAACAATAAACTAATTCACTAGAAGTCTTATGATTTTATCACTATAGTAATTTGATGCTCTGTTTTTTGTAATGGTTATGAGTCAATATGTGTGGCTGCTGAATCCTCATAGACAATGAGCACTTTGTATATTGCATGAATATTTTGGGAAATTGTCTTTTAGATCCAAGTTCACATGAGCAAGGTAACTATTAAAACACAATAATGAAACCAAACATGACGACTAATATCCTACCTGGTCTTGAATGAGCTTGAAGTCAAAGATTAACCAGAAAATATTACTGGTGTTACCACAAATTAGACAACTCCAACATGACTATCAGCAAAATGTCACTGTACTGCTAAGAAGAAGAAAATAAATCAACAAAAGTTATCCTCCTGTTGACAGCACAATCTGACTCTCATAACACACAAACTCTGACATATCTCATATAAAAAATTTAATTTAAAAATACTGCAGTCCTAACATCAGTGCATTAATAATGTGGTTTTCAAGAGCTTTTATCACTCGTTTGAGATGTCCAAAAAGCACCACCAGATGGTGCTGTGTACTTTTTAAAAGATTAAGCAGTGTCGTCTCCAGTTCTCCTGTCATGTGGAATTCTACGTCGAAAAGATAAAAAGTGGTTTCGTGGTTTCACATATCGGAAAAAATCTGACAAATCTAAGTATCAGGATGAGAATAGTGAGTATTATTTTTATTAGTAGTAAATTGTTTATGAATTATAACGATTAAAGTAAAGCCGATCAATTGAACTATATGCTTTATAAACCTACATACAGGAGCTGATTGAGCAGTGAGCGTATACAGTACACAGTTAAACACACCTCCCTTACAAAATACTGTAACATTTCAAAATACTGTTGAGATTTTTTTAATTATATGTTAATGAATAATCTTTGAGAATGCCAAGAGCTTATTATACAATTGTAACAATAGGGAGCCAAAAGGGCACACTGGAGCTTAGATACAGAAACGGTTTACAGTCAACATACGATAATTAATATATTTTCGAATTAAATATACAGTTTTATTTTGAAGCCTTTTTAATAATTAAAGTACAATTCCGTATCACCACAAGTATTTAATGAGTCCCTGTTTAACACGTTTGTCACAGTCAGCAAATCTTCATCGGCCTTCCTTTGCCTTTCCACTTAATGGCACTGGACTGAGAAACTCTGAGAAAGAAGTGCGTTACAATCAGCTTACGGCGAGAAGTTTACTACTGAGAGACAAATGAATGACATCTCCATCGCAGAGTTAACCTCTTACCTCCTCTTGCATCTCGGACACACCCTGGCCCACACTGTCCTCACTGTGG
>JAUYWH010000027.1:17483474-17501363 GCA_034779795.1 Ctenopoma multispine | reverse complement strand
CATAAAACGTCCTTAGGAGCGGCCCTTGCACTCCAAAAGACCTGAGCCTCCGCAGCAGGTACAACCTGCTCTGCCCCGCTCGTCGGTGTATCTCAATTAAGGACACTCAGGCCTTAATTTAAATGCTGGATTATTGCTAAGTGGATGTTTTTTTTCATAGTGGATGCACCCCAACTGTCAGGGTTTTGGTTTATTGGAAAAGTTGCATCGTGCACTCAGCACATTCGGCGACAGTTTCTGCACGATTGTTTTCAGCTCTCAAATCGCCATGAACGACTTTCAGGTCTTGCGTCTGCCTTGTCACGAGAAGTGTTATCTCACAAACCACCGGTGGAAATGGAAAATTAACACGTTTGATTGTCGATTTCTGTACTAAAAATGAATAATAAAACCTAAAGGTCGTCCAAAAAAAAACAAACTGTGCCGATGTTTTGTAATTTCTATTGGGGATTTTGATTTGATTGATTTATTTGAACTCTCATCATCTATTATCTGTTCTCTCAACAAGGTTCTTTATTGTATACTGATATAAAATTAACAAATGGCAAAGTGTGCTCACGGCCCTATTTCCCTTGTTCTCAATAATATATATAATAATATATCTTAAAATACTTTTTATACTTATAAATACTTTTCTAACACAATGTTAACCATTTGTCACTGCAACTCGGCCAAAGCTGTTTTTGAAGTTTCCTTATAAGGTTTATGACCTTTGCCTTACAGACACTGTTGTTAGTGAAGGATCCTTGGATAAGAGGAACCAACACAGAAACGCATCAAGCACCTTGATTACGCAACTTCAGCGTGCCGCGCTGAAGTTGCATAGGGTGCAGTTTTTGCAGCAACCACTGAGGGTCAGGAGAGGACTTTGGCACGGTGCCATATCCTCGCTATCCATGGAATGTGAACCATAAGACTAAAACATGGGAGATGACAGCACCTGGATCAATTATTGTCTCTATGAGAGCTCGTGGGAAATGGGGCAATAACATTTATGATTGGCTTTAGGCAGGTGGGATCATCAAAGTAATCAAGTTGATCGAGGACCAATAAATGGTATGTTGGTGAAACCCATCAATAAGGTTGTGCCTCGTTTTCTATTGCCTGAGAACTGGCCCCGGGTCCTCTGTGTTAGGAGGAGCCAACAGATTGTCTCACTTCCGCACATCTGGTGCCCAATTTCTGAACCAGAACCAATCTCTCTCTCTTTCTCTCTGTGCTTTGTATCATCTGAACTGAACTGTTTAAACATATAAACCTTATATTCTCAAAATGAACTTAGTCAAAACCAAAAAGTAAAACACTTGAACACATGAATGCACGTGGTCAGAGACATGTTTGGGGGTTTAGCTGAAACTTAAGTACAACTAATAAACTGCTTTTCACTGCTGATGTCGTTTCCTATGATTACAGCAATACGCACAGTAAATACATGTTGAACCTGCTTAATACAAGTGAAGAGTGTTGAGCTTGCAGTGAAACATAGTTCACACTGCAAGAAATGTCAAGCAGGCTATTAACTACAACTATTTTAAATTTAAACTGGATGTCATCAGAGAAAACAATTTCATTCTCTCATGTGGTACAAACGTTTATTAAACATTTTGATAAATGTTCTAGTCTACCTTTTTTTATTGCATTTTAACGACACAAACCTACGTTATCTCACGAACAGAAATTGTTTTATCTGATTATTTATTTTTTTTATTTTAGTTTAAAGAAACAGACCTAAACATTACACAAAAATAACCAGTCGAGTCTAGAGTTGTTTTGCAGCGTAGAGGTGTGTTCAGCAGACTAGGACCAGGACTGAGTCGTGCTGTTAGAAGAAGGCCTAAATCACTGTTAGACCACAGTGCACGCATGTCCCTCCCTCTGCCATCTTGCAGGTAAAGTTGCCCGGGGTCCTGGGCTGAGAAAGTGGCCAAACCCTCCCACAGTGGGATGTTTTCTCTGCCTCACTCTGGGCTGGTTTCTATTCAAATGTGGGTCAGGGGTGAGGAAGCCTAACGTCACAAGCTTGCAACATGGCGTCCCGAAGGCTGTGAGATGATGGTAAAGAACGCTTGAGAACGACCCTACCGATGTAATAAGGTATTTAAAATAAATCATTTCTCTTTTAGGTGGTTTGTAAACACGTCGCTGTGCCGAATACGTGTCCGTTTTGATCGGAGCGTCTTTCTCCCAGCTGCTGCAAGGATCGCAAGGCTTTTCGGCATTACGGTGGTGTTTTTTTCCACGGCGTGCCAACAAAAAGGGGCTCCGCCGGTGCCTGTTCTGGTTCTACCAGCCTGCTTGGCAAGCCGAGAAATCTCACTTTATTTGTCCGAGTTTGTCGCGGATCCTGTTCGAAGCCGCAAAATAAATAGTGAGTAAATGTCGCAGCGTTTATTTTGGTGTCGTGGGCTTATAAGGGATGTCTCACAGGACGGGTGTACCAAATAATTAGTAGGTTGGCAAAGCACGTTAGGCGACGGAAAGGCTCAACGAACGGCTCGTCGCAGCGCCTCAAAGACATTTCTCCACACTTTACCTCGGTTTTTCAGTTTTATTAACCGGTACTCTGTGCTCGATGGACTGTTACAGCAAAATGTAGGATAATCACTGAAGGTTTCATTTAAACCGATCGCTGTCATGTAATCACAACAATTACTCTACAGTGACTGAACACAAATAAAAAGCGAACAGATCCCGAACAACACAGGAACGATATTTCGCACAATCGTCCTGATAATCATAGAGACGTTACTGTCTTTAGGTGCCTGCATTGTTTATATGCAGGTTAATCCACCTTGGTCTTAGGTGGGGCTAATTAAGTGAGTTTGCAGGACTTGCAGATGTATCCAGTGCATTTCAGACGCAGCTATTCTGGTTAAAAACACTGTATTGTAAAAGTGACTGCAGGGGATTGTAGTCTATAGACTGACTACTGTTCTTCATCGCCCATCTTTGATCAGCTACACTGTGGGCGTTACATTGTGACCCAAAACCGAGGTGCTTCACGGATACACTGTTGCATGACGTTGTTTCATCATTCTGATAAAGTCAGTTTAAAAAAAAAAAGCCACATCAGTATCATGGATATTTATGTTACTCGCAGATCACTTGATAGCTAATAAAATAATGTTATATGCTCAGGTGTGAAGGCATCCTGGCTTCTCAGGTGATTGCATATGGCATGGACACAATACAGGAATGTCAGTAATGTAGATAACTTGGACTGATGCTTTTGTAAAATTACATTTCTGGCTCAGATCTGTTTTGCAATTGTAAATTATGGTGTGACGCTTTTATTTTCTGTGTGTTGGATCTAATGTACTCGTTATACACGCCAACTATGTGTGTATGTGTGTGTACAATCATTGGAAATGTAGTTATTTCTTCATTTTTTGTATTTAAAGTGTTTCTTCAGAGAGAGACCAGAGAGCTTCACTTCAGTCCAGTAACAGTCAAAAGTTGGTTAGCCACAATGATTTTCCTGTTTTAGTTTATTTGTAATGAATGTCAAAATTGTTTTCATTGTTTAAAATCAGATACATTCAGAGCAGTTGTTGTTGACATGAACTAATTTTAAGTAGTTTGTTATGGGGTTTGAAAAATGCTAAGTTACGCTTGAGGTTGTGGAAATATATGGATATATAAATATACACCTGTTCAAGGGTGCTGTTGCCTGTAATATGAAGGTTAAAGGATTATATTTTGTCCAGTTACACCCACCTAGAAAGGTAGTTAAAGTGTGCAGTTGCTTGGTCTGTCTGACTGAAAAATTAAAGTAGATGATGATTTACAGTTGAAAGGTGGTGCATTCAAATGCATTCTTCTTTATACACATAATCTAATTTGGTGAGGCTTGTAAAACTCGAGCAGGGCTCCTGTTCTGCCTCAGGCATTTGATGGTGACAATGCTGCATCTGTAACAGCAATACGCTTTGAAGACTGATGGCACTGACTGTTTAATGATCTCATTATTTTCAGGACAGTGTCTCTTAATTTTTACTGGTATGCAGAAATTATGAACTCTTGAGTGAGAATAATTCTTGTATTTTAACCAACTTCTTGTCTTTCACTTTGTACGTTCAATATTAAAATGTTGTAAATAGACTACGTAGCAGTACTGTTGCACTTGTAGTTGTGATCTTAAGTCTAACATAACTATCTAAATATTTATTAAGGTGTACATCTGGTAATGAATTTAAAATAAGCTAATTTAGGGCATTAAAATGACCACGTCAAGTCAACTGATCAGTGTGACTAGTTTCATTGATTAGTGTAGACTACAAAGTGTGGCCTGGAGGGTAATTTGAGACCCGTGTGTGTGTGTATGTGCCTCATGATCAGCGGGTTGGTCTTGCCTCACCCTACTTGTCCCTTCCCCTTCTCAACACACGCACAGTATCCTGTGTATGTTGAGATCATGGCTTACAGCGGTGTGTTTGTGTGTGTGTGTACGTACCACAATGCAGTAGGAAGGATACTTATATGTACTGCTGACATGTTGGATGAGGACTTATAGATTTGCTAGGCTGTTGTGTGTGTATATATACTGATCTGCCTGTGCTGCGTGTTTGAAGGTAGTCAGGTTTGTTCAATGGCTAAAACACCATAGGGCAGGGTTGTTGTTGTTCTTTAAGAAGAAGAAACAGTCTGTGGAATGTAGTGCTGATAGCCAGAAGGTTACACAGTGTGTAAAGGCTGGAGGAGGAGGAGGGGTGGCAGCTCTGTAAAATCATCGACCATACAGGATCTGTCCTTACCCAACATGCCCTCTGTCCTTAGCCTGAGCACTAGAAACCAAGTCATTTGGGGCTGCTGCTTTTTTAAGGGGTTTTATCTCATCAACATGGCTCATTCTCTAAGACAGAGGCACTTTATCACACCAGTTATACAGTCACTTGGTTGATCACATCACTTTTGGTGAGGATACACAGTTAGATAGAGTGTGTGTGTGTGGGTGCCAGTTGCGAGGCCAGTATTACTGGTAGCCTAAATGAAAGTCTAAGTTAATTTCAGGCTTTATTTAATTTCTCCAGGGTGCACTTTGCCTACAGTAACCAAGCCACATAATACACAACTGTGGCGACACAGACTGGAGATGAACACTTACGCATAAACCCATACTGGAAAGAAAGAAAGTAGTAAGTCCTTGCTGGTAAAACCTGCAAAGCAGGGGTTGGTTAAATATTAAATAGCTGGATTTGTTTATCTTTGGGTATAGAAAATCGTATAATTTCTTATCCTCTTTTAAAAAAATTTTTTTTATTAGCAAGTAAGACATATTCAGGTGGTCGTTTAGCTAAATAGAACAAATGTATAGATTTTGTAAGCTGAAATTGTTGGAAGCAGAAGCAAAACACATTCAGTAAGGCGCGTGAAAGGATTTGTATGTGCTGCAGCCCTATTACAGAGCTAATTTTAAATTATATTGTTCTGTGTTATATATATTATTATATTATATTATGTTTATATTATATTGAATATGTTTATTTATTTGTGCATGTTGATCTTCACACAGTCACTGATAATAGCGAGTGAAAACATGCTTTTGTGAATAAATTAACAATCAAAATTGCTGTAGCCACTATAAATACAAGATTTATATTCTAGCAATGTATTTTCAACCTTATACAGAACTGCTGATCTCTGCCCACACACTGCACACTAATGACAAAATTACTCCTTAAATGGCATGTGGCATTCATTCATCTTTGTAATCTGGTGTTTATTGTTTTATTGCAGATTTTTTAATTATGCCATTAAATTGTCCCATGCTGATAAATAATGTGGCCACAATCTCTAAAGCACAAGGGGGGGATTGGGTGGGGGTGTTGTGAGTCAGCTTAGGCAATAGTATCTAGCACCTTCCTGACAATAATGCTCAATTTTGGGAAGGTTTTGGATGTGCATGCTGTTTTGCACTGATGAGTAAAAATATTTGCATACCTGTTACTCCCTCTGGACGTCTGTGTGTTTGGTATAACCTGTGGATGATGTACATGTGACCTGATAAGGTGTGATGAACAGCACGTTTCACACTACTATTTTATCACACAAGAGAAATCTTAAGAAAAATGTTATGGTGACATAACCGCAACATCCCTGCTTCCATGGGCACATCTGGGATACATAGCAACCACTGACCTTCTCCTGTGAAGAAATGGATGGGTCTCTTTTCATTCTGCTGCACACTAGTCTGGACTTGTCTGCAACATGGCTGAACTGCTGACAGAAAATGAATCTTAATTGGTTCTACCCAGACTGTGGCAGGGATACTGTAACTCATTTACTTCCCTTCAGCTATGCATCACTAGGGTCGTGCACCTGTTCACTAGCATTTGTATCTACCAGTTCTGTGGAAATGTATGTCTCTGTTAGAGAAGATCATCTTTTACTTATTTTCTTAGCGTTTCTGAGCTTTTGTGCAACAGGATGTCTTTCCTGCATCTATTCCAAAGAAATAACTCTAATTGGATCTGTGTCCAGAATTCCAGCAGATGCTCTGCGTCAGAACTCTTCAACCATTTTCCATGGAGACATGAATATAGGCTGTTATTACAAGCAAAGACCACAGCAGGTGATTGTACTTATTATTTCCCCTTTGGTAGTCTGTAGCTGTAACAAGGAACTTCAAATTCTACTCTCCATGAATCTTGTTGGTTATTATATTCTTTGTGTATCACTGGAGAAAATCCAGCCCATTCAGGGCTGTACAGCATGTTTACTAATTCAGCGCAAAAAACTGACATTGTACTAAGGTTGTTTTTTTTTTGTTGTTGTTTTTTTTCAATTAAGCTCTGATCTTTTAAAGTTACTTATTTCTCTTTAAGAGACACTGGATCATGCTTAGTATATTTGCATACACATAACTTACCCACGAAATAGGAAACCGGCTGGAGAAACTTGATTTCTTTGTATGTATACACCTAACAGGCTTTCTGAAAGAGTTTCTATCTTGTGTGTCAATGTGCATGACAAAGACTTAAGAGCAAGTATTGCTGTGACAGCAGTGTGGCAGGATGAAAGGAAACATTGCATTACTCATAAGTGCATCCTTAAAACCAATCCAAACTATGATTCAAACAGAAATAAATAAGTTGGTTTCCAGAGCTGAACAGTAGATTATTTGTAAACACACATGACATAAATACTGTATGGGATAGTCTGCCCAAACACAGTGTCCTTAAAACGGGGAATAATTATTATATATATTATACACAGCACAACTGTAGAACTCTGAAATGTTGATTTAAATTGAAATCAATCAAGTCATTACAAATAGGTTTCCTCTGATGCAGCAGATATTACACAGGTGTCGGACAAGAGTTAATCTCCTCATTGTACCATTGAACCATCATTTCATTCACAAATAAACCGAAACTCAGATAATTGCACCACCCTTGAGTCCTGCATAGATCAAGGTTACCCATGCACCAGCGCGAGCAGTGTTGAAATGGCTCAGTCGTGGTTGCTTGGTGTTTGTATTTCAAACTGGCTTTGTACCATCCCCCTAACCCCTCCCCCACTCTCTCTGCCCACCAGCATACTGTGTGTGCGTGCGTGTGCATGTAGGTTAGGTGCAGTGCCTCTGAGAGGGTGTGCACAATCAAGGCCTTTTGATTAGGTGTATTATTACGTCCCTTTCTCTGAATGCTTAAAACAGTCTTTACTTCCATATTCACCCATCTTTGCCTGCAAAATGTGACCATGTACACAGTTTTACAAAGTCATTAATGTATATTGTGTAAAAGATTCACTGTGAAAGACAATCTTGCTATGAAGGTTAGACTCAATATGTTTTAAAAAACCTACTCAGTCTTGCTTTCTATTGGTTGTTAACCGATGACCTTTCACAGTAGTAGGGTGTGTTTTGTTATTGCACCATAGGACTTTGCCTCACCTCTGCCCTCTCTTCTGGCTCTCTACCCTCTGTTGAGGAGATTAGTGCCACAGCCCACTGCTCTGTCAGTCACCTTCACTGCACGAACACTGACTCTGAAAGGTTTATTTGCTCACTGTGTTATCCATAAACCCCTTGGAAGGATAATGCAATGCCAGGCAGCAGTAAATTAAGTTAAACAAGATCATCCACATTTCAGGTGTAACCTGTTTAATTTAGAACAAACTAAAATGCATTCACTGCTAGGAGGACTTTAACACTCACTAGTTTTCTGTATCAAACCATCACATGGATATGGTATCCTGATCATGTATGTCAAGCCTGTGTAAACATCTCCCTGTCAGCAGGCCCCTGAAACAAGTTGCCCCTCTATCATTTGTTTTGTTTAATTCAGTTTTTCCACAGGTTAGTAAGGTATGTTTAGCCTGTGCCTGTGCTTAAGGGGCATCTACTCAAGTCTGCTGTTCGAGCCCAGAGCTAGCTTTGGTTGGTGTGTGCTGCCATATTTGATCAGATCAATCCTTTTTTTCTCAATGCCATCCTGATGATTTATCTTGCCATATCCCAACCTCTCTGCCAGCATTTGAAGTGGGCTTAAAAAATAGGGATCAATCTCTGCAGAAAATTTTGATTGTCAGCAATTAACTAATTAACTAGTCACCCTGCATACTGCCGACATCATACTAGCTGTTCTAGTAGAATCAGCTTTCTAATGGTTCATCCATTCCTGACTTGATACTATAACTGTGAGGCTGTGATCCTGTAACTGAATAACAAAAACAATATGGTATTGGAATTTCTTTCTATCATCCATTTACAGATGTACTTGCTATAATGATGCACGCCTGTTTGTCCCCTGTTTTATTAACCCTGTTTCCTGGGCAGCACCATTTGAGTGTAGCTGGGCCTACATGTGTCCCACCCTAGCTGCATATAGATCAGCCGTAATCCATTAGCAGCTCCCTGGAATCCAGCCGGCACAGCACAGCACAGCACTGGAGGGGCCAGGGGGAGAGGGTAGCCTTCTGGGTGATGGGGGGAGGAGAAAGAGAGAGAACGAGGGATGAGAAGAGGAGGAGGGTGGGGGAGGCTTTTTTTTTTCTCCTTTGGCTTCTCTGCTCTGAGCCCAGCCCCCTTTTATGTTGGTCTGCCGGAAAAACCTCTTGAATACCCCCATAAAGCCTGCAGAGGTGTGTGTGTGTGTGTGTGTATGTTAAGAGAGACTTGACTGATATATGGTTTCCTGGCTGGCATCATAGCAGAGGCCCTTCTTTCTCTAGAAGAACCTCTTGTCCATTATTGCTTGCAGGGTTGAGTGCTGTAAATCCCTGTCATGTATTCTGCAATCAACTGCAGATCTGGTTTACATATTCCAGAGCGTATGATTTACTTTTGGGTAAGAAAACTGTTCCTTGGGATGTTAATGCCCAGTGAAAGGTTGGCGAGGGTGTGAAGATGAAGAGAGCGAAAGAGAGGTGCAGAGGAAATATGGGGGAGGGGAAGAAGACCATTGGTAGAAGTGTCATAGTAGAGGAGACAAGCCCAGACCTGGACCTGAGCGTAATGATCAGTCCAGCTGATTGTATCAGAAACCCTGACTGTTCCAACAGAACTGATGTTGATATCTCAGCCAGCCATCTCCATTTAAAGATTTAAGTACCATTTTAAATACATTTCACCTTGTCATTGTTGCACTGTAATTGATTATATTTGCATAGTATGTTGTTTTTACTAAAATCGTTTTTATTATATAAGTTTCTTCCATGGCAGTTTGAGGTATTTGTTTGTTATTTATGCATTTATACAACATGATTCTTTATCTAATTTGACAAAATTGATTTTAAAAAGAACACAATTCAAAGGAAATCAAACACAAAACCAATTGAGCTGCAATTTAAAGGCATACACATTGTCCACAAAAGTCCAAGGTGATAGAGATCCACATTTTAGCAGCCACGATTCCAAAGACAAAGATTCCTTTAGTTTTTAGCCTGGAATGAGGAACAACCAAAAAACCCAACTAGATTACTGTTTTAGAGACCGGGTATTGGTGACACAAGGTTGCAGTAGATCTCAGATGTAGACAAGGTAATCCCTAGAATTCTGTATTTTATAGGCAGCCAGTGTAAAGAGATAGAGATTGGTTACATGAGACCTGTTTGAAGACCTGGTCAAGAGCCAAGAGGCAGCTTTCTAGACCTCTGTGAAATGATACAGGGATGTTTACTAGGACATGTGCATTGTGACTAAAATGAAAACATGGACGGTCATCTTCATCTCAGCCCGAGACACCATGTAACTACATTTAGCAATACTTAGCATAGAAAATTACCAGGCAAACACATTTTAATTGCTTTAAGCCAGTCAAATGTCATCTCTAAGATGGTAGAGTTGCTGTGTATTATGGAACATGATATTGATTAAATATTGTGTTAAATGTTGGTTGGCACTGGGTTAAAGTGGAGCATTTCCGTGTGTACTTAGGGCTTGGGTTAAGCATTTTTCTGCATT
Source organism: Ctenopoma multispine (assembly GCA_034779795.1). Taxonomy (NCBI): domain Eukaryota; kingdom Metazoa; phylum Chordata; class Actinopteri; order Anabantiformes; family Anabantidae; genus Ctenopoma; species Ctenopoma multispine. Next base: position 17,490,958 of record JAUYWH010000027.1, on the reverse strand, counting down.
AGTGTTTAATCTCCTGTAATACAGTATACCATTCTCAGATCAGGGACATTTTTTTTTTCTAGCATGCCCAGGACTTCAAGAACATGTTAAACATGAGTTGGGGGCAGACCCTGCTGCCATAACTGAAATACATCCGACTCGTGGATAGGCTCTTTGCTTCTACTGAATTAAATTTTGTTAACAAATATCTGTTTTCAATATCAGACTTACAAATAAACTATGGTATGTAGTACCACACAAAGTACCCAGCTACCAGCCCTATGGAATATAATAGGTGGTCAGTTCGTGGTTTAACGGTTAATGAGAGTCAACTGTCCCAATTCCATAAATGAGGGCCTCTCTGGAGGATCAGGTGGTGCTGTCCTTGTTTTTGAGCCACACCCCACCCCCCTCATCTCCTGTGTAGTTTTACCTGCTTAGGTGTCACCTAATCTACCCCCCAGGCCTACTATGCCACCGACCTCCAACCTCAGACAATGGGTTGGGTTGACATTACCATGACCTAATGGATACTAGAGTGAGCTGAGTTTCCAAAGAGGGCACCCCACCGAAACTAGAGTTACTTTGTGGTGATAGGAAAGAGAAGCTGAGAGGTGGCACCTTTAGAAAAGTAGTTACTTTACCCGTTCTTCTTCTCCACCCATTTGGCTTTTGTGCCAAAATGTTGGCAGTGTGTACAATACGAACTTGATCCATGTAGGGTTGCAGTTTGTTTAAAAAGGAAGATGAGAGGGAGGAAGGGTTCCACTTTCTAAGCTGTCGTGTGATTATGTGGCATGCAGTTTTCTAGATTTTCCCAGAGAACAAAAAAACTAAGATTGATGAACTCAATGTGGGTCATAAGACATGCAAGCATTGTAGAGGTAATTTTTTTTAAACCAATATAAAATTTAAATGCCATAAAGGCTGCAGTAAGCTGGAAATTAGACAGAGATTACACAAAAATCATTACCGTTTACAACGCAAACTCTGTCCTACCAAGCTGATGCATAGTAAATTGATCAAGCTATGACTACGTCTATTTTGCTAGGTCAACATTTCTTTTTTACCTTTTTTTGTTTTTGTTTTATATGTCAGGTTTTTGTTTCCTGACCAAAGTTCATGTTTTTTATTATGCTGTACATCTGGCTTATACACTGCGTTGGATAGTATTTTTCATGGTATCAGTCTAATACTAACCGTCTTATAATGTCTTTTTCTTTCAGCTTCAGGTGGTGATCGTGTAGGAAGAGAGAGAGACAGAGAGAGAGAGATAAGGAAAGAAGAAAGGTGGAGATGGAACTGCCAAATCATGCCAAACAACTGCTGCTGCAACTCAACCAGCAGAGAGCCAAAGGCTTCCTGTGTGATGTTATCATTGTGGTGGAGAATGCACTCTTCCGTGCCCACAAGAACATTTTGGCTGCAAGCAGCATATACTTCAAATCATTGGTCCTCCACGATAACCTCATTAACCTCGATACAGAGATGGTTAACCCCTCTGTATTCAGACAAGTTCTGGATTTCATCTACACTGGGAAGCTCCTGTCCTCATCGGATCAGAGCAGTGAGCAGAACTTCAGTGCCCTCTTAACCGCAGCCAGCTACCTCCAGCTCCATGACCTCGCTGCTCTGTGCAGAAAGAAACTTAAGCGCAGTGGTGGGAAACCCCTGCCAGGTAAACCCTCCACCACAGCCCCCCTTAGCCGCTTACGCCTCAGTAACCAGCGCCTTTCCTCTTCTACACCTGTTGGCTCCAACAACCACTATCCTGCGACCCCTTCCGATGCTGACCAGCCACAGCCAGATGAAGGCCTTCGGGACAAATTCTCAGATGATGAGATGTTTGTCGGCAGCTCTGGGAAGAAAGGAAATGGAGCAAATGGCAGCAGCAATGGTAATGTCAGTAGTGGAGGAAGTGCTGGGGAGCCAGACCTTGGACTGGACCTGTCCAAGAAGAGCCCTCCCTCTGCAGGCACGGCCACTGATGCCCTCAGCCCACAAAGCAACTCCCAAGGATCCCCTCAGTCTGCCTCAGTATCCACAACCAACAGTGCCTCATTGGATGACTCTTCTACAACTTTACCAGGTGTAGACACCTGTGGTTCAGAGACCATAGAGCTCAACTGTTCCTCTAAAACCTCAGAGGAAAACCAAAACCAGCCTGATGGCCCACCACCACAGAAGAAATCCCGACAGGGTGCTCGCAAAAATGAATGGCCTAAGAGAGAGGCATCAGGTTTGAAGTCTGAAGAGCATGACAGGCCCCTGGTCAATGGGGTGATTGTGGGTCCTAAAGATGGACGCTCCTCTGGGGTTGGAGGTGGCAGTGGTAGCAGCTTTGCCTCTGACCAGTCCTTCCAGTGTAAAGATGAGGAAGAAGCAGGAGAGAATGGCCAGGACCACAGTGATGAGAGTGGTCAAAGTGATGGAGAGAGTGCAGGAGGGGGAACAGGAGGGGGACAACACAGCGCCAACTACGTGTACAGGCAGGAAGGTTTTGAGCCAGCATTCGGAGATAACCTCTATGTGTGCATTCCCTGTGGTAAGGGCTTCCCCAGTTCTGAGCAGCTCAACGCTCATGTGGAGACACACACTGAGGATGAGCTCTACATCAAAGAGGAGGGAGGTACCTTTGTAAAAGAGGAGGATGAAGAGGAAGCAGAGGACCTTTCTGCCCCTGTAGGTCCCTCAAGCTTTGGCTCTGAAGCACGTCCATTCAAGTGTACAGTCTGCAGTAAGAGCTACAAAGACCCAGCAACGCTGAGACAACATGAAAAAAGCCACTGGCTGACCAGGCCCTTCCCCTGCAACATCTGTGGTAAAATGTTCACCCAGCGGGGCACCATGACACGCCACATGCGCAGCCATCTGGGCCTCAAGCCTTTCGCATGTGAAGAGTGTGGCATGCGCTTTACACGTCAGTACCGTCTGACAGAGCACATGCGTGTGCACTCTGGGGAGAAGCCGTATGAATGCCAGCTATGTGGCGGGAAGTTTACTCAGCAGCGCAACCTCATAAGTCACCTGAGAATGCACACCTCACCGTCATAGAAATGCATCAAGCCAAAGAACTCTGGGATTAACACAAAATACATTTCTCTACGTTTTTTTTTCCATCTCAAAAGCAAAGAAATGCACACGCACGCATTCACATGCAGACACACATATTAATTACAGTTCATGATGCCCTGACTAAGTGAATGATGTAGCTGTTAGTCACAATAGGCTCTTGGTGATGGTGGCATCTTGTTGATGCGAGGATTATGTCATCATCGATATCAAGTCATGTCTGCTCACCTCTCAGGAGTTCTAGAGGGACAATTTAGGCATGTCTCTCTCCAAAGTCACAAAGTCATGGTGGAATGGCATGACTTCTGGTCAGCATTGCAAGTATGTGAAATGTGAATGTGGGTACTGATATAACATCAAACCCCTTCACCTCATACCCCTTCTTCTCTTTTACCTTTGAGCATTGAGTCGTGTTGAGATTGTTTCTCAGACTAACTCAACGTAACTCTAGAATCCCCTCTGTAGTCCATTATTGCTATTTTGACCAAAAACCCATGCAAACAACTCTGGCAATAATTCAGCAAAACGTTATTTTTACCTTGACAGCTTTATATCAATTGTTTTGTTGGTGATGGGGATCTGTGTGTAGGTGGAGAGGTAACTGGGTTTGGGACCATCTCCCTGCTTTAACTGAAAGCCCTGAAAGAAGATTCTCGATGGGATGACATTGGATTAAGTTTTTATTTGTACATTTAACACATACTCAAAGTCCTCTCGACATTTGTTCACAGTAATAGAAGAAGTTTTAATTTTTATCAGTTTTGCCTGCTAGTGCTGGTTGGAAAGTTGAACCCCTTGAGGTACTTGTTTTACTTAGAGAACTTGTAATGTTTCAGTGAATGTTTAAACTGGAAGGTCTTGGGATTTTTCTTATGGAGGGGAGGGATTTGAGTTGGGTGGGGGGGTGGTTTAATGGGGGTAAGGAGACGATGTTGTAGACTGAACGTTATGTTCAGTGAGTACATTTATTTTTTTGTCTGTATAGCTTTCCTCCCCTCAGAAAAAAGAAAAGTCTATTTATATAGGCTTGTGACCTTGCTACCTCTGATTACTCTTATGAACTCTGTTGATTAGTTGAAAGTTCCTATGTAATTAATTGTAAAAAGTGTGTAGATTATGGTATCTTTTCACCTAATGCTTTAACCCGCCCATCTCTCAACACAGGTTTTTAATGCTCATAGATTTTATACATTAATATTGTTTGTAGCTGTTGTTTTTACTTGTCAAATATAGCTTTTGGGTGCCCTGCTCAGTGAGGCCCCACCTCAAAATGTACTGTAGCTTCCTGCCTGGAGCAAGTAGTGATTAGTTAGTTTAGATGTATAGTGTTCCAAAGATCTTATGAATGTTGAGGAGAACAGAGCTAACTAACAAACATTGCTAGACAAGTTCATAACCAAAGTTTTTAAAGAGATGTACTTAAGATATATAGCATACTAAATTATTTCAATTTTGATTTCTTTTTGCTGTATAAAACAAATTATGAATTATATTCTAAGTCCACACAAAGAAATCCATTCTTTTGATGGAATTTTGGCCAATGACTCTGAGACTGACAAAGGTTCTTGTGGTTTGCAAGGAAACTTGTGCTGATTGGTGGGCTGGTATGATGAAAACTTTACCTCCTAAAAAAAACTGGTAAAGTTTTTTTTTTTTTTTTTTTTTTTCTTTTTGTTTTGTATCCAGAGTCCTCTTCACTTTATATTACCTGACTTTAAAAACAGGACTTGGTGACATTGTATGTGTTTTGTTCAGACCAAAAAAAATTACGTAAAAAGAAAAAAAAAAAGATAGGAATTATAATCAGAATTTTAATGTGAAGTTCCAGTTGCTTGTCTTTTTTTTTTTTTTGGAGCCAGACTTGTGAAAACTTGTAATAAGAAGGGAGAAACAGAGGTGCACTGGACAACTAGACAGCACATTTGTCTGTATTCCATTATACCACAGAATGGTTTTAAGTTATTTTAAAGCTTTACCTCATCACAAGCAACCATAAGTTGGGAATGACCCCTCTGTCTGTAGGTTTCAATTAAACCTGTCCAGTGTATCAACAGTTACGCTGTGAAGCATAAACCTTCACTACAAGTTTTTGATATAGGCATTCCTCTATTATGTTGGTTTAATTGTCTTCTTGACCTTTTTTTTTAATTCCTCTTTTGTCCTCATGTTATGGTCTGTGAAATGTTTATCATAGGGATGCAGCTACAGTTACACAAACATCACTACTGTTTTAAGGTACTAGCAGCCTGGACTCCCGGAGTTGTTGCTTGTTTTTGTTGTTGTCTTGCTGTTAAGCATTTGCTGTTCAATGATTGCATGGTACATCTTTGAGTTTTTCCACACTCCTTAACCCCCCGCCCCCAACCACAAACATGCTATTTATCGCCTGATCAATTGTTGCTTGTGACCTCTTCCAGCTTAAGAGGGAGTCCACAATGCACTGCCTTCAAACGTTATTGTACTTGTCAGCACTTACTGCAGCACAGCATAATGTCTGTCATGCAAAAGGTGTATTTGTGCAACACGATCTCTAGCCATCTCTGCAGAAGAGCTGCATTTGAATGCTTGCTTGTTTGACATAACAAAGAAAAAAAAACTATGAACTCCAAACTGTGACCGTACTACTACTACTACTACTACTACTACTACTATTACTATTACTACTAGTGCTACTACTATTCAAATACTTCAGGGATTGTTCTGCATCTGTGAATGCAGACTCTCAGCTACATTTTTAAGACATAGTATTGTATCGATTTTCTCTGTATTTTAATCATGGGAAAAGCAAAACACTAGTTTCATATTGATGACAAACGGGGGGTACTTTTACAACTAACACAAAGAGCCTTGACAAAGGCGAGGCAGCTCGAAACAACTCTACTTTTTAGTTTGTAACACAGTATGTTCAGAAATAGTTGCAAAGTTGTACAAAGAATTAAGAAGAAGAAAAAAAAAAGCTCATACCCAAATCCACAAACTATTTTTTAAACCAAAGCACATTTGAATGATTATGGAACCATGTGTGGCTCTAAAAAGAAACATATGTATTTATCTCATTGTTTACATAAACTTTTACAGTTTTACAGACCTCAGTCGAGGCTCGGCCAGTCAGAGAGGTGGTTGTGTGTTTGGGGTTTTTTGTTTGTTTGTTTTCTAAAGATGCTTTTCCACAGAGGTTGCTGCCAAAACAGAAGCATAGCATTAAACACGAGGTGAACTGCTGCATATTCAATGAAGAGGAGGAGTGTGTGGTTTAGGGACACCTCCCCCTCTAGCCCCTCTGCCAGCTGGCTTTGGGGTGACCCTGCACCCCAAACCCCTTGCCCTCTGGCCTGTCTTCAGATGGGGCAGCAGTGATGGGGGTGTGCAGTGAGTCCTTGACGTATTAATCAAAAGACATTGTTTGCCAGGGTCTTTAGCTCAATGTTGTCTCTGTGTTTACCCACACGCACTTGAGGTCTGCCTCTGCTGCTTGGGTCTCTTTAATATGTAGGCATGAGTGGGTGATGCTTGAATGGTTTGGGTTTTAGTAAAATGGTACATCTTGTATGCTGCTTTCTGGAGAATGTAGCTATAATTTTTTTTCTTCACTGCATGTAAACAGGCTTATCGTTTAGTCTTAACTGTGAATGTTGTCATTTTTTTCTTTTAAGATGTTTTGAAATTGTTTTAATTTTTTTAATATGTGTGTATATATATATATATATATATATATATATATATATATATATATACATACATACACACATATACATATACATAGCTGCCTGTGTTCTGTAAGTAAAAGCAGCGCAAACCTCTGACTGGCCGGGCTTCATACAAAGTTGGTGCAAACACTTATTGACAGTGTTCTTTTTTTATCAAATGTCTATTGTCAGTGATGAATGTATTTATTTCCGGTCCTGCCCTCACCTCTGCAAAGAATTTTCTCAGTGTGTGAGGCTGAGGTGGTGGCAGGACCCCCTTTTTTGTTTATTTTTTGTTTTAAGGATTTCAAGCTGAGAATCAAAAATGATACACTAAACATAGCCATCAACCACAGTCTGTGAAGTTGACTTTTTGTGGGAGAACTGATTAAATTTTTCCCAACTAAAAGTAAATGGTCTATGGCATTTACTATCTTCTTTCTCAGTTATACCTACAGTCTTTAGGGTTTTTATTTCATGTGATTCACAATGGGTGTTTTTTTTTGCCCATATGTTCTTGAGTTCTCACTGAATGACTGCACACTAGGGGAGTTGAACTTTGACCCCTCGTGTGTGTCTGTGGACACAGGCAGGACACTGTGACCTGTCTGTGCAGAATGGAGGCTACTGTAACTTTTCAACCTTGCTCTCCCTGGGTGTTGCCATGCTGCCGCCACACACACACACACACACACACACACACACACACACACACACACACACACACACACACACACACACACACAC
>JAUYWH010000027.1:17408618-17475589 GCA_034779795.1 Ctenopoma multispine | reverse complement strand
TCCTCTCCTCTCCTCTCCTCTCCTCTCCTCTCCTCTCCTCTCCTCTCCTCTCCTCTCCTCTCCTCTCCTCTCCTCTATGTCTGGTTACATTACGTTAGTGAGATTACCTCCTCCTTCCCCTAACCATTTCACTTTACGCCTCAGCTCCTGCTATAATTGGATAGAATTTGATGCACTTTCCTTTTTTCTGTCTCTCGTTTCTTTTTTCCCCTTATGTTTTCTTTTTTGCTACTTTACTTTCTTGCTCTCCTTCCCCAGAATGCAATATTTATTTTTTTTAAACCTTGGTGCACTGTATCACTCTCTTTTTCCCTTTTTCCCTCTACTTTATTTGGCATCATTACTTTAGGTTCAAAGACAGAGGATGAGCTGGGACAATGACGAAGGGAGGAATAATATAAATGTAAGAGCTATGTTACAGGGCAGGTGGAAAGCTCTCTTGTGGCACCGAGCTCCACCTTTTGCCCTGAGGCCATTGGAGTGAATGGAGTGTGCTGAAGGAGGTCAGCCTCACCCCAGGGAGGGACAGTGATTAGACTATTTGCTCAGTCCCTCCCAACAACATGTAATATTCATGCAATGTAAATAGCCATGTATTAAGTAAGACTAGCTGTTTTATGATGGATAATAATCAACTAGTGCCTGTATGTTTGAGCAAATAGACCAGTGCACTCTCTTAACAGATCTGTAATGTGTATCTTTACTTCTTGGCTAGAATGAGTCCATTAATTTAATATAGTAACTAACATAAACTGACCTTGCTGATACAGTTTACAGGTCTTATTCATATGGCTGTCTGTTTTGAACAGGCATCTTTACACATGAAGTTCCTTTTCTTAAGTTTGACTTGTCTCATGTTTGTTTATGTGTAGTTAAATCAACACTGATGATGTTATTTTGATGCCACGAGGGGTTATTAGGGTTATCTCAAAATGGGTTTGAAACTTGACACTTGTAACAAAACACTTGCAGGTGTGGTGTTTGAAAAATGTCACAGCAGGCTGACTCTGCTAGGCTGCATTATGCGATGCCCAGTTTTTGTAGCTTGAAAAAAACATCTTGATCTCTGCTGCATCAATTTTGACAATTTTTATCCGTGTGCTGACTGTTCTCCAGCTTTATAGAAGATCATTAATAAACTGCAGGACTATCCCTGTAAATATGTTTTCAAACAAAAAGAGAACAAAACAGAAAATGTGCAGTTTTGTTTCTCATAATTTGACACAAATAAATACAGCAAACCTAAACTATGCTTCACATTCTCTATGTGTAGCAGACCATGGGTCTTTCGCTTACTCTATTTTTTTTCATCCAGGCAAGAATCCTAATCCTTTCCTTCCTTTCTTTAAAACCTTTACTCTCTCTTATGCCAGCGTTACACTGCTTTATGTATAGTTGGCTAAATTCCATGAATATCAGTGAGCCCTTAGAAGAACGTTGTATTGCATAAAATGAGCCTGCAGCCATGGTTGAATGGGGTCATTTTTAGATTTAGGGCACCTGGAGTGAGTCTAATAACCTGAGAGCTGTGCCTGACCATGTATTCAAGGCACCATTACTATGCTAATGCTTACACAGCAATTGTGACGGTATTGTTCAGTAACGGCTTTCTTGAGCGTGCCTGTATGTATGCATCAGAAAGAGAGGGAGGGTGAGCTGCTGTATATAATGAGTGTACACGTGTATATGTGTGTGAGTGTGTGTGTATGTGTGTACCATCTACAGTTTATGCCTGTGGAATCAGATACTTCTGTGTCTGATACCATCCAAGTAGGAATGGAGCCCACAGTGAATGAGTGAGTGTCAGCTTCTTGTGAAGGCCATGGATTCATCAGCTCTTTCTTCGCCAAGTTTCTCCATGCCCTCCCCCAAGCCTCGTCTCCTCATTCCTAGCTTAGGGTGATTGGCTGGGAGCAGGAGAGGATGTTATGGTGTATGAATAATTGAGGAGAGAGGGAGAGAAAGCGAGAGGGTGAGACGTGTAAACTGACCTTTAGCTGTCCTAACCCATAGCTGGCCTTGCTCAGGAATCCATGTCCAACTGTACACAACCTGGGTGTCAAAACATACCAGGCACATACTGAGAATGGTTAAAGATACAACTGGATGGGGATGGTGCATTCCCCTTTAAAACATAGTGCTCGAGTCCTTCTGTAGTGTGTGGGTGTACAGGAAAGCATGCACCTTCATTCAGCCAAGGGTCAGTTTGAGGTTGTATTGCACTTACCCTTCCATTCCCATGTGACCACCACATTCTGCAGCTGTACATGCTTGTGTGTGTACATATGTGTGCAAGTGGGTGAGTCAGTGAATGAGTTTCATCCCCTTCTGGTTTCTTTAAAGGATCCCAGAGAGCCACAAAGGGAGAGGAGATTGTTGCCATGCAGGTTTGACCCTATTCAGTTCCTGAAAGATGTGGAGTGGCTTCAGTGAGGGCCGTTGCAGTCAGTCAGACTGTGTGTGGCTGATGGGCACTGGAGACCATTAAAGGCAAGTAAACACACAACACACGCTCTCGCTATACCTTGCGAGGTTGCCATGGTTTCTGGGGAATGTCGTTGGGCAAGTTGAAGCACATCTCTGGTTATTCCACACTGCCTGGCAGCAGTGCTGATTGTGTGTCTCCATGTGCGTGCATGTGTGTGCATGGCAGGAAGGTAAATATGCTGTGGCTTGCAACCCCTGAGTGTATTCCAGATTTCATATGAGCGCAAGATGAGGACCTTATCTATTTAGTGTTAATATATGCTTCCGAAGCAATATCACTTTTCCCCAGATGAGCACAAACAAAGTGTGGATGATCTATATCTATAAAAGAATTAGCACAGTGAGCCGTAGGCAGGCCTCTGTGCAATCGATTAGAACTTAACATTTCAGGCTTTTCTTTGTGCAGCTTTACAGGTATGTTTGTAATTCACACAGCTGCAGTAATAATGATTATTGATTGACAGTAGACTGGCAGAGTGGTGCAGTGGTTAGGATTGTTATGTCACAGCAAGAAGGCTCTGGGTATGAAACTCCTAGCTGGCTGGGGCCTTTCTGTGTGTGCTTGCATGGTGTCTCTGTGCCTATGGGGGTAATCCGGTTTCCTACCACATTCAAAGACATGCAGGTTAGATCATCTGGTGACTCTAGATTTGATCACATTTGTGTGAATGTGAATAGTTTTCTGTCTCTAGTTGTCAGTTCTTCTACTATGATATTTCTTTATGTTGTTAATTCTCTTTGAATGGCTCCAGATGACTCTTGATAAGAAAAAACACCTATACCTTAATGTGATTTTTTCTCTAAGCCCATTCATTTGCAGCAGTGTGTACTCAATTGTACCCAATGATTGCACTTTTTAATAGGATTAAACCTCTGATTTGCATATTTTAGTCTATTTATTACAAAAAGCATGTACTTTACAAACTGGAAAGAAACCTGGAGTGAAACCCACTCTACCTGTATGGCCAGATACTGTAGTTTAAAAGCTAAGTAAGACAAAATGCATGATCGAACCCTATAAATTATTTTAATGCTTATTCAAGTGTAGTTTATCTGTGTTGTATTACACAATTTAAGCTAATTTCAAGGTAACTGATATGTGTATCATAAAGAAATGAGTGGAAACTAAAGGCTGACATTGTCACAGCAACCTCCACCCTCCCCCCACTCCTCATTTTATGAGTTTCCTCCACTAATCTAGCCCTGATATATGGAAGCAGCAGTAAATGATTTATTAACAAGCTGATGAAATTATTCCCGATCATCATTCATGGACATTAATTTCCAAAGTGCTCAAATGTGACACTGCACGTGCAATCATTTGCTGTACAAATAGACATTTGCAGATTGGGCATTTATGTGGGTCATCGTTATCATCTTACCTCAGATCTCTTTCATTTAGCACAGAATACAGGGGAGCAGCATCTGCAGGGCTATCAGATTTAATATTGATGTCATCACTATTTTACTCAAATTTGACTGCAGTTATCAAGACTGTACTGTACTATCCATTGCCTACATTTATTAACAAGTAATACAACTTCTTCTGAAGTAAAAAGCACAAGAGTACGTAAAATTAAAAAGTAAAAGTAAAATTAAATAATCAAAAACACCAGTTTAGTCTTTTAAGTTTTTCCCGATCGCTTATTGCATGTGTTTGCTTAAGACTATGCACACAAGCTTGTAATCTCCTTTTAATAATAATATACACCAGCATATAAAAGATAAGGTGGTACTCACGCTAGCCATTGCTTACTGTCTCACTTATGCACACCTATGCATAAAAAGTGTGTCCTACAGCTGGGAAGGGAACTCTTGACTGTTAAAGCGATAAATGGCAACTTCATTACGGCCTCACCCCCAGTTACTGGACACTTCCAGTGTGGCAATAAGTCGACGGGCAATAAAATCACAAGCTACCTCAAGGGGACAGATTAACACACGCACAGACACATTACATATGAATACACACACATGAACAAAAATTGATTTAATAATCTCCACACTGGGTCTTTAAACACACACACACACACACACACACACTAGATTAAAAGTAAACTCAACATTTAGTTTTAAGCGTTTTCTAAATGCAAATCACATTTTTTGTGTTTCTTCATGGGTATGTTGAATCGCTTCCCCTCAAGATTAGATTCTACAACCTTACACACAACAGTATTATCTTCAAGCTTCATCTGTGGCCATTTTCTTTCAGTATTTAAAAGGAATCAAACTATGTAGCTTAACAACAACTGTGTACACACAGAATCTCTCAAGCACTGCTTCAAACATTGCAATTACACAATGTTTTCTGATGTTTTCCTCTAAGAAGTGAACAGTTTCATAATGAGTACTCCTGCACAGCTATGCAGGTGGGCTGCGGAGAGCAGAGGAGGGAGATGATTTGGTCTCTGATGGCTTTACTCAGTCCACCTCAGCAGTTCTCTGCTTTGGTGGGGTCTCAATGGCCCTGTTGCCTCTTTCACTTTCCAGTGCACAACATCCACCCTCCCCTTCCCTTAATCATAGTGACCCAGCCCACCTTGAGTCTATGTGCTTTAGCATACTCAGCAGTACTGTGGTAATAGGTAATCAGCCTATGGGTCTAAGCCTCTCTCCACACCAATAGCACGGACTCTTCTGTCATCTCACATCCCAGTCAGAATGATGTGGGCTAAGCATCCCTGTGCCTGTCTTAGCTCACACACGGATAGGCTAATGCTTTTTTTCAATTAGTGGGAAATTACTATTGTGTTTGGCTTTGAAGCAGAGCAGTTTTCTTAAAAAGGAAACCATCATGGTTACATAATGAAGTTAATTTAAATGATAGTGAGTCTGTCTAGCTTTCTCACAATAAAAGAGATAAACTGAGGACACACCACACAGCACAGAGTGGATATGTACAGACACACAGTGGACCATCCGCACAAGCAGCAAAAGGAGGGACAAATACAAAACAAGTAAATGCTGAACATGATATTTGCATAGATGTAGCACATATACATCAATATTGTCATTTGAAAAACCCTTCAGCTTCACCTCTGGCAGTTTTTACATGTTCTGTTCACCTGCATGGTTACACATGACATTTGTGACATCTTCACTTGACAATGACTACGTGTATATTTGCTTTATAAAGCGACAGTTCCCACATAATGACGCAATTCTTCATCTCATTATCCACTTCTGTTTGTTATTCCAGTAACCAAATACCCCAAAAGACAAATGTTTAGCGCCTGCCAATTTATTTGTTGGTTCTGTAAAATGTTTGTTTTAGCTTTTGTACCCTAATGAATTTCTTTCATAGTTCCACAAGCTCATTGATTAGATGAGAACATGTTGCGTGAAAATGCCTTTGGTGCTTTGTCTTTTTATTTGTTGACGCTGTAATATCTTTTCTCCATCTTGATTGAATCAACTACATCACAGTCGCGACACTTTGCTTTTGTCGTGCTCAAGATCACAGAGAAACTTTGAAGATTCAACACTTCAAAAACCAACCACGCATATTTCCCAAGCATGAGATCTAAGCCTCATTCTGCAGTTATCAGCAGTAAAGCAAATTCAAACAGAGACAATAAACCAACATATCAATGTATAATTGTCGAATGCTCGTGGCTTTCTCCGTGAGTGAAAAAGGTCGCCAGTGATGCTTTGACGCTGCTCTCGTGAGTGATCAACTAAAAAAATATTTTTGCATAACAGGAGAATAAAGAAATGTACTTTACCCATACATTTTTAATCTAATCAATCAGCCAACACAAAGTATGGTAATGTACAGTTGCTTGTTTAGTTCCCTTGTTACAGTCTGTAACACTGTTCTATAATTAATAATACTGACATGTCTATTAATTCACTCTACTTTCAAAGCACGTCCACTCCTAAAACACAGAGTTGCTCTAGATTTTGATTTGTACTGTACAATGTCAACTCTTCCCTATCTGATAGGCAATTCAGGCCTTCTCAGTCTCCCCCCTGTTCAGCTTCTTTCATAACCACCCCCTCTCTTTTTGTTCTCCTACTCTTTTCTCCTTCTCTGCTTTCTGGCATGTTCATTAGTCTGACAGGAGAGTGCTGTTAATCGTGGTGAGGGGAGGAGGGAAGAGAAAGAGCCCTAGGTCCATAATAGGAACCAGCATGGTGCATATGGCACAGAAACACAGCAGTGCTGCCATGTCAGACGCCCTGCAGGAAAAGGGGACGTAGGATTGAATGTGCACGTCCACAGCATAACTGTCATTATCATGACCATAACAGTTATGGGGCACAAACATGACTGAGCGCTGACCTTCCTGATATCTGAAAAACATATGATCAACACTGACCACACTCACTCAGACACACACTGACACCGTACATATCACTGTATACAGTAAAGGCGTTGTGTGTTATTCTGCAGCTGTTCCTCTCATCAGTCACCTCAGAAACATGCTGTATGTAATTAGGGTGACCATTATGTCAAAGCTACAAAAGCTGTAAGTTTATTTAAAATGTTTCTTCAGGATTTCATAATCAATTAACAATACATTTGTTGTAGTGAATATGTATGCAGGAAGCACATTTCATTAATATACATATGACACTTGGTCTGAACACATCACTAAAACAATAGGTAAATACTGAATTGCGCATATAACTAGCCCTCAGTTGGCATGTACAGTTTAATACAGACTTTACAAATCAATACAAACAACATACACAAATCAAAACTTAATCACCACTGTGGTATCATCATGTCACTGAAAAGATTAGTATTTTTGAGATCCCATGGAGCCCATCTGGTGACTCCACACATGATCACACTGATTTAGCAGCTGTTTTTTATTTGCGTAATATTGGTAATAGCATTAGTGCTGTACCAATTACACACATTATGGAATAGAAATATTCTTCATCTTCTTCTTCTGCCATGTGAGCAGTACTGGAGGGTGGGTTGGGTTGCATGGTATTCGGGCACCCTCAGCCGTGTTATGTTATTGCCATTATTTCCATAATTTTGAATCAGTAACGGCCAACTGATACACCAAGCAGTAGCCCAGAAAGTGAACATCATCCTGCTCCTCGTCCTCTATCACACTATATACTGTTGATTAAATTGGACCAGAGCCCAGTCCAGACATCCACGTTATATCCTGCCAGAGCTTGAATTCAGTTCCTTCTTCTTAAGCATCAGCATTGTGGATTTCAGACACTCTCTCATGATGATCAAACAAATGTAGCTAATCCATTAAATAACTGTTTGACTGTGTATTATCAGCTTAGAAACATTATGTTTGCTAATATTTGTGACTTCAGCGAAAATCAGATCATGTTTAACAGAAAACCAGGAAATGTCATAATCCTCTGCTGATCATTATTATCTCTCCTCTCTCACTGATGCATGTGCATCCTTTCTTCTCTTTTCTTTCCTCTATCACTTTATTTTGTTCTCTTCCAGTGCCAATGACAAGTGGCTCACACCCTCTTTGCCTTCACCTTAAGCCTATAATGCAATATCTGCATCTCCCCACCTCCAGTCCCTCCATTGCCTCATGTTATATATTTCTCTCCCTCTTTCTCTACCCACCCCTGCAGTCTCTCCTCCCTCTGTCTTCTCTCCTCACCTACTCGTTCTCCATTTCTTCTCTCTTTGCCTTTTTATGCAGATAACTCCCTCTGCTCTCTTCTCTCTGGACCCCTCACTGCTGAAAACCGTGTGGTCCAGCACCATTCATCTCTGTCACACTGCATTAGTGCCATGAGGAGCACACACACACATACACACACAGGTCCCTGGTCTGGTCTGCCATGGGGGGGTAGGGAGGCCGTGACAGCAGGCCTCTCCAAAGCTGGCCAATGAATATAGATCACCTAGCTATTCTCAACCACTGGGGCTCTGAGACCCTCACTGGGCCGCTGGGACTCCGAGCCCTTAGACTGGGTCAGACCTGCTCAATGTGGACATGCGGATAGAGCTCTTACCAGGACAGCACCAGAGCAATTTGTATGTGTATAGTGAACATTAGCAGTCAATAAATGGGCAATAGATTAATATATATGTGGATTTTTTGACAGCGGAGTTCAATAAAAATTTTTATAGGAAAGGGTAGTGTTGTATCTCTGGTAGGAACAGTCTTGGGAATAATCCAGGCAAAGATAGACAACCCCACTGAGTTTCCTCAGCAGAGCAGACGGATCACATGTAAAAATTTCAGCCAGTGTCCCACATAATTCAAATTACGTCTTGGGCTCATGATACAGACAGACAGACTACAGCTACCGCAGAGGATACCGGAGTCATGTCGTCTGTCAGTCAGTTGTTATTCTCTTCATGTCTTACGTATCATTTCTCAGAAGGATTAAGGTATGATTTAGCAAACAGGTATTAGAGGAACACATGCTCCTACATTGAAGTACATTGATGTAAAACATTCAAAAAAGACACTGCTGGTTCATTTTGTATTCATTTTGCACATATTTTCAGTAGTCATGCAGTGAGAAATCATACATATCAATTGCTCTAGTGAGTGCATCTGTAGCAGACCAGAACCAACTGGGTATTTTGATTTGAATAAGTGCTGTGTTCTTACTTTCTTCTCAGCTGTACATTTCTCTTTTTCTCACTTATGTATTGTCTCTATATGCATGATCCACAGTTGAATGAAACAGGTAGTGTGAGGGTTGCTTGCAGGGCCTTTGGGAAATGTAGGAAACAGATAAAGAAGTAAGTGAAGCAGGTTTAAAAATGAAAACATAAAAATAACAGAAAACCAAGGTTGGCATTTTTCTTTTAATAAACGTTACACACCACAGCAGATCATCTCTGACATTTGTATTTAGATATTATTATATATTATTGATAATGCACGATGACCTCTGTACATAAAAGAGATAGAAGAGATACGGTAGGCTTGTGTACTGGTGGCTGAGGTGTGTGTGTGTGTGTGTTTGTGCGTGTGTGTGTTATGCTGGTATGTGTGGTTTTGTGTTTGCGTCATGGTACATCTCTGGAAAGAGTTGCATCATGTGTGTTGATGAATTCTGCAGGATGAAGAAATCAGCAGAAAGCCTGTAGGTCAGCTGTGTGTCACTGTGAATAGCAGAGTCTGTTTTGTGGTATTGTTGAACCCTGCACTCGTGTACCCAATCCCCTGCAAGCATGCAGTAGGCATCCTGATCTGCTTGGAGAATTACTAATGCAGCTCTAAGCTCAGTGCAGCAGTTCCTTAAAAACACTGAAGGCAAAGGTAGCAATGGTTGTATTAGACGTTATCATAAACCTGCTGCTGAATTTGTGTACTGTCTGTGAACTGAAAAAAAAAACAGGTGTGTCAATTTTAGTTTCCTACTTCTATTGCATTTATGTATAATATATACTTCAAACAAATCTGGTACAATACATTTGAAATGCAGTGAACAAGTGTCATGTGTATGTATCTATCAAAATAAAAAAAAAATGCTTCTGTTGTGATCTTAAGCTCAAAGTACTGGATCACTTTTCCTTGATCTCATTAGGAGCAAATGACCTAGATGGTATAAGCAGATTACTGATGAGTTGGCCACTCTGATAGCTAAATGCCACTAGTGTAAAATAAGAAGGGTAATGTAAGAGTTAGAGTCATTCAGAGATAGTAGATAGATTATATGAAGACAGAAAAGACTATTTAGTATGGACACTAATATACGACATGAGACATAACATAAGACAAATAAAAAGATTTAGAATTGTGTAGGCACATGAGGACAGAAATACAATCCTCGGGTCAGTGAGCACCAGTCATTAATCAATAATGTTTATGTTTTCATGCTCATCATGGACAACTCTCTAGAAATACATTATAGATATAGCATTGATAAAAGTACCAGTACATTTGTAATTGATCCTGAACTAAAACGTAATTGCTACAGTACATATTAAGTACAGCAAATGTTCACTATAGAGTTCCAAAAGCAATACACGTATTAATGATCCAAATTGGGCTCATACTGTACAGTTGTGTGTCTTATTTTTCTCACTGTCTTATTTTTCTTTTCTCATAAATGACCTGTGACCAAATTATTTGCTTTTCAGCACAGTTACACAGAAAGGTCTGTTGGGAAAGAGAAGACATGTAGTCTGAGAAAACAGTAGATTAAATGGAGTTCACTTTATGGGTCACATATACTCAGCCTAAGCCACTTATGACACAGCAGGAGCTGTCTCCTCACAGTGTTTGTCACTAAATCAAACAAAATGTGATTTGTTATGAATAAATCATGCTAAATCACATTACAAGTAATAACAACCTTGCGCACTTGCCTGTTGAATAAATTATTCTCATTTAATGGCAATTGTGTTACATGTTTTATGTCGGCAAATGTACCTCCAGTGGAGTAAAGCCTGCTGGCACGATAGTGCAAAGACGCTGTGTATGTTTCTAGTTGTTTTTTTATACTTCTCTTCTTCATTTCTCTCTGTTTATCATTATGTCACACTCTGATGTAAGTGTACTTTTCACTTTAGGCACATTTGCTCACATGTATATGAAGGCACACACAGATACTCACATACAAGCAGGAACTGGTGGAAGAAGCACTGGTGTTTCTGCAGCAGTTAATAAGAACACACACCAAGCTAGCAGAGTAGATCATGAATATTAACTCTCTAACAATGTAAAATGGTAATTGTGTTTGGACAGCCCCACAGGTAGTTCGTGTCACAGTTGAGGGTGTTTTATCATTTCTTCCAAGAAGCATAGTTGCCATCCGGAGATGACTAGCGTATCCCAGGGCTATTTGAGAGTCTAACAGACAGTTGAACTGCTTACACACCCACTCAAAAGATGCAAATATAAAGGGAATGGCCTTTCAGGCCTTTAGGGGGAATTGCAGAGAGTAGCTATTAGAGAAAGAGAAAAAAAAAACAGATTACAGAAAGGAAACAAACTCAAGAGAGAGAGAACGAGCCACATTCCTCTGTGCCAGGGGAATCTTTGCCGCAGAGACTACTACTTTATTGCAATACCTGTCAAAGTATAAGCAAAGCGCAGCTGTACATTAAAACCTGTGTTACAGATTGCCCTGCAGAGAGATGTGACCTTTAACTAACATGTTTTCACTTATAAAAACTGAAGGCTCATTTCCATGAACATTTGCACATAGAGCTCTGTGGTACAGTTTGTTAAGTTAAATGCTATAAAGTAAGTAGTGGGTTTATGTGCACACTGTTCTGATGCTTTTGTTGCTCTTAGTCTGCTGCAGCAGTTTGAGTGTTGACCTGACTCACTCACCCAGACAGTACAAAACATTAACAAATGAGAACAGGGTTACACAACAAGACCTTATTACTTGAGAAAAATCTAATAATCAGTGACTAGCCAAAAGCTGGTTTTGTTAATTAGGCAGTTTCCCTCTGGGATTCATATTTTTTTAAATATTAAATCTTGATTGGAACAAATTAACCTCTCTGGGAGTAAAACTGAAAATGGATGAACCAAAAGTGCAAAAGTCAGCAAACTGTGATGGGGTTTGCTACACACGGCTTGATTAATAATTTTACAATTCAACCACTTCTGTTCGTTGCTCCATCAAATTTCTTTTTAGCCATATCATCACCTCCCCGGGGTACCTTCACAAAGATTCAATTTACACTTAGCTTAGTTCAAACTAATGTCGGGGTTCACACCGGAATTCAACCGTTGCACAAAGCTGTCTAGTTCTTGAAAATCTCAAGTACATGAATGTTCCTTAAAATCTGGGTGAAACCAGACTGAAAACATGATTAACTGTACAAATCAAACCACTCAGCTTCGCTAAATTCACTCCGGCAGAAAGTGTCAGCTTTTCAATAGCTTAACAAAGATTGTAACCATGGAAAACATTTTCAGAATTCATAATCTCAACACAACTGTAGCAGGATTGCGATGACGCACTTCCAAATGCTACTTACTGCACATGCACAGTTTGCACATACAGCACACACTTACCTGCACCTTATTGTTGTTATAATTATTTTGTTATTCTTATATTGCCTTTAATGCTACTTATTATTTATCTTTATAATTTGATTCTTATTATGTGGCATACGGTGTGGATAGCAAATTCATTAGTAATTCGGAATAGGTATAGTAGGATATAGGAAAAATGATAAATAATGTCCCAACTGAAAAACAGTTCCTCTTATTTCTCACACATTTTGCTATAACATTTTTGTCATTTGGCACTATGCTCAACATGTCTCTTTGCTCTGAGTCAGATAAATAAAAAGTTTAGGCTTTAAATAAGCCTAATAATTTATTTTGCACAGCTTTCTGTCTTCCATGACACTAAAGTTAAAACTGGACTTGTACAGATCAGCCTAAAATATGCTGGGAGATTATTATTATTATTACCATTTTGAATTACACTGAAATCAATTAAAATATGATCCAAGGAATTATCTTTTAAAACAGTTTAATGTGGATGTATTTGCCCAATTATTGTTATGACATCATGAATGAAGTCATCTTTTGTACTAAAAACAGAACATTTTACTGTTGACCACCGAGGTGTGTGTGTGTGTCTGTGTTGTGTCTGTGTTAGTGTTTGTGTGCGTGCACGCATTTGTTTGTGTTTGTGTTTGAAGTGAAAGAGAGAAAGAGTTGTTGCCTGCTCCCTGACCTCTCTCATGTAAACATGGACACACTCCGGCGAGGTGCTGAATGGCAGTGATTATGAGAGAGCTCTATGCCACACACACACACACACACACACACACACTGGGAGTTCTGCCAAGGAGGGAAAACCTGACCAGGCTTCCCCTGGCTCACTGCCAACACTCCATCAACAGACACTGGAGGAGTAGGACAGGAAGGAGGGAGGGAATGGGGGAAAGAGGAGGTGAAGAGGGAAGGAAAAAGGGAGCGAAAAGCAGTAGTGTAAGCGGTGGAAAGGGAGTGGAAAAGTTGATTCTGCAGGGAAGTTAAGAAAAGAATAAACCTCTCAGTGACTGAGTGTTCCTTTTATGACCTGAGGATTAGAGAGGGGGTGACGGGATAGAAAGGCTGATGGAGCAAAGAACTTTAACAAGATCTAATTAAGTTTAAAACAGTTCTCCACCAGAGTTATGATAAAACATAGAAATCAGATAATCAATACTTCTCTGATTTCTTTAAAAGAATGGGAAGAATGAGAAGAACTGAGCATAACACAATTCAAGTCAGTGTGTCAGGGAATAAAAGCAACAAACAAGGACACGTTCAGAGATCAGGGTCACGTGTTGTTTGCCAGGTCACCCTTTTCCTGTCCTTTGCCCGTCTGGTCTGTTATCACTGAGTGACTCAACCTGTCAGCTGAGTACAGATGACAATGTTTTGACCCCTGCGACTCCCAATCAAATCATATGATAGTTTATTTGCCCCAGAACTGCAGTCAGCTGAACATGCTCGTCTTCCTGCACTGCAGACACAACAAATCTACACAACTAACCTAAAAACAGATGAGATCAAAGCAAAGAACTCTGACAAGGAGGCACTTCTAACCGTGGTCTTATCAAGCCTGGGGGGATCAAGACAGTAAATAATTGACAGAAAATGTGAGCAACATTGGGTTTTTTCATTCTTCAGAGCCACATTGATCATTGTGAAGGTAAACACTGCAACAACATCATTAATTCATCTACCATCAGACATCACATTTACTGAGTCTGAGATTCTGGACAGATTCTGGACGGTTTCTACGCCTCTAAAGGTGATGCAGTTCAATAAAAGGGTTTTCCTTGTCCTCAACACCACCACTGGTCTAATTTTTCACAGGGCTGTGTCTTAATAACTGCAACCCAACTGATCCAGATACAACAAACACATGACAAAAAGTCCTCAGGGCAAATTAAGCGCATCACTAGCTGGAGGATAGTTCAGTCAAAGCATGTGTGGTAGTGTAGTAAAAGATCTAAGTCATGATACAGCCAACAACTATATGTGATGACGATACACACAACACAACAGTGCACAACCGTGTCTGAAATGTTGTGATCTTCTTTCTAAAAATGTTGAATTCTTCAAATGTAGCCGAGAAAATGCATCTGTTTGATTTGCTTCCTTTGGATGAAGAGTGGAAACATCTATCAACATACACTATGAGAGAACCTTATTCTGTGTGTGGTATAAATTCCCCACCTGAGATGCCACAAGAAAAGCACTATTATTATTACTGCTGTAGATTCCCAATAGAGCAGGTAGAAATATAATTTCCGCCAAGAAGTCCTCATCAACTTGTATATGTGCCGTGACCACATCACAGAGCTCAGTTGGTCATTGATCACTGGGGAAAGTGTCACTTGAATTAAAATAATGAAAAACAACTTGGCAGCCTATGGCTTCACAGGGTTTTGGGGAAAAATATATTTGGAATAATTTAACCCTCACAATATTTGTCAGTCACTACTGAAATGACATGTGGTCCTTGTTACAAGTCGTGAACTTTCTATTCAGGACATTTAATATATCTGTCATTGCTTTTTGTGCATATTTGAGGTAAGGAAAGTGAGGTTTCCCCCCTATTATTTTCCTGTAACCATTACTATTACTACTACAGCTTTCCTCGGTCTGCTGAACACCACATCTACAATAGGAATCTTCTTCTGTGTCTGTGAATGGATTAAAAGCTCAATTTTCTCTGATGCTGCTAAGCTGCACTGGCAGACTGCAAAATGGAATTTGACCTATGTAATGTCCTTTTTAATCAGAGGTAATTGACACACATAGACCTACATCATAACTGCATATGCCTTTGCCAACCATGCTGGAGCTCTGCAGTGCTCTGCTTCTGCGACCTCCTCATTTATTATCATATCTATATTAACTAAACATTCCTATATAAAGGAAAACTCACCAGAAATAAAATGTCTTTGGAATAAACTAGTCACATTACATCCTTTTAAATTGCATAAAATGCCAATAGAACCTTTTGGCAAACCTTGTTCCATGTGCAAATGTGCACTTCTTGTCTCCAAGCATCCTTTTTTTTTTTGCTAGCCTTGCCCGGTTATGTGAGAACTTGCCTCTAAATGGTTCAATTAATATACAGTAGCAAGTTTCTCCTTTTACCCTCCATTCTCCTTCCGCCGCTGCCGAGGGAAAAAAACGTGTCTCATTCCAATTTAATGCATGGCCAATTCCCACCTCGACAGAGCAGTAATTAAAATCCACACGCAAAGCCCCATTCATCAGTGGAGATGACAGAGAGAGAGAAAGAGAGAGAGGGAAGTGGGTGTCAAGGGGCCCTGTAGCTGTACCCTTGAAAAATTTAGGAATCCAAACTAGTAGAGAGTAGACGTTGTTTCTCCAGACGTGATACACTGTATGTTGTATATATAATACTTAAACACTTATACGTCTAAAGTGTGTTTATATGTGCAAATGAATTTATGCGCACATATAAACATGGTCATCTCAGTTAATTGTAGCTTTACACTCATGCCCTGCTCTCCAGTACCTGCAGTGAGGTCATCCTATTAACATAGCACCCAGCGATTTAAGCCCCACTCCTCACATTAGTCATTTCTCTGCTCGCTTATTGCAAATCCCCCACCTTTTGCACCCCATGGCAGATTTTCTGTTTTGACAGGACTCCTGCTGTGCTCTCTTGGCTTCACACACACAACACATGACCATGACCCTCAGAAAGGCCCGTGCATATCCACAATGTCCTTTGGGGATGTAGGGACAGCAGAGGGGCTCTGGGAGGTTGACGGGTGTGTGTGTCATTGTTTGCTGTCTGTGATTACGCGTGTTGCCACCCAGCAGCTGTTTGCATGTTTTATCCTGCTGTCCATCTACAAATGTACGGGGCTGAAACTGGTGCCTTGGTCACGTCACATCAGTCTTGCATATCTTTCATAAATGCACAACATTTGGCCAATCCAGGATGCATGCTGTGCTCAGTATTTTTTTTACTTAGGCATCTAGGGGGCGTGCAGTGTTTTAAGAGGTGATCATGTTGGAAAAACGCTGTTTCAAAATCAGCATCATTTTTGCTTTGTTTTGTAAGAAAGAAACAGAAATCATTTTACATTCTGCAGTGCAGTCTCTCCCTTCCCAGTGGTGGTGGCATATGTCCAAAGAGTCTTCCACCCCCCGTCACCCTGCCTTTTTTTCTCTCTATCCTGCAGCGGACTGCACTTGAGCTTGAATGGCCAGAGCGGGACAGGCAGCTGCCTGGGCCCTGAGCTCCAGAGAGAGAAACAGGGAGGGGAAGGGGGGGGGACGCACAGATTTTAATGAGATGCGCAGTGTCAATGGCCACTCTCACTGAAGAGGGCAAGAAGAAAAGGGTGCTCTCTCTTTCTCTTTACTCCCCTCTCCTCTGTGCCCCTTCCTCCAGCTCCTTCTCTCTTCTGCCCTCCTCCCCAGCTGGCGAGGGGCTTTGTAAGGCGCCAGATGATACCCCAGATGCCCCGACCCAGCAGCCCCTTTCAGATACATTCACCAGCCTCCCTTAAGGTCAGAGGTCACCACCGGGCATCTGAATGGGTCTCCGTGGCAACAGTGGTCATGGCGGTTGAGAGAGTGGCAGAGGTTTTTTTTGTTGTTGTTGCCTGGTTGTCATGGACAGTGTTTAATTAATGTGTTTCAGCCACACAGGGAAAACTGAAGCTTTATTTATTTTACACAAGAATTGGTTTAGATCAGTTCAACAGAAATCAGTTAAAATGTCTGAAGCAAGAAGTAAGAAAAAGAGTGTTTTAGAGAAGTCTTATTCATTCCATTTCCTTTTCTGTGCTGATGTTTTTGCAGTTTGGCGCTGCTTTGGCCCTCTGCTGGAGAAACACAAAACTACGGGGGTTTATGTCCTGATGTTATGGCAGTCATCTGTGCCATCCACCAAACTTTTGAGACACTTTGATGTATATCAAAGCTCTGGTTATTTATGCTTTACTGATAAATTCCTCTTTGCTTGATTCATTTTGTTCATTTTCCTGCTGACAAATGTGCATTTGAGCAAAATATCAAAAAATGGCAACTGAACTATCAAGAAAACCTACAAATCTGCACATAACAATTATTATCTTTTAGTCTTCTTCTCTTCTTTGAGTTTAAAAAACAGTATTACAAGCACGCTATATTGTACACCATGTCATATTTTGATATTATATTGCACTTCATTTTTTGCACTTCATGCTTGTTATAACCTCCTTGCATTTATTTAGAGCCTTTATTGAATTGTACTAAATTGTGCCCAGTTTCCTCCAGTCTAACTCGGGTGTCTCTGGGCTCTATTTTCCTCGCAGCCTCTGTTGGTCACGCTGTCCAAACAGATCAAAGGTCACACGATAAGGAGAGGGCGAACACTGGGGCCCATTCAGGACCCTGGACCAATAGCATATAACACGTGGGTACAGAGAAACAGAGAGAAAAACACAGAGTAAAAGGAAAAAAGAGAGAGTTTTGCCCCCAGTGTGTGTCTTGACAAGTCCTTAGAGAGTTCTGGGAAAGTCTTTTCTTTAGCACAGCCACAGAGGAGCTTTAGAAAACATTGATTTGTTATGCTAATACAGCAAATTGTACTGAATACAGTGAGATATATCATTATGATGGAACTCGTCTTACTGCTGCATGTCCTTTATTTGCATGTGCTTACATGTGTCAGCACATATAAACATAGAGTGTTTGTTGCCCAGTGGCCTTTAGCTCCCAGGTAAACAGCGAGTTTTTGTTGGTTAAGTCTGTGGCTCCGAACCCTCCCTTAAGTCATCACACAATCAGATTACACAACTGATCAACGGTGGCAACACTACAGAGGCGAAGTTTATCCTACTGTCGCCCTCAAGCTGTAGCACAAAAGCCACCAAATGAAATGGCACAAATGAAAAGCTTCAGTTTAGGGGGGAATTTCACAGGTTCACCTTATTACAAGAGACAAACTAATTAACAGTCAATTTACTGGCTACGCCAAACTAAAACTAATACAATAAAATAAATCCTGTGTGAACGTTATACTGTTCAGTTTTTGTTCAAATGGGTTTAGAATAGTGTTGACTCAACTTTATGGTAATCAGGGAGGAGGGAGTTTGTGGTACAGTGAAGTCGTATTGAGTTATACAGAGAAAATGTTTGTCCACCCCATTTATATCAATGAAGGTGTAGCTATTTTCCAAACCATACATATTTATTAACCACAAGTACATTAGAATAGATTGAAAGCCCTTATGTGAAACTAAATAGCGAAATTAAATGTGCAAATTAAAATTTGTGCTTTCATTAGACCAGCAATCCATCACTGAAGGAATTTAACAGTGACCTTTGAGATGAACTGCAGCATCTCCCCACAAACATGTATGATTTGAGCTAAGCTAAGCTAACTTAATGTTTCAATAAATAAATTACATCTAGGGACATAGCAAAAGCACCCATTACTTAATCTAACACACATTAAGTATAGTAATAGTCCTGAACTGTCCCTATAAACAACATAATCATTTCTTAAATGACATTTGTCAATCACTTGTGTAATCATGCCCATATTGCAAATGTTGGTAAGGCGGTGCAGGCAACACCAACAGCAGACACAGTGGTGCAGATTCAGGATTCAGATTTATTCAATGTCTCAGTGATGTCCAAATTAAAATGTCAGTGGTCAAAAGAGGGACAGCCTGACTTTTGCGTTGCTCTCATTTCCTTTCTCCCAGGAAAAAAAAAGAAACCATACACATCAACACTGCCGTCACAGCAGCCACTACTCCTGATTAGCACCAGCATCTCATCAATAGCCCTGACTGTCTGCTCTGGCTGTTGGACAAATAGCCCTTTCTACTCAACTCGCCTCTGCGCAGCTTTAATGGCTGGAACAACTCAGAGAAGAGTTAATTATTGTACAGCACATGGTTGGCATACAGGGCTGCAGCTGTGCCAGTTCAAGAAGCATGATGGTGTCACAAGATGTCCCACAGTTTAACACATGATGAACAAGGATGTGAGGAGCTGTAGCATGTGTTTGTGTAGTAAGAGAGACAAAAGCAAAGACTGTAGACTTGACAGATTATGTGGTTTTACATGTGCTATGCATGAGCTAATACATACAAAACATCTCCTTATGGTGGGTAATTACTCACACGTGTTGACAATTCAAATATAAATCTCTCCCACATTACCACCCACATATACCACCCAGACACACCACCAGCTTTAATGAAGCGCTCTTCATATTGCTAGTATCAGTGTGTCTTTGTATGTAGTGTGAAATCCACAACATTAAACACTTTTACAATTCACTGAAACTCAGCATGCCCCCTTAATAATAATCAATATTTTCCATCTATTTGATCATTATCCACAAAAAGCCGACTCCCATTCATGTAACTTTATGTACTGTCCTCACCTAATTTGTGTGACAGTGTAATTTCTCTTTTGTGAGATATTTCATTACACAAGATCTTGAGTGATACCACAATTACTTCTTGTCGACCTCAAACAGGTGCAAATACCCAGCAAACTGTATACTGGCATCTTGAATTTGAAACTCTGTGTGATGCTACAGAGATTTTATCTGACTACAAAGAGTTTGTTGGTGTTTCCTCTCAGGGATTCTGTATGCAATAAAACATTAACCAATCAGAGTATCAATAATTCAGCCATAAAAAACATCAGCACAATGTTCCATCAACACTTTATGTTATATGGATTCAGCAATACATTTGGTCTTGTCAAAGTTAAACCATAACTGTTGGATCAAGAGAAGCCAGTATGAAAGATATTGAGTGATCAGTGCACCTTTTGGACATTTTTTCTCCACGTGTCTAAAGTAAGCAACACACAGTGCTGCCAGGTGTCGCTATGAAACTGAAGTGAAACTAATCTTGCCAGTATGTATAATATTTTGGGCTGGGCTGTATTTCAGCGTTTTCCCCGTTTTGTAGTCTTGAGTATTTGTGTCTCAAGTACATGTTTCACAGCAGTAGAAACAGGCAAACACATGTTAACCTCCTTTAAAAAATCATGCTGCCATCAGAAAAAGTTCCTTGCCAGCACAATCACTTACTGAATCTGTAAATGCCCACTGTAAAGGTCCACTCCAGGCCAAACTCATTAGCTGAAAGGGAAACAACTGACGGCTGTAATGCCTGGCGTATTTGTGAGGCACGTTTACCGGAATTACTTTAGTATTTCAAAACTTGCATGAGGGGGTTCTAGCTGATAACAGTCTGATAACCTTCTTAAATATGTCAGTATATTCTGCCCTCTGGTGGATATTTATATAAATACTACATTTAGGTGCTGAAGAAAAACAACTTCACACAACACAGTCTCCTCATATGATACACAACAACTGGTGGAGCATCATTAATGTTGTGGAGTTTGCATCTCAGAGCAGGGAGTCACTGAAAACATTCCCAAATATAGGCCCAGGAAAGGAAAAGCCCTTCACCTCTTTTTAGTAGTGATGACATTTTCAGTGGCACACATTAAACTTCAAATGTTATTCTGTACTTTTACTAGTCTTTCAACAAAGGACATTTTAGGAATATATAAATGATTATTACATTTTCTAATTTCCCTCTCTTGTTGTAAAATTAAACCCCAATAAATATTTAAAAAAAATTCACACACTTTACTGTGCACAACTAAAGCAGACATTAAGGATAAGACAGGATCTTAAAATTAATAGATCTTTATTTGATTCCATATCTTATGCATTCTCATTCAAAAGGCATGACAATAGAAAAGGAGATGAAGAAAATGGGTCATGGGTATAAATATACAAAGAGAG
The DNA here is from genome assembly GCA_034779795.1 of Ctenopoma multispine. Lineage (NCBI taxonomy): Eukaryota > Metazoa > Chordata > Actinopteri > Anabantiformes > Anabantidae > Ctenopoma > Ctenopoma multispine. The sequence continues at coordinate 17,454,403 of JAUYWH010000027.1, read as the reverse complement.
TCAAAGTCTTTACAATCAGTAACATTACATAAAGCATTAAGCTAACCATATAGACATGTGGCACAGCACTTTGGATTACTAAAATAACTTTCACCAAAAGCTACACTGGACACAGGCTACATGGTAGTTAACACTTAACTTCATGCAACTGCCCAAAATTCAGCTGTGCCTTACAGTCATTCACAAACAGCACAAATTGACATGCATTATCTCCCCACCCCCCTTTGGCAATGCTCAACATATAAAACTCAGTCCAAAGAACTTGTGTGGATCATTTCACACCCATTGTAGTAGTAACTGAAAACAAGCAAACCTAGAAATACAGAGAGGGTGTATGCAGTCAGGTCTCACTGGTAAACGCAGGACAAGTACCATGCCACAGAGCAAACAAAAACTCTGACTGGTCCATTAAAAAGATAAGCACAGTAGTACCGTCAAGTACACAATAACAGAATAGGCCACATTGGTCAGAACTTAAACCAGTCTACTTCAGCTACTTCAAGTATCCGATTACATTTCAAACCCTGTTTAAAATTAACGGCTTCAAGAATCCACATTCACGATCATTATAAACTATTTAAAATTGGCACAGACTCTGATAAAATATTTACTGAACGTGCGGATTACCAAGAGATTTTTCTTTAAGTGCATAAAAATCAAGATGCTAGTGCAACGGTATATTATTACCTAATAACAACATTAAAATCAACATAACATAATAAATACGGGAATGTACTAATACAATGAAAACATGGTTTGAGGGGAGAAAAGGCTAAAGCAGACACAAATGACAACATCAACAACAATCAGCAAAAATAGTGAGCCACAATCTTCGATGGTGAACATTAACGAAGGCAAACATGCAAACTCCCACTCGCATACACACACAGCGTACCAGCCAATATATGCACATACTCAGGCACAAATGTTTAATACGGGATCTGGTTTTGGTAGTACTGGATCATGTCGTAAGTTCTACTCCTGTAAGACAAAAAGGTGCAATAACACAAATGTGAATAATGGTTCCTGGAAGTGAATAAAGAACAATATGTAAACGTCGCTGACCTGTTGCTGAGGAAGCAGTTCTGGATGACTTTGATGATGAAGGCAGCTGCATCTTTCTCGCTCAAACCAGGGTTGAACCGCTGCCTAGATGTAATAAAAGAGACTTTGAGCAACAACAGTAAACCACACTTAAACTGTTTATTCACATTAGCACAATGATGCAGACACATTCATACGTCTGACTCACTTGAGCAATTTGATGGTCTGTCCTCTGAAGCACGGGAGGCCAGTATCCAGCATGAGGGTGACTAAGGAGACCACTCCGTCCATGTAGGGCCTGATTAACCAAAACCACTTGTCTTAATGTTAACATGTTAATCGTCTCTGGTGTCCAGTGAACAATTTATTTTGCTTATCTACGTACTCACCTGACGGCCAAGTATCCCCTAACACACATCTCCATGAACCACTTGAAGGGTGTTGCCTCCATCTTTCCACCCATGATCATCACCATCTCGTCAGTTAGCTTGATGTCTGGCTCCCAACCGAGGTTCCCCCCAGGAGAACTTTCAAACATGAAACCAAAGTCTGAAAACACAAACGCGTTCATTAAGCACGGTCTAAGGGTCGTTGTCCTTTTGGGGGCTACCAGAAGCACTGCTGTGGGGGACAATTTTAGGTCTTGTACAGTCCTAGATTCACATCACAGCTACACATACATACTTTAATAAATGCACACAATACTGTACACACCGATGTGGATGAGGTGGCCCTGGCTGTCCAGCATGATGTTGCCATTGTGCCTGTCTTTTATCTGCAGCAAGAAGAGCAGCAAGCTGTAAGCGGCCATGCTGCGAATGAAGTTGTACCGTGCCTGAAAATAGAGCAGAGAGAATGAGTAAAAGCTTAGTAAATACGATATGTGAATCCCGAGAAATGGCAGAACCTTACAGTGGTAAAAAACAGAAATGAGAGTTACCTTCTGGAAAGCTAGTGTGGATTCATCTCCATATTGGTTCCTGAAATAGTCGTACATGCCGAAGTCTGTCTGACGGCCCAGCTGGTCACGAGACTTGCAGTCCGGGATGCACTCAATTACGCCGCACTGCAGTGAAGCGTCAGAAAGAGGAGTAATGAGAAGTGGTTTCATTACGGTTGGATCGCATTTTGTGTGTGTGAAACTTACTCCGGGGGCCGTGGCCACCACCCTGTAAGGGAACACATAGAGATCTAGGCCCACCAGCTGGAAGATGTTCTTAAACAGGCTGATGATCTGAAGAGCCAGCATGTCCTGAGAACACATAAGAGGAAACGGTAAATAAAAAAATTCTAGCTGAAATAATTAAGCTAAGCTACGCTGAGACATCATGAAATTAATTCAACATAGCAGTGTGATAAGTAATAAAGATACAGATGTGTGAGTTGGAGACCTGTCGGCAGTCGTCTCCAACTTTAAAGATGGCCGCCTGCCAGCAGATTCTCTTGGCCTCCTCTTCATTCTTCACCTCATCGACAGAATCTGAGCGACACTGCAAACCTGAGGAGAAGGTTTCCCGATACGTCACATGTCTGCACACATTTTAAAAGTAAAACATTTAGTGTAGGTTTGCTTTTTTCTTGAACAGTGACAGTACCTTCTCTTTCCAGCTCACTGACTCCACATCGCCTAACCTTGAACTTGGCCAGATATGGAGCTTTAGCAGCACTAAATAGGGACACAACAGATAGAAAGGGGCTTTTGACAAAGTTCAGTGAAGCTTTCACATTTCATTGTGAATTCTTTTATTTCTTAATAGAGTGACAAAAGTTGCTTTTGAGGCCCACCTTTGCATGGGGGTCCCAGACTTGTAGTCGATATCCAAAACTATGGCCTCAGGGTTGCTGGGAAGATAACAGCCAGGCTGGACTTTAATCTGTGACATGGCTTCCAGGCAGGCCCTCTTCCTCTCCTCCCCTTTGGGGAAAGGTCTAATGAAGACAAACAAAAACAACCTGAAGAGAGTTTCCACACCTCTGTGACAAACTTTACTGAGAATAGCATGCATGGGCATCTCACTGAATGACTCCAGACCACAAGTGACAGACATGCTCTGCTGTTATTCACAGAGGGGAGTCACAGGGTTAGAGAATGGGAGACAGGGGACAGTGCTGGTTTCTCCCTTGGCTTATTACAATTAGTGTTGTAATGAGAGCAGAGGGGAATTCTGTCAGCCTCTAATGGGCTGACAAAACACTCTGTAAGTAATGGGACTTGTCAGCAAACTACTCATCAGCTGGGCAGGGGAAACACAGCATACAAGGTCTTCCAGACTGGTGCCTAATCAGAGAGACAGCAGAGCAACCAGCAGCCAGATAAATGAACAACAAAGGGATTTTGGGAGCAGATCAAGATCATGCAAGGCCTGGAAAAGAACAAAACATCTAAGCTCAGGAGAAAAGTCGTTATCACTTCATAAACACCTTAAAGATCACCCAGAGAGTAGTGTTACCAGGCAAGTAAGACAACCAAGTAACACGAAAGTTCAACTGTGATGCTACTTTGAGGCCTTGAGCAAAGTTCAGTGTTTCAACATGAGAAGTATGTTTTGTCTTTTTGTCTGTGTTTATGACTATACAATATAAAAAACTGTGAGGATTTGTAAAGAAAACATTCAAGGAAGCGATTAAAAGTACAGGGGAAATCACAAAATGAGCTGTAAGGTACAGTCACTGAAATTCACATTCATGTGATGATCTACATTACATGAGAGTTTCATTCTTTGAATTAAATTATTAAAAAAATGTTCTGATGCACCTGAATGTGTGATAGGGATATTTATCCGTAACAAGTGTGTTCATACTTGATAATAGCTGAGACATTGGTGATCTTATTGAAGAAGTCAAACTCCCTCTGGTAGAAGTCTTTGGCTGGGCCGGACAGAGAGCCAGTGATCTCCTCCACCATCTGTTCCAACAGCTCGCCTATGTCAGCTGCAAGCAGAGAGAAGATTTACGTGCTCCTGTCACGTTCTGAGCGAGAGTGAGAGATATTCAAACGGACAAACTTACGGTCTTTTTGGTTTCCCTCCTCATCCAGGTATATGTTGGTCTTCATGTTCCAGATGAACTGGTGGGCCAGCAGCTGAGACTTCTGGGCGGCCCACAGGATGTACTCTCTCACATAACCCATCTACACGAAGGTGTGACGGAGAAAAAAAGACAAGCAACACTGTGATGACTTAATCTGATGAGGGCTATAATGGTCTTGCTGACTTAGAAAAACTGGCATTTACCTTGTCGTAACGAAGTGCCTGGACAATTTGTGGAATGTAGAACAAAATGGCATCCTAGAAACAGTGCAGAAAAATATAAAAAACTAAATGCCACAACTGCACCATTGTATACAATGAAACATATATTATATACACACTGTTTTTGCAATAACACTGCCAATTACAATATTAATGTAGACTACAGACCCCTGAACACAGTACAAAGATTAACTGTTTGTCAAATTTCTATCAAAGCAGGTTCTAGTAAGAAAATAATTTTAATTATATTGAAGAGGAACAAAAACAAACCCTGACAAAAATGAAAACAGTAAGTTTGTGTATGTGTATACGGTAAATGTCAGCATACGGGAGGGAAGGAGCGGAGCACTTTGACCCCATACTGAGCTGTGAGTGGGTGAGGTGGGTACATGGAGGAGAAGTAGGATAGGCCAGTCGGGGGATCTGCTGGCGCCCAGCACAGGATATGACTCAACTCTGGAGAGTCAGCGTCAATAGTGTGCCATGTCACCAGGAACTGAAGAAAAACAGAGAATATGACAAACTTCAGCAATATTTTCATCATTAGTTGGATAAGTTCTACTCTATAGCCAGTACTTACAACAAAAAACATACAAGGTTGTGACCCCCAGGCCTGTTTGTGTGTTAATTAGCCTCTAGAGGAACTGTGTTTATTAGTTACTAGTGTGACTGGAATAAACAGCAATGGGATGTTAAGCAGGATCATCTGCCTTCGGGGAGAAGCCATGTTCTGCCCACCCTGCTTCTCTAGACAGGTACTAGTCTCATTAAGAGTTCAGTCAGGCAGAACTAAAGGAAAAGGACTAGAGGAAGCTGAAGAGAAAGAGGTTACTTCAACAACACCATGATTTCTCATGTGACAGTTCATGGCCACTTGGAAACACTAGTTAAAACAAAAACCCATTACCTCTGTTTAATGTTTTTTTGCAACTTAACAGAAATGTAGCAGTATGAACCTCAAAAGCTAAAACGGGGGAAATTACATTGAAACTCTGTCATTATAATTAGCTGCTCCAAATGTTTCAGAATAAAAGTACAATGACTTAAGCCAACAGGATAGCAAACATAACTGCCAGCCTGTTTGTAGTTTCAGAAGGAGTACCACACCTTAACTGCTTCAGGAACATCACACACAGCAGCCGGATCCATTCGCACCAGACGTGTGACCTCTGAGATAATAGCCTCTGTATTTTTAAATCTGAAAAACAAATAAAATAAAAAACTAAATATGCATATCTCCAATGAATAACTGTATCTGTAACAACACAACCTACTCTATAAAACAGTGCTATAGCTAAGCCATAATCTCTGAGCGGCCATTTGTGCGTGAATACATAATACATATTAAAATAAGAGTAACATTATTCAATTGGCTAAAAGCAAATCTGAAATTCCTGCCATTATTTTGCAATATTTCTGAAGAAGACGACGATAAGCCTAAAGCTGCAGCTCAAAACCTTCACTTACTGGATTGTTTGTGATTCTTTTGCCAGACAATATCTATTACAATATTACAAATGTAGTTTTATATTGATAAAGGAATGTGTATTTTTCCTTGTGTACCTGGCAGGCAGCTGCAGGGCAAGGTAAGGTGCTATACTCCAGGCCAGGTTCACATTGTCCTTCCACTGTTTTTCCGTTAGACTGATGTATTTGGACCTCCAGTTAGCAATGCTGGTCTCGACAGACAGTTCAGTAGAGATAGCAAGCTCCTGAGTGGATAACGGGTTGTACCATATTGTCAGCCGCTCAATCTCACTGGCCTAGAGAGAGACATACAGACAATGTGACCCATTTCAGGTTTAGTGGATGTCTGTTTTTTTTTCCTTTATGACCACATGATTTTAAATGTAAGTACAGTAGTTGTTATGAAAAGGTAAATACCAATAAAGCTAGTAGCAGAGTCCTGCGTTTCATGTAGTATTTGTGCAGCTGGGAGCCTCTGTTGCTTTTTTTAGACAGTCCTGGAACGGCATGGGAGCATCAGCAATCATACAGAGCAAACATTTAAAATAAAATATCTATCAAATCTAGGAATCGGAAGGTCCGCTCTTTACACATAGTGTGTTTTAGCATAGAACATTCAATTTTAACATCCTGTGAGTACCTGATTTCTTTGATAGAGTTGACATTCCAGATGACAGGGGGTAGGTATTGATCCAACCCTGAGCCACCTGCTGCCTCTGACCCACCGCTGCATCAAGACTGCTCCGGCTGTCTGTGACTGCTACTACAGACAGGCTGTTCACCGACATGTCTTGTGGATCTACATGAAAAAAACAGAATTAAATAGAATTAATTAGACACACATACCAACTTATGACACTTTAGAAATTCTAATAATTTAGTTATTAGGGCTTTCAGTTTAATGTAAGACATATCTGTCAGTCTATACATTTATATAGATTGTAGATTTTAAACATGAGTGTCAATCCTAAACTACAGAGGTGATACTGCAAACTGCAAAAGCTGCAAACCTATCAGACACTTGAAATAAATGTAATTCTGAAGAAAGGAACAATCAAACCCAGAGTCAGTTATTATAATTCAAAGGTGAAGTTGTTTTCTCACTGCTGTACCTGGGGGAACCAGCTGATTGGCAGTCAGATACTTCTTGTCAGACTGTAGGCTGGCGTAGAACTTTATCATTATACTAATGTCTTCTCTGAGCCTCTTATCTGCCTGAGTGGGAAATTTGGGAGCGACACTACACAAAGACAGAAAAAGCAAAAAAGGTTTGTTGACACTAAAATACAGTTTTCTTTTTTTAACAAAACAGATTTGATTTTTTTTTTTTTACCTGAAGTAGTCAAAAGCTGTGGAATAGATCTTCTCTCGAAGAACGTTTCTGATGGTGGCATTTGTCACAACATCAGCATGCAGAAGAGTCAGACCCATAGTCAACAGTCTGTGGTGGTGACACAAGTTTAGGATTGAGAATCTCTCTGTGTGATTATAACTCATCCATTGCTGTTGTAATAATTAGATGTGAAACCTGAATCTTGGTCCAATGGCAGCAACATGTCGGTTCAGGCTGCTTTTCGATCCGCCAACACTCAGACACAGAGATCTCTGCAAAATGGTGGTGAAAATCTCCACCTGGTCAGCACTGCTGTACTTCGCTATCTCAAATCTCTGCACTAAAAACTGGAGGGGAAACAGAAAAAGGGCATAAGAGGTAACAGCTTCTGACCATAACTGTCAACAGGTTACATGATTTTATAAATACTGCTGTTTTGTACAGCAGTAAAACAAGCAGGCAATAGCTAGAAGAAGAGTTCAAATATAACACAGCGGCTTATGTCACAGTGTCACTGACCTCTATCCAGAGGAAGTGAGGGATGACATCAGGTGCACATGGTGCAGGTTGACTCTCCTCTGAGACAGCCAGAGGACCGGCCTCTACCTTAGCTTCTGAAAACAGACCCATCTTCAGCTCTACTGTCATCTGCCAAGCTCCTGCCATCTCACGCATAAACTATTAATAAAGATAAAGGGAAGAAATAATCTGAAACTGAGATACATTTTTCTTTTGACAAATGTGATTTTATGTAAAGCTATAGACACATACTGGCACTTCCAGCCCGTTGTGTGCAGCCAGGAGCCATTCCCAGCAGGCGATAGCAGTTTCCATGCAATGTTCTGTAAACATCTTCAGAGGGGACCAACACAGATGGTGCAGGAGCTGAGGATCGCAGTCTGAAAGGAAAACATAGAAAGATACTTTAACTCACTATTACAGAAAAGCAACCACTACACTAAACAAAATAAAGGAAGAGCTTTTTACTTTTGGTAGTTATAAGCAGGGCTGCCATTTTAAACATGGACTGGGTGAAGGCATCTGGATCTTTTCTGTCCAGAGCACTGGTCATCTGATGGATCATCAGCTTGCTGAGGTCTGACTGGCTGTGAGTTGCCTCTGAGAACTGGATCATACCAGCCACCTAGACACCACATAAACAGACCTAAATAAGTCCTAAATAATGCGGAATGCAGAAAGTCTATGAAAATCATATCATATAAATATTTAGAACATTAAGACTTCACCTCTCCTGTGTAACGGTTGCGCAAGTTGAGTGACGCCATGAAGTTGGAGTAGTCCTTCTTCACACACGCTGGTCTCTCTGTCAGCTGCGTGGTCTAATGAAAAACAGTTTTAAGGGCCGGTTAGGGTGACATAAGCACAAGCTGGGAACGTAAGATAGGTGGCTGTACTGTAACACTTCTGGATATAATGAAGGCATAATGCCTCATCCCTTATCTCGGTATTTAGTGATCGGACCAACCTGAGAGAAAGCAGCCTATGGTTGTCCACATGGTGGAGGACAGCACCAGCAAAACCAGTTAGCCAAATGGACAACCAACCCACCCGTCCATTGGAGGTAAGTAACCAGGTAATCAGCAAATCCGTAAACCAGCCAAGCAACCACGTAGGTAGTTCGGTGCAGTTTAATAAAGACAAAATACAACAAATGAAGCAAATAAAAAGACAGATATAGCAGAATGCAGGCCCAAGAGCACATACAAAACGCATAGCAAGCAAAATAATGACACATAGACCAGTGAGCATGCACACATGGACATACATGTTTACAAGTTTACAAGGCTACAGAATACACAGTAAAATAATAAAACGTAAAATAAAACACATTCGCGCACAACAGACACAACACACATCAGTGTTTAAAAAAAAGCAAAACAAAGATTTGACAAAACAGCTACATGACACATTTGTTCTGTTAAAAAGCGACTGATGTTAATAAGCTTCTAATAAACGAGAAGTTTTTGAGGTCAGTGCTCGGTATATGATTTTAGTTTTAAAATTTGAAGTATGTTCCCAGTACAGTCCGTTACAGAAGTGCTGCATGCTACTCGATGTCTCAAGCACGAGCATGTTCGAGACACGCTTAATGCCCAAAGAAACTGTGCCCCCCCCCCCCAAAAAAATCGAACAATTCTTTTGTAGGAAGGGTATTACGCATACACATTATGTTTTTGTTTCATTGATGTACATAGATTAAATATAGTCTGAATTTTAAATCCACATTCAGACCACGTTTGATCCTGGATAAATAAAGTGTGTGCATGAATGAACAGATGCTCGTGCATGTGTTTGTGACTCACGCCTAGTGTAGTGCTCTGTCTGTTGTAGCCTGCGAAGTGCAGTATGCTCTCTGTGGCCATGGCAAGGCCAGTGTGCTGGGACAGTCCCGACACCCAGTTCTGATGCTTGTTCAGGTATTCCTGCATCGTATATGACATTCAGATACAAACAAACAGTCAGATAGGAAGAAATGGGGAAAATGAAAAACCTAGAAAATAGATTTACAGTTTACAATTAACTTAATAGTGATCTTAGATTACATTTAGCATTTTAAAATATTGTTGCATTATTATTATATATTCCAACATTTAGAAAGATGCTCAAGGGCTTTTGTTAGTACTTTCAGTACAATTTACTTTTTTTTTTGTTAGAAGGAAACGGGAGCTATAATCTAATGCTCCACTTTAAATAAAACTGCGTTGGCTCACTCTCTCTTAAACATAAAGGTAGAGAATCTGACCTGTAGATGGGACTTTGTGACAGAAGGAGCCCATTTCATTGCCTCTTTCAGGATCTCACCACAGCGAGCAGCGAAGTCCTTTACGATGCTCTAAGAATGGAAGATAGAAGTAAAGATATTTTGTAATCTGATAGAAGTTTCAATGAAATACTGTATATCCTTGAGCAGAATGCATTTTTTTAAAAATAAAATTAAAACATCAAATATAGCCATCTGCACCACATTTTGATTTATCTTTAATCGTTTCTTTTGCTAACAAATTGATTCCACTACTTAAAAGGATTCAGATGAAGATCACTACTATGTTTAAAACTAATACTGTGCTGTCCTCTTGTGGTCATAAGTCTAATAACAGCACCACGCTCACCTCTCGGGCTTCATATGTGTCAGGAACAGTGATCCTGTAGGGAGTGTCTGGGATGTCATAGTACGGTTGATCTTTGTGAATGTCCTGAATGAACAGAGGAGAAATATGTTGCAATCTCATAGATGCACTTTAAAACATTTCCTCTGAAACACTTAAAGCTAGAAATTATTAAACACTCCCACCACAAAACACATTGACTTTTGATTCTGACTAAAGACATTATTCTATTGCTTCATTTGCAACTTCTAGATGTTCTTGTTCATTATGGAGATTCAAACCAGAAACCTGGCACTGTGTTGTACCAGCCCTCTCCTGAAACTTACAGCGCTCAGTGACAGCGAGAGCGTCTGCAGAATATCCAGCATGGTCTTCAACACCCGGCCGCTCCAAAGCAGATGAGGGAATCTGGAAGAGGCAGACATAACTAATACATTTAGAAAGTGATGAAATAAAGGAGGTTGAAAATGTAATTGAAGGATTACTACTCACGTCTCAGCCAAACCAGAGAGGTATTTGTCCGCCACTCTGCGGATCCTCTTGTGGGTGTGGTTAAAGTTTATCAACAAGAACTGTGCATGCCGCTCCAGTTCCTCCTCGTGCTCTTTGGTCTTCGGCTAAAAAAATGAAAAATACACTTTGATTTGTGTTTAGTGGTAAGGCATAATTAACTCTATTACCAATCAAATACGAACTTGACCAGACCTTTAAATAACCTATTGCTTGCTATTACTTTTACTTAAATTACAGCTAGAACTACCTTCTCAGCCATCATCTGGAGGAAGACGTCAAACACCTTGTCACCAACACAAATAATGCACTGCATCATGCCTGTAAAGATAAAAAAGGACATTTAAGAAAATAAACTACGTCATCATTACACCATAAGAAAATCAAAGCCAGACGTGAACAGGCAAAAAAAAAAAAAAAACTCCACCAGATTTGTCTTTTTGGATGGCTTTGTCTTCAAAGTATCGAAACATGACCTGGAACCTGTCTGGATCATTGGATCGCAGCATCCTGTGAGAGTGCAAGGGGAAAGAGAAAGACTGTATCACTCAATGTGATCTCACCACATTAAGAAAGAATGCCGGTAGTGATAAAAGATCAAAAAATCTCAGCTGGATTCAGAGCTGACCTCATGTATTCTAATCTGTAGACTGAGAGCAGGTATGTGGACATGGCAAAGTCGAGCTTGTTAATGAGGGCAGATCCTTCAGGAGGCGGGTCGAGGAGATTGCTGATGGTTGCTCGCAGATCACTCAACTCAGCCTGAAGGACAGAGGTGTGCAATTATAAGATCTGCCCTTGTGTTTTCATTTTAAGAAGTCTATCTTAATGTAAGAAAAGTGTCTAGACTGTACCGGTGTTACTGTGTCATTTTTCAGAGCAGAGTTGTATTGCAGTTCAGAGCGAAGAGGTTCTCCACTGGGGAAGGTGAGAAGAGGAGACTTGGTGGCAATCTCACACACACCTTCATACCACTCCTCTGGCCAAAGCCCTGACAGGACAAAACACGCATCAGGAAGTGTAGGAGATACTGGGCTCAGTAATGAGTGAGAGACGTAAGTCTCTGATTTTAATCTATCTAGGTCTTCACCACATTATCCTATGTTTTCTGACTGAGAGAAAACAAACCTAAACATCGAAAAAATCTTGTGATTTGGGAAACAAAATCATGCATTTATGTTACATGATATATATGATGTAGACAAACATGTAGCATAGTGAAATCAGAGTCCTTGCCCACCTGATCCTTCCACTGCAAAACCCATCACAACAGAGTACAACCAGAAGTCCCTGAACAGTTTCTGGAGACGCGGCTTGGCCTCTTTGATTGGCGGAAGTCGTCTGGTCAACTGCAAGTTCAAAAATGCACAAGGGCACATTAATTTTCTTTTTAACAAATTATTTTGTATTTTCTATAATTTTTCATTCTGAAAGACAGATAATTTCATTCCCACAGCCAGTGACAAAATAAAGACATACTGTTAAAGTAATCTAAGAGAACATCTGTAAAACGTCTCTTACCTGACCACCAGTTAATTAATATTAAATATTCTTAACAGATGAGCTGAATTGGTAAGAGTTAAATATTTTAGTCAGTCACAGCACTTTTTGGTTTGTTTGATCTAGTCTATTTGTTCAGGAGGAGCTCACATCAAAGTTCAGTTTTGTATTCAATTCTTTGCTCACAGAAGCAAACAGAAGCAACGCAGCACTTCCCACCAGCACACAGTAGCGGTAAGACATTTGACTATGAGTCTTTTGCATTTAAGCCAGTACTTCAATCAAATCTACTAAATGTTAATTAGATGATTAATAAAACAATACTATATGTCCCTTCTCTTTGCCTCAGCCTGCAGGATGTGGGTAATCACAGTCATATCTGTGGCCTGTCTGCTGGTCAGTCCCTCCCTGGCTGGGATCAAAGACATCAGCTCTCACTTCGCTGATCCTAAACCAGACCCAAGAGGCTTTGAACCAGATGGGGCAGTGGATATACAGGCCCTTCCCCTGGAGTTTCACAAAGAAAACACTGTCACTAACGACCTAGTGTTTGATGGTTTTGAGGATGAAGATTATATTGATTTTGATAAAATCCTAGCTGCAGGCAGTGATGACTACATGTAGGGTTTTTTTCGTTTTAACTTCTGGCAGATCATATAAAAAATGTTATGTTTAGAAACAAACTTCAAATATAATGATGTAAAATATTAATACTAACTGAAATACCACAACAGATTAAGAGTGATTTTGAATAGATGATGAAATTATGATGTTTTTCAGTGAAGGGGATGCAATCGATGAGATTGCCACACCAGCCCCGGACATTGACATCTTTGCTGAGCCCTCCGACCCAAAGATTCGCCGTGCCAGACTTTTACAGCTGTTCCAGGGTCGGTCTCGCCTTCAACGCATCAATATCATCAATGCGCGCTTCGGTTTTAACCTCTATCGAAGTCTTCGTAACCACGTAAACCAGAGTGACAACATCCTGCTAGCACCTGCTGGGATCTCCATTGCTATGGGGATGATGTCTTTAGGGGCAGGACTTGGAACCCATGATCAGATCTACCAAGTTCTGGGATTTGCTGACTTTGTCAATACTAGCCATCACTATGACAACTCAACAGTTCACAAGCTCTTCAGGAAGCTGACGCACAGGCTCTTCAGGAGGAACTTTGGTTACATGCTACGCTCTGTAAATGATGTCTACATAAAGAAGGACATCTCGGTGAAAGATGCTTTCCGTGCAGAGACAAAGGCTTATTACTTTGCAGAACCACAGTCAGTGAACTTCAGGGACCCCGCCTTTCTTGATAAAGCCAACAGTCGCATTCAAAAGCTCACCAAAGGGCTGATCAGGGAACCACTTAAGAGTGTGGACCCAAATATGGTGCTGATGCTACTCAACTATCTGTACTTCAAAGGTCAGTCAAATTAAAAGCACACAGTTCTCCATCCACATTCAAATGATGCAGTGTTGGAGAACTATGACAAAAGTAAAATGACAGTACACCCATCTGCTTTGCTTAGCTATTTGAATACCAAAGTAAACACGTGACTCTTTGACCTTATTTATTTGTATTATCAGGTACATGGGAACAGAAGTTTCCCAAAGAAATAACTCACTATCGCAACTTCAGAGTTAATGAAAAAACAAGTGTGCGTGTGCCAATGATGACCAACAAGGGGAACTATCTGGCTGCTGCCGACCACGAACTGGAATGTGACATCCTACAGGTTGGTGAGCTCATAGAAATTTTGACTTTGTACCTGCTGAGTGGAAAGCATTGTAGCTATAAAGCTAACAAGTTAAGTGACCTGTGAAATAATTAGGTTTCTTTTTCTTTTTTTTCCAGCTCCCATACACAGGAAACATCAGCATGCTCATAGCCTTGCCTAGGAAGATGACTGGCATGAGGACTTTGGAGCAGGAGATCTCCCCCACTGTTGTCAACAAGTGGCTCAAAAACATGACAAACAGGTCAGCAGCGTTCTCCCAGCATGTAAATCAATAGCCGAGAAAGTAAAAGATGACATGCAATACACCGTTTCAATGGTGGCTTCTATACTTAACAGCTTTGGGAAAAAAAATGCAGAAAATTTAAATATTGGAGATTTAAAAACTAAACTGTGCCTTTCTTCAGGACTCGTGAGGTTGTGTTACCTCGGTTTAAACTGGAGCAGAACTATGACTTGATTGAAAATTTGAAGGAGATGGGCCTCACTGACTTGTTTCAAGAGAGTGGAGATTTCAGTGGAATGACCTCTGAAAAGGTTGCTATGAACTGGGTGAGTAAGATTAATTCAACCATGATCCTAAAGGAAAAACAGTCAGAACAAAAGTATGTGGGTCATTCAATCCCCTGTACACCTTACAAACGCATTCAATAGTCTCTACTAATGGATGCCCTCTCATCTCCCTCTGCAGATGAAGCACCAAGGAACCATCACTGTGAATGAGGAGGGGACAGAAGCTGCGGCTCTGACCCAAGTGGGCTTTATGCCCCTCTCGTCTCAGATCCGCTTCACCGTGGATCATCCATTCCTCTTTCTGATCTACGAGCACCGCACAGACTGCCTCGTGTTCATGGGCCGGGTTGTCAATCCCTCACAGAGCTAAACTTGTAAGAAAAGTCCTGCTATACACCTAAACTATTCACTACAAGTTCATGGTTGGTTATAACTTACAACCATGTTTTAATAAACCTCAGAAGCATTACTGATTTTAATACCTGAGGTGTTGTATTTTTATAATAGTCTATCTACAATATGTAAATCTAACATCAAATAATGATTCTTTATTTGTGTAAACAGAACATTTAAACTTCTCCTTCATATTGCTCAAGCTGCTGAGTCTGTCAAAGTGACTCAATAAAGGCCTGTTATCTGACTGTTAATGGTTTATTCTTTGCAAGAAGCTTAAGTGTGTCAAAAATGACATTACATAAATGTCATTACCTTCAGGTTGTACTGTAATAATTGCAGAAAGACCATGGATAAAACAGAAAAAAAGAAATAATAATCTGTAAATAAAACTAGTTAAATTATACTAGTTTTTATGAGGGAAATGTTTTACTGAAAAAAAACATTACCTTGAATTAAATAATTTGAATTAAAGTTAACTTTTAAGAATCCTAGACTGTAAAAATGTAAAAAGAATGTAATGAACTGACTGGTGACACAGTTGTTCCTACTCACAGAGTAAATATTTGTTCACAGAGTTAAAAGCTAACTAACAGCTTGGATCCCCATGCATATTATTTGGGCATGCACCATACCCACGGTGACACACATGCAGGAAATAAATGGGAATTGTCTCTTATGGGGAGACACTGACCAGATGTCACATATAGCACTCACCACAGCAATCACTGGAATAAGGACTCCAAGATTTCCAGCGCTGCTTGATGCCTACAGGAGATAAAATGTGATTAGCAATTTATCAACATAGCCGTTTCCTGTTGTGCTTAGTTGTTTGTGCTTGTAGGTACGTACTTTCAGCGCTGGTCCCTTGTCTGAGGACCTCTCACTGGCTCGCTTTCCTTCCAGGCCAAGTTGAACAAACAGTTCTAAAAGGTTCACCATCAGTTCATCCACCAGCTGCTCCCCCTGCAGGTTGGCTGCGATGTTGGCCAGGGCATTGATCACTGCCAGGGAGCAGTGCCTTGGGGGGAAAAAAACAAAACAAAACAAGGAACAGAGGGAGAGAACGCATGTTATTCGAAATGCATTCGACATAAATGTTCACAACATAACTGTAAATTTTTTTCTAAGTTCAGTTTATCAAATACACCAGAACTGACCGATGTAAGAGATCAAGGAATTTGCATTCATATTATAGTCTTCTGCTGCAGGCACCTGAGCGAGAGCAACAATTATTAAGGTCCCTCCAGCTACATTAGCCTGTTTAAGTCACAGCCCCCTGTTACAAGTGGCAATTCTGTGTACAGGGTAAGAACAAATGCTGACCTGTAGCCGTGATCTCTGTAGTCTTTGGTAGCTGAATAGACCACTGAACTGGCCTTCACACTGATCTGCTGGAACAGGTTCCACACCTCCTGATAGATGTATTGCTACAGGACAGATAGAGTAACAAGAGGTTACAGGAGGTAAGACTGTGGAGTCACCAATACAGTAAACACAACATACAGAAAAATACAAAAACAAATGTTAGGCAATCTTCTACTTATGTATATATATACAATTTTTTTTTATAATTATTATTAAGGAAAAGTAAATGTTCACCATCTGTATACGACTTGGGCAAAACACACTTGTAAGTAATCTGTATGTACTACATAAGGTCAGATCCATTTCTAGTCCTGTTAATTGTAGCCTCTCACACACTGGTTGTGCTAGCTGTCAAATAGACCCGCATTACACTGCAATGTGTGTGTCAACTGGAAAACTGGAACACATTATTAATGTACAGCATAATGAGCAAGTAATTAGCAAGGAATAAGGAAAAGGGGTTACTTATGTTCTATTTCAGTAACAATAAGAACTCACTCTGATGTCGTCACAGATTTTTGGAGAATCACATTATATTCTTAAAATAAATCTACATTCCCTCCCTGACTATACATATAGTTTGTACTTTTCGTTTACTACTACTTTAAAGTAAAGTAGTAGAAGACTGAGAATCTTCACAGACACTACTTTACCTAATATCCATTTCAACCATAAATACATCAAATTCACAGTGTCATCACTGTGATCTTGTACTTACATTTCCTGTAATGACCATGCAGCCAAGCTGGTCAATGATGAGTACATCCAGCTGTGATGGAGGCTGGCAGAACTTTTGTTGAAGGATTTGCAGGATGTGCTCCATGACTTTGGGAGTGTCTCTCAGAGCCACTGCAATGTGGCCCAGTGCTCGAATGGTGTGATCTGGGATTAAATGGGCATCCCTGAAAACCAATTTGGCTTGTTAGATTTTAGTCCGGCTGCTCTATAGTGTCAATGACTAGAAAATATTCCAGGTGACTACTAAATCACAAAGTAGCTTTTTATCTGAACTAAAAATGTTGCTCACTTGTCATTTTCCTGTGAAATGTAAAGACGATTGGACAGACTGGCCAGAAAGGCCTCAACTATCACATGGTCCATGG
Organism: Ctenopoma multispine; assembly: GCA_034779795.1. Lineage (NCBI taxonomy): Eukaryota > Metazoa > Chordata > Actinopteri > Anabantiformes > Anabantidae > Ctenopoma > Ctenopoma multispine. The sequence goes on along the minus strand of JAUYWH010000027.1, from coordinate 17,437,056 downwards.
TAAAACCAGCTTTCAGGCATCTGAAAGAGAAGAAACACACACATAAAAAAATGTTAAAAATACATACAAATCTTTTCTAATCACAGCTCTATGATGTGTCCGTGTCTGACCTGCAGATGTTGTCTATGGAAATGTCTCGGAGTTGCTCATACATGGACGGCTGATCTTTCCTGTTTGACAGGACACTGAAGGTGGACTGAGAATGTTCGTTGGTCACATTTATCCTAATTTCTCCTGTACCTGAAAGAAGAGTGATAACAGCCCAGACAGACATCAGACATCAACAAACAGACAACGCAAAACAAGCATTTAAAAAGAAATCTATTCATTTTAATATTTTTTTGTCTTCTGTTATTATTAAAGACACTCCTGGTCCCGTACAAAAGAGAAACGTGCTAAATCTAAAGAGTGTGTTATCTTGTGTTATCTGATCTATGAGAAAGCAGTGTAGCATAGAGGACAGCACAGGACAATCAGTAACATGAATTACATCTCCAATTGTCTGTATCTACAGCTGGTCATCAATGGACAGTTTGTTCGGATCAATGATGGACGAGAGCTGCCTGTGACAATGACACTGTCGCTGACGTATACTTGTTGAGGTATCAGCCACAGTACTCTTTCGCAATCTACTGCTGGCTCAAATCAAGAGTAGGTTCCTGCTAGATATAGTAATTTTTAGGTAAATGCATGCTTTTGTTTATGTGCTGAAATATTAGATTTTGTTTTTTTTGTCAACATTTCTTCTGTGCAGACTACTGCTATATGTAGTAATATCGCTGTACCTGTGTTGTACTGGCTGTGATACTTGTAGAGTTTTATAAGAACAGGGGAGGGAACCACAAGGAAATCCCTAAGAGAGGTTGTGGCAGAGTGAGCAACTACTGGAAACCTCTCACACAGACGACCCAGGCCCTGATACAGAAGAGAAGACAATCAGGAACAAATTCAATGACTATCCTGAAATTAATGTAAGAGAACATTAGAATTTGAAACACAGCTTCCAAATCCAGAGATGAAACATGTTTTCATCAGATGATCTAAGACTTTGTGTAACTGATTTCAACAAGTATCTTTCTCCCCGTATAGTAGTATACCTGCAGGCAACAGATGAGCAGCGGCATGTGAGCTATGATGACTTTACTGGAGGTTTTCGACTGTAGCTTCTCTGAGAGTTTGGTGCACAAATTCTCAGCTCCTGAAAAAAAAAAAAACAGAGCAAGAAAAAGTTGCATAACCAGTACAAACAAAAACATCCAGTCTCCCTCTGGTTATGACATCTGAACACCACGATCTGCTCACTGCTGGCTACAATCGATTACCTTGCTCATCTTTGACAGCCCACACCATGAGGTCCACGCAGGCAGCGTTGGCTTGACAACGAAGCTTGAGGGGGCTCTGTTCCCCTGGCAACCCCCCCGTGTCATGAAGTACCCGCTGCAGCTCTGACTGACTGCTGCTAAACTGTTCCAGTACAAAGTCATGCACTTCCCGTACAAATGCTGACTGCAAAGCTGAGGAACACAAGTAAGAGTACAGGTAAGGAGTGGAAAACGTTTAACAAAACTGTTACTACACTAACAATGGCAACTACAGGCTCTGTGACTTTACTGCATAGCAATAAGGTACTATTGATGGTTTACCTTTCATGTAGTACAGTGTGTCCCGCAGCATTTTGAATACACACACATAGAGAGGGTCACTGAAGGTTTTGTAATAGAGGTTGATTCCAGGGTTAGACTTAACAGACAGAAAAGACAATGACAGAAAAGATTAACTGATAATAGCATAAATTTAACTCTGAATTCACCTTTTACAATTTGTACAAAGGTTAAGTTACCTCTATAACTTCCGTCATAGTGGCATCCAGAGTTTTCAAAAAAGATTCAGAAACAAACTTCTTTACCTGTAAACAATATGCACACTCACAGATAAAGTTGTTGTATACAGGATGTGAGACAATAGAAGAAGTATCTTGGTAAACTAGAGGGTTACAGTACCATGCCAAGGAGCTGCCGGAGCAGATCAACAGTCACTTCCACCTCGTGCTCTCCTGCATCCATGAATAAAGGAGACATTGAGAAACTGGAGCTGACTGTGGAGAAATAGTAGTCAGGGTCTACTGTGCTGCTGTCTGGGAGATATGCTCCTAAAAATGAAAGGGAGGACGACATTAAAAAATATGTGACAACAGGTAGACAACATGTGACTGCTTCCATCAGGATCATGCTGTTGTTGCTGCACTACACTGTGTCTGCTGTCATTGAGGAAATTAACCTATAATATCTCAATCAAATCTCAGTTTGGCCACACACAGCAACAGTATGACCCTGAATAAGCAGCAGGACAGCAGAGACAGCACGCATGAGACATGAGAGATGAGTTTACTAAATTTAGGTTTTGAGTTTTTACCTTCAAAGTAATGTGGTCCAGGGGTTGTAGGAGAGCAGGGCGAGTGGCCTCCAGGGTCCGTACAGACCTATGAGACAGCACATTACAGTACATTTCTTTAACCGCTAACCAAAAACAATGAGGTCATCAAAACTTATTTAAGTAAATATAAATACAATGTATTTGTTTTAAAAAATGTATCCTGAACACAAAACATTTCTTGAATCCAACCAGCATTATCACAAAATCAACAAACTTGTGCAGAGGAATCCAGGTTGGTCCCAGTGCGCCTGCGCAGGGTGTCACTCTGACACACTGTGAGGAGCGAGGATGGAAGAATAGAGCGAAAGTCATTGAAGGATCTGCGCCGTACGCCCTCCGTTTCCTCTGTGACGCGGCGGGCCTGGGGTGAATCTTTGGGGAACAACTTGGACAACAGCGATTCATCTGTGTTGCTGTAGCGGCCAAATGCTCGAGTCATGCCGAGCAGGCTCGGGACAATATACCTGCATAGGTACACTGCAGAGGAAAGAGCAGACGTTTTTTCCCCCCTCTGTTTTGAAGGACAAATTTCTGTGTGCGTGTGTGTGTGTGTGTATGTGTGTTTGCCCCACTGTGTGTGTATACCTTTGTCATGATTATCAGGTGTTTGGCACATGTCCTGTAATGCTTGCATGACCTCCATTATAGTGTTCAAGATCTGAAGGGGAAACAGTAGAAACAATAACTTCACTGCAATGCACTGCAGCCACAGAAAGATACATCGTCACAAACCTTACCTCCTGTCGGGAGTCCGGATCCCTCTGAGACACGTCTGCTAAAAGAGTCACTAGACAGAAGCTGAAGTTTTCTGCAACCGGGAGAAATTCTAAAGAGCAGAAAATGACTGTCTGTCAGATTCTCAGTTGTCCAGCTCATAGTTCTCCCAAAAACTGCTGTTTGGTGGGAACTGGACTTAGTTTCAAGAACTTAAACTAAAGTACAGTTGCCCCTGAAAACCAATTGATATACATGCACAGCAAGAAAAGAAAGACAACAAGATGCATGAAAAATGAAAAGGTAATTAAACACATAATAATACCGACTAGAAGAACAAATACACTGTAGTTCACAGTACACTGTCACAAAGTCACGTATGGCCAAAATCATTTCTCTCTCAACAAGAGGGAAGTGTTGTCTCGTGTCGTATCTCAAAACATCTGGAGATATCATTGAAAATAAATAAGAATGACTACAGATATGACTTACTGCACTATTAGAGCAGGTAAATAGAGACCACTGCAAAAACAAAAATGCCTTACCATAAGAGGATTGTTCTTACCCTTTCCTTTCTTTCCTGAGCTCTCTTCAATCCACTGGACCCGTGGCAGCCCTCTCAATAGGCTCAGCAAGTATGAAACAAGCATGTCTTTGTGCTGCCAGAATAAAGCAAAATCATTACACACCACCAATTGTACTTGTTGGCACAGAGCAGCACTTTTGTTTGCCTAACTAGAACTGACAAATGGAAAATATTAGGTGTCGATAACGGTGATACAGAAACAAATCTAGGTCAAAGAAAACATATCAAACATTGCTTCAACAGTGAATCCCACAACCTCCTATGTAACAAACGGACCAATCTAATGTAAATCCATTAGATTATGCATTAACTGCTTGGACAAATTAAAGGTTAATGTTGATCAAATGCATCCACTGTGTTACAAGGCAGCACAGCTTGATTTTTTTTCACAGACCAGAACCCACCTGTAAGCCAGATTCCACCAGAAACACTGCCATTGCAATGACAGCATCTCTGCGACGCACATCTAGAGTGAAAACACCACGAACTTCCTGTGGACACATACATTGCAGCTTCTGGACCTGAAAGAGCACAAATAGATTGTCTCTAAAACTAATCAGTTGATCAGAGTGTCCAGGCTAAGAGATACATCAGGTAACTTATCTTAGTCGGCTCTCGCTGTCTGTAATTTAGATTTAATTGCCTGGTTGTAAGTGACACATAAAAGTTTGGGAGTTACTGCATGTTCCAGTATTACGTTTCACGCTTTGCTACAGACATATCAGGAATAACAAGTAACTGCACTAATGGTGTTGCACATTCGTTTGTTTATTTATTTAAAGCAATGCACACTGGTCTAGTTTTTCATAGTATCTATATTCTACTGCATATGTGTCATTATTGTTTTTGTTATTTGTAGATTAGAGCAGATTTTAGTACCTGTCTGTAGTCTGTTCCTATCTTATCTGCCCGTTTCGTTTCTGGCATCAGTAAAGTGTATTGTGTGTTGCTATCAAGGTGGGACTCATTACCCTCATCACGATACAGGTATTTATGACATTTAATACACAGTTGTGAAAGACAGTCACGAAGCTACTTACCCTGCCAAATAACACTCTGAACCTGAACAAAGCTTAACCTATACTGTATCAATAATCAGTGACAGTGTGTTGATAAATGCCTCGATATACGCCAGTGTATTTTATTTGATCCCACTCAATTTCAACATTACTTTGACAACACACTAAAGTCACTCATCTTCCCCCACTGCCAAAACCCCGTTTAATTTAGACCGATCATTGCAACAGGTGGGAAGTGTCCGTATCCTGCTGATGGCTCTTCACCGTGTAAACCTGTTTGACTGCAGTGCTGATCGAGCCTGACTACTCGGACGCAGTAACTTAACAAGCAGCGACGCCACTTTTCTCCTGCACTGCTCTGTCTGTCCATCACTGGAGAAAAAAACACTGCCGAGAAGCTCCAGTGATGGTGATAACCACAGAGAGACACACACACCTGACAAATGTTAGCTTGACTGTCACGTCAGTGATAAAAAGCACACAGCCTGTGCGGAAGCGGAGCTACACCCTGAACAACCCTGTTGCTTATCGTCACTAACGTTAGCTAGTAACAACAAATGTGTCTGACAGAGCCCACTCGGTTTTCCTCTTCCTCACCTTTTCCACTGGTGCGGGACGGTGGGCAGCTAAGGAGCGGGCCAGCGACAGGACTGTGTTGAAATAAAACCCTCTCGTACCACCTCCCATTATAGACATGTTTACTTCTACATGAGCGGAGCGAAACACAGCGATGAAAGAACCGAGCAGCAGCTGGCGCTGGCGAAGCCGCAGTACGGCAACTCAGTAGGGACAATTCAGAGTCATCCAATTTATAGTCTTTGTAAATTACCTTCTTAATAATATTTTAAAGCTATTTAATATTACTATATAAATAAAATTTTAAATTAAACAAGGTAAACATGACAATGTGATCTACAAATTCCAAATATCAGCAACAAACCCATGGGTTAAGACAGAAATAGTTGAGCGTTTGTCCTCACAGTGCACATGAATAGCAGGCTACTTAAACTTAAAATACTAGTAGTAAGTAAGTGATTTAATTATAATTAATTAATAACAATAATAATAATTTTAAAAAACTATTTTAGACATTTGTTCTGGCTGACAAGCATATAGTGGACAAAACTCTGCTATGTAACAGAAATACTACATATAATACTACAATATTTACAACATCAGTATAATGTTATCCATATTAACAGTATCCTTGAAAGTTTTACATCAAATTTATCCTTTAAAAGAAATGTTGGGAAGATAAAGGCTAAGATCACCTTTTGTATTCCAGATAGATTTTTTTTCTTGTGTGTTTTGTTGAACTGCAGCGTTTTATCAACAGGGGAATAGGAAGTTAAGTGCATAATGCTGTATTTATGGATTTTGGCTGTTGGGATGGAAGTAAATAAAGGTTATCCTACCACTCCTGATCATTCCTGGTAGTTATCACATATGCAGATCTAAACGTTCTCCCTCAAACACCTGTTTTCATAACTTTGTTGTAGATCGGTTGGCAACTTAAAGAAAGATGTGAAGTAGCCTACAAAAAGTGCTGAGGACTTACATTAATTTAATTTATAATTATATAGTTCATTTGCTCTTTAGAATTATCTTTAACAAATGGACCACACTTGACTTAATGGCTTAAGTCACTTCTTCAACAGTTGTGAACAGAGTCAAAAAATTGCATAATACAATACACTATTATATTACATACAAACTATACAATATTTTACATAGGCTGCATAATTTGTTTTACGTTTACACCACTGAGTTCTACCTGGTTTTTCCAAACTTTTAGTAGTACATTCTAAATACTAAGAAAGATAGTCTAGTTGCTATATATTCTATATATATCTATATGAACTGACATCCAAAACCTTTAAAAATGAGAATGCTTTCAAAATAAGAGATATTTCAATCTCAGTAAGATGCTGTATGTAAAAAGGAGAGCATCTGAGACTTAAAGTACACTAGAAAGGGAGAAAAGTGGGTCAGAAACAGTATAAATCTTCTTTGGCAGGATCAGATGTAAGTATATCCTATTTTTAAGCCTATTTTTGACAAGCGTCTTCAGCATCACTATATGCGTTTTTGTTGCGCAGGATTAGCCGGTGGGAGATTGCGTGCCTACGTCACCGAACGTGACCGGAAGTCGCTTTCTGTCAGCTGAGCAACAACAACTTCCACAGCTGCGACGGTCAAAGGTTGGTCTGTTAAGTTGATGGTATCTTTGATCTTTACAGTGTTATTTAGACACAATCCAGTATACGAGAAATAAACACCAGTGTTAGCGCAGCACACTCTTGTCTAGGCTGATAAATATGTCTTTTTGTCTCGTTGGAAATGCGTTTAATTTGGTAGCTAGCCTACACCCATTGCTAGCTTTCAAAACTGCAAATATAGCAGTTACTTCACATTAATCTAGCTCATTGCTTATTTAGCGTATGAGTAGTGTAGCACATTTTGACAGAATCTCAAAATCTACCTAAAAGGTTTAGTTCGCTGAAGCTAACGACATAAAGCTAACGTAAATTCACTTATATTAAAGTTCGCGTAACGTGGCGTTACTGTGGGTCAAATCGGCATGTAGCAGTGAAAGTAGTCAGTACGCTGATTCTTTACTTGAGTAGAAGTAGTAGTGCCACATTGTAAAAGAACTCTGATAAAGGTTTAGTCCTGTTTACTACTTGAGTAGAAGTACATAAATAAAGATACAGCTAAGTACTGTTTGTTATCGCTTAATCGCCTAAACTTTAAATTGTTTAGAGATTAGAGAATATAATGAAAGGTTGTTCATCGTTGTTTCCCACAGTCCAAAAAGGCGTTTACGTGTAACTTGTTTTGTCCAAACATGAGTCCGAAACCCCAAATAAACAGTAGTTAAATAATCTTCTGTGAGTAGGAGCTTCTTTCTTAAGATTTGAAGTGAAGTTAGTTTATCAGAACTAGAACCTGGTTTTTATTCCTGTATCAGTCAATTCATTCTTTTGTTCCAACACGATTTCAAGCATTGTCAAAATCTCTATTCTCTGTCTGTTCACATAAATTAAGCTCTCTTGAGTGTGAAAAATTCTCTGGACTTATAGCGTGACAGTCATGAAGATCATGAGACATGGTTCTGGAAGACTTGAAGACCTTCAGATTATTTTCTGAAGACATTGTGTGTCTGCTCCACAGATGGCTTACCCTAAATCCCACAACCCGTTTGCAGATGACGACGATGAGGAAGATTTTAAGCCTAAAAGTAGGGGGTTTGATGACGACCCCAGTGAAAGTGGGATGAGTGAAGCAGAGAGGAGGCAGAGGCACCTCCAGCAGGAAGTGATGCGTACAGCTCAGTCTGCTGTGGACAGCAGTTACCGCTCCCTTGGCCTCATCTATGAATCAGAAAAGATGGGTGTGGAAACCGCTGAAGTAAGTGAGAGTGCAGAAAGAATTGTTTTCTCTGAAGCAGTGATGAGTGTTGTTTCTCTTATTCATACATATTCCTATGTACAGTTGTAATACTATATATATCGATCATTGGCTACATTTAACTTTTTAATTGATATCTGATTCCAAGAGAAATTATTTTTCTGCAATAACCCTATTTTTGATTTCTCCTCACTCTCTCTTTTGTTGTCTGTCTCTGCAGGAGCTGGTGCGTCAGGGAGAGGTCCTGAAGAGGACAGACAAGATGTTAGACAACATGGATCAGGACCTGAAGACCAGCCAAAGACACATTACTAGTATCAAGAGCGTGTGGGGTGGCCTTGTCAATTACTTCAAGGGGAAGCCAGAGACAAAGCCACCACCTGAGGAGCCAAAGACCTACCATGCCAACGAAAGGTAAGATTCAAGTATTCATTATGACAAATCCTGTCAGATAAAACAGCTTCAAATAAAATGTTCTATTGTATCTTTACATCATCAGTTGCTACTATATCCATAGCTGTTTTTTTCCACTTCTAACTACTTGTCATTGACTGACCATTCACAAAATGGCCAAACAATGCTTATCTTATATTTTCTTTTTTTTTTTCTTCAGATTACAGAGTGCTTTGTCCAGCAGCAGAGAACAAGAAGATAAGTACCAAGCCAGTCACCCTAACCTAAGAAGGCTGGAGACAGGAGGTGAGTGTTTGCACAAGAACCTCAGCATGACATACTGTAAGTATACTAAAAACTGGCTGCCACCATTTTTATATTTATCTTGCAGGATTTGGTGCTGCCGCATCAGTAGGCGACAGCTCATCTAGACAAAATGGACATCCTCAGAACAGATACCTTAAGGAGGCTCACCACACCTTAGATAACAATTTAGGTGAAAAGCATTTCTATTTTACGACTTACTTAGAAACTTTTGCTGTTTTATTATAATACAAAGTTTTATCAAATGCACAACAAAGCTCCACCTTTTTGGTGGAATTTGAATTGAGTTTTATTTACTACAGTTTAAAAAAACAACATAAAAAAACAATAGCAATGAAATAACAGTACTGAGTTTTATGTGTTAAGTGTAAAATGTTATAATAAAATAAAATCTTAACCAAATCATTGTTAATGATTACTATTGATGATTACACTATTGTCTGATCATCCACAGTTTAACATTAACTGTCCTTTTGTGATTTACCTAGATGAGATGTCCGATGGGCTTAGAAGACTGAAGAACATTGGACTTGGTCTTCAGGCTGAGATTGAGGACCAGGATGACTCCATTGATTCTCTGCTGAACAAAGTGGACAAAATGGATGTCAAGATCCACAACACAAACCAACAGATTAAAAACCTCAAATAAACCAAACACTTGAACTCAGAGACAAAGACAAGCAAATATCCTCACACTTAACTTCTTTCCTGGCCTTTGTTAAATAAACTGCTTTAATTAGTTCTTTACAAGTTGGACCATGTGCATGTAACTGACAGAACAAGTGAAAGCATTTTATCCACTACTTTCTTCTCAAATGACTGAAAAGTAATTTCACATTTATTTCTGTTTAAGATTTGTCCACAAATCTAAGTTTGCCCAGTTCCTCCTGCCACAGTTTTTTATACTGACATGACGGATTTTGTCTTACCTACACATGCCTTTTGGAGATATCCCATCTTTGCTTCAAACAGAAGAATCTATTCCATGTGTGCATTCGATGTTATGGATTGTCTGTCCAAATGAAATTGATGTTGCTCTCCATCACATTTCACTGTACTTATATCTGAATGCAGTCACTTTGCATTGCTTTGGGTGATAGCAAAATAGATTAATTGTTGAGATAAATATCTATAATCTATCTATATTGTTCACTAAATGAACAAGAACATGGCAACTGTCTAAAACTGGAATGTGTTTTTGGGTATTTATACAGTATGCCAGTATAACTGTGATTGCTGAAACCACTTCACATAAGTACAGAAACACTAGCAAGTCTTATCTCAAGTTACCTTTGCCTTACATGTAATATCTATGTACAGAAGACTAGCTTTTAGTACTATGCCATGATTTTGTCTCCACTTTATCTCATCAGGAGATTCCTCTTCAGTATGACTTCTTTTTTGTTTTGTTTTGTTTTGACTTGCCCTGTTTTTGCTGACTTTATAAAAACTTTATATTGATATCTGTCATCAAAGGCAGAATGTGATTGAGTGAGTTATTGTGCCCAGATATAATGTGAACTTGTTTGGTGTGAATATAAAAACTAGAGACTGAAGGACTATCCTCAATCACAAAAATCCCCTGGGATAAAAGATAATAGTTAATAAGAGATAATGAGATGGTAAGATAATCGTTCCTAAACAACATGTATGTGTACTACAAGGATTGAGGGACACGAGACTTCTTCTTTGTCATGTATTTCATTTTGTGTTATTGTGTTTTAATCAAAACCACATATCTGAATAAAAACATTTATGAGATGAGTTTTTGGTGTTTTTAATTGTGTGGGTCTTTGTTAGGAGCAGGAAGTCAAAAGCACCACAAGGTGACACCACAGTTCCAGGATGGGCTTTACATGAACTTGTATAGTAACGTAACACTTTTCATTAATTTGTTTATATAGTGTTATAACACATGGCCTGTGTTTATAACACATGAAATAATTAGAATAGGATAATATTTAAACTAATACAATACTCTACAGAATTCTCCAGGTACACTAATTGAAGGTAGCCTACTTTATACAGTGTAACCAATATGTCACTTCTCCTATTAGAGGATCAAAATACTAACTAAATTATTTATGTATTTTCAACCATTCTAAAACAAGAGGATATTTTACTGTAATTAAACAACACTGAAAACCTTTAATTATTTTGTCTTGGAATGATATAGGATGCTGAAAACAAGACATTAGTTATACATTTCTTTCAATATGATCATTTTGGTATATGTGAGTGTTTACTGACTCTGTTGTGTACCAGCTGTGGTCATGTCAAGGAGTCCATTCATTATCATTCCTCTGTGTTGGACCAGCTGCTTCTACAGAGTCAAAAAGCGGCCATTAGGATGACTTGCTAATTACAGTCCACGCTTCCAAAACATATATACGCACATCAGTAGTGCAATGCAGAGGGATAAATGGGGGTACCAGCTTTCCAGGGCTCCAAACTGAGGGAGGTGCCTGAATGCCTGGACTAAAAAGATTTTTGAGATGTGATAGCTTAAGGATTTTCATATGTAATTTATTATGCGAAACAATACTTCCTTTTATGCTGCAAAAGCACAAAAACAACCTTTCAAAAACAATCTTTCAAAAAGACAGGTGTTGTGTGTTATGTGCAGTAAACCAACACAAAGAAATGTTTCCTGCAATTACTAAAACAAAACCGTCCTCGGAGAGAATTCCTCAGCAGAGAGCCCCAAAAACATGTTCCAGTGTAAAATGAGTCTATTAACTAAATAGAAATGAATGCACTAGGTTGTGTTGAAGTTGTGGATGACTGGACACATATTATAGTAGTTGTGAAGAGGGTGAGATGAAAGTGGTTTGCCTAAAACCACCCCCTATGTGTAAGGCAGATCATATCTATCTACACACCTGCACAATAATACAGAAGATGTCACTCTTTCTGTTGCACTTCTGGTGCAACAGGTACTGCAGTGGGGCTATGGACACAAACAAAAACAAAACCAAATAAGTGCAAACTGTCCCACTAGACCCCTGCAAAATATTCTGTGTGTCTGTACTAATGTTACAAGACACTTACAATCCCAGCCAGTAACAAAAAGTTCAAATGGGATTCCTGAAGAGTGTACAAGTTAACACACTTCAAATTGCTCTAAAACAGAATAACAAGTCAATTTAAGCCCTGTATAGCATATATTTTTAACAGGATGTGCTTATTTACTAATTGTTTCACATGATGGACTTGATTCACCAGTTTTTCCTATGCAACTCTCCTCAACTGGAAGTGTCTTGGCAGAATAACCACATCTTACGCAATGCTGCCACCATATGACCAATGTCTGTAATAGCATGTGGTTCACTGGCAGAACATTTCAGAATCTTTTTACATATTACACAAAAACAAAACACTGTTAGATTTACAAATTGACTGAGAGCATCTGTATACTAGACATGTTGAAATCGGTGATGGATTTCTGTGACTTCAACGTATTTATCACAGAACAATGTGATTATACAAGCTGGTCAGGAAGTGACAAGACAGATCTGCTGAAGAAGGGACCTCAGGTTGAGGTGGCACTGCTCATCCACCAACAAATGGAAGTCACCTCCGTGTTCTTTCCCTTCACTCCATCCATGGGGGTCGTGAGGTCTTTGAACAGCTGTCTTGTCAAAAGCAAACAGTGGCCGTGCTGTGACAAAAGCCGTCGGTGCTGGAATGCCCCCCTTTTCAGCGGGCATAATCCCAGAACACACTGCTGTCCAACTCCATCAGGCACTGAGCCAGAGATGGGTCTTCCTGCCCTTTGGAAAGCGGGTTAGCAGCAGAGTCAGGACAGCCAGGGGGGTAAAGCCTGCTTCAGAGGGCATGGCCTGTCAGGCTGACAGCACTCTATTGCCACTGTTGTAGTAAGAGAAAATAAAGAGTTGTGCTGACGGTGGACTGTTTGGTAGGGAATTGGGGAGGGAGGGTGGACGGTGGAGAAAGGGGGGAGAGTGTGGCTGGGGAGATTAATGTAGGAGTTGAAGTTCAAGTGCATAAAAGTATCTGGGAGTATGAATTGCTCTTAAAGAACTAATTTGTTAGATCATCTCACTTTGAGATGTGCTTTTTATCAATGCCATGATTGTACTGTTGAGTGCACAGTTGACCAATGCATCCTCAATTTTCTTCTCTTGAGCCTCTTTACCTTCTAGGTTATACTCCTGCTTGTGTTGAAGGGCTTTACACTACTGTCAAACACCTAGTAAATATAACATATAATGGCTACATCAGTGGAAGGCTCTGAATTTAATTTGTGAATCTGTGTGAATATGTGAACATTTGTCAAATATCACCAAAAACAAAGAACAAAAGCTTAATAAACATAAAGATTAAGGGTTCAGATATCCCCTTCTCCATGTTCACTTCAAGGCAAATTGCCTTTAGAATTATAGCATATCCATCATATTTGGAAGTTACATCATAACGTCAAACCCCAAATTACCGGAGAATGTAACTCAAAGACATAATTATACACATTACTTGTCATTTTGCTTTTCGTCATTCCATTTAGACCACAGGTAAAAATGTGAAGAATGCAACAAAAATATGTTGATGGGTACATGTTTGCATTAAGTTATGTTAGCTACATGTAAACATGAACTGAGGGCTATACAATACAGTACAGGGAAATGTAATGAATACGAACTGTAGTTTTTCAGAAATGAAAACACCCACAAAAAAAATGAGGATGGAGAAATGGCAGTGTAGCTTTTTATTTCCACTAATGGACAGTGTACAGAGTATGCTGTGCTGCACTAATAAAATCATCACTTGTTTTATAATAAATAAACACACAGACAGACATAGGAGAGAAGGAGATGGTCACAGATTTCCAGAGAGGAAAATCCTTTACTGGTTTGACTTGTCTTCTTCTTAGGTGATGTGGGAAGGCGTACTGAGACAGTTTTACTTTAAGTTTTTTTAATAGAAAACACCATGTCAGTAGAGACAACAAGAGAAGAAAAACAAGTGCAGGTCAAGGGGCTATGGGGAGTGCTGGGAGGACATTCTGTTAATTACTAAAATGGGAGTAACAATCTTTGTGGATGATACTTTCCTGGAATAAACTCCCTTGTTAAGGTAATATAATTTCTTACTAAGGCGGGCAGTAAGGGAAAACACAGTTATGAAGCAATTCTGTTTAGGTTTGGACAAAAATGACAGAGAGAACCACAGTAAAATTCTCTTAAATGGCTCTTTTTCCTCTCCAACAATATTATGTCTAAAGAGATGGGACTGATTTCAGCTAAACTGGGACTGATGCTTAAACTACTAAAAACATCAGTGACTGACCATCAGAAGACAGACATTAAAGAGGAATTTTGATGGGAGACAAAGACAAACCTGAGCACCTGAGAATCAGTACCTGATATTCAGCTTGACTTGCTGGTATACACATGTTTTGTTTTTGATAGGGTCACAACTTCAAAACACAGATATATTGACTAAAGCATTCTCATTCTAGCAATGGACATTTGGACGAACCAGTTTTGGTATCTCCAACCTGCAGGTGATTTAGGTCCCTTTGGATTGGGACTTACACTGGGTGTAGCAACTGCTGTTTGGTGTTTGGATACAAAAAAGTGTAGCTATATAGACATTACACATAAACAATCAAAAGTAGAAAATGTATAAAGAAAAATAATGTATTTATATAAGTATACATTATGCATTAACAAATGCACTTGCATTGATGGAGGTAGATAGCAAAGATTTAGAGGTAAAAAGGCATATAGATGCTTTGGAGGAGAAAAAGTACATAATGTGGCTTTAAAATCTGAAGTGAAATGCAAGAAATTCAGTGTGCTTAGTAATAGTGTATACAGTACAGAGTATGAGGTGAAAGGAAAAAGTGGCAGGATGTTGCTGATCTCCTTGAGTTACCCATCCAGTGATCTGGATTGGAGGGGTCTGGCTTGGCAGGCAGGGCTTGTCCACAATTAGCAGGAGCTGTTGAGGGAAATCTTCTCCCTGCATACAGATGTCTGGGGCTTTCATGGCAGCTCACACAAAGAGCACAGAATAGGGAGGACACCGGCAGTCCTCAGAAGATGACTCTCGAACCCAGGAACCATGGCAGCCTGGGACTGAAGCTGCTGCCCAGAATGTTCTAGGAATAAAAGGAACATATCCGGCATGTAAATACTTTTCAAGATATTTATTTTCTATTTTAGAAAATAAAATATAATATTTATAAAAATAAATAATTTAGTTAGATGTATTAAATTCATTTGGTATTCAATCTCAGTGTTATTACTGAGCATACTATTTCAAATTCTTTTGATGAGACAAGTTTTGATCTTGACAGTCAGAAGAAACCTGTTGCAGACATTGGTTTTAGCAGTAAACTTTAAACACAGTGGCCTAGATACTGTCAAAACAGTAGTACTAATAGTAGTTTCAATACTCAAGAATATGTGAGTAGTAACATAGTTTATAGCAAATTAACATACTTACTGCAAGTTTTGCTTACTAGTACAAACTCAATGCTAGGGAAGATGTTTTTGTTTTATCAGAAGCAGCGGCAACTTAATCCTGTATCTATTAATCATTTTAAATCAAGTGTATCATTAAACATACTCTACTTTTAAATTGCATGCAGTAGGTTAATACATGTGGTATTATCATTGCAGTGCCTTGCATGGAGTGTAGTTGATGTCAGCATCAACAAGAAAAAAGCTCATGCGGGTTTAATTTTTTTGTCATCTAAAAATGGCAAAGCTACATTAAAAGTTTACACAGACCTACTTCTCTTAACACAAACCTGTGTAAGTGTAATGGATAAAGGTATCTTTTCCTTTGGTTGTTCGATTTACCTGGTGCTCTCTAGGCCATCACCTCCACACCTGTCTGATTTTGACATGGCATCACTCTGACACTCTGCACAGACTAGCCTCTCTCTCACCAGCTGAGCACTCCACAGTTTAAGTTTGCATGCTGCACTGGCCTGTTTCACCCGTAGGTACACACAGTAACTGCAAGCACAGAGAGAAGAAAGGCAAGTGGGAAAGATGTCAAAAACATTTCACTCAGTTTGATCCTTAGATTTTACAAAATGCAGGTATCCAGAAGTCAAACCACACATTTATGGGGGTCAAACACCACTGGAAATACTTCTATGAGAACTACACCGAGTGCTGCTCACACAGCTCTGTAGCCAAGAGCTCACCAAGTAGTATTTTGATCTTTGGATTGAGCTTTGAACTCTTAAATCATTTACTACAACATCAACAACATATCCAAAAGAAGACGGTCCAAGGTCTCCCTCCTCTTCCCTGTTCTCAAAGCAATCCAATTCGGCTAGATTAATAAAAGGCAAGTGGTGATCCAACCCAGCAAGCTGCACTTGATCACAGCTATAACCAGACAAAAGACAACCTGCATTTGCTGATAAGAGATTTACTCCAGCAGTGTCACAGCCACCCGAAGAATCCTAATATCAACACAGCTCAGACGGCGCACTGGGAACAATAATAGCATCTTGTTTTTCAGATCACTGTGTTCTCTGGAACTATTTTTATTTTGTCTGTGATTCAGTCAGCTGAAATCACCATCCCCAGACGGCTGGTTTGTCAAATGTTTTTTTTCTCAGAATGATTCCTTACAGACATTGTTACAGACATTGTCTATACAGACACAGGAAAGCTATTTTTCAAAAGGTTGTGCAATTATTATTGAGTGTCTGTACATCACTTGAGGTTAGGCAAATTAGAAAAAAACCTTTGTTACAAGGCAACTGTGAACAAATTCAAATAAAAAGAAGAGAATACGCTGAGCTAAGCTTTCCTTAAACGGGCTTGGACTTGTTCATGTTACAGTGCCTATATACTGAGAAATACTGAGACATTATTGTTTTTTTGCACTGAAATGTTAAAACCAAAACACAGTTAAACTTGCAGGCTTTGCAACTATCTCTAATTTATGTTAAATTGGTGTTTTAAAACCTAATTAATATCCAGTAAACCAACAGTTCAGTCAGTCAGTCATTTTTAGTGTAAATTAAAATAAAAAAACAAAAAACTGCTTTACTTAGAAGTTTTTCAGTACATACGTGTTATTTTATTAGCCTAATAAAGATTTCTATATATGAATTCTGTAAATATATGTAGTGTCCTCCTTGAGAAACAGATGCCTCACAGCTCTTGAATTGGCTGCATCATTGACTAAAACAAGAGAGAAAGTAGTGTGCACAGACACTGTGCGTACAAGAATCAGGTCAGCTGGCCTCATGGGCCGAGTTGCTAAGTAAAAACCCCTACTAAGGCTGGCAAATCAGAAGAAAGGTTTTGTGGACTTATGAGTTTGAGGTGTTTGAATCCAAAATGATGGATGCATTCACAACTTAATATTCACTAGTTATTACTCGTTCAGTTAATTTTGCAGTTATAACTATAAATAAACATACGTATGTTGTGTTATGTAAAATTTTTCCTATGCCAATTTCCAGGACAACACCAGGGACCTGTCATTGCACCAGATGTGTGAAATTACCCAATCACCCTGACTCTGTGTCATCCATTATTCACATTAACGAACAATGTGCTTCCAATCCCCTGATGCTTTATGTTTCAGTCACAACAAAGGTATCCAGTGTCTATTTTAATCAGAGTGAAAGGCTGTGGCCTGTCAGGAAACCAGTCATGATTTATTCCCTGGTCTCCACTTCTAAACACATCTGCAATCAGCTCAGATCAAAGATTACATCTGCGTAGGAAAGGTTTGACTTTCTCATGGATTATAGTTGCCTTATCTGAAAAGGTTAGGTCATGACGCTAATATTCAAGAATACTGTTCCTTTTACACAATCAGAGCAATTTCAGAACTTTCCATGTTGTGACAACCTTGGCATTGGTCTGTGCTCTCTAATCTTACAGCACACAGAGTTGATCTTAAAGTGACCTTTACCTTTGACACTAAAAAAACAAGCAAAATGTTTATAATCCAGGAACAAAATCCAGTTTTATCAGAGAAGCTGAAGAGAAACTTGCAGCTCGGAGTTGAAACCAGTGAGGTTCATGTCAAAACGAATTGCTAACGTCTGAACTTTTTATGGCAAGAAAAAAAACTGAATTTTGTTATAATTACAGCCACAAGTATGAGGTTTTGTAATGACAGGATCAATTATGATTTTGAAATACTGAAGTGTCGAAAACTGTAAGTGATCTTGTCTCCACTAAGTCTCCTCCTCAGTACAGACATACGATCAGCAACAGTCCATCCAGATCAGCAGTCCTGTGCGTTCATGTACAGTCTGACAGTAGAGATTTTACCTGGCCTTCTCTTCCTTCATCAGCATGTGTGGTCGTCTCCAAGGGTCCTTGAAGTTCCTCTTGAATGAATCAGGCAGGATCTTTGCCACCTCTGAAAGTTATTTCAGGGAATGGAAAAATTTAAATAAGAAAAGTATATAGTAAAACAAAATAATGTCACATATGTCTAAGAGCATCTTTTCAAACGCAGCAACTCATCCTGAGTGCATAACTCAAAATGACTCAGTGATTTGAATTACTAAAATGATGTGGTTGTATTCAGTTTTCCTTGGAAATATTTTCTTGGAAGAGTGTTTATCAGTGTTCTAGTGTTTTATTACTGGGAATGTGAAGCAACAGTCAAGTGCATAACTGAGGCATTTGAAATGGTGCAGCTGGAGATAAGACCCGAACAGATGTTAGCTATTAGATGTTAAAAAAATGTGTTGCTTACAGTGAATTTCTTACAAAGAGATACCCCAGAGAATATGGAAACAGAAAGTTAATATTTAACAGAGTCCAGAGCATTGATGTGTGCATGCAGAAATGCACCCAGAAAAGTGATCGTTCTCACCTTTTGCAGTGCTGCATACGGCGTTGTTTCCAAAGCATCCACGGCGCTGTTTGAGGTCAGGACAGGGTGTGCCTCCATTTCTGGGGGGAACAGATACTTGGCGACTCCTTTCTTTGCTGCCAACTCCACACTGAGATGTGCATGCTGACCAGGGACCCCATGCCCCCACCACACAGTCAATGGCTGCTAGGGAAATAGGAAGACACAGAGATCACTTGGTTTTTGACAAACAACACAGGAAGCATGTAAAGACAATTTCTTTAACAATCAATACAATGAAATCATGACATTATGTGAAACAATGTGAAAACCACAAACGCAGAGCACATAAAGTCTCTTATAGTTGTTTTAAGTTGCTTTGGGCTTTCTCAGTGGAGATCAAGTATGTTTTAGGAAGATAAGATTTCCAGCTGCTTGCAGGAAGTTGTCTAATTTTAAAGAATAAATTCATCATTAACTGAAGTCGTAGGTTTTTACCTGAATGTTTCTGCACAAGTGTGAGCTCAAATCACACAGAATAACGGGATCATTACCACCAACTAATGTCAGATCAGCCAAACCCCAGTCTCAGGAAGTCTGTGACCCAGGTCATATGTGTGGGGGCCATTTAAATAAGGGCCTAATTCTGCATCCTGTTCTTGTTGGTTTCTCCCTACCCCACAATTAAACACACACAAATACAACACACCACATAAACACAGCAGCAATTAGGGACTCTTGCCATTCAGCAGACTGATTTAGCCAATTACATCAGGCTATCAGGAAGCTGTATTAGTTAGATGGCTGCTCTGATCAAAGCCAAGAGTCTCCAGCAGTAATCAAGCCTTGTCAAATACAGAGATTTAATAGTCCGACATTTTCATCAGCCTTGTTTTAGGGAGGAAGTGCACACTTGCTAAACACGTAAACAAAGAAGAGGTACTCAAATGCTCAGACACAAATTAATAAATGCAAAAATACTACATATGTTTACACATTTACAAATTATACATTAATACAATGAAAACAGGTGTACACAGCTTGAAACTCTTTAGATGTTCCTGGTGAAATAACAGGGAGGGTGAGGATAAATATAACATAACCAAACCTAATCCTCTTTCGCCATCTAATCTACCTCACTGTGTCTTTATAATACACAGTCACCCCACAGGACAATCGTACAAGTGAATAAGTTTGTGTGTGTGTGAACAAGAGAAAAAGAGCGAGCGAGAGCTTTTAAGATGCCGCCTGTTCGGTTCATTCCCATGGTCCTGTTGGGGTTTCAGATGGGGGCGGAGGTGGCTGTCTCAGTGACACAGCCGATCCACAAAGCCACTGTGGAATCTCTGCATTCCTGCACATTAGTGCTGCCCACCTGACACTCGCCTTTCCCAGCTCACCACACACACACATATACACATCAAAAACTATTTCTCTCAGATAAACCCACCCACTTGGACTTGTTCCACCCTCACTCATCACCCCCAAAACCCACAGACATACACATTGCCCTGTGTAGAGTGACATGAAGTTTCTTAAAAGAATCAGACGCTACAACCATATCAACTTCCTTCTCTTGCCTCCTCCTTCTCTTGTGGCTGTGTCCTCGCCTTTCCTTCCCTCCTTCACATCCTCAACGTTCACAGGAGCGGCTTTTATGGTGCTGTTTTTCTTTCTCATACTGGCAAAAAACTCAATCAAACAGGTCAGTTGAGGTCTTTACAGCGGAGGCTGTGCAAAGAACCTGAAAGGATCGGTGAGTTCCTGCTCCCAAGGGGGAAAGAGGTCTAATAGCCCTCTTATCGACACCAACACTACTATAAGGACCCCGACTGGAAGCCTCAGCCTTTTGACCCCAAGCCACCAGAGGTCAGGTGGTAATGACCAAGCTGTGGTGGTCCTCAGCTCTGTTTCTGGTGCCAGCAGTGTGACAGTCCAACTATCCACATGACCCTGCTGATAGTCTGACACGGCCTGAGCCACACAATTACTGTGCACTACTTTTTACTTACTAATTGAATCATAGAAATGAAAAATGTAAAATGTATTTGCTTAGCAAATATTATGATACGAATAATCCAATATGAATGTAAGAGGCCTATTTCACAGGTCTGGAGTATATCACATATTACCGTGCACCACTCTGAATTAAAATCAGATGACAGCTGAGGGTTCCCATGGTTCACAATCATCAGAAAGATTTAAAGCATGTTATGTGCAGTGAGGGTGCTTTGAACCATTTCAAAATGCTGCCATAGTTTTAAAAAATGGTTGACAGTAATAGGAGTTTGCCTGGACAGGTCTTGTGTCAGTATGCCTAATTTCCCTGGCATTTGGCAGAGCTTCACACAAACGCCACTAAGCAAATCAAACCAATCAATGTGTATCAACATCAGCACTTTTATCTTCCGACTTGTCATCCAATCTGCAGTCAGACCTGTTACAGCAGCATAATAGTGTGTTATCTTTCTTTTCAGCATTTCTTTACTTTTTCTTCCTCTGTTCCTTAATCTTCCATTTTAGACATAACAAAAGAACCATCAGAGCTGCCCGCCTAATTTGCCTTTGCTTCTTGTTCCTTTATCATTTTGTCCTGCATTGTTCCTTGTTCTTTCTCACCCATCTGTCTCCTCTTTTTGGTGCTCCTTTTTACACTCCATCTACCCCCACCTCCTGTCTGATGGGACCCAGATGTCCAGCTGCACTGGTGGACCACTATACCTCAAAACCTCCATAGTCACCCTCCCTCCCATGTAGGCTCCATCAAAAAAG
Source organism: Ctenopoma multispine (assembly GCA_034779795.1). Classification (NCBI taxonomy): domain Eukaryota; kingdom Metazoa; phylum Chordata; class Actinopteri; order Anabantiformes; family Anabantidae; genus Ctenopoma; species Ctenopoma multispine. The sequence goes on along the minus strand of JAUYWH010000027.1, from coordinate 17,415,588 downwards.
CCATTTAATGTTTGGCAACACAAGGCAGAACTATAAGCCTGTTAATAGGAGTGAAGGACACAGGGCAGAGGCCTAATAACAAGTTAGCACATAAATGTTTCCTGTAGACACTGAAACAAGGAGCCAAACAAACCAACTCATTAAAAGGGTTCATTGCAAACACAGCTGAGACAGATTTTCAGTTAAAATTGCAGGACCTCTCCTGTTTGCTTCACATAGTCTCCAAACACTTTATTAAAGCTTCTGGATTAACAACAGACATAACAAACAAACTTAACATATGAACACTGATTACTGACTAAATTTCCATAAAATAACAAGAATAAAACAACATAAAAAGACAAGAAAGTGCAAAAAAAGCACTGCCTCTGATTCAAAAGTGCCTTCTTCCTTCTTTGTATTCAGCCATTCTGGGTTCAAATTTTATCTTGTGATGGTTGCAAAACATAATTTGAAATCGTGGTCAGATTTATAATGTATCTATTTAGACAGAGACTCACTGACTAATATTATAATATATACAGTATATACTATATCTAACAGTCTACAGCATTGTGCATCAAGCTAAATGCTAATGTTAGAATGGTACGGTCAGTATGGTTCAACCTCTGGGTATCACAAATGTGGTGATTCAGTGTGGTGTTGGATCGACAATGATATTATAGGTAGTACATGTCATAATTGTAACTCTATGTTGCCAGTGACAGCTGGGGTAGGCTCCAGCCCTAACAAGAGGTTAGAATAAGGGATGTATGAATGGATGGATGTCATAATTGCTGACAGTTCAAGTTCAAAATACCACATTAATGTTTTCTGGCTGTGAAGAGACCAGATGAAGTACATCATATTTGTAACCTGGAACATTTAATACAGTGCATGCAGTATGTGAGTAGCACGAGAAACTTGGTGGTTAACTATACAACGTTAACTACTCAGTGAGATAAAGGTTGGAGAACGTGTGGGATGCAAGGAAGAAAGTAAGGGAGTTAAAGTAGTGGAAAGAGGCAAACATCATGGTATGACAACATACAGTGCTCTAGAGGAAAGGAAGAAAAGCAGAAGTGCCTGCAGGAGAGATGGATGGATGATGAGCAAACCTCTGGTGTCGGAGGCAGAGGCTACAATATGTCTTCCTGTTAAAATGAGATCTACCAGACTCCATAGTAGGAGAGTAGAGGAGCTGCCCCCTGTATCCCCCTGTGGTTCAGTTTGATCCCTAGATTTTCTGAAGAGGAATGAGCAATTAGAGACCTTGCTGCAAAGCAGAGATGGAAATTATGTGATGTAGAAGTACTCCTACAACCGGAGGAAACTCCCCACTTTGAGTTCTATCACTATATATACAGTATCATTTATTTGTGCAATCTAGGAAGTGGTTTGTGATAAATGCTTGTTTTTCATGTTAACCTGTCTCCCCCTTATTATATTCTGCTATTTCTGCTTAAATATGTAATTTCATGAATGCCTCAGTGAGGATCTACCCCGATAGATGCATCATCTTAAAGTGACATTTGATTTTCATGCAGCGAGGCCTCTGTCAGGACCGAAATAGGTATCAACTCGGCCTCTTCGACAATATATTTGCCTGAGAACTTTAAAATGAATCACCAAACACAAAAGAATTGTGCAAATGTCAACTTGCCGTATAACTAAACTTTGTGGACTGTGTGCAACTCCATGTTTCAATTATTAGCTTCTAATGTATGCAGCAGAGTATTTTATTGTCCTGCTGACATTTGCCATATAGTCTAAGTTGATACCTCAGAGCTCTTAACAGTCCAATAAAATCTGGCTTGAGTCTACTGCTGTACACAAGAACAGCCTCCACACTGTTTACACACAACACACTCTCCTGACAAATACTGTATTTCACTTGACATCATCTCTGGACAGCACTATATCATACTCTGAAGAGCTTTAAGTGTCCAAGTGGTGAAACCAGTCTGCCGCACTCCCTGTCTCTCCTCTGATGTCACCCACTCCAAGCTCTTTGTCTGGCTACAGCTGACACAAGTTAATTACAGACTGTGACAGACAGTACACAGACGGTCTTCTTGATGTGCTACAGAGCTGTGTGATCGGGATCAGATAAAGTCTGAGTATAACGTTGGCAAGAAAATATCAGGCCACCTTAATGGGACTGAGCCAAGCCACAAGGTGTATGCAGTGTTTATACTGTAAACATTCTCAGGTTGCACATGGAGGAAGTCATAGTGTTTTTTTGTCAGCATCAGTCAGTGCTCACTGAGGGGTTCAAAGATCACGGTCAAGTTCACATCAATCTCGTGTTCAGTCATTTACAACTGCAAAATGATTTAAACGCTTTTTTCTACTGCTACTTTCCGAACTGACGTTTACACCTTATCACTGTTCCGTAGAGTGTCTCTTGATTTATGGTAACTCTGTACATCTTACACCTCCATCACCTAATAATATGAATCTGGTCTTTTTGTCTGCACTGTGTAACATCAGAGGGACACAAGGTCCACTGTGCCAAAAAATCCCGTACACACGTGAGTGAACCTACTCACATGGCAGCCATCAGCTGACCCATGAGGGACCAGCTGCTGTTAAACAGTGCAGTGATGATTCAGCACTGACATAAGGTGCTTTCCTGTGCTTATTCTTTTTAGTTTCACTTTGGCAGACGCATTGGATGGATCAAGTGATCCGACTCAGCTGGATAAATACGTGCTATGTCTACTTTTGACTCATTAGTGAATGTAAAAACTAACTGAGGCTTCAGTCTGCAGTATTTCTTTCTATATGTATTTCTATATATATTTATTCCTACACACACACACACACACACATATATATATATATATATATATATATATATATGTGTGTGTATACTGCATGTGCTTAGTTTTAAACGTTGTTTAAAACGTTTTTAAACTTTACCTTGTGTACAATATATGTATTTTATATGGCACTGTTGGTTTATCACAGATGGGTTTTTATTATTATTATTTTTATTTAACATAATACAGTTGAGAATGCATATCATTTAAATATAGCAACAAGTCTGCAATAATAACACAAAGTAAAAGCAAACGTTTAAGATTTTGAGCAAAAAAACTTATATTTACTTATTCAACCCCAAATCAAAAATGTTATTGTATAAGACATTTAACATAAACTGTGAAGCTGTAGAAATGCTTTTAAATAAAACTATATGTTTTAAAAACGTCTAGTTGTAATGTTAAGTATACCTGTATTAAAGTAACTTAAAAAAACTTGTATGTTTGAAAATAACAGGTAAACACAAATTAACACCAGTAAACACTGTAGTCCAATAAAACTTGTCACTGCTTCCATTGACGTACTTTTCTACACACTTTAAGTGACGGAGTCACACTTGCATGAGGCAGCCTGTTCACATCACAGCATAGACACAGCACACGAACAAAGGTTCACTATGTATACACAAAATGTACCGAAGCAGATGGATTGCGCCAGTATTTTAAGTGTACTTTGAGGTTTGTCCCTACAGGTAATTGTTAGTGTGCACTTAAGACAAGGGGCACATTCTGAGTGTATCTGTACACAGATAATCACTCCTCATGAACTTGAGATGTTTCAACAACAGCTGCCTCAGTTACAGGTCAGAATGCTTCTTGTCTGTCACATCTCAGACACAGCTCTACTGTAACCAGACCATGTTTGGCAGTCTGTTCCCAGGATGTCCTTTCCCTCATTTGTCCTTTTTTAGCAGCAGCCAGGATGATGAGGAAAGTTACCCAAACTCACATTTAAGGATTCTGTGAACAATTAACCTCAATCTTCTGACGCAGTTATTGTTTCTTTGTTTCAACTCCTCCAAACAATCCGTTTTCCCAATGCATGGGCAGGTTGTGCAATTTGAAGATTTGATGTGAAGGTCAAAGGTCACTTCTACAAAGTTACAAGCGCATACACCATTAAGACACGAGACTTCCCTCCAAGTCCCTTCTTCTTCTCCTCTCCTGGTCACGTTACACAAACAGCCACAGTGAATGCAGTAGAGACAGCTACATGTAGTATGTCTCACTGTCTCCGTGTTACCTCAGCCAGCCATCTCTGGTTTAAACTGGATACAATGAACAACAGGGACGGGGCACAATTGGGACCCATACAACATCTCTACAGTACAAGTAAAAGTCCTCAAAAGCATCACTAAGTTATTGTATGTGATGAGAACAAGCTACTCACCAGATACTTGGCACACATGCTGATAGTCCTCGCAGCAGTCTCCGGTTTTCTGACAGTAGGCATCACAGTAACACACAGTTTTTCTCCTGGTGTACTCAAAACATTCGTTATTCCGGCCGGTGCAGCAGTTTGGGCTCTCCCGCTCCCTGCAGCCCGCTTCAGCCTGTGGAACAAAGTCCCCGCAGAAAAAAGCTAAATATCCACAAACGACAAACCGAAGACGCGCTGAGCTCCATCCATGCGCTCCCATGACCGAAACTCTTGTGGGATCACTCACGCACACTCCGCTGGTGTGTGTTTCACTCCGTAAAGTGCTTAAATTGAATTACTTTAGGAAAACACCGTCGTATTTTCTATATAAAACCCAAGTGAACCATTGTCCTATAAAAGAAGAATACGATGTAATGTCTGCATTGACACCTACACGATCAACCGATGCGTAAAAGTGGAACCTGTGCGCGCACCAGCTCTGTTCTATGAGTCTGTCTGACACCGCCCCTTGGAGCCGATGTTCTGGAAAGAACGCAAAGCACCAGCCTTTTTCTGTCTCTTTTCTTTTTCTCTTACTCGCACAATATGTAAAAAACAAACAAACAACTGAATGCTTTTACTAATGAACTGGACAAAAATGTGCTGCACCACTGCTGCCAAGATACAAGTGAGATGCGAATCAGGAAAACATACAAAAAAGCTCTAAATAAGCTCTAATGAAGGCTTATTTGGTGCAACAGCCGAATGTGTCGCCAAAGCTGGAATCACAAACATGTCAAGGAATCCAAAACACAAAGGAAACAGAATGAAGGTGTTTTCCATTATAGTGTCTGTAAACACATCTGTAAAACAATCCAGATTCGTTTTTGCTCTTAAAGAGAAAATCGACTTCAGCACCACGGACAGCGGTGCAGCCACTGTTTGTGAAGTTAATCGCTTAATAAACGAGAAGTTAACATAAAAATAAGATTCAGTCTGGAGCCACTGGGGAATGTAACGAGCGTACGGTACAAAATGATCTCCACCCTGTAGGAGTAAGAGCACCCACCCTACTGAGAGAAAGGCTGGAGAACAATAACATTACTCACCCTTCACTTGTTCTGAGTGAATGGAGAAACTGAGAAATGGGGGTTACTGTAAAAACCCATCGTGAAGAGAAAGTATATAGTAGTACAGTAGTAATACTGATAGAGTAAAAACAGGTTATTGAAAAATTACACCTGTGCACATACTCACAAAGTTTTTTATTTGTATTATATTTGCTGGGCACTTTTCAGGTCACTAATAATTATTCAGTTTATAGGAAAATGTTTTTTAATTTATTATTATTTTTAATTCACACCCACATTTGGGTAAGAAGGCATTGCTTTAGCTAACACAGTTGGAAACCACTGAGCTTGAAAATTCTGTGAATGTATGAAACTACTACCGACAGATAAACTGGAAAACTTAACTTTGCATTTACATTTTCATTTACTTTTTACTGCAGTGTTGTGTAGTTGCTGCTTGTTAAGATTTTAAACCAGTCTTGGATCAATCATCTCTGTGGCAGCTTTGACGGGAGAAGGGGAGGGAGTGATGATGTTAGGATGAAGGGAAGTTGGTGGGTGCTTTGACCCTCTTCATAGAGTCCTATTGTACAAATATGAAGAGAAAAGAGTCCTCTCTCATCACTGTGTGTGTGTGTGTGTGTTTGAGCAACAGCCCCCTCTGCTGTTTAAATAAACTCATTTAAGTCTCTGTACTGTCGGGTTCTCGCCTGATGAACTGATACTTATTACTTATTATAGACCCTATTCTGTGCTGAATGTGTCTTTCTTTCTTTCTTCATTTTATGCTACTTTATTCTGCTCCACTTTGTACTTTTTACTATTTAAAGCTTTACTTTACTCTTTTTAAAGCTTTTGTCACCGGCTACATAACCGGCTTTAAACATTTGCATTAATAATAAACATACGTAATCTACAAAGGTATGGTGTGTAATATAATAAACAGTAGCAGTATATGATGTATTAATATAGCATGAAGCATTAGTTACCTTCACCACAAACCTAATTTGATGCATACTTAAGACATCAACAATAATGTAGTATTTCACTAATATAATAATAATGCAATAAACTCTAACAGTTATAGTGTTATGTTTTAGTTGAAATTGTTTAAGCTCACTAAAATAATAAAAAGAAAAGACATTTACCTGGAGGCAGCAGTTTTTGGTGCTACTGAATTGTTTGGTCTTATACCGACTGTATAATGGATGTTATGTAGACCAACCTCACCGAGATAATATCAGCCCGATTAGTCTAACTAAGAGAAACAAAACTGAATCCCTTAATGGTTTTTTACACATTACAAATAACACAAATTTAACTGCACAAAACAAGATGTCTCCTAATTAACTATGATTCATATTTTCACTGAATATGTGCAGGAAGTCAGAATTCACTTAAAAAAACATAAACCATTCTGACCAGACAACACTGAAGTAAAACATGAGCAAAAGGGAGAAGAAAAGGAGCAGAAGGGACTTCAAACAAAATACAAGAGTACACTGTATTTCAGTACACTTGCTCTACCTCCTCATCCATCCTCAGGCCAAAATCTACTGTACAGTGCTCCCATCCTCTGCAGAGCACTGTGCATTCCTTCTCAAAAAAAAAACACAGGCACCAGGAATTTGAGGTGTGTTTGTGTGTGTGTGAAAAAGGGACTGAGAGAGAGAGAGAGAGAGAGAGAGAGAGAGAGAGAGAGAGAGAGAGAGAGAGAGAGAGAGAGAGAGAGAGAG
>JAUYWH010000027.1:17362746-17406731 GCA_034779795.1 Ctenopoma multispine | reverse complement strand
ATGTTAAGCTCTCGGCCCCCCCCCCCCCCCCCCTTATAACAAAAGAGGTCTGCTAAACACTGATCTGTGTCAGATGCCTGAGAAGCTGAAGCCACCATAATCTTTGTGCATCCAGCAGCTTAGTCCGTCTTCCAGGCTGCATTCAGGACCTTCACCACCTCCTCATAGATGATGAAAACTATTGCAACATCCAGACACACACGACCCAGCCGAGGAATTGTCCCTTTGTAGAAACTACGGATAGAAACAGAGAGAGGTGTTTAAACAGTGTTCAATGTAGTAAAATGTAGTCATGTAATGCATTCTTTAAAAACCATAAACAACTACACACACACAACAGATTGGATGAATTTCCATTTGGTTTCAGAAGGTAAAAATGTATTGATGCATTTTATATTCGGCATTTACTGTTTAATGTTAAGACAAAGAACGTTTCACGTGCAGGACTAGAAAGACACAAAGACTGTTGTGATTAAAGGTGACAAGTCTGCTGTGAAGTCAACACTATAAACCAAAGCTAAGCAAGACCCAGCTGAAGTGGAGGTGCACTCACGCTGTCAAGCCCTCATATTTCAGGATCTTCAGAGCACAGTCTAGCGTGCTTTTATATTTATGCGCTTCCAGACCCTTTGGAAATAAAGGGAAAGAAACAATCAGAAAGTGGCAACGAGATGATCTGAGTTCAAATGAAGATAAGATAATCCTACAAGACACCTGCAAAACAGAAACAAGAAAGACAAACAGCGATCCTGTGCTTTTTCCATTTACCTGCATTCGAGTCTTGATGACATCTAGTGGGGTGTTTCCAAAGACACTGGCGGCTCCTGCTATGGCTCCAAAGGTACCAGTCACCAAGGGGTTAATATCTTTGTTGGGGTTATCACCTAGTAAAGAAACATAACAAATGAATCAGCAAGTGTGAGTGCGAGTAGTCGGTTTATACATCAGTGCAACATCAGCACTAGTCTTAGAACTTTTTTCTATAGATGGTGAATATATATATATATATATATATATATATATATATATATATATATATATATATATATACACACACCAACACTACACAGTCTGTACTATTCTTCTTCTCTTACTACATCCCCTTTTTCACACTATATTCTTCAGATGTCACTGACCTTTGTACCAGTTCTTCAGAGAGGTCATCACAAAGAACCGAATGGCCTGGTTGGAGCCTTGTTTGAGGACTGTGGCAGTGAGACCCTGGTATGTCCCTCTTAATCCTGTTCATGCAATAGAGTTGACATTTTTTTCACTGTTACTCAGTATTACCATGGATGCATGCAGCTCTCTCTCTCTCTATGCTGCCTTTCGGGGTCGCCAAGAGTTCTAAGTCAGATGCCCTTCCTGACGCAACCCTCCCCATTTGTCTGGGCTTGGGACCGGCACCAGTGCAGATGCAGCTACACTTTTTCATTACTGTACCACCATGCTGTCAGCTGCACTGCCCTGTCTGACCAGTAGGTGTCATGTGAGTTGCATGCACTGTACCTTGTTCTCTGACTATCTCTCTGACTCCGTGGAAGAAGCCCTTGTATCTAGGGTTCGCTGAGGTCTGGTCATGAATGAATTTAACCTTGGGAGATAAAAAAGGAACAGGTTGGTTTTCACTCCTCAGAGAAAACAATGTTTTACTATTAGTGAATAAAAAAAGACACTGTGAAAACTGTACAAGTATTAGTCTGATTCTCTTATCAACTTTATCCAAAACCAAATTCAAGGAATGTGCAGGGTCACAGTATTAATTTGTTAAGTATTATAAGTCATGCCTTGAAAAACAATTTTTTTTTTGGGCAGATCATCATACAGAAGTTCATACACACAAATTCATCATGCTGATGGATCACCTAGTGTGCATGACAATAACAATCAAACAAATAAATTTGAAATTTGACCACAGGTCAGTGAGTAACTTACCTTGACGGTTTCCATAGGACATACCACTAAAACAGCCTCCATCACCCCGGCTCCGAGCCCACACAGCAGACCTTTAGTGCTATCCAGTCGACCAGATTCGTCTTTTGCACGGTTACTAAGGTACTCAAACATCCCAAACCTGAGAAGAAAACCAGAGTCAGCATGACAGGCAACCTAAAGGCAGACAACCGTAACCATGAATAAAGAGTGGAAAACAGGTCTATGTGAAATTTCAGGTGTTATAGATCTATATTATATACAACATTGCAAGCTGCGTGTAACATTTAACAAATAAAATCCGGAACACACACCCACACCCACACACACACACCCACACACACACACACACACACACACACACACACACACACACAGAGGAACTCCTCACGGCAAAAAACTCATATTTTTACTAAAGACAAACTCCAAAATGTGCTGCTTTATTTTTACTGTGCTGCCGGTATCTCACTAAGGAAACACCAAAAAAATGTGTGTCATGTGTGGGTAATTGAAGAGTGACCAGCATCAGCCAGCCCAGACAGAGCGATGTGTGGTTTATGTATCTCTGCAATCTGAACGTGTTTTGCTTGCAAGTCCTTTACAATAAAGGTTATTTATAGATGGAATTGAATTGTGGTGAAGGCAGGATGCGGCTCGGGGCATTTAGCACAGGGCCGGGCGACTTGCTCTTGATGGATGCTTTGTCTTTTCTCAGTCTGCCTGGACTCTTTACCTGGCGTCATTAGATCTTACAGAATCCATCGCTTATACTTGGCTCATGTGATTTTAGTTTTCTTCTCCATGTGTCTTTCTACTGAAAAGATTTTCCTCGGCTCATTAAGCTTACACATCTGTTCCTATGTTTCACTCCTTGCACTGATTTAGTTTGTTTTGAAAGACAGGCCCCACCCAATTAACTGACTCCCACTGTCAAGCACAACAAAATGTAAAAATACATCCAATCTATACACAGCACCTGCTGACTATAAACAGCTTTTTAGCTTTAGAGAGAGTAAAAAATTAAGTGTACTTCCCTCCAGCTTGTTTAGCCTGTGTAGAAACAACAGGGAACTTCATAACCAACGTTGGGAAATAAATGTTATTCATTAAAAGCTGCTGGATAGAAATATGCCACCACTCTCAGTCCTGCTCCTTTGCCAATTTATTCCCAAATTCTCCCACTTACATTAAACAAGTGAACTAAACTTCCACTTGCTTAAAATTTCACATCATGTTTTGGCCGACGTCCACAGCCAGAGATGAGTCATTCTGGACAGCAGAGTACTGTCCAATCTTCATTAGTGGGTCTTTTCACAAGGTCATTTCTGCTGACGTTAAGAGGAGGAGAGAGAGAAAAGAGTGGGATGGAGAGGAAAGAGAAAGAAATAAAGACGGCTTGACAGACGAGAGAGGAGAGTAGATATGGATGAAAGGTTAAGGGGAGGATAAGGTCAATGGCTCTTTTGTCTGTCCCTCTCATACCACCATCACAAGCCTGCAGCAGACGACACAGTGCATGATCGTGAAGAAGCAATCAGTTAATGGGGAGAAAGGTAGTTGGGAAAGGAGCATGACAAAAGGAGGAAGTGAGAAAAGTCTGGATTCTACAAATCACTGGTGGAAAATGATAAGGTGTTCTCCATCTTCCTGTCTTAGCAACACTGAATCTCTGTCTTTGTTTTGTTATCTATTATTTTTGGTTTATTTTACTGGATTACTTTTTACTAGACTTTTTAGACTTCAAGAAAACAATAAACCACAGATCATATGTCAACTGTAATGACGAAGGTAGACATAGATTTGTTTTACAGGGTCACAAGCTTAAAAGGTCAGGAACCTAAATGTAAATGCTCTGCAGACAGCAGATTATATATTTTTATAGATAATGTAATGCAATTATATGCATTTTATACACAATGCAGTCTGACGACAAAACCAGAAAGAGCAGAAGAAATAGAAGAAACCATCCTTGGAACTGAAACAAAACCATTCATATTCCCACTGAAAAGGGTGCTAAAGGCTGACTGACACACACCACACAGAGCATCAACACGTCTGCTTCTCTGTAGCCCTATTGAGACCCTCCCTCAGTTTGAGTGGCATCTTTGCTCCGCCTGGCTAGGCCTGTCTCTCCATTGTACAGACAGGTACCAGCGAAACACACACACACACACAAACAATACAGAGGTTAAAGAAAAAAAAAGAAAGAATGAAACAAAGAACAAAAATTTTAACAATAAAGGCGTCTGACTGGCGCGCGTGTGTGTGTGCACACGCACAGAAATGTGAACACTTGTCTGAAGAGAAATGTCAGAGCTGTGAAAAAATAACGTAATTATACTGAAGGCTAGTGTGGCATTTATGCAATGCATTGTGGGTAATGGGCTAGAATAATTGGAGTGTGTGAGTTAGTGGTTCCAGGTTTACTGCATACAGTACATATATTTGTGCTTTTGCATGTTGTTGTTATGTATGTCCACGCACACTTTTATTTGACATAGTTACATAATAAACTCACTGGTTAAGTGAAGATCAGCAGGGTTTTCTGTGTCTGTACAACCCTGTGTCTATTAGACTTCATAAAGAAATAACAGACAAAATAAAAAAAGTTACGTTGAAGCAACAAGAAACAAAACCACCGTAAAAAGGTGTTGAATCTGAACTAATTCCAATTCAGTTTTTACATGTACCTGACTGCAGATTTGGGTATAGATCCATACAGCAGTGAGCTCAGTCCTCTGTATAATCCTTTGACACCATGACTCTGTACGGTCTGTTTCACACAGTCACCTGGAGGAAGAAAAGACATTTTATTTTGTATTACACACATCATACAATTCAGTATTTTGCTGTGTGATTGAACGGGATTCAACTGTTCACATTATGTGAATTAAGTACAAACTGTCTTCTCTGTTATTATTTTCCCCGTGTAATTTAGTACTAAATCACTGTTATAAAGATTACACACAAGAACACAGGGAGAAATATAAGTCCTTTACGTTTGATCATCAACATCACATTTTGCAACTGTAGTCATTTGTGTCATGGGCATTTGAACCACAGACTAATTTAAAAAAACTTTATGTTTTTCTTTGCTACTGCTTCTGGTTCCTGGAGACATCAGTTCAGTAAACCACGCTGTGCTAACGAACCAAGTGCACAACTGAGCAAGAAAAGCAACAGCTGTCTTGAGCGCTCATTAACATGGTCTCCGATCCTCAGAGCTCCAGCCAATACTAACAGATACTGTGTATGTGTGTGTACGCTGGCATGCGTGGACGGGGGGGGTGCATGTGTGCACTGGTCTGTTCTAAGTCCTAAAAACAAGCCCAGTGACAGCCTGCCAGAATCCAAAATGTACCTGGGGATGATGGGTAATTAGATAATGAGCTCCTGTGAGAGGATGAGAGACAGGGTGAAGTAAAGAAAATACATTAGACAGCTAGCTAGCTAGGCTGTTTTAACTGTGCTTGGATGTTTTTATGCAGGACAATAAACAGCTTAACTGCAATCCAACTGCCCATGTTTGTTCCAGTGACAGTTTTATTTGATGTCCAGTTCTGCTGAATTAAAAATTAAAATGAATGAAAAGGATATTGTTCTATATACGTGGTGGATATCAAGATATTAAATTGAAGTCGTTATTCATCTTAATATATTAGCAAAATAAAATCTTGCACACATGTAAGACCCACCTATTCCTCTGTATTTTGGTGGATTGGCTTTCTCATCCAGCTGTAACTGCGTCTTGACATATTCTGTGGGGAAGGTGATGCAGATCTCTATGCCACCAGCAATTCCACCTGAAAAACACAGAAAATCAGAGCAAATGAACAATTGGAACTAGCTGAAAAAGCACAGAGAAAGAAAAATAAACTGTATTGTTGACATATAGCCTAAACTTAGCATTGCACGTCTGCCTGGCAGCAGCCTATCCAAGCCAGATTCAATGCTCCATCCCCTTATGAGTTACAAGGAGGTGCCATTACGTCATGGATCATTACAGTGACTCCACAAATGACTTTCTCTCCATAAACATTAAAAGCACTGCTACCAAGGGAGGAAGAGAAACGAGGTAGACGAAGATGAATCAACTGTTCCCCGCTACAGCAGAACTGCACAGTGAGTGCAGTGCTGTCTGAGGAACGAAAAGAAAGGTAACACAAGAGAAAGTTGTGTGAGGATATTTACATGCTAATGCTAATGCTAATTTATATTTTATATATTTAGTGTTTAGTGTTTACAGAGAAGAAAATTCAGATAAAAGTTGAGAAATAGAATTATTGAACTGATGTGAGCAACTGATGCTGGATACACCTTGAAAACCACCAGAGCTGATGAGTAGATAAGTATAAGAGTCCAAACGCAAGGCTGATGCACAACAGAGATGAGTCACGAGGAAAGGAGGGAGGATGGAGAGAGGGCTGACATTAATTAAATTATCTGCTCAGCCTGCAGGGAGGGGCTCCATTACCCAGGCCAAGACCCTCCATTAACTCAATGATACAGACACACACACACACACACACACACACACACATTTACACAAGTGCACTGTGCAAAGGGAGACACACACTTTATGTATTTACACTGACAAATATAAACACGCTTCCAAACAGACAAAACAATTCCTCAACCTTGAATAACCCTTCAGTAAATGAATAAATCACAAAACGCAGTGCCCTTCGTTTACATGACGTGTCTGAATCTGGCTCGCAGGGAGGTGGTTTTAACAGGAAGGGGGTTTTCTGAGAACTACTAGTTAAAATCAGATGTTATTATGTATTTGAAAACTTGTAGTTGCACATATGCTCAGAAGCTTTTATGAAAAAAAAAACCTCTGCTTGCATTAAATAAAATGTAACAATATTGCAAATATCCGATAACAGTCTTAAAAATTATATTTTGTCTAATATTAACAATTGTTTACTTCATTCGATGTTGCGAACATGATTTTAATTTGTAACATGATTTAGAGGAGTCTACTTAACATCAGCACATCTGTAATTAGACAGTAATTTAGTGCTTAAAATCCCATAATTGATTATATCTAGATTCACCTATTCAGCACCAATAAGGATTATTTATAAAAAAAACGTGGCCACCATTAAGCTGAATCATGACATTCATGTGATCCTACACACACCAACTCAGTAACACACAGACTTTAGTCACTGGGCCGGCCGGCTGTGGATAAGTAAATGTTGACCAGCTGAGACAGAAATCACATGAGCGTTCCAACCGCCCTGATCCAGGATCAGTGGGTCAGAGTCTTTGGGAAGAAGAAACAAAAGGCCTCATTCATATGTTTTCAGCCAAGACAGAGCCCCATGTGAAAACCAACCACAAGTCACTCAGAGGCAGCGAATCAGCAACAGATACAAACACACGATCAATCCTCATCAGACACACAGCTCCCGTGGACGAGAAGCAGCTTGTTTGTCTTCTAGGCTATTTTGCAGCCTAAATCCAATACACACACACACACATTTACAGATGACATCCTAAATGACTCCTGTGGCACTGCCAGGTGTTACACAAGCAAAAATGGCTATTAATCTTTATCTTTACAGGTTCGCTCGCCTCTCCTGTTTGTAATTTTTCTCTCAGTAGCAGTTTCCTCCCTCTCGCCTCGTCCCCCAACTGCTGTTCTCCACACTATGTCATAAAATCAATGCATACAAATAGATCTATGACACTTAGTATTACACAAAAAAATAAAAAATAAAATGGCATTGGAGTGAAATTCAGATACCAGAAGAGAAGAATGATGTGCTGACAAAAAAAACTAAAAACATGAAACTTTCAAAAGCTTTCCACAGTATTTTTGTGTTTGTTTTCCATTTTCAACAGCATTAGTGATTTTTCAATCACTCAAGACAAGAAAACACAGTAAATCTTCAAAACCAAGAAGATGGAAAAAGGTTTCATGCTGAATTTACCACTGCAAAATTATTCAAACGACAAATCAGTTATCAATATACATTGATGAATTTGCTGGTGATTTTAAAAAAATAAGCTCACATATACTTGAACACAAAGTACAACATGTAGAACACAAAGGCACAGAGGAAGCCAGGTGAGCGAGCAGGCAGGCAGCCAGCTGACAGGGAGGAACAGTTTCTGAAATCCTGTTCTGCCTAGTTTGGTGACTCTAATGAGGACCCAACACATCTGGTCCACTCACTCACACTCTGAAACTGAATTTTTTCTTATGTAAAAGTGACAATCAAGAATGTTCACTGAATACGGCAGCTTCTAAACATATGGGACGCTCCTTTTTCCTTTCAAATAAACACTGACTGGCAGTGTTGTTGTTTAAAGCACTGTTGCAGTAAAACCTAAAATTATTTGTCTTTGTGAGTTATTCAGTTTTCACTTCCCCCAAAACATTTGCTTGTGTGTATATGTGCATGTGGCAGCAAATTAATAAGCACTCCTGCATCAGAATTGATCAATTATTCATCCAGATGTTCCTTATTTAGATTCTCTTGAGTGTGAAGGAAATATGTTATTATGTCCATATCCGCCGTCCAAATGAAGAACACAGCCAGAGGACTGATGCACTTCAAACATGAGGTGTCCTATTAATAGAGCTGTAAAATTTCTGTTTGCCTCATGCGAAACATGAAAAGAATTATTCATCTGACGTCTGGCCTTTTAGGCTTCCTCTGTCCCAAACAACACTCCCTAATGTAACACTGATGATTAATTACAGGATGTTAATTAATTTTATATGGGAACTATTGCAACTGCTTATAACCCTGCAGCATGAACACTCGTTTACATGAACAGGAGAACTAAACACAGGTCATTTGAAAGTGGACATCTGAAGACATGACTGCTAGTCTCTGCATATCTAAAGTACCAGGGGGTTTCTAAGTTAGTTACTAAGTCAGGTAATAATGACACTGTTTATATAGTCTTTTTTTCAGATTTTGGCCATGTTGCCTTGTCACATGTTCATGCAATAATGAGCATTTAAAAACCTGTATTTGTTTGGCACTGTTTGGCATTTATTTAGTCTAACTTAAAATTTAAAGGGGCAATATTATTAAGAAAAGACCACATAACTATGTGTGTGGGGACTTGTAGTGAGGAACCCACAAAGACAAAAGCATGCAGTTCCCCTTAGTTCTGTCTTTCAAATGCAAATGTTAATTGTTTTGGTTTTGCAGCCTGTAACTAATGTTTCGGTTCTGTCTCATTACTCTCTTCAGTGTGGTCTTCCAGATGCAGATGCTAGCCGTTTTCAGCGAGAAAGCTGTAAAAACTTCACATTACCTTCCCAGGAATAAAAAAAATAGCTAACGACTAGCTGGTAAAAATAGTGGAACCTTTAGCACATAGAGACCCAGATGTTTCCCTCAGAACTGCACATGGGCCCTCTGACGAGGTAATTACTTGAAAATGCATCGCCATGCTGTGATTACTTAAACTTTGACAAATAGCAACTAAATGTTCCCTTGATCGATTATCACATTAGTATCAAAGTCTAACATCATAAGTCTTTGCGAGTTGATTTCTACAGTGACATTAATAAATCCAGGAGCTGACAGGATGACAGAAAATCATTATAATTAAGGTACATTAAAAAAATGTGTGATCTGTTATTGATGAGAAATATGTAAAACACAATTCGGTCCTATAATGAATCTCCAACTCACCAACATCAAGAAAGAAAGTCATTACATGTAGCCGACAGGCTTACAGTGGGGGTGCTTAGGAGTTGAGCAGAGGAGTGCACTGTGATTTATTGTCTCGCCTCCTGGTACTCGGGGTTTGTAGCAGAAACAGTGGATAGGAGTGGACTGTGTGCGTCGCCTGTGACGTGAGGAAACGGTGGAGCAAGTTATAGTTTGATAAGCCCTCTGAGCCTGAGAAGAGACAGCCACTCAGAAAACCTAACTGGCTGCCCTGGGGCTGAAAGAAAGGATGAATTTGAAAAGGGAAGCAGGAAAAGTGACAAAAAGCAAACCTGCCTCAGTTGAAAATCCAATCTATCATGAAATCAAGATAAAGAATGAACTTTCCTTCTCTGTACACCCCTCTACTGCTCTGACTCTGCTCTTGTCTGAGTAGAATGGCTTTAAATGAAAACCACACTGTGAATGAATGCAAAACAGACAGCAAATCAGGACCGGAGACCCATATAGCGTTAGACCTCTCTCTCCCTCAGGCCTCACAGAGATAAAGCTCTCACTCTTTCTGTGTCTCAATCTCAGTCGTGACCAGTGGCTGCAGAGAGGAGACTTGAACTAACCAATGGGAGCAGAAAATGCTCACAGGCCTCTTTGGAAATGTGCACCCCCTCCTCGCCAACTACTGTCTTATCTCTAACCCATTAAGCTTTAACCTTCTGCTTCTTGCTTTGTCTACTTCGAGCCTTAGGCCATGTACAAGTGACTCTCTCTCTCTCTCTCCAAACAGACATAACTGCTAACCACACACGCAGATAAATAAAGTTGCATTAGCATGTCAGAACACCAGAAGAGATTTGAACTGGATTCATGAACTGTAGCTGAATGAGAAGCATCTGTAAACTACATGAACCATCGGCTGTGGTTTTATTTACAGTATCTCCTGCTGAGTTATGCCAGTGATGCTCTAACATACTTTTATTTCTACCGTTCAAACACAGTGATAAATCAATGGTTTCTTGACAGTGAAGCCAGGAGGAGTCAGAGGGCGCACAGAGGAAGAAAGTCTAATAATGCTACTGTTGCAAAACTGGACAGACAGGCTTGAGAAAAGCTAAGCGGCACAGTGAGGAGAACAGGATGCAATTCTGGGACGTATCCAGTCAATCAGGCTGCACGGGTCTGTGGGGGAAGGGAAAGGTCTCACCACGGCCACGCTGCCATTTCCAGCAACTGACAGGGTGACATCAGTCAGGAGAGGAGATTTTTTTTTCTCCACATCACACTCCACTTAACACAAAATCAGTACAGTTCACTCAAATAAGTAAGCCGAAAAATCACGTGGAAATTTGGGTCATTATTAAAGAATGTTTTAACACTTTAGCTTCAACACATGTAAACACTCAGAAAACCTCATTTAGCATGTGTGCAAAGCAAAAATTATTATATTTTTCTTTATCATATGTGGGTAAACTACATTTTTTGGAGTTGGGGTTTTGCAAGCACTTATAAGGCGTCAGGGAACATATAATGGACATCTGTAATATATTTTGACATTTGATAGCCAAAATGATCCATCGATTAACAAAAGAAACTACAGAATAATTTCAAACAATCAAAAGGAAATCATTCAGTCCTGCCAATGTCAGCATGTAGGCTTAATACAGCAGCACCTCAGAGAGCTTCTTCATCAACTGGAGCTGCTGCATCCTGATCACCATCACACAGGGGGGTCAACGGGGTTTGAAGGAAGGGCAGAGCAGCGGGAGAGACGCACAGCGGGTTCTGAACCTCAGTGGGAATAAACCAACGACTCACAGAAATGGCTAAAAGCAGCATGTAGTAACACACCAATCAGTCAATCGAGTGATCAGTCATAATTATAATTACAGCTTCAGTGCAAAGAGTTTTTACAGCAGTTTTCTATCTATCTATCTATCTATCTATCTATCTATCTATCTATCTATCTATCTATCTATCTATCTATCTATCCGTATCTCATAGTCATCTTGCTTGGTGCTTTGATCATACTAAGATTGCAGGACTGGCCTCAGTGTCTTGTCTCAGGAATGAGTGTCCCCTGTGCAGCTGCGTGCATCACTGTTCTCTAACAGCATTATGTAAAGTGCACTAGGGGTGATCTTTATATTAGACAAATAAAATCAGTGCAGCAGTAAGACATGGCATAATCATAGCAGAGTGGGACTTTTGGAGGAGCAGAGAAAATTCTTCTTCTTGTGCACTAAAGCTAGTTGTTTTCCTTCTACCCAAAAAATCAGGACCAAAGGCTCACCATGATTTGAAGGTGGTGAAGGTGGTGGAAAATGTCATAGCTCTGTTGGAACAATGTGTTTTACCAAAGCGTTGTTTATCTTTAGAAAGAGACCAAAGAATACAGAAAACAAACCATGAGGGAGACGACACTGATATGACTTATCATCATAATAACACAACACATTCAAAAATAATAAAAAAAATATCAACGCTATATTATTGTATGCTGTAGTCATCTTGTCCATCTGACACACTGGAGCTGGAGTGTCTAATATTATTCACGGTGACTGCACAGACACAGCCCTGCGCAAATATTCCAACTATTTCCTTATAGTTTTACAGTAGTAATGGATGTGTAATGACCTTTCTTTAGAGTATGTTTACTGTGGTGATGTGACTAGAGGAAGTTTTCTTGAGTTTCATGTTGATTTCAGCTGTGTTGTGTTTTATCCAGCTGGTCCTTTCTTTCACTGTTACGCCTACTTCGCCTCGCTGCGCACCAGAAACTACCCTCACACAAAGTATCTGAATTCAGTAACACAGTTTTACTAAACTTTGCCTTCACTGTAAATCGCACAACCATTGACATTTTCACACAACCAAGACGTTCCGTGTGACACATGATGATAAACTTACCTGCCAGAATCGCTTTTCCCGGGTGAGTTAATTTCGCTTTTCCCGCCGGTGCCGCCGCCGCCAGACACCGCGGTCTGGAGAAAGGGCTGATAAATGTGCCTTTATCCTGCATATTTACCGGGAAAAAGATTCAGATCTACATAAACCTTTTAGTCTAATGAGGGTTATCTTCAAATAGGCAGCTTGCAATTGTTTTTGAAGTAGACTGGAGGGCGCAACACATGGACGGCCGCTGTGTGACGCGCTCTCCTGGATGCAGGTGATCTCTGATGCGTCCGGATTCTCCAGCTGATCTCTGTGTTGACTGTAGGCGGATACTGGCACCGTCTAGGAAGTTGGGACCTTCTATATAATCCAGTACCTGTTATTTGTAACCATGGTGACGCTATATCACGACAGTAGTGCGTAAGAGAGCAAAGCAAACCGGAAGCGAGGAAGGGCGGACAAACAGTTGTCTGCGTATCCTGCTGCCACGTGGAGCCTCGTGGTAATATCTCCGTAAAACGGACTGAACTTAAACAATCACAGAGCCTGTTGTGTGATAGAAGTCGGGGGGATGTCACACTGGGTGCTACTACGAGAGAGGACCGACTACGGTTGCTCCACAACAGAAGAAGGGCGTGGCGAAGCCTCCGAACCGACCCCCCTCATCTGTTACCAGAAGAACCAGCACCTCAGCAGCTCGCAGTGACAGAAACAAACCACACCCTATCCGAAGAAAGAGGCTGCAGCCTCCACGGAGACAGAAACCATCAATCAGGTCTTGGCAGCTTTGTTGCCAAAATGTCAGTCTGGGTCCGGCAAAGGATGGGAACAAGGGTGCAGCAGAAAAGCCCTGCCATAAACCATGTTGATGGCTAGGGCCCACACAACCCCCTGACATTCACACAGTGGCTGAACCTTTTCAAATTTCCTCTTAATGTAAACAAATAGGGGGGAAAAAAAAAACAGTGTGTAAACTTTATTCCGCTTTCTGTATGCATGACGTGCAGAAAGGCAGCGTTTCCTGTGCAGCTCAGGTTTTCTCCTTCCACTTGCACCACGGGCACAGTTCAGTGTATCATACCAGGAAATAATCAACCAAACTGTCTCCACTTTAAGCAGCCTTGCCTCAAGACATTGCCATTTATTAACTTGTTGTTTTTGCATTTTGTCCTTTTCTTACAAAAATCATTATGCTTTTTTTAAGACTACAACAACACACTATAGACAATACATATGGTATTCCATAATATTTGAGTTCTTTGATTAGGTATTTCAATGTATCTTAAATTATACACTGTCATCAGTACAATTCTGATTATTTTTTTAACCGCCTGGTACCTCCATGTCAAGTCTGTTGGAGCTTCTTTGCAGTTTTCTGTTAGCTGGGTGAGAAAGTTTCATTGAACATCACTTAGTTTTTGACACAACATTAGTAATACTTGATATACTTGAGTGTAACATAAAATTTGTGCTCCTGGTTGCAGTGTTATAGCTTGGCAGCACATGCACAGACTACAGCATATAGCATTTTTTTTATTTCACCTCTGTTCTTTCTTAATCCTCCTGAAACTCCTCATGTCTGGCCTAAAGAGTCAGCTAATAGGATCAACCGCTCTGGACCAGCACACAGTTTGCTGCTGCAAGGGAGTGGAAATTTCACTGAGAGTCTCTTGGTTTGGTGATGTATCCCTCGAAGGTTTTAGAGGCCACACACTCATACACACATACACACACACACACACACACACACACACACATATCCAGACAGTACCGTAACCTCATAAACAAGTGTTCTTAGTCCGTATACAGCAAACACTTAGTACCTGTTGTGAAAGAACAAACAAAACAATTGCACAATAACTCATACTAGTCAGAGCGTGATACCTTTGTAAAATTAAACATGAACAAATGAACCAGTTTTTTGCCAGTTTTTCAAACTATATAAGGCCGTTACAGTGCTCTAGGAGCAAGGGGGAAACACGCACACACGTTCCTCCACTCCCCAGTAACAAAGTCTCTTCCTCATCAGTGCTGATTCTCTAGTAAACATAAAACAATACAAAGGAAAAAGCTGCTCGATGGTTAGTAAAGTCTACATGGAACAGCAACAGGACAGAGTGGTTTGGTGTTAATTATGTTTTTGATGTGGGAATTCCTCTAGGAGCTGAGAGGTGGCTTCATGCTGTGTAGTTCAGTGATGCACTTATACCGTATGGGAGGTGTCCAACTGTCTCGTGTGTTGGAAAATGCAGAGTTGAAGGGTTTCTATATTGCAGTTTTTAGTGAACTAAGGTGGAGCCTCATTTTAGTTTCAGGGGGTCTCCATGTTTCAGGGGGTCTCCATGCCATCAGTTGGCTAGGTGAGATCCACAGCAGCACAGTTCAGTGTGGTTTAGGTTAAAGGTGTGTGAGTGTGAGTGTGAGTGTGTGTGTGTGTGTGTGTGATTAGGGGTGGAAGAGGTGGGGTCAGGAATCTATATGTTGAAACCGTAAGCGGGCTGAGCAGCGTAGCCCGCGGGGGCGGTGGCCTGTGCAGGGTAGCCCGGGGGGGCGGTGGCCTGTGCAGGGTAGCCGGCAGTTGCTGCAGGATAGCCATAGCCTGGGTACGATGACTGAGGAGCCACTGGTGCAGTAGAGGCAGTCAACATCAGCTGCTGGCCTGTTCACACAAACGTACAAAAAGACATACAAACACACAGGGTTAAATGCATGCAAACTAAGCTTTGCTTTGCAAACTAAGCTGTCTTTGATGTTGTTGTTATTAAACTACTTTTCACAAAAGTCTCAGACTTTATAGAGTTTATGCCTTTTAATGTATTTAAAAAACACAAGTTTTATCTTTAATATTATCCAGCATTACTCTATTGTGTTTTCAGTAAATAAACTTTCTGTAATGAGCAAACTAATTTCTCCATCTACCTTTTGGATAATTTAAAATTTAAACTCTCATTTAGCACTGGTTTGAATTTTCCTGGTGCGCTATGTTAAAAAACAGAAGATAGTTTTTTGTAATGAAAATTGCACATGGCCATCTCACTTATTAAAAATGGCACACTGAGTAATGCTGAAGCCACTGTTTATTACTAACTAATTTGGCATTGTTTGAAATATTATAAAATGCCTTTATGACAAATCATTATTATAAATCATTATCATTATAAATTTGTATATTTTTATATTATATACTTGATAATAATAATACATTACCTAAGAACAGTCAGTCAGTAAAGATAAATAAAATCATTTGGTGAAGCTTTACAGAGAAGGCAGCAGTCCTATAAGTGTCATTACATTTTCCGGGGAAAGCTACACCATTACCTTCACTCAGTCAGTATAAATCTAGTTAATGGAGATTTCTTACAGCACCAGTCATTTTTTCAACCAATGATTAACATATAAATAGTGGACAGTTAGAAGGTAAATAGTGCAACTCACACCCTGCTGGTTCCACAACAGGAAGCCATTTCCTCCACTTTAGGAACCAAAATCCACCTTGTGCTGATGTAATGTGCCGTCTGTAAACCTACCGAACACCATCGCCTGAGGTTCTGTCACCTCCTCTTCAGTTTTCCTTTGGCTTTCTGCCTCCTCCAGTTTGTCCACCTGAGGGGAACAAAAAAAACAGGATAGATCAGACATCAACCAATCACCCACTATACAAAGCAAAAGAAAGTCAGATTTACATTGTAGGTATCCTGCAGAAGCCTCAATTTAAACAGCTTTACAGCCTGTTTATACTTTTTTGGCATTTTTTAGCCTTTATTGGATAGCTTGAGCTTGAGAGGAGAGAGAGAGATGCTGTGACATGCAACTCAAACAGAGATGTTGCATGTCATGCACACGAACCATTAGGCTACCAGTGTGCTCCCATCCTGTTTATACTTAAATGGAAATTTATCCTGGTCACATGGAGAAAAACAAAGTTAAATATGCTGGATACCTACAATGTCATATAGATATAGTTAAGTACCAGTTTTATTTAAATGCCATTTTCTTCAAAAGGCCATAAACTGTGATGCTTCACTTAGAGTGACTACTCTTAAGCTTTTATATAATATTAAACACATAGAAAACTTGTCATACCAACTTCTGAGAGACAAAACTACACACAGTACTTCACAGTGCAGCTACGGTTACCTAAAAGACAAGATGCCATGCAGGTTTGGTGAGATTTTCTAATACAGCTTTTACTACAAGGGTTGAGTTATTGATTAAAGGGTCAGTTCACCCAAATCAAAAAAACATTTGCCCTAGTGGTTTCTAAGCATGCAGAAAGTAGCTGCTTAGACTCCTGTGTGTACTGTCGCACTAATAAGATTTAATTTATGCTGCTCAAAGCACAAAAAACGCACATTTAAAACACCTCTTTTGAATATAATGTCCATAAAACTCCACTGTCAACAGTCACTATGTTTTACATTTAGTAGAAAACCTTTTCCAGTGAAAACTGCTGTAAACAAAGTCTGTCACATTATTGTGAATACCAAGATAAAGAGGGGACCTGCTTATAACTTCTAAAATGTCATTTTAAATGTTTTAAGCACCTGGACTAAAAGTAGATTCACACTGATGGAGCAGGGCAGTGGTAGATACACGAAAAGTACATCATGGGTAGATACAACTGAGGGATGTTTTTGCCATTTGTGTGAACTGACTCTTAGAATTATAGTGTGATTTGAGGTTAAAGAAATATTATATTGTTTATTACATGAAGAAGAAGCTATACATGTCTACGCTTATATGCTGATGCTACACTTTCAACCAGCCATTCACAGTCTCATGTCATTAAATGACGAGTTGCAGCTGCCACATGCATCCCATTCATGGCTGTCAGCGGGCTCTTCAGACAGGGTTTCATAAGTATATTTCATTCTGCTGGATTAAAATCAGGCTACATATTAGCTCACAGGTTCAGCTCATCCTTGCCAGGCATACAGTATTTGCACAGATAGTTGCTTGCAGTGCCGATTTCTTAGTCACTAGGCATTTGCGCTACAAGTGTGGCAGACAGCTGTAATGTTTATGATGTAAGTGCAGATCAATTACAACAGTGATTGAGCTAAATCATTGTACAATAACAATGTGGAATTTCTATTGAGTGATGATTTTAACAAGTGAAAAGCTTTGATGAAAAAGTGAAATAAATACCACCTAAAAGCACTTTTCTGAAAGATAAAATCCATTCCTGCCAGTTTAACCAGGTATTTACGGAATAAAGTGTTTGGTCTCTGGGAAATAAACTGACAGAAAGAATTTCCCAAAGAAAAAGGAACTCCATAACCTTTGAAATGAGTGTTTATAGCCTTTGTGCTGACAGCTAAATATCAGAAATGTAAACCTAAGGAAACATGCCTAGAGTGGCTTGCTCTTTTCACTTGCCTTTGTTTCTGCCTTTGACAAGCATTAGCCACATGGAAATATCAATACACTTCTTATATTATACTATACTTGACATTGACATCAATCTCACGATTTTGTATCGGCACAATAAAAAGTGTCATCATTTTAAAAATGCTGCTTGATACTAGATGCAGAGAGGAGAGTTAGGAGGTAAGGTGTTATGCCAAGCCAGGTAATCCTGGTCCTGAATAACAAGATGGTGCGCAGGCTTTGGCTCCAGTTGTGTCCAATGACACAAAGCTTTCATGCCTAAATTTCCACAGTAGGAACTGCACAAGAAAAGAAGCCATTTCAGATCACATTCTTGCCTGTTGCTTTTTATGTCTGCACTGAAAGTCAGCAGACAGGGCTTAATGTCTATTTCCTTCATTTCTATTTTCATGAATGAAGTTGAACAAAAGCCTGCACACACTACTATATTTGTCCAGGACCAGAGCTAGTTAGGCCGTACTCTGTCTACAGTCCATGCTAGGTTCCAACATCAGAAACGTAAAAGATAAATTACAACAAAAAAACAAACAGACAGAACACAGAAGAGAAATAAAAAGAGGGCCAGAGACCATCACCTTCGCTGCAAACTCATCAACCTGGAAAAGAACCCAAAGACATGACTTCGAGTGACCTCATATGTCTACATGTCTACATTTTAGGAAATCATGATGACTGTACAGAGTTCACTGGTTATTATATGTACCTGCCATTAAGAAAGCCTCAACTCATCATACATATGGAAACTAAAACTGAGAGTACGCCCTTTATTTCAAAACCTCCAGATGTCTAAAAGTAATTCAACAATACAAGTAAAATAAAATGCAAAATGTCATATGAATTTCTTCTAAAAATAATACATGATAATAAGACTTATTAATTCCTGTATTGTTCTTCAGAGGAGTACTAACCTTTGCGAGATACTCTCTCATGACCTGGATGAAGTATGGCATGGCAAAGTCCATGATGTTGTGCCTCCATGCCAGCTCCAGCACCACATCAGGGTGCAGCAGGTCGTACGAGGCAAACAGGCAAGCAGCAAAGCACTCCTTCCTGCCCTCCTCCAGGAACCACTGGAGAAGAGTCTCTGCCAGCTCAGCATCCTTAGACTCTGCAGCGTACAGCATGGCATCCTGGGAAAGACAGAAATACGGTGATTCATTATAAGAAACAGAAGTTGTTTAAACAAACATTCCTGTGAAGAGATGTCTTCTAGTCACTTAATATTTGTCAAGAATAAACAAACCAACAGCGCCCTCTATGGTAACACGGTGGTACTTGATGTTTGTCTCTGAAGGTTATTTTCTTACCTTATAGAGTTTGTCCTTCTTGCAGAGCTCTACACTCTGTCTCCAGCGGTTGTTGCCTTTGTACAAATATGCGGCAATGCGTCTGAACTCAATCAGATCATGTTTCTCTAACCTCTGAGCCAGGCCGATAGTGTCAAAGTTGTCATATGCATCGATGGAAGCTCTCAGGCCCTGTGGGTAACACAAAGGTATAAATTATCTCCATCTTTGATGCATAAGTAAAAACAACTGTAACTGGACCTCAGCAGGGCCCACTAGTGACCAGAAAATGCTTGTAAAGTTTCCAAAGACATAACATTTTTACTACTTGTCCAACCTAAAACACTATAAAATTTTGTCTCATAGGTCTTTAACTAAGTTGAAACTAAGAAGACACTGGTAAATCAAGTTCTTTTTCATGACGTGTTCATTGCTTTGTCTTGTTGTAAATAACATCAGTAAGTGAATGGCAGACAGACCTGGTAGTCTTCCTCCTCTGTCAGCAGGTTGTTGAGAGCTTCATTGACAGACTTGTTATTGTGATTCTGTACAGATCTCAGATAAGGCTTCACCAGCTTCAGCTGGTTCATCTGATCAAAAAACAACACGTCAACAATGTCTGACACTATGTTTGTACCAAATGTAAAGAAAACAGAAGGTATAAATCTTGGAGGTTGACCTCACCACTTGTTACCTTGCTAAAAAAGTTGACAGCTCGGCTGTGGTCCAATCGTGGAGACAGTATGGTCAGCAGGTCGTTCAGTAGTAGAGGTTTGTATTCCAGATAGAAGGACAGAGATTTATAGTACAACTCCACATTGGCAACCTAAGGACATAAATAACACAAATAAAGATCACAAAAAGTAAAGATGTTTCACAAACGTTTTAGTCACACTCACTGTACTTCTCTTTACCTTAGCAATGATATCTTTAAACATCCCTTCTTTCCATGCATCCGTTGGATGAGACATCATTGTGATGACAGCATTGTCATACTCTTCATATTTATCGTAAAGGAAAACCAGCTCTGCCCATAAGTGAGACTGCTCAGCTGCACGAAGAACCTGGTAGAAAAAATAGAGAAAACACAAAACCATATTCAACTATAGGGAAAGCTGTTATATATAAAGTACCAACAGCTTATCAATGTATGGTTTCTCTTCATATGTATAGTATCATCAGGATTACATCACGATGAGAAGTAGTATCTTACCAGGAGAATGAGATCACCAACAGGGTGAGGAATACTGCACAAGACCAAGTATTTACTTTTTAAATCAAGAACCTTAAAGGTGACAAATGTTTTTGAAAACATCTCCACAAGCAGAAGAGACTAGAAAAACAGTCAACAATCTCATCTCATTATGAATCACAATATATTTTTGAGTTTACTGTTGGGTTTTATAATTATTAGAATATAATTAGCGCTTAATCATTACTCAACCCAAAAAGATAAATGTTGTATCCATTATTCAAATTGAAAACCAGCTGTGTGAAGAGTAAAAATTCAGAGCAATGAACTCAGGGAACCTTTTATTCCACTATTACTTTCTTTCCAGGGTGTTGATGAGAAGTAGAAATATTTGCAGTGATCAATGGAGCAGCACACAAGCAGCCTCTCTGTTTGTGAGGACCCGTTTGATTTATTACAACAGAAACAATAGTTTTGAAACACACATACCTTTGGGATGTTGACTCTGGACCAGAACAGCTCCAGGTGCTCCCTCATCTTCTGAGGCTTGAACTTGGAGTAGAGGATGGCAAGCTCGGTGAACATGCCCATGTGGGCCCGCTCCAGGCCCAGCGCAGCCTCCAGCAGAGCGATGAGCTCCTCAAAGTACCCACGGTCCTGATAGTAGCTGATCAGGTCCTCCAGCTCATCAGCGTGAATTACTATGTGAAGGCCACAGATTTGTGCCAGTCGAAACTCTTCACCATCCACACATGCAAAACACACCTGATGATCAGAGGGAAACAGAGGTCAAGTAAAAGTATTCACAAATCAAACTGATCAGTGATTAAGTTATACATTTGAAGCTTTCAACTGAACACTGCAGTGTTAGATGCAATTTTATCCTAATGGAATTTCATGTTTAATAAAAAAAAAATTAGAAAGGAAGAGGAAGAAAGATGAAGCTAGTTAAACAAAAGCTGAACTTGTGTGTGTACCCGTTACCTCTTTCCATGTCCGCGTGCTGTTGGCTTTCCTGGCACTGTCCACAGCTGCCTGGTACTCTCCGAGGTGAACTAACGTTGATGCAAGGCGAGCAAAGTTGGACACATTGTTGTATAAGAGCTTGGCTGCTTCGTACATGCCCTCCTCATAACACCTATCACCCACCTGGAGAGGTATTGGAGTATTAGCGGGTGTGACTGAGGTAATGCTGGCAAATATCCCCCCACCTGTGACACCTTCCTTACCTGCTGTATGTGTGCATTGTTTGGCCCACTGACAAACTCTTCCAGCTCAGCCAGTCGGTTCGTCTTAGCTAAAGCAAAAATGAGCTCTGTCTCCACGTATGACTCTCTTGCTTTCTTTCGAGCCATCTGGAGAAATTTAACCAAGTCTTCCCAGTTGTCTGCAAAAATAAAACAAATCACATCACATCATCAATCACACCTTAGCAAACAGCTCAGACCAGAGTTATGCAGCAAAACAAAGGCTTACTGTTCTTGCTGGCTGCACTGACCACCTCCATGTACGCTGAAGGGTCTACAGCTTTAATGTATGAGTCAATGGCCTCCTTGACCAGGTCTCTCTGCAGCTGAGCTCTAGCCAACTGGCTCCACACTGCAGGCTCATTGCAGCGTTCAGCAAACTCATAGGCACGATCCAAGTTCCCTATGTGCTCTATCAAGACCTAGAGAAAAGACAAAAAGAGAGACAGAGACAGATGATGCAAATGATAAATACCTCTATCATTACCTCTCATTGGCAAATGAATCGGTTTGTGTTAGGTACTAACATGAATAGCAATGAACATAACTAACGCACACAGAGTATTATTATTACCTGTATGGCTGAGGTGTTGACATCAAACTTCTTGAAAATTGCAAACGCTTCTTCAAAGAGCTCATTGCTGATGGCGATGTTAGCAATGTCTGGAGCATCATAGTTGTCTAGCCTGTTAATGTACTCCATCACGCGAGTGCGGTCTGCTTTGATGGCTGTCAAAATCAGCAGGTTCTGGAGGTTTCTGGGAAAAGACCCAGAACAGACGGGTTATTAAAAAGAAAAGTATTATGATGCCTAACAAGCTGAAACCTAGTTTTACCTGTGTTCACTGAAGACAGAGTTATCAAGTACAATCTTCTCCAGCAATTCAATCAGCTCATTGGGCAGGTCTGCAGTCATGAAGGCCTTGACTGTGACAGACACCTCTTCCGGGTCCTGGGTCTCTGACAGTGCCGTCTGCACCACCTAAGATGAGGAGGATAAAACAAAAATTGAACAGTGAAACTGACCACCATGACAGCTGGCATCGCTACTAGGTGTGGAGCTGGAGGAACCCCAACCTGGTCAATGAGTTGTCTTCTGTAAGGGTTGTTTTCTTCTAACACGTTCGCCCAAAGATCTGGATCTTTCCGTCGAACCAGGTATCGAGCCTCACTCTTGAATAATGAGTTCTCATTGCACACCTTGGAAGATATAAAGTAATTAAAGATGTATACGTGTTAGAATTGTGTTAGAGATAATCACAATGATATATACTGTGTACACACTTTAATGAGCTCCAGGTCACACTGTCCTCTCTCATAAGCCACACAGGCCAGGTGAGGGTCTCGCTTTTCGCAGTAGCGTCCGACCACAGTGCTGTCATAGAACGGGTTCTCTTTTAGGAAGCGCTCCGGCGTGTTGTTACTGTCAATGTAGATCTTGGCTAGAGCATTGTGAGTGGCTGGCTCCTCACATCCTTCTTGGATTCGAGACTCCAGCCACGGCAGCAGAAGTTTTAACCTGACAAAAGAACGAAAAAAAGACGGGTTGAAAACACGCATTTCATAAAACACTATGGTGTCATGAATCTTCAGGTACTAGGCATGAATTATTTTGGTTGTCTGTGGTGTTGTGCTAAGCAGGGTCATTACACTAGATGGCAGCATTTCGCATTAAGCAGCTTCCATTCAAGCTGTTTCCAAAGTATGTATCCTGTTATATTCATATCCATATTTACTTAGATGTATTTTTTATGCAAACATGTGATTTATGTATATTAATTTCTGCAACTCCCCTCAAGCAATTTTGAAAAAGCTATTTTCATTTATGTATTTATTTTTTTTATCTCAAATGTGTATTGCAGTGTCTATACAGTCTATTTTATCTTTCAAAACGTTGCTAATAGACACCTAAAAAGAGATAAAGATACATATGCAACACTGCAAAGAGTTTACATCTGCACTGATTGAGACAGCAATCATGCAAAATGACAAGTACTTGTAGAACCACTTCTCTTTTATTCTTACCTGTTTCTCTTCTCTACCTCCTCCACCAGCTCATCAGTAGAAAACTGTCCTCTGACCACCATGATCAGGTTCTTAATTACATCCTCAGCACAGTCTACATCCAACAGTCCACCTATCACCACTGGCAAACGACTGGGATTCACCTGAGAACAAGTGGGCACATGCAGCTTAGATGAAGACAGGCAGGGTTTACATAGTAACCATATATATACAACATCTCAGCAGGGGTCTTGATCTTACTTTCTGCACATAGATTTCAATGTATTTCTGGAGATTGTTGCGGTAGAGGTAGAGCACCAAGTCGTGCACAAAATCAAAGCGATCACAAACTATGATTAGAGGAAGCTGGTCTGTTAGCTTGGCCTCCTGCAGAGAGAACAAACATGAGGTTCTTTTGTGATTAAACATCATATCACAAAATTGCTGCTAAATTATAAACACACTGACATGGGGGGTCCATCTTTACCTTGAGGAAGTTTTTAACTCTCTCTGGATCGTAACAGTTGCTCTCTCTACAGATTCTCTCCACTTCTTTGATCTGACCCGTCTTACAAGCAGCCTGGATGTACTTAAAGTGAACATCAGGCTCCTGGCTGAAATTCACAATTGATCCAAGGAAGTAAAACAAGCCTTAAACAGAGATGGGGGAGAAACATCAGAAAAGTCAGCGCTATTTATTATCAAATCTGCACAAAAGATATTACTTATCTAATTCATTCTCTAATGATAATGCAACCCCTACCTATGTGTGACACTTACCCTCGTAACTCTTGAAGGATTCAAAGAGCTCTACTAATGCCTGAGTTCCCAGCTGCTCGTGATACTTTGATGCTACTTGGACACACAGCTGCAGGTTCTGTCTAATGTTAGCTGACAGCATGGCCCTTAAACACTCCAAAGAATCTTCGACTGACAAGGAGCCAAAAAAGTTCACCAGCCACTAAATGAAAAAAACAGAATAAGACAAATAAGATGACATGGAGAAAAAAAAAGTGGAATTAAGAGGCATTTTCACACATGACAAAATGAGTAAAAAGTGGCTTCTCCCAGGAGAGAGCTATTCACAAGCATGACTGCGCTTCAACAGGCATACCTCAGGGTTGAGCAGATGCGTGTGCACCACAGCTCGTTTGATATCATATAAGTCGGTGTAGTGTTCGAGCGCTCTCTGAAGCAGACCGGCCTTCTCGCACAGCTGTGCAACGTGGGCACGATCATAGTGAGTGAACATCTGGTTCCCCAGGATCGCATCTGCTACCTAGAACAGTTCACGCACTAATGAGTACACTCATTGTGTTTACTCATATGAAAGGTGAAGTTGGTTTTTGACGGGAGAGAAAATGAATGTTCACCTGGGGGGCATGTATGAGATTCATCTCAAGCAGACGTGTCTGTAAGTGTCCTTCGGCTGGGCGGTTGTTCTTTAACGCATCCAAGAGGAAGGAGGTGCACTGCTGGATAAGGCTGCCCTCCATGAACACATCTACAATCTACAAAAAGGCAAGAGAAAAGTGACGAAAAAGTGAATGTTCGTTCATTTACAAACCATGATTCCAGCGAGCATGCAAGGGAAGCTTAGAGTCACACCATACAATATCACAGGCCTGGGAGCCAGATGTTTCTGCTTTGTATTTCACCTAATCAGTATAAGCCACGACTGAAAAGTGGTGAGGGTCTTAACTGAGAGAAGCATCAAGTCATCAAGTCTTGGATTTGAGACTTGAGCGATGATGTGGCTTTAAAAGGAAAAGGGAGTTACTGACTCAGTGAATTCTTGGCATTGCTGGCACATCTGGAATAACACAGATGGAGGCTCCCACACTGGGCACTTGCGTGTGTTTGCACGAATGTGTGAAGGTAAATATGCAGCTGTATTTCAAAAGGAGTGTAACAGTACCATAGTACGTCTCTTTTGAGTGAGGCCGTCACATTGGTGTGCATTACCTGGTTAATGTTGGCCAGTGGCTCCTCATCCTGGACCAGCATCTGGGCAAACTGCAGTCCCTGGTCTGGATTGACGCGCATCACATTTCTCAGTAAAAATACCCAGTCTGGGGTATAGCCCACCTACAAAATTACAGCATGAATTTTCTTCCACTGATTGTATTGTCTTTTCACATTCTAGTTAGTGAGTTATACAAGATATAAATAAATGTTTCCATGCTCTGTTACATTAGGAAAAGGAACAGGGAAGGGTTCCTGGTTACCTTTTTAGCATACAATACTATCTTCTGGAACTGACCCGTCTCTGCAAAGCACTGGATCACCTTGTTGGGGACGTTAGCTCTGAGATACACACTAAGAGCCAGTGTTGGGTCAGAAGCCTTCACGAGATCTCCAAGCTCCTCTGAGCACTCCAGCTACAGCACACATACAATGACAGTTACCAATTAAGAGTTAATGATACTACAAGGTAAATGAAAACCATTTTTAGGTTAAGAACCTCAGCAAAACCAGTGTTTGCCAGTTTGAAAATCACTTTTAGATATTCTACTGTTTATCTACATCTCAACCTGAGCTTATAAAAGCCGCCTTATTGTTCTAACTCTCCGGTCCTACCTTGTCCTCCTTCAACCATTTCTCCAGTAGTTGCTTTCGGCCCTGCTGCAGGACGGGCCTGCACAGCTCCAGAGACTCAAACTTGTTGAGCTGGCCCTGGTCCAGCAGAATACCAAAGTACTGCAACAGTGGAGATGCCTGACCAGGTTGGGCTGGGACACTCTGAAACTTCCGGATAGTCTCTGCTGTTCGCAGGATGCCCTGAGGGGAGGAAGATGGTGAAGAAACATTAGGGATAAAAGAAACAACACTGAATCACAGTGGCAAAGTAGCAGAAAAATACTCTACAAATTACATAAAAGTACACAAAGGACAAATAACGTGTGCAAGCACCTTTTGCTACTGTGGCAGGCAGTAGATACAGACACACAGTACCTTTGGTGCTGACGCAGCAACCTTTGCAGCCTCTGAATAACTTCCCTGTGCAAAAAGAGTGTTGAACTTTCTGGCAAAAAGTTCCTCAGCGCCAGCAAGGTTTGACCTCACAGCCATCCTCAAGGCTAGATCAGGATTCTGCAGGACATTGGTTGCATAGTTGACGATATTCTCCTCTTCAACACATACTGACAAGACCTACGAAGAGAAAAATAGATGATTAAACTGTTCAGCAAATGTCTACGACTGTGCTCACACACAACAGAATAAAAGTTACAGTACAGTACATCCACTTCTGTTCTATGATGTCAGAAAAATATTTAAAGACTCTTCTTTTACATCAAGTTCGAACATGTTACTGGTACTATAACAAGTGGCTGTGTATAAAGCACCTATTCCCAGTTTGCTGATAGTTTCTCACCTGTCCCTTCTTGTTGACCCCAATAATTCCAGAGGTGGCTTCATGCGGGGCAGTTACAAAGATGGTCTCTGCACTGATTCGATTCATGTAGATACAAACTCCAGACTCCAGGTCGTACAAGTGAATGTAACCATATTTTGTGATCAAATATATTACACCGTGCTTACCACCAATCTGAGGAGAAATGTCAGAGAGAGAATTGAATCGTTCAGCAGTGACCCTTAGCTTTGTATAAAACTAATGAGAAGCATGGATCTTTTCCTCACCTGCATAGCTACAGGAAAGTCTGTCTGGGCCTCTGGGGGGAAGAACACATCCACTGCTTTCTTGGAAAATGGTTGGTTTCCTGCAGCTGGCTGACCAACTTCAATTATGTGCAACTGGAAGAAGAAAACCCACAAATGAATGAAGAGTCAACAGCGAAGTTGTTAAACATGAAAGGCTGTAAAGAAGAGGCTATGCATATTAATAAACTCACATTTAGAGCTATTTTAGTCATCAAAAAGCATGAAGCATGAAGGCTGTTTCTCCTGTGACCTTAACTAAAACACTACCTTTTGTGCAACCTTTTAGAGCTCCTTGTTCAGAGACGAGACTAAATATACTATGATAACATCATAAGTGAAATCTTTGTGTGTGATCTAGGGGCCCTCACCTTTCCCCCAGCCTGTGAGCGCACAGCAAAGCAGAAGAGAGTGGAGGGTTTGGCATTTCCCTCCACTTTGAACTCCCCAAAAGCAGCAGCATGGCCCTCGATGGGCTGGGACACTTTCCTGTCAACAGAATACAACTGCATTGCCCCGACCACACGGTTTTGCTGCAGGGCAAAGAGACAAAACAAAAGATAAAATGAATTATTGTCAGATACCAAAGATGACTCTAGGTTCAGTGTTGTTCATGCTATAGCTCAGATCACTCTGTTAATCCATTCTGTTCCTCACCAGCCAAGCTACTGTATGTTTCACTACAGGCTAATTCACACTCGACTTAATTTTATTTAAATATGTTCCTAAATCTGATGTCAAACAAAACTGTAGTTTGATCGCTGAACAGTAAGTAACAGTCCTGCACTCGATTATATGTTGTTCATATAAATCATACAAATCACTATTTTATGATCATCAGACAAAATAAAGAATCACCTCCACTGTGTAACATTCAAATACACAGAGTTTACAGAGAAAAGTGAAAAAAATTTGGTCTGTGCACACAACCACAAACCATGTATAAACAAGCATATTCATCATTTAACAACAAACTTTGTTTTCCCTAATCACACTACAGTGTTCAGATTTTATCCAGTCTGGGAAGTAAAAGCTGTGTTTTTGGGTCTGAAAACCACATTTGGTTTGGACAGAGGGGCAAAACAGAACATACCTGAGCAGAAATCCCAATCAGCAGCAGCCACTTCTGTTGTTCGTCAGTTCTATAATTAATTATCTGACATCCCGCCAGACTAGCGTGCCGATCGAATACTTTGGCTGGTTGGGAATCCCCCTCCATGCTCCAGTGGTAGACAGCTGTATCCGTCACCAAGGCCACAGTGTTTACCGATATCCACTTCCAGAACATGACTTCCTCCGTCATGGTGTGAGCCTTCATCTTGCTCTTCATTTCTATGTTGAAGATCTGCAGCGTCTTGGCAGCTGAGAGGAGGAGAAGAAACAAAGATTAAATGAGACAAATCGCCCAGAGGATCCAAAATAGAGAATTATCAATAGCAGAGCTGAGTGATATTACCCTAAATCAAGACCATGATACCTTCACACATTTACCCCAGCAGTGAATGTCATAACAAATTTGTTTACTTTAGTCTGTGTCAAATTGTCTACCGACTATTTTTCTGATAAGTGTTTTAAGTGTTTATACTGGGCCATTTCTGCGTTCAACCTATTTTATCATCACATAATAAAAACAACTTTGGTCATTAATAATGATTAGATTGAAGAGGTTATCTTGATTTGTTTACATTTTCGAACAGCTAAAGGATAAGGCTGGCGATTTTCTATATTTTTGTTACTGTCAGTCAACAAATACCATAAAAAGACTAAAACTAACACTGAACTTGCATCGTGTGTCTAAGAACTTCAAAGGCTCAGCATGACCACTACTTTTTATTCAACTGTTTTGCAGAAATCTATTTTAGAGGCTGTAAAATGTGATGGTCGTTCTGAGACTTTGGATTTCTTTTTTTTTATATACTTCACATTTTTTTAAACTGAGCAAATTCAACTGAATGCTGATTTTATAATATTCTATATCTCTGGCCTTCAAGGATAAGGTCAGTGAAAATTAAAAAAATACTTACTAACAAACATCATATTGGTTTTACAGGTGCAGATTTAAAGATATCTGTCACTGAGTTCAGTACAATACAGTATAGAGATATTTTAATTTTAGGAAACAATGGTAACTGATACTCTGTATTATCAATAGACCTGATTGGAAATACTTTGGATTTACACAGAAACTGAGGAAAAAAGGTGTTGTTATTATGGTTAAGGGGGTTTACAGGGAGCTTCACTCTGTACACAGTTACCTGTCTAACACCTCCTAAGTGCCCTAAAACATAATCATCATAGTCCAACAAACGACTAGTAACACCCTGTATTATTTACATAGAAACTCAGCTAACTATGCGCACAGTACAATGATATATTAATGTCAAGCGTTATATGCAGCATAGAAATATCTGAACATTTATTATGGCTGCTCACACAGGCATGCAAAGTTACACATAGTGGCCCAACTCTTTTCAGCCTGTACTGTGATATCTGATTATGCAGAACACACATACACTTTACCAGCATACAAGTCATGCTAACACATGTATAGTTCTCATAAAAGAAGGATATGTGCTAGCAGATTAGGTCAGAGAAACAATCTACTGACGGTAGGAACAGTTGTCTGTCTTTTAAATGATTAGTGGCCAAAATGGGTCGGTGTACTTGTGAGGGTTACGTGGGAAACTTTTATGAGAGAGACATGGCTACTGTATCATCACAACAGAGTACAGGACAAGCAACTCACCGTCTGAGAAATGACAGCAAGCAAGGAAAAGCAAAGGAAAAAGCAAAGTGTCAATCAGATAAGAAAGAGGAGACAAAGATAGACCACAGGGAAGGGGAGAGCAGGGGGCACATTATCCTCAGAGGGAGGGGGGACAGAGAAGCATTATAGGCAAATCAACATGATCAGCGTTTGTGTTTGTGCTCTAAGGGCTAGAATCAGTGGCAGAAAATCAATTTCCACAGTCAATTTAGTACATTCAGGCAATAGAACTGAGTGCACTCCACATATTTACAGCATTGACAGACCATTACTCATTGCATGACCGTGGCATTCCCACTACAATACTCAATGGCTAAATCTGTTAAATCTACAGACAAATAAACAGTGACCTGTGCAGACTTCATTCTGGGAATTTAAACAATAACAATAACCTCACCGGTTGGTGTAAAGCCACTAATAATAACAGAAAACTATGCTTTTTTTATTCAGTAATTTCTCATGGTAAGACTTCCTGCGCGTGCTGCTGTATGTCTCACAATACAAGCTTTTACCTTTCAGCGCGATGACCTTGCTGGTGGGGTTCATGATGGCACTGTCGGCAGAGATCGGTCTCCTGATTGGATTAGTGGGGTCAGACATGTCCACGATCACCACCTGGTTCTGCTCGCCCACCTTCTCCCTGATGCAGATGAACTTGTCTGACTCCATGGTCAGATAGCTGAACCCAATATTGGCTGGGTTCACGCCCAGGTTCTGCAACTGGAAATATTAATAAAATCACAGTAACAATGAGAATCTTTACTCTAATGGGGTAACTGTAATATAGCATTTAATGCAAAATTAGTAGTATGTTTCGTAATTTAAAGGCACTTATTAGTGTGTTATAAAGTACATTGTGACATTTTATTAAATATGTAAACTGGTAAATCGGCTGTTCATGAATGATAAGTAAATAATTAGATTCTATTGTATAACTACAGGTCCTACATTTTGGGTAATGCAGATGGGTTCTCAAAGTCTTAAAGCATGTTTAAATGCATTTGCATTGTTACTGTAAAATGCTATAAATATGTTCAAAAGCTAGTTAGCTTAACCTTAAGTTCAACTTTCCTGGAAATAATGTTTGGCAACTTCAGGGTCTTTCTTAGTTTGTTCTCCAACCTTTAGTCAGATCTTGTGGCTCAACTGTTACAGTTAATAATTGTTTATAACTTAAATAACACTTTAGTGTGTGCATATACATACGTAATATTCACAGAAAAAGTGATGGTATACATGCTTTTTATTAGTTATGGATGATTCACAGGTGAAATTACATTTGTTAACAGATACATTAATAAAATATATACTTATATATCGATACTTAAAACTCTGTTACCATTTACTAAGTTTTAAACTAATTGTCTGCAGATTATATTACCTATATTATCATTGGTTATGAGTAAATGCTTGACTCATAGACTCATAACAGTTTGAAACAAAACATGTCAAGTGTATAAAACCAGGAGAGTTCTCCACTACAGTGTGGTTTCAGTGATTTCCTTCATGTGAACTAAAAGTAAATCTAAGCTACAAGTGTAGTATTAAACAGTTTTAAGACCTCTGAAGGAGTCATGCCTCCATCACAACTATACAAAAATGCAGTAGGAAATTATACTACATTGGAGCAGTAGTTACCACTTGCCTTGTAGGAGAAAAAACAGTAAGTAATGGACTAAAAGTGTGTTAGGATTAAAATAGCAGCAGGTCTGCTCCAATTTTCCAGGGATATTCCTAAAGGTTGTTTCCAGACAGGAGGTCTGGTGCTACATGGAGCCAGGGAACAAGCGTGGGCAACAGGATGTTAACACAACACAGCTTTATTATGCACTCTTATTATAGTTGCTAATAATCTGTTGAATGTACTGAAGCATTATGAGAACTACGTTTGACGATGGATGTTTTTTTTTTTATTATTGCAACCATCATCGCATCTCAATTACACTGAAAAAGCACAGCGTTACTTTTTCTGAGCGAAGCCTTAATTAAAACCTTTCACTGCATTTAATTGTTTATCTAAGCAGCCAGCTGAGACACATCCCAATGACAGAAACAGAGATCCAACCAATCTGAATTCATTCATCAGCAAATGCATTTCATTATTCGGCATATTTACTTTCCTAATGAGAAGACGTCCCAAGATACAACAAAAACACAAACACAGGGCTGATGTCAGTTGTCAAATCTTAGCAGAACTAATAAACATTAAACACTCCACTTAGGTTAATGGGAGCTGAACAGAGACATTACTGTGCACATTGTCAAACTAACTGAGCTGAGAGCGTAGACGGAGACACACACTCTCCCTGTGATGACTGAACGAACTGTATTGTGCAGTCTGAGGCAAGCGGAAAAGAATCCTTACGCTCATCACAAGGACGGTACTATGTTGCAATCGGCCGGTAGAGAAGGACAACAAATCACAACTGCTGTGCCAATTAAATCATGTCATCTCCAAAACAGGAAGGATGTAACAGAGTAAGTATTAAACCCAATAGCACAGACACAACTGAACATATAGGTTTAATTTCCTGGCACATTATAGGGACACATAAGATAAAGGCTTCCTTGAAATGGCACAAAGAAGACCTGAGGGAAGACTGAAGCCATATGCTTCATCTCCTCAAGGCTGCCAAAACTATCTGTGGGAGAAGAGGGGAGACAAAACACGATAAAGACAGGGGGGGGAGTAGATAAATATGGGAGTGAAAGGAAGAGCTCAGGACACAATCTAGCATCCTGCTGAAATCTAGGTGAGGTGGGTGTTAAGAGAGAACCAGTGTGAAGGAGAGAAGCTGGAGTGATAATTGTACTTTGAGCAAAACAAAGAAGGAACAAGAGCTACGTCTGTAGAGTGCATTTCAAGCAACACAGGCCCTTGGCAGTCTATGGTTCAGGGTGGGGCGACTGACTCACCGGAAGAAAACCCCCTCACACTCCTCAGTAGAACATTCCAGACTAAGATCACACTTCGGCTACAACCTGCTGTCTCTATTGACCCATAAACTACCTCTAGTAATCTTCACACAGACTTCATTAAGCTTTTTTCTTACTCAGAAATCTGAAATTAAAAACCACAAATAAGCCTTAATATCACAGTAACAAAGGCAGCAGAAGTTTACTGGTGATACAGCGTTGACAGGATTTGGTGAGTCACAGACTGGGTGGACACGTTGCTGAAGCACTGACACGTCACATCAGCAGCTGAGGGTTCGGAGTTCTGGAGGGTTTTATATAAACACAATTACACTGAGGATTGCAGCAAAACGTATAAGTGCTGCCGCTTCACACTTTCTTGCACAAGAAAACCGTACAGGTTAGATATGCCAGTTTGGAGGTATAAAGTGTTAGTGATCACATATTAATCAAAAGCTACTTTTCTTTTTATAAAGACAATACCACAGAGAGTAATGATCCAGCTCTTTGTTTTTCCCACTTAGACGTGTTTATGCTTCTTTCAGCTCAGTGTTGTAAGGTTTTCAATGAAAAAGCTTTTTTAAAATCCTCCATATGTGACCTGTCCAGCACAATAAACACCATACAGACAAAGTTGGCGACTAGCTGGCAAATATACTGCAGCATCTAGCAGCTGGAGAGCAAATACTATCCTCTGGAGTTGGTGGAGACTAAAACAGGGCTACAAAGAGAAATAATAATGGACTTGTATCAATCATTAGTCACACAGATGAACCCCAAATGCATGCTAATGTTACTCCATCTCAGCATCCCACATAACTGCCAAACATTCATTGATTTCAGATCATCAGACGTAAGAACTGGAAATTTCTCTTTATCACATATGATAGAAAATGTATTAACTTTGGTTTAAGACCGTGTGCAACGAATAAATGAAAGATGTCACCTTGTAACGTCACTGTTTTCTAACATTTCAGATACAACAATTAATCAAATGATCCAGCTCTAAATCCAGTATTACATATTTATCAGTTTGTGACTCATTTAACATAGCAGAAGGACACAATGCCTTCATTGTGCGAGTGAGTGTCTCGAATGCATTCATGATTGACTTTTGGTGACTGAATACAAGCGCTCACGATTGTCTCTTCCAGCCTCTGCTGCGGTCATAGATGTGTTGAGTTAGACTGTTCTGTCATCCCGCTTCCCATCCTGATGTGATTTGCTTGATGTGATTTGCTTGATGAGACGTGCTTGCCTCATCTTTCTATTGCATCCGCCTGTGTGACGCGGGGGCATCATTTCACCGGTACTGATACAACAGCACGCCTGGATGTTAGAAACAGCCGCAGAGCAGCAGGTTGGACTGTCAGCTCAACTCGACAGGACAAAGTGCAGGCGCTTTAAGAGCTTCGGGCCTTTTTTGCACTTACACAAGCTGCTACAGTATGAAGCCTGCTGCACCGACAGCAAGCGGCAGAGCCACAAAAGCTGCAAATGACTCGCCCTTTAGCACTTTCATAATTCTAGACATTCTCTGTCCTTGCCTTCCTTCATCTTGCCACCACTGTAATCTGACTAAACCACACCTTAGTCTCTAAGCCTCAGTGATGTGTGATGGACTCTACATTCAACTCCACACATCCAACTGGGGTACTGATCCATGTAGTCAATTATTGACACACTCTGACTTGCTCGTGCACAGCCTGTATCTTGGAACATAAATCATACTGAAGTAAATGAGCAAGGGTAAGTGGAACAAAGAGCTAGGTCGATGTTACACTCCTGAACCCCGACTCAGACTGCAGACGCTGAGCTGTAAATACCAGCCCAAGAAAAAACAAGCTAAACAACTTGAGGCCCAAAGTTCTGGGTTTGCAAATTCCAAGCATTTTTCCCTCTGCTGGAGCCACCTAGATTCACAGGGGGATACGACTGGGGCAGAGGTGGGATTTCACGGTAGAGGTGGAACGTAAACCAGCCTGCTGCATATCACTGCATGAAGCTTAAGGAGAAGGTATGCACTGTTGAAAGCAATTTGAACTAATAACCTAGACACTGCCAAGCACCGCACTGCCTTCCATCAGTGAGCAACACTGTACCAGTTCTGTCAGCGCTGAGAGAAGCCTGGTGGCCTGCAAGCTCACTTGGCCAGCACAGTTTTTTGGTGGATAAAGGATCTTTGGCTGACGAAAGTGGGGCTACTGGCCAGAGGAAGGGAGAAGAGAGAGGGGGGTGGGGGTTCTGTGCTTTTTCCTAGTGAAAGGCCATTTCACTGCCTGCTGTTACCATAACAACGGGCTACAGAGTAGGGGAGGTGGAAGGGTGCGTCACAAACTTTCTCTTTTGGCTACAAGACACCAAGCACCCGAGCTGCTACGGGACAACGATTATTAAAGTGGAAACCTGGGGGTGGGGGGGACAAAGAGGGCATAGTGGAAACATTTCCACCACTGATGACCAGACAACCATCACAGACTGTAGAAGGGCATTTTGTGTGTGTTTGGGTTTTTTTAAACCACCGAGAAACTGCATCCAAACACTACAGGGCATTGGCTGCTCTTACATTTATCTCTAGATGCTGCTTCAACAAGTACAGCTGGGAGATGCATTCAATCAATACATCGATTGTGTCACGCAAAAAGTAGACTGCATGCGGGTTTCTGTTACTGCAATATCGAGACGTTGATTCCGTTTACAGCACCTATTTATACGTTATATCTAATCGACGTCCAAAATGAACGCTTCTGCTACTTCTTCCGCACATTTTCTAGAAACGCCTAATGTTACTATAACGCCGTGTCACAACATTAGGCTAAGTTACGCCCAACTCGCGGCTGAAGCAGGACATTTGCAGGGACGAGACAGATCAGCGTTGTCGCTGTTGAAGGTTACGAAGCAGGGATATGTTGCTACAGGACATGACAACAACATGGTAGCCACGAAAGCTTGAGGGCGAGTGCCTTTCACGTCTCGGTTACAGTGTAACCGCGAACAGCTGAGCTCAGTTGCCTGCAAAAAAAAAAAAAAAAGTGTCAAAACACCGCAGTTTGCATCGGCGCGGATAGAAAATGACAGCGGCGTCTTTCCACTTGAAGGGGAAGACTGCAGCGTATCCCCCCCCCAACACACACACACACACAGGCAGACACCGGTCCGCATTGGAGCTCTACACGATCTGACTGTTCAATTTTTACAAGTCATCATCTGCCCGGCAGGAGAAATCTAGGCCTGTGGCTATATTCAG
Organism: Ctenopoma multispine; assembly: GCA_034779795.1. Lineage (NCBI taxonomy): Eukaryota > Metazoa > Chordata > Actinopteri > Anabantiformes > Anabantidae > Ctenopoma > Ctenopoma multispine. The sequence continues at coordinate 17,370,554 of JAUYWH010000027.1, read as the reverse complement.
CAGCACCCTGCAGCCCTGCTACAGATCCCATTTAAATGCGACATGTGCCCTATGAGTGTGCGCGCCGATCTACACGAGCTGCGCAAAAACAAATGAGCTGAAATGTATTTTTCGGGCTTTTCCGCTTGTGCTTACCTGCAGATGTTCCTGAAATCGTATCGGCAGTATCTGAGCCATTTCTGGATGATTTATCTGCCTGAAGAATCCGTGAAGAAGGAAAGGGGAAGGGGACAATAGGAGGAATAGAGGTGGCCTTGATCTGTATGTGCCCTAAATGCCCTCAAAAATGAAAAACGTTGTGCTGTAGTAGGTGGACTGGGAGGGTTGCGTTGGTATCACACGAATCCAGTGACTGCTCCCATTCAGCGGACCCCCCTACGCCAGTGCTGAATCAAAAACTCCGCACCTCCGCTAAGAAAACTAGTCCACTTCAACTACTACTGAGCCCTGTGTGTAAACCAGTTCCTCCTCGGGCCTTGTAAGGATACAGGGCTGTCCTAAAATTCCATACTGAGATGTTGCAAGTGATGACTTAGCCGGCCCCTGTCTGGATTTTCTTTTTCCTAGGAATTGTCAGAGGAAGACGTCGGATGTGCGGTTTGTACCCTTCCGCCGCAGCCCCTTCCCCCTTCCCCTCCACCAACTTCGAAATCAGGCTCGTGACACGCGCCCCACCTTTGTATTAATTTTAGGAAATCAAAAAGTCATCTTCCCAAAAACGTGTGGCGCTGAATGGATGACGCATTGTTCTCTGCGCCTGAGGGCTGCTGACGCTTTAAAGTGTTTTTCCAAGGAGCTGAGATTGAATCTTGTTGACCTCATCAGTGGCCCTCTACTCTCACCATCACCATCACCATCACCATCATCATTATTTTCATCATGCCTGGTCAGCAGCAGGTTGTAAACAATTGAAGAAAAAACAAAAAACGTGTGGCCTAATACAACATAATGAGACTCAGATACATATATGCATATGGAACATTTTTTTAAAAAGTGTATAAAAAGCTCACAGTTGTACTGAAAACGACTTAATTTTAATCAACAAAGGCCTTTACATCGCAAACGTACCAACAGGATGTGGTTAGCACAGACATTATTTGACATCAAAAGCTGCTGTTTCAAAGAGTTTGACTTATACTTTTTATTAACTTCCCATACTTGACGTCAGAGAAACAAAGGGAAAAAAAATGAAAAGAACTACAGAAAGTTTTAACATACAAGGAAAGAAATCTCATATAAATTCATACAGAACTTATTACTAGCAATTTACAAATTACAATATTACGTATCATCACAAAAACCAAAACTTTGACTGCACACAGTGTGTTGTTGGGGGGGGGTCACAGTCCTGGGAATATACGAGTTTATCACTGCAGTGCAGAGCCACAAGTTGCCCTACACTCACCTGCCGAATTACAATGACTCCAGGAAGTTACTGTATGTAGTACTCATTTACACCAAAGGTCTACGTATGTAAATATAGAAGCTAGTCACATGAGCCTCTGCATTTATCATGTTTATTCCTGCTAAAGGCATAAGTCACTTTAGGACGGCAAAGGACTTAAAAACCATAATAATTTCCAGTACTAAGACTTTTATGAAGCTCTGTCTGTATGTAATTTCATGATTGTTAGGCATTTATTTTAAAAACTGGAATTAGACAATGCAGTATACACATTTTTGTCCCTTACACAAAAAGCCGTCCCACTGAAGAGAGCGCTCGAAAGGATCAAAATGATAGATCTGATTGTAATGTAAGCAGATAATGTTGATTATTTGTAGTGTTCTGGCAGGCAGATATGAAGGTTGAGTAAAGAGGAAGCAGGTGTAACCACCAGGGTCTGGTCAGTGTCCACTGCACACACACACATAGAGCTCCTCAGATGAAGCCACCAATCCTTACCTCATCACAGCAACCCTGCTTGTCAGAGAGGCGTTACAAGTTTGGATTTTGTAACATGCACTTTGTTAGTCATGGTTTTGCTCCAAGTCCACTTCCTCAAGCGTCAACCATGCATGATGTATTTCTTCTAAATAAACACCACACACCACAGAAACCAGCTAAGGAGCTGGATGGTCAGTTTAAGAATTTAAGTTTACTGGTGGTTACTGGTCAGCAGTAAATTTAAGGTGACTATAAAACTATTGTAAAAAATAAACAATAAAAAACAGATTATCAAGAGTTTTAATCTGTATTTCTTACAATATAACTTACAATATATTCTAAATCATCCAACTATTATAAACTACGAAAAGGCTACAGCACACACCAAATCTGTACGCAAGACTAAAATACAGTCTGTTGATTCTACTGATTCATGGAGACATTTATCTGAACGGTTCACACATGACCATAATAACAGGCAGAAAAAGATGGAGGATATTTTGAAGCTCTTGCATTGTTTGATATTGAACAGCAGAAAAGGACTGTCTGCGTGTTTAAAGGTCAGAGAACAATGACCTGACAGCATATTCATAATTTTTCCATCTAAAGGCGGAAACATCCAGTCTGAAAGACTGTTACAGTAACACAGTGACACAGTTTTCTTTCCTCAGGAGAGCACTACATTGTGTAATTATTCTTAACATGATGACATTGGACAAAACAGAGAAAAACACTAAACCAAACCACAGAATTTGATGATCATCATGTTTATGTTGCTGTCATGTGGCTGCTAAGTGTCATGGACCAGCATTTCTGCTGGAACAATCCTGCTAATATTTCACTGCTCTGAAAGTTGTTAATTTCAATTAATCAACAAAATGAAAAAAAAGCAGCAGTTCAACTGTGTGATTGACTTCATAGAGTTGTACAACTTTCTGTGTTTCAAAGTGACTGACTCATATGAACACAACATGAGAGAGGAGAGCTGTTGTGTAGTTTTAAGGGCGTGCAGGGTGAGTTAAATACGCCGTGTGCTTGGCCTGGCTCTTGCTGTCGATCAAAAACAGCTGGTTATTTTTGTGGTGAAAAATCATGTCATCGAGACTGGTGAAAATCTGTGACACAAAAAGAAAAATGGAGAGAGGTAATTCAGTGGAATTCCTGAAATTCTTACTAAGCTGCAGTGGTCTCAGAGTCCACTATTTAACCTGTTTGCCCTCACCTCTTCATTCTTCTTGCCCTCTTTTCCAAGAGCATAAACTTGTGTTTCCTCCAGGTAACGGACAGGAATGTTGTAAACTTTCTGCTGGTAGAGCACAGCCAGGGTGTACGGTTGGCGGGCATTCTGGGAGGAGCTGCATCGGATGAGAAACGCACCATCCTGCAACAATAGAAAACACAAGACAAAAAGAAAATATCTTTGAATAAGAAAAAAAAGTGATGAAGAAAAAAGCTTTTGATAGGAACACGAGGATGAAAGAAAAGGATAGTAAAAAATATCATCCTAAAAGTGACTCACGATTGGGTTTTATCTTAGCTTTGGTTTTAAATATCAGATAAACATACACATAACCAACCTTGGTTTCAGCCCTTATGTTTGCCTGGAAATTAAAACTAATTGTGTATAAAATAAACTCCTTTATTGCCTATTGTACCATTACGTGGAACATCAAACTGTTTGGTTTACCTTGTTGACCCTCATTAGGTGTTCCTCAGCTGTCTTCCTGTTGCAATCTCCAGCAAACCACCCTTTGTCCTGGAAAGTGTCATGAATATATAAAAATAAGTGTCCTTTAAACCAGCTCTCACTAGTGGATATTAGGTTTTCTGTGCACAGTCATACCTCATTCCCAGATTGTTTGGTTGACTTCATACCAGCGGAAGAGGCTGATGACAGACAGAAAGTACAAAACTACAGATGGTTAAACAATGTAATGTATAATTAACGCAGTGTTTGGATTACATTATAGGAAGAACATGAGCAGACCTCAGATGATCACAATCACCCATCAGGATTTAAAAACCCTCTTTTTGAAAAATGTGAGCTTACCCACAGGCTTAGCGTCTGCCACAGGAGGATTTGAGGGGCTGGAATAAAGACAGGAAGACTAAGGTCATAAACATGAATTTAAATGTGATGCAGTTTTTATTACATTTATTTCATCACTCTACCACCTCATGCATCTCTTACCTGGGTTTAACTTCCTTCAGGTTTGCAGGAAGAGAGGGCTTAATACAGGGAGTTGGAGGAGGGACTTTGGTAGGAAATGTGGCACGTCTTGGTTCAATAGAAGGAGCTGAAGAGATAAGATACGTACTCTTTATCACTGTGATCAAAATACTTTCTCGTGGATGTGATTTTTACTGATAATTCATTACGAACGTGACTTTTACCTGGTTTCACCTCATTCATTGAAGGAAAGAGTGAATTCTGAAATGGAGGAGATAAATGTCACTGCTGTGTCACATGGACTAGTTTATCCTAATTTCCTATGTAGGAAATGAAAATGCAGAGAAACAGTCTCACTTTAAATTAGGACAGAGCTTTGTGTGAGGATATAATATCACTAAGTTCTTAGATGAATAGACACTCACAGACTTAGCTCTGGGAACAGGAGGTTTCATCCTGCAGATAGAGAGAACTTTAATGTCATTGCATGTCAGGAATTTACTGTATAACCAAAGCACCATATCTGCCACATTTGCATTTTGCTCCAAACATAAATCAGCATCATTGTCTGATAGGACACGGAGAATGAAGTAGACAGATTATATTACAGGTTACTTCAGGTTAGTTTGTCTCACCATGTCCTGGTTGGGTGGTAGGCTGAAACCTGATCTGACTCTAGGTGACGTGCACTTACATAGATATGGGAGTAGGTGCCAATGATGTCCTGGGAGATGGCGGCATCCTCATAGGTCCACGTGGGGGAGGAGAGCAAGCTGAGAAGCAGTAAGAAAGGAAATTATTATTTTCTAAAATCCCATTTTAAGTAACTGTTTCTGTTAAATGATCACGCGAGTTTTGAATGTGAGGGAGCCTACCTGCCGTTGGCTCTAAGTACAGGTCATCATCATCTTCCTGGAACACAAAGTGAAAATCTGTAAAATATCACCTATGTGATAACACATTCCAAGAATATATACATACAGGAGCATATTCCTAGACAAGTCTAACAGAGGCTGTTTCTCTCACAGTGACTGTTTCATTCACAGCTATGCATGAAGAGTCCGTTTTACTGCTGTCTGTCCCTTTCTGTGAGTGTCTCTGACTAATGTTAGCTGATCATTTAGGCCACACAATGGATATCTGCTGACGTAAATCTAAATTAACACTGAAACCTCCTTTCAGTCAAGCAACAAGCATATAGTTGGCTGTTAACCCAAGCTTTATACGGTATCTACAGTTTAAATGGGCCGCTGGACACAGACCCGTCACAGTGTAGGCGCCCATTTACACCTCTTACATACAGCAGGTGCAGAATAGTCAGACTAGAAGATTCATTTCCCTTGACCTGTCTTACACAATACAAAAAAAATGAAGCTACTGTGTCAGACTCACCTGATCCTCATTTGGATCCAGATACACATCTAAAATGCACAGAGAAAATTGTAGTAAATAAGTTCATTAAAGGATTTATGTACTAAAATTTTGAAGTCCTCGTCCTTCAGTCGGTTCCCATTTTCTCCCACTTTATCCTTACACCCCAGTTTAGAGGTGATACTGTAATTTCTACTCTACTACTTCACTTATTTGATCCTTTGCTTGTTACTTTGCACATTCAGATTAATATTACAAATCATAATCAACAAATACATAATGATTTGGCTACAATCACAGTTATATTAGTCTAAATTTGTTAAAGTCAAAGTCAAAGTAAACTTTATTGTCATTTCTACTATAACTGGACAGGTACATAGAGAAACGAGACAATGTGGCTCCAGCTTAATCAGTTGTGACCGCACACAGCATACAGAATGAGCAAAAGATATATGTAAATACAAAAAGATATATGTAAATATGTGATGAAAATCTCTTCTGTTTTGTGTTGTGCTAACTGTACAGTTCTCTTTGCATCTTCCATGGTATCGGTTCATTAAACAATTGTATTTCTGTGAAGGCACACAACTAATAAAAAGCAATATTAATACATTTACCTTTGTCTCAGCCAACAACCAAGTATAAGTTCTTTCGATTAAACATATCAAAAGCTTATTCGTGTCGTGTTGTGATTACTGCACCTTCCTCAGTGTTGGATGCTTGGAGTGGAGCAGGGGCAGATCGGACAGGTGGAGGAGGCATCATCATCTTTCTCCCAGGCTTATCATTTCTGTCTACCTCCGGTGCTAGGAGGAAAATGGATAAAGAAATGAGGAGAAGTGGATTCAAATATAAAAGTCAGACAAATGTAGTCTTTATACGTTTATGTAGCTGAAAATTAATATAGATGAATGACTCACGTTTCTTGGTGTTGGGTTCAGGGTAGGAATCCTCAGCTCGTGCTTGAGATTTCTGGATGACAAATTGTTCAATTAAAACAAACACAACATCACACAACACTTATAAAATGTCTTTACAGTTGCAGACGAGTTACCAGCGGTTTTCCTCCAGGCTTAGGTGGAGGAGCCGCCTGCCTCTGTGGGACAGCAGGATTGGATGTCCTCTCTGCAGAAAGTAGCGTCAATAAACTAATTAAATTCTCGGCACAAGGTTAGTTTTATTGTTTTTTATTTATCTATGCTGAACAGGGCTTCGGACTGTTTATGCCACAAATATCCCTGTCTACTGTAATGATGCAGTCCAGTGCTCTTACCCAGATAAACGTTCTCCTCCACTTGTCTCTGTGGGACTTTCACAGCTGGACGCTCGCAGGGAGGTACTTCATACATATCACCTTCCTCATCATCCTGCCATAAGAATATATCATCACAAAACAGCTTTAAACATGCACTTTAAGGTTTTTAGGTTTCTTACAAACTCATCCTGTGGCCAGCCGAATTCTGCATTATCTGAAACAGAGAAAAAAAGTCATTTTTTTATTGTGAAAAAATAAAGTTAGGACAAAACAAAACATTTTTCTCATCTTTCAAAAGTACAGTTAAAGCTCACCTGTCCTTCTGGGTGGAGCTGGAGGTCCACTGTGTCTGAAAAATAGAATAGAGGTGCTGCTGTACTATTTTGTTTCATGCATGATGCATTAACAGCAAAGTTAATGAGGTTTTTCTGAAGGTTTCACTATACTTACAGGTTCTTCAGTTTGCCAAAAAAGCTCTGAAAAACACAGAAATCTCAGATATATATTTGAGTTGGCAAATTAAAATATGAACTCCATTTCCAGAAAAGTTTGGGTTTTTTCTAAAATGCAATAAAATCTAAAGTCTGTGACTTGTTTATCTACTTGAACTTTTAATTATCTGACCAAGTACAAAAGATTTTAAGTTTTTCCCTGACCATCTGAATTTTATTATCTAAAGAGAAACACATTTGGAGTTTGAAGTGACTGTGATGGTATGATGTTACATCAGTGCCCACAGCATGGGTTACTTGCATATCTGTGAAGGTACCATAAACACAGAGGTGTGTATTGGTTTTCAGAAAAGATATATTCTGCCATCAAGGCAATGTCATTTCCCAGAAAGTCAGTGGATGTTTCAGCAGGACAATGCCAGGCAGAGACGTGAACAATTCAATTTCAATTCAATTCAATTCAACTTTATTTATATAGCGCCAATTCACAACAGATGTCATCTCAAGGTACTTTACAGTGTAAGGTTTAAGACCTTACACATTAAAAAAATATACAGAATAAAGTAGAAAACCCAACAGTCCCACTTGAGCAAGCACAGGGCGACAGTGGAGAGGAAAAACTCCCTTTAACGGAAGAAACCTCCAGCAGAACCAGGCTCATGGTGGGCGGCCATC
>JAUYWH010000027.1:17346667-17358256 GCA_034779795.1 Ctenopoma multispine | reverse complement strand
TTCTTAATAATAAATCGACTGAAATTAAGCTATGAGTCTACAGTTCTTTTGAAAGACAGCCTCTCGTGCCACGACAGAATCTGAACCTGCAGATATGTTTTGTGGTTTGAGACCCCTCTAGAAATCTAGAAGATAAGGCCGTAACACAGTATTTTAACAAAAATGCCCTTTAAAGTATCAAAAACATTTCAATGTGACTTACTTTACTGTGCAAAGTAAACCTTTGGCTTATAAGTGCTACTGGCCTGACTGGCACTGTCGTCTCTTCCTACAAATCAGCATAAAGCCAGACACAGCAGAGAAATATTCTGATATTTCCTAATTTTCCTGTTAGGCTCTCTGCCTGAACCTCCAGTTTGGTGGAAGACATACTGAGCAAATACATAAAAAGTAAATGCATTAAAAGAAAAATTATTATGAAACTCAAAATGGCCCAGAATGTGTTTTGTGTTTCTGTCCATATGTACTGTTACATTTCACACAGTTAGGAACAGAAAACTTAAGAACACATTGAGCATGGAATCTCATGGTTGAGTTTCTTCCTGTGCATCTCTGTTGGAGCGGTGATGCTGGTATGAAACCTCCACAAATTTGGATACAGATCAATAAGTAAATAAGCCCTGAACAGACTCCTGTTCATTTGTTGCTTTACCCAGTGTTTATGGGTATGGTCATGTAACAACATATTCTCCGCAGTCTAGTTACTTTAGACTAGATTTTCTTTCATTTTGTTGTTGATCCAGCTGATGTAATTGGTGACACGTGCGTAGACCCCAGGCTTATCTCTCTGTCCGCACCCATCACCCCAGCTGATCACACCCATCAGAGTCATGCTCTTATTGTTTGGACAGACGAGTGGGCCACCAGAGTCTCCCTGTGCATGAAGTTTCAGACAATTAGGTCGAATAACTATTAGCAATGAATTAATGAAAGATTTAAATGTAAAAATCAGGTGTTCTCACCTTGCAGGCATCATCCAGCCCTCGGGTGTCACCTGCACACAGCATGTTGGAAGTAACTGGGCGTCCAGACAGCACATCTGGGACGCAGCGCTCATTGGGCCAAAGGCGAACATAACCTCTCTTAACACGCTCAGAGTACTCTGCAGAAACTTTGGAGAGAGTGTTTAAATTAGTCCTTCTGCATCTATCCATCAAATAAATAAATTAAAAGTTTGAGCAAAAGTTTGCTAACAGTGACCTCTGCTGTCAAATAGATTTCCTGAAAAAGCAGTCACGCCAAATTAGAGGATACCACAGAGTAGGTATGATGTTTGCTTACATTCTCTGTCTCGTCCATAGCCCGAGATCTCACACTCAGTCCAGTTAGGCAGCACGAGATCAGGTTCAGGCAGACACACTGGATAAACTTCTGGAGAGTTTATAGCACAGATGCCAATGTCTGTCTTCAGCTTCAACAGAGCTGCAAGTGGAAAGTCACCAGAGGAAAATCAGGGTGATGCAAAATGTAGGAGGAAGACGGATAATTAAAGGTTAAACTTTGCTGCCCACTTTAAGCTACATATCATCACTAGCATCTAGCATCTAAATGTGTTCACTCACCAATGTCGTTGTCATATGTTTCAGGGTCAAAGTTCTCATGGATCCAGTACTTCTCAACTTTGAAAATCTGCTCACTGCTGGAACTCTGTTTTCTAAATGTTCTTCCCAAAATCACTTCCAATTTTTCTGCTTTGTCACTGAAAAATATAAGGAATACATTTGTATGCTGCATGGCGAACATTCAGTTTTTAAAATTAATCAATAATTATTATAGAATTGAGTGAATAGAATTAATAGTACAGATTTTATTAAATCATGTGTTTTTGTGGGTATGTGCGTGTGCATGTGTATTTGGCTACCTCTCCTCAAAGCAGTGTGCAGCAGACAAGATCCAACAGGAGTCGATAAGGACTCCCCCACACCGGTGAAAGTGTTGTCTGCTGCGGGCCTGGTAAACATTAATGGCTGCCTGCCATGGCTGCTCAGTGATGTTGCTCTCTTTGCCCCCATATATGCGGTATGCCGGGCGGTTCAGGGAGTTGTCTAAACGCTGACCACATGTTGCTACAGAGAAGACAGATTGCAGAATAGTAGTTAAATAAAAATAAGAACACAACAAATACATCAGAAGAAACTGACTCGTTTTTATTGGATCTGAAGATGCACTACCTCTGTTATTGTTGTTAGTGGTGGGGGCACGAGGGCCGAGAGTGGTGATCATAGATGGACGTCTCGCTAAAAAAACAGGCAAAGAAAATTTTATTTCCTTCACTTCTTACTTATATTTGCTTTAATTTTCCTGCAAAGTTAAACAATGAACATAACTCACAGCATTTGGGTATGTCACACAGCTCCCAGGTCAGCTGCATGTTCTTGTAGGTGTGACACCATGGACCTGCATCACCATCTGGATTCCTATTAGATAAAAGAAGAAGAAATGCAATGAAAACCTGAACTGTCCCTATATTTCTTAGATAGTTATAGATCTTTCCTGTTCTTATATTCCTCTCATGAGTGTTGAGAGTTGTGTCATGTTGTATGTGATGTCTTCTCTACCTGCAGAAGCTGTGGCTGCCCAGTCCCAGCTCCAAAGCATTAGATCTCCAAGCATTGTTTAGCTTGCGTTTGAGAGCTGGAGAATCCCAGGGTAGACAGCGAGAGCCACTCTTTGTGACAGATGTTGTGCCTCTGTATGACTGACCAGAGCTCAGTACACATTCTTGGTACTTATCTGCCGTCAAAACACAAAGAAAAACCGAATGTATAAATAATTATTACATGTTAATTGCTAGTGCTTCACTTTACTATATATTAGTTTATGTAAAGTTGTACCTTCAGTACATTTGGGCAAGGAACAATAATCCCAGACAACCTGAGTGCCTTTATAGACATTACACCAAGGAGTGCTGTCATTGTCAGGGTTCCTGATAGGAAAAAGGAAGAGTGGGACATCACTAAATGATAAAAAAACATGTCCTACACAAAACGTTTTAAGAATGCATCATTCTAGCAATGTTCTGCTTTTGTTCTTCGCCAGATGTGTATCAACAGATGATACATGTGCAGATGCAGATGCTCCTCCACATATTGCACTGGACACATACCTGCAGAAGTTGTGATTGCCCAGCCCAAGAATGCTGGCATCCATTTTTCTAGCTGTGAACTTCCGTCCTCTCAGAGACGTAGAGTTCCAGTTGATGCACTCTGCTCCAGAATGGCTGATACTCCATGTGCCACGATACCCTTCACCTCTCCCCACAACACACTTCTCATTGGTGTCTGTTGGAAAAAGAGACAAAGCTAAACTGAATGTTGTGTCATTAATTTATATATGAGACTGATATCCCTCCAATAACTGGCCTAATTCATTTATTGTGTTTATTGGATTTGGAAAAACATAGACAATTATATACAAATATATATTCTTATGTAAGACATTACACTCAAACTTGTGTCCTACAAGCATTTATATCATAGTTATCCATTTAGTGGTTTAAAACAATGACCAAACATAAACTATAATGATCCTAAATGGAATAAGATTTACTGAGTCTGGCCATCGTAACTCATTACTCTTTCTCTGAAATCACTTTGCTGTGACCACTGTGTTTCCCAAATTATCCCAATGAGAGGGTGGGGCGTCCCTAAACCCTCAAAACGTCACCCACAAAAACAAAAACATAGCATATGAATGTCAGAATGTATTTCCATCTTTTATGATGTTTTCTCCCCATAATACAATCCCATGACACCTCTGGATGAGTCACACAGACTGTGACCTTATCAAAAGTCACTAAAAATTTCGTAGAACATTTTATTCTCCGTTGTGTCACCAGCCGCCCTGTTTATTCTTGTTTTAAACAAAAAAGTATGCAAAGACTAGACATAGAGGGCGTAGCAGCATAGGATGACTAAAAATAAATTAAAGTAGAGCTGAAAAGATAAGTAAATTAATTGTTCATTTGATCAACTGAATATTAGCAGTTTCTCCATTTGCAGCTTGTCTTTGTTTTACGTAACTGTAAACTGAATATTTGGGTTTCGGAGTTTCAATTAGATAAAATAAAACTTTTTGGACATTTTAAAGGACATAGCCTACCTTTAATCAATAAATTAAAAATCAAACGTTAAATAATGCACGTTAAATGATGATGAAAATAAAATTAGAGTGTGTTGTGTACTTACTGATCTCACACTGGGTCCCACTGAAGCCTGCAGGACACTGGCAGATGTAGTCTGAAGTGTACACAGCCTCCTTACAGGTCCCTCCATTATAACAGTGGGACACGTAGCAGTCTGGAAGAGGCAGACAGAGAGCCAGTTAGTCAGTCATACATCATCCAATTCTTCAACACACACAAACAATATGAATAAGCAAAATGGGTCACAACCATTTGCGTAGACATAATTTGGAGGGCTGACTTTGTGTATCATTTGACCTAGAAACTCTGAGTGGTATACATCTGTGTGCACGGTTCATCCTGACTCTCTCCTTACATACTGCCAAACATTATAGCTTCACTTAAAAAAAAATGACAATGATAATGTCTTTCTAGAGCAGAACTGGTTTTATGACATTGCCATTCTGGTTTGTCATTTATTATTTCAACATTTCCTAAAGGCTACTGTTTAGAATAACAGCACCACATCTTCTCACAGTTGTATGAGCTCACAGACGATGCAGTTTGGCAGACTGAAAATGTGGTTGCAATTTGTCAAAGGCAGGGGAAATCACGCTTCACAATGAATTCGTCAATGGGGGTGAAAGTGCGCACAAGGGCTGGTCTGGCAAAAGTGTTTCAGACTAAACTACACCCACTCAGAAACATAGAAACCCAACTACTCTTCATTTGGATGCACTAAAATGACAGGGATTTGGATAGATGAGTGAGGAAAGCCAACAACAAATAATCATCCGAGGTTGTAAAAGTAAGTTAGAGGTAGAATGAAGGCATAATGCCAGACAGAGAGGTCAGTAAGGACAGGCAAGCAGATTGACAACAGACGGAAGACTATATTCTACTCAGTGCAAATGAAAAACTCTGATTAGAAAAGGACAAGAGAGTAAGAGCACATGCCCACGTGTTTCTGTGTGTCTGTGCATCCATTTCAAACTCACTGATGACGGGCACAGTATGACAAAGCTCTCGTCCTCCTAATGTACAACGACAATACTCCACACGCTGTCCCCTCCATCGCAGCCAAGTGTCCCCAACATTATGCACTGCTGATGTGTCTCTATCTACACAATGTGCTGAGAAAACATATACAAATACACAAATAATAAGTATACAACCAATCAAACTAGAAGGCACAGAAAACATCATCACTGTCACATATAAAAGTAGTTACACACAGGAAGGTACAGAAACAAAGAGAAACACACGAATGACTACAGAGAACCAAAAGGATAATAAGGATGGTGATGGTTTTATTAAGGAAGAAAAAGTGTGATGGGGTCTCACAGGATGTGTCATAGGAAGGTGAAGACTTCTGGACATGAATAACCAAAAGCGTCCGTCTAGCTGGCTGCCTGTCAGGCTCACCTCTGTAAGAACGAGTCCCTCTCTTAGTGCGAAGCGGCTCCACCTGCAATAGGAAAGACATGTTAAACACAGAGCTGCGGTGCTGACACTGGTTGCACGGCATTGGTGCAACCAACCCATGCAGCCAGTGCTTTTATTTAGTTTCCTAAAGATCCTGTGAAAATAAACTTGCAGAGGCTCGAAACATGCTTCACATAAAGTAGTTAATCCTTCCCAGTCAGCATTTAGCTGCCTTTAAGTGTGGGTTAAATATCACTTGTTGGTACATATATATTATTATTAAAAGATTAATGAAGTAGCTCAAAATTGCAACAAATGCAAATTATATATACTGTATATGCATTTACAGTGCGGTCCTCTGATGACGATGGTGTAGTACTTACACTGTCCACTAAACAGCAGCAGAGAGCAGAAAGGAGAATTAATGATCCCAGTGATCTGGCCATAACTATTGAAGCAGTCTTCTACACCAGTGGTCTTCAATTTGCTGGAAGTAGAGTATAAATATGTATTAGAAAAAGCTGGTGTAGAACTTAGTGTCTTTTTAGATGGCCACATGTTTTGCTGGCACTGGTACACTGAGAAACTGTTTGTGAGACACATGATCTGTAACAATTGTAAAGTGGCTTTTAAGATATGCCATTTAAAATGGAATCAGATCAAGCTATAAATAACAGGGACACTGAGCACCTCTCTTATCACCTTCTCTTAAAAATCAGTGTGTTGTATGTCAAGACATAATCTATCACATGCAAACACAGACTGACCTGAAAACACCTGAGCAGTGATTTTATCACTGTAGATATGTGTTTGAGAGTGTGTGTGTTAATATTTTGTCATTATCCTGTCATCCATACTGACTCAACAGTTGCAGGAAAATGATTGAAAATGTTCACCACCTGCCAGCCGTACTGTTTTCCCCATTCCTGTTTCCTTCCTTTGTCCTGCTGCTTCTGTAAAGCTGTCTCCCTTCAGGGGTTAGATAGACTATCAGGGAGGAAAGGGAGGGACAAGATGGGATGCTTGTATCAACGTATATCTCATATTGGATCTATTTCCCTCCCACTTAGGATAAACATCACGCACAGCAGAAGGTTTCTGCACCACACTGGCAGCATTCCTGATACTGCCTAACAGCAGCAGTTGTAGGAGGACAAAGTGACTCAGGACTTTCAATGGATGTAATAGGAAACAAAAGAGAAAGTCTGGCGTAAGAAAAAATAACTAAACTCATATTTCCCTTTTATACTGCTAAAAATTCCAGAATAGTTCCTTCTTTCTGTATTAAAAGACTCATATTGTACAGAGAAGAGCTATATAGGAGAGTGCCTGTTGCTCTTCAGTCAAGTGTGAGTAAACATGAGTCACAGAAGAAGGAGGAAGAAATGGGAAAGAGAAGAAAAAGTAGGTTGCACACAATCAGGATAGAATAGTCAAAATGACCTCAATATAACTGAAGCTCACATTGCCTCACATGCACACAAAAACCCAGACATGCAACTATTGATCATCATCTGCATGCAGTACATGACTGCACTAACTCTTTTATTCTTGGGCATGATTTTGATTTCTCTTCCTTGTTGACTGGTTCTGCACTGACTCACCTTCTGTGGTGGACTGACCTAACAGAGAACAGCACCGTATATTTATGAGTGAGGTAAAACAGCTATGCTGGCAACCACACACACACACACACACACGCAGACACACACTCTCTCTGACACACACACGCACAAAGTGCTCAGGAACGTGGAGCTAATCAACACCAATACGCACAAAGACTTTCTGTTTGTCCTGCTCATTGTTCATTGGAACAAAGACTCCCTCTCAGGATTTGTGTTTCAAATACAGACACACATATGCAGTCAACACTCACCATTAAGAGCACAGGTCCCTTGAAAGTTGTCCATGCCTCAAACCAAAAAAGACCCCGTTGTCCTGTGCTTTTACCCCCCAAGTGAGCCTCATAGGCAGGGCCACAACTACACACTAGCTACACACTAACTTCCTTTTTGTTTCCTTTGTGCAGCTGTTCAGCACCGTTCAGTCGCCCCTCTCTCCAGCCCTGTCAACTCAAAACATGTGTTTCCTGCTAAAAGACTGCCAATCCAGGCCCCCGTGCATTTCGGAAACGTGAATACATATCAACGCAAGCACACACAAAAACACAAGCCAACATGCGCACATCTGACACGAACATATGCGTATCCCACCCTTTTTACATTCTGTGGTATCTGACACGCAGAGGCCCTGTTTGAGCACCATCAGCACTGCTCCTTTAACAACCCCACAATGCAGCAGGCCTGACTGGTAGCTGTTTTTGTGTCCTTTCTTGCAACACATAATGCATGTGAACTGATATAAACACACAAAATAAACATGTCTGTTTATAGCACAGCCTCATAAACAGGATACAGTATAGGATATGGCTGCTATTTTAGTTTTGTGTCTTCATAGAGGTGGTTAGCTCTCCATTCTGTTTCCATTTGAACATTAAAAAATATTTGAGAATTTCTGTATAAACTTTATTGTTTTTTTACTTTAATTTATTATAGAACTGGGTAGTGACACCTGTGGAGTTTTTAGTGTAACTGCAGCTATAGGCCTGCAACACAACTACAGTACATTAAATAGAAGAATAAAAAATGAGTGCAACACAGACACTCAAGTATATCTTTAATGTCTTTACTTTGTCAAGGTCCTGGCAGTTATGACAATTTTAACTCAAAAAGACCATGCATCTCACTGGCACTGACAGGGTTAAGGCATTTGTCTGTTACACCCAATATGTTATTAGTTGAAACGTGTACAACCAAGCCTGAATCCCAAGGAGAGTGTTTTCCCAGTTAGTAGGTCAAATACGAGTGGAAACAGCACTGGAGTAGTAGCGGTCAGACTCTGAGTCAGCAGCAGCTTCACAACTGCAGTTTTAAGATGCACCACTTTTGTCGAGCAAACACTTTTGCATGCATTTTCAATTAGTGTGCAGTTTCAGGGTCAAATTCAATTAAAGGAACTATTCATCAGACCATTGTGAGACATTCTAGTTTCACCAGTAACAAGACCCAAATGTCAAACTTCAAACTGTGAGAATGTCCAGACTGTGTGCTGGGAGATAAAGTTTAAAGTATGGACACTTCCTGTGTCTGTCATAACTGATCCTTACAACACTTTTACAGTCTAATATTCTTTGGTGCTGAAAGTAGCTTTCTTTTACAGATAAATATTTGTGGAGTGGGAATATAAACACCATTGTCTTGTCTCAGCAGGCAGTAACATCTATGTTTCAAACTGGTTTTACCTGCTGAGCTCTTTAAACACGGACTCAACCATACAGTAACTTCAGTTATTTAGTTTAGACAGTTTAGAAATTGTTATAAGGTTTGTATGTGTGTAGTGTGTCTTGTGATGTCTAGTATGAAACGTACTTAGATGACACTGCACATTCTTTAGGAGATTTCAGTCCAGCTTCAATAAACCACCTATGATCTGGCTCTATAAAGTCCCACAGAACAGAGAGCTGCATTGTTGAAGTTGCAGTTTCCCTCTGTGCACGATAAAGCCTTGAAGTTCTTATCAGAAAAAAACACAAACCCATAAAGGAAAAAAAAGAAGCAGGCAGAAAGAGCAGGTGTTGACATTAGAAATTAGCACAATATTGCTACATGGAAGGAGATGAAAAGATGGAGAGATGAAAAAATTAAGAAGAGCAAAAAGAGGAGAGAGGAGGACAAAGAAATCAAATCCCAGAGTTCTGCAAAAAGAGAATGACTAGTGCTGAGTCACACCAGCTTCCAAGACTGCACAGAGACAGATGGAGGAAGAGACAGATGGAGGAATTGATGGGATTTATAACCAGAACTGAGATCATTAATTAAAAATTAAATTGAGTCAAACAGAAAGAGTAGAGATGTGAAAGGGGCTTTTTGTCCAGATCTAAGAGCAGACATCTTAGTTTCAACCAGATACTGAATTATTCAGTCTTCAGCAATTCAGTGTGTTTACTGTTGACTGTGGGAACAACTGCTACAGTCTAATCCCGCACCATGCACTGTCTGACCTACTCTTAAGTTATAGGTTTAAGACGAAGCCCGCTGATCCTGGTGATTCACAAGCATCAGTATGAGGCAAAGCCCAGCTGACTACACAGCAAGCAATGCAAATAATGGATTCAAACTCTACACTCAACAGCACAGATTATCAGGGCACTGAAGGATCACAGGGCTGAGTAGTACCAGGGAGGCATATTCCCAAAGTGACATTTTAGGCACAAATCCAAACTCAGTGGTCTGATAAAGACCTGCATGACAGTGATCCTGTGCAGGTTTGGTGAAATGATACAGAGCATACATACATACTCAAAGAATAATCATCAGCAGAACACACCAGATATCAACATGTTCTTGCAGCTTTTAAAGAAACAACCACAGAACACTTTGTGAAGTGCTGATGCGAAGAGACCTGATATAACTTTGATGACAAATTACTGAACTACTACTCAGGATAAAAGGTGACACACGTGAGTAGTACTGTGTGGGAATGTACTGTGTACTGTGAAAGTATTCTCAACAGATCCTACTGCTATAAGCCTGACATTTTACTACAGTTTACTCTCCACTATTCAGTGACTGCTAGGTTGCTCCATGTGTCCAGCTGTCTGTCCAAAGCAGGTGTGGTAGCAATATTGTTTAAACTTTAATGAAGTGAAGTGTAATTCTAATTGATTGTAAGTAGTTTTTGTTGCTTTAATTAAATAGTGTCAATATCTAATGATAGACCTTAAGATACTACAAATGTAATTTATTTAATAATGATAAAGAAATAATGCCCAGATCTAGTAATAAACTGAGAGGGGAGCTGGTAAAATATATTCCTCTTTACCAGATACAAAATAAAATATACCAGATTTAACCTGTCTTCTTTACACATCAAAAAAGAAACATGCAAAATATTATACTATACGATCCTATTAACTTTATAGTACTCAGTTTCAACCACAACAAGAACAGGACTGGCAGAGGGCTGCATGGTGCACAATCTGGATCGGCCTGCATCGCTACATTCCCACTAAGACATAAAAGAAAAGTGTTCTTACCAAAATCTTCTCAAATTCTTTGCAGTAGTGTTGTCTTTGTTGTCGCTCGGACTGATTTCTTTGCGCCTTTGCGCTCAGCTTTTATCTTCGCGCTCGGGGGAGGGTTGCTGTGACCTCAGCGGGGAAGTGAAGCTGACGGGCAGGTTGATGATGCAGCGCGCTGGGCGGTGTCGATACGACACTGGGACCGTCCCAAGTCCTCCAGGAGGTTAGCTGGGCAAATTGAAACGCGCTTACCAATTGTTTATTTGATCAGGGAACATCAGCTTTCTTCCACTGCGACACCAGTGTGCCCACATGTAGGTCAGATGAAACCCTCAGACTACATAGAGATCATAATTTTGTAAGCTTTGAATTTCAAAAGTTTATATTGTTCGTATAGTATAATGTTCATTTTATTTTTTCAATAAATGTTAGGGAATATTAATATACTTATTCAAGTGTATAGACCATTGTTGTCCACTGGTCTGGATTAACCTCCTAGGGACTGGATCAAACACTACATTTTGAGTCAAGTCAGATTTTATTTATACAGCTCAATATAATAAATCACAAATTTCCCTTTGTCTCTACAGGTTACTATTGCCTGTGTATTTTGGAACTTCTAGCTGGACAAGAAAAAGCTCTCTTAGGAAACCATGAGACCCGCTTCACCAGTCAGAGCTGACAGTGAACTGTGTATTATGGTGCACATTTCAAAGAAGTGGTTGAATCATTTAGACCAAAATCATACAGAGTAAACTTGTGGCATTTAGGGTCTCTAGAAGTTCAAACGATAAGACGATTACACATAAGGGATCATTACAAAGACCAATACAAAGTGGTGTACACGTGAGAAGTGGAACGAAAGTCATACATGATTCCAAATGTTTTTTACAAATTAATAACTGAAAAGTGGGGTGTGTGTAATTATTCAGCCCCCTGAGTCAATACTTTGTAAAACCAC
>JAUYWH010000027.1:17331890-17345243 GCA_034779795.1 Ctenopoma multispine | reverse complement strand
AATCATGTATGACTTTCGTTCCACTTCTCACGTGTACACCACTTTGTATTGATCTTTCACGTGGAATTCCAATAGAACTGATTCATGTTTGTGGTTGTAATGTGACAAAATGTGGAAAAGTTCAAGGGGGCCGGATACTTTCACAAGGCACTGTACGGGAATTGGACTGTGGGTAACCATTTGGCACCATGAGTTGTATGTTATGACCATTATCCTGATTATGCAACCCAGCCCTTACTCAGGAAATCAGTCACTTAGCCTCAAGAATAGCTCCACTGTTGGTGATCTTTTTTTAGCACCAACAGTGATTTTATTTGCGTTGGATAATTCATGTTCATTGTTTTTACTGTCTGTTAACTCCACATTAAATAGCTCAGAACACAGCACTTCAGGATGTAGTGGTTGGGGTTATTTAGCTCGGCGTCTGCCCTATTTGTTTCCATCTCTATTAGATTAGCACACACTCCCACTACTTGATGAAAAGCACTAATAAACACATAAACACTCACACACACACTCTGGGATGTGAAGGACACTTCAAAATAATCTATCAACTGTGACTCAAGCCGAAAGTCATGCATTGCACCAGGTTCCTCCATCACACCCTGGAGTCGCTTTGAGTCCTTTACAGCAGAATGAAAAACATTAACACAGTTTAGTGCACACCCCCTCTCTCCTGTTAAAATAGTATTTCAATTATCCTTCATTTCACAGCCCATTATTTACATTATGCAACAAAAACCACTCTTTTAAACATTTCTGTTTGCTGTCTTAATGTGTGGGTGAATGTTTTTACAATTCCTGGGAGTCAGACTCATCAGATCCATAAACAAAGTATCAAGTACCATAATGAGTGTAGCCTACAAGAATTAGCCTACAGTTAGGTTGAGCACCTAACCCTTGAGTCCCATCTCAAAGATTCCTCTCTAAAATGCTGTAGCTGAAAACAACTGTTTTTTTAAAGGAATATTTACATAAACATACAGAGGCCTATACCCAGCAAACATTAGTACTGTATTCCAATAGCATGTTATGTTTGCTAATGCAAATTTATTAATTTAAAAGGATAATTGATCATTAGAAAACCATGTGTAATGATGGAAACACAACTGAAGACATCTGACCTTGCTTTGTGTGTAAGTGCACAATTGTAGCAGAAGCAACAACAATAGTTGTGACAAACAAATCACACAATATTAAAAATGAGAAAACAATTAAATATAAACACGTTACACCAATGAATTGTACGGAAAAAAATCTGTAATGTGTTATCCACCACATGAACACCAGTTAACATATCAGCCTTTAAGACAGAAAGAACTACACATATATCAACTATAATGTAACATACATGTAGGCTAACACAAGAAAACAAGTTATCTGAATGTAGCTGCTGGCAACAATAAAAAAAATAAACACTTGTGTAATAATAGGCTATGTAATTGAGGATAACATTTAAGTTAATTCCACAGGCCAGGTCTACATGACTAAACAAAGTTAAATAACAGCTAACAAAGATCTTTAATTATGGGTTTAGTTTATTCTTTAATTTCATGAAGCTTTCTCTGCTGCGTACCGTCCCGTGTGCTGGGAAGCAGCATCGTGTGTTATGTTAGTAAACATTTCCAATCTGATAGTGGGTCCCACACGCACAAGGATCAGGAAGACGTCACGAAACCTCAGATACGTCTTAGCAAATAGATAAAGATGAACTTTGAGGTGGTCACCTGTTCCAAGAAAAGCAGATGATGAACTCAAGAGCATCACTCATCTGGAATTGCTGAAGTGCATCCTTTTCCAAACACAACATCCGCTGGACCATCAATGACACATGTCTGAGAAGGTTGAATGTTTTGGATCGACAAACATTTAGAATAAGAATAACATTATCCTTAATGTTTTAACATGCTTAACATGCTTTCTGAAGATTGACTTTAAAACTGTATCCTGTTCACTTTGAGAAAGACGTGCTGTACCAGGAAATTATAATGGACACATTACAAAACAGTGTCAACAAAAGATACAATAAAAGCTCTTCCCAATAAAACTGTGTAATTCTGGAAGGACATAGTAGTCGAGCCGACAGGACATGTCATCAGTGAGGGGGGGGATTCTCCTGAAATGGGAGGTCGATCCAACCATTACTAATAAGTTCCTGATGTGTTTTATCAAAATAATCACACATCAGCTCCTGAGTAATAATAATAATTATCAGAAAATGTGTTTAATGTGCTTTGTGTGATGTGTTTGACGTATAAGAGTTTGCTTGTTTCAATGAAACATGAAACATACATGTTTTCAGCTGTGTGAAAATAATTGCATTAGTGTTTTCTAATGATCATTTAGCCTTTTAAATGTATACATTTGTATCAGGAAATACAAATACCCTTAAAAAACTAATGAATTGGAGGTTATAAAATCTGCTTTTTAAACTATTACACTATAGGTGACATGTTCCCTTCATTTAGTAAATATTACAACTTTTATTGTTGTAAAAGTTTTATTGTTACTGTAGCTGAAAACAACGCACTGTCTGCACTGTAACAACTGAGATGTTATGAAATGATTTAACGCTTAAATAAAATAAGGATTGGGTCTGTATATCTGGCTTGTTTTATTTGTTTGTTAGTTATTCCACCAACTTTCTGCTTTAAACAGAAACACATTACTGATATGTATGTATGTATATGATGTAAAGTGAGACTTGGGGTAACCCCCCCACCTCACCCCACCCCACCCCCTCTGTGCGGAACATCTGGATGTGAGCCGCAGACTCAGCCTCCCTGTGGGCGGGTCCCGGCAGGTTTACAGGAAACATGAGTATCAGGAAGTAGAAAGTGTTTGAGATGTGTTGTATCGCTAAAATGTCTACTTTAGTTTTAAAAGTTTAACTCGTTTAAAGATCGGATACACACAGTTCTCACAGAACAAGACAAGTGTGTGAACGCTGCCTCCGGAGTTTAAGGTAGGATTTAGTTGAAATAATACTTGAGTTGAAGACGCTTTTCAGCATGAAAATAAAAACCGAAAATATGTTCGCTGTGGTACAATGTTACAGCGTCAAAAAAAGAGGAACCACAGGGAGTCGAAAAGGATTTTTTATGGGTAATTTAATGCAAACGTGGGGAAACAGGGGACAACAACCGAGACACCTTTATGTAAAACATAAGTTGTATTATATTTAATCTGTCTTACAAACAAACAACATGAAGCCAGTGTGTGTCCACAATCAGAGCGCATTGTTGAGAGAATGAAACTAAAGTTAAAAAATGTATATGCAGATGTCAACAATCTATAAATGGTAACAATCAGATTATTATTTGACATTATTAGTAAATGTATGTACAGACTGGGAGGGCAGCCAGGTCTTTATTGTGCTTCATCAGATAAACACAAACACAGAGAGTTGGAGCAGTACCAACAATACAGTGGTTACAAAAACTAAAAGTTTAAGAAATGCATCTATGTATATAGAGAGATTGGAACACAACTAGTAACACATGGTACGTTTAGAAAAAGTTATTTTGTCAGTGACACCATTTAACTGCATCTTCTTGCAATTTCTGCACTGCAACGATAATAACAGAAAACGTTGCTCTGTCGTGTTCAGACGTCCAAGTGAGGTTTACTGTATAAAGTTCAGTTTACAGAGCACAATGAAATGCTTTGACTGAAACGCATTTTCTATGGTTTTTTTTCTTTTTAGTAGGTGTCGCACTGGTTGTAGGAACCGCTGAAGAGGCCATGAATCGAGTTCACCTGCAGCAGCAACAGAGCTGTGGGAACTGGGAGCTCAGGGAGCGCCTGGGCACCGGTGGATTTGGGAATGTAACAAGATGGCAAAATAAGGTACGAGCACTTAAAACACAGTGTTACGTGTGTTTAAAATGTATGACATCAGTCCAGGAAGCTGTGAAATTACTGTATCCAGGTCAGTAGAAACTGTGTCTGATGGAGTGATATCACTCTAAGTCACAGGATGAGAGCGTGTAGTTCGTTAGTTACAGGACACTATGGGAATAGAAACACACCCACTTAGTGGACCTTCCTCTTCCTCTCTTCAAGGCTAACTCAGTTGTTACTCACACTTTCAAGTAAAACTTGAACAACAATGATGACTTGGCAAAAAAGATTTGCCAAGTGAAGACTCAGGTGATGACTTCATCATCACCTGAATGCTGGTTTACGTGATGGAGAGCCAGGAGCTGCAGAAAAGCAGAAAAGCCCTTGATAAATATGATTTCTTTGAACTCTTTACTCTTTTTTTCCAATATTTGGAGGTTCTACAGGGTGTTCACAGCTTCTTCTTCTACTCGAAAGTTTGAATGATTAAAACATTTTTTGTCTTAAATCACTTTTTTAATAATTTCACTGCTGGTCATATTAACCAAGGAAACAGTGTTCAAGAGCAACTGATGTTTTGTTTAACAGTATAATCACTGCTGATCGTCTGCCTGGGCAATAGGAAGCAGTGATAAATCAAAGTAGGAAAGTGACGTAACTGTAGAGGGCAGTGCCAGCACTGCCGCTGCAGTAGTGACTAAACGTCCTCTACAGGAAATTTCCTGTGTTATTGACAATACTATTGGGCTATTATTAGTTCAGAGATCAAATTATGGGAAGCAGGGTGGAGGCTCTTTCCCCATTGATGCCATGAGAAGGTATACTGTTGCTCATCATTTTTGGTAAGTTGCTAGATGTTCAGTACACTGTATGTTTAGCGCTCTGCAGGCAACTGCCACGGTGCATGTGACATGGTTCAGTCTGTTTCTTTTCATCATCCAACCATCTCTGTTTATCATCAAGCAGAAACACCTTAATATGTAATGTAATATATCCTCCGGCTTTTATATTAACATTGTATTTAAGCTGGAAAGAGATTTTGTGCTGTGTATTGTAATGAACAAGAAACATCTCAACTGGACGTCAAAAATAAATGTTACTGATATGTTACTGTTAATTTTGATAACTATAATTAATAGATGACTTCAGAAAATAATCGACGGATTATTTGATTATGAAAATAATTGTTTGTTGTAGCTGTCAGTGTAAACACACAATGAGCTAGAAGTTAAATTCACAACTATGAAAATTTAGGACATGTTAAATATACATTTAACATAACATTATGATTTTGTGTGCATACGTATAGGAAACAGAGGAGCAGATTGCTATAAAGCAGTGTCGTCAGGAGCTCAGCGAGAGAAACAAAGAGAGATGGTGTCTGGAGATCCAGATCATGAAGAGGTGAGTTTGACTCTCACATGCTGCAGAATACTGAAGGATCTCTTGTTGGATCTTTAATGTTTGGCATCTGTGATTGTAAAGGTACTATATGTCTGCTGTGTCCTGACATCTGAAGCTTTTTTGTATGTTTTTTTTATTCCTGGGCTATAAAATTAAATTTAAGTGGACTTCACATAAGCTTAGCATAGACAGCTGTTCAGCTGTACAGTTCGTTGGCCTTACTTTGTCAGTTATGCTTTTACACTTAACGTTATCGTTATCTCTGCTGTTCTTAAGTACAGTGTTTTCTTTAGTTGGTCATCAAATATCCATTCTGTAACATCAGTGAAGTGGATAACATCAGATTTCCTGTTCTCAATGTTTTTGTTTGACCACAGCATCTTGCCCAAAGCTTGTCTCTGTTTACAGAAGATTCAGGAGTTTTTCTTCCGCAGTGATGTCTTATTATGTGACACATTTTAACGTGGCTGAAGAAACTGGTGAATTCCCCTTTTTTCATTCCAGATTCTTTCAAGCGTTGCCCCAAAGCTCATTTTGGCATGTGAGACAAGTTTTGGTTTGACACACAGTATTGTGAGTCACTCTGGTATAGTCCATGACAAGCCGTGCGCTTATTAGTTTGACATTTGACTTTATGTGCTGTTTCACAAGTTTTCTCAAAATACAAAAAAATTATTTGTTTCTTGAAATAGTAAAAATCACACAGGAGCATTAAATAATTAGAACAGCAGAGTTTGGGTTATTTTGGTCTATTGGTGGTTATTTTTGACAGCGTAATGTGCCACCTCCTCATTTTGTGTCGTTTCCACATGTCCGTGTTAACATTTTCAGTTTAGGTGTTGGGTCACTGGGGTTTGTGGAGCTTGTGCGGGTCTTGATTGTCTGGGAGAAGTGAGATGTGTGTGTGTGTGTGTGTGTGTGTGTTTTGTCATTTGGTGTTGAAAACATGAGCATAAAACCAGTTCTTTCCAAGTCCCAGTTTAACAAGTGTGTTGTTTTCAGACAGACATGGTCACAACCACAAACCTCCCATGCACCCACGCTCAATTCGTGGAAAACCACAGGGCAGGAGACACATACATGGCAACCTACCATTATATTATTACAGCTACTTAACACAGATACACACATGAACATATACTCTGCATCAGAGAGACATATTGCAATAAAATAATATATATGCTTTTTATTGATTTTACTATTTCTATTCATCTTTGGATTTATTTGATTGTTCACCAGTTTGATCACACTCAATAAGTCTGTTAACGATAACTGTTATTTTAGTGAGGACCATTATCCATCTGCTGCTATTACATCTGTTCAACACACTGCTCACATGTGATACAGAATATTTACAGCATAAACTAATTTCCTGGTAGATCTGGTATCGTTTTGTCTTTTTTATCTTTATTTCTCTCCTCTCTCATTGAAACACGTTGTTTCAGTCAGAGTTATGAAACTGTAAAGAATGAGAAACAGAGAAGGTGATAAAGCTGATCAGAGGACAGGGGGTGAAAATGATTAACTAACAGCCAAACTATTTAGGGTCACAGGAAAAATCTGAGGGGTCAAAGTGAAGAGCACCACAAAATCCATCCATCCATCCATCCATTATCTACCGCTTAATCCATTTCGGGTCGCGGGGGGTGCTGGAGCCTATCCCAGCTGTCTTCGGGCGAGAACCACAAAATCCTCCTTCACAAAAAACGCATTAAAACACATCGACGTGTGCATCCAGGGTAGACCGTATCCTTAAACCTTATTTCACTTTAATAGGTCATAGCCCAAGAACATTGGATTATTGTTACAATGTCAAACATTGCAAAGGAACATTTGACTCTGTTACAGCTATGACAAAGTGTAGAACAAGTTTAAATGGTCTCCAGTTGCTTAATACGTCAATTCATACAATAGAAATGAACAAAGGAGGTATATTGTGCAGCCTCTCTGACTGATGTCCTTGTCTTTGCTCTCTCAGGTTGAACCATGTCAATGTGGTTGCAGCCAGAGAGGTTCCAGAGGGAATGCAGAAACTTGTGGCCACCAATGACCTACCACTGCTGGCAATGGAGTACTGTCAGGGAGGCGACCTGAGGAAGGTAAAGACCATAAGCCAGTATCTTAAATATGTGAACTGCAATAGGTGCAGTAAATGAACAGGGAACAATAATAACGTGCATTGACTGATTGTCCTTACTGAACCACAGATGTCACTATTGCTTATGTGTATGGACGGTATATATATTTATTTCCCTAAGATACATGAACGTGTGGCGATCCCAGATGATTGATTGCAGTTCCAGGTCATTGTGGGGGAGAAATATTCTCCAACCAACTGACTGCGCAGCCCGAGGCGATAGACAATGTTTGCACCAGTCAGAAGAAAAAAATTGCCAACCATCACAAACCGCAGTGTCATAAAAAATTTCAAAGCATCCCAGATGGCCAAAAACTAAGCAGTGGAGTTGGGGGCAGATGGAGTTGTTAATGTGGACAGAGAGCAGAAAACAACACCATCCTCCTTTGTCAGTCGTACCACAAGTTTCCAGAAGTGGAACATGTTTTTTTATTATTTTAAGTGAAACAAGTCCTTACAACAAAAGTATATGTACCTTCATCAAAAAAAAGTAGTGATCTTGTGATGTGTTTGTTTATTGCATGTGTAAAATGTTCTGTCTGTCCATTCAGGTCTCTCTTGAAATAAGACTATTTAAATGAAGGATTTAAAACAGATCAAATGTCTTGTGGAAAAAGGTTTGTTTATGGATGAGAGAGTCAGAACTATGGGTTTGTTTTCTGCTTGAGTCTGAGTCTGTCTTTGTCCTGTTAACCCTTATAAAGACAAGATAAGATAAGATAATCCTTTATTAGTCCCCCAGTTAGGAAACAATCTACTGTTCATAGAGTACATACAAAGTACTGTACATATAGTAATTAGTGGAAAATATCAGTTTATAGTAGAGCAGAAGAGCAGAATGTCATATTAAAAGTATGAATAAAATTCAGTAGACCCTTGGTTTTGTTCACTTGTATAATTTTCCTTCCACAGTTCGTGTTATCTAAGTGTCAAGTGTCTGTGTTTGTGCTCTTCGCAGTATCTGAACCTGTTGGAGAACTGCTGTGGAATGAGGGAGGGCTCTGTTCTGATTTTGTTACGCGACATTTGTGAGTATCCGGTTCAGTGGCCATCTTCAGTCTGGCCAAATCTTTCATCTCATGTATGTGGGAGTGACAGATTGATTGGGAGTCCTGGCAGTGTGATTGGTTTTCTATAATATGGAGGTAATGGTCATCGTGACAGTACCATGATGTCACCAATGGACCAAAACCAACAACTACTTAGTCACTATGGCGACAGCCCACACTCAAACAGAAGTTTACGTCAACAGTCATGGTCTCTTCCACAAACAACGTATGAACGATAACATCAGCAACACGTATTAAACACTATATAAGCAGGGTCGACAGAGGACACGGGGTATGGATCACACATATTTAGAGAGGAGAAACCCATTACCCACTGGAGGATGTTTCTTTATAACAAGTGATCCCCTTAAAACTGCTTCATGAGGCAGAGTAAAGACACAAACATGCTCACCCACACCCAAAAACGCATACACACACACACACGTTTAGCTCGTCAAACATTGTGAGTTCCGCTTCATTAGGCCGGTGGCGTGGTACACATACTTGTCACCCTTTGATGCACAAGTGAAGTGATACTATAGTTTCAGTTAAAAATGAAGACAACTCCTTTGTTACACTTTAACTTACGTTAGAGCAGGTCGAAGGCCCAGGAATGCACTTAAAACATAAGTTTTATCCCCTTATGAGTCATATTAAAGAGTAACTTAACAGCAGGTTGGAAGTGGCTGGTTCATCTCTGACATCCCCTGCCTGCTTTTGTGATGCTGTTGTGATATTGCAGGCTCTTTGAGTAGACTTGTAGAAAAGAACAAGATTTTTAGACAGAGTTGCTCATCAAAGAGCGAATTAACACCCTCTAAATGTCTTGTTTTTATTGACCACAAGTGGTCAAAGTGTGGTGTGGTCCAACAGAGCCCATTTCTGATACCATCCGTCAGTGATGCTGTATCAGGTCAGAGGTAAATTAAACCTGCAACCTTCAGTGTCAGTCCTGAAAACTACAATTTTTAAAAAAACAAAAGTGGAGTTTATGAGATGTGACCTCTATAGCTGCTCATCATGTCTTCTTGAAACTATATCGTCGTCACGCATACCAGTATCATGTATACATTTAGTATATGCACCATTGACATCCAGTTATTTAGTCATCAGTGTGCTTTGAATATCTATTGTATGGTTTCCCTTTAGCTGTTTTTAAAACGTGGTATAATTATATTATATATTAATATAAAGTTAAAAGTTCAATATTTACATTAGAGAATGACAAATAATATATTTTTGAGACTTTTTCATTTTTTCCATTAAACGGAGTTTTTCCTCTCCAACGTCGCCAAGTGGGACTGTTAGATTTTCTACATTATTCTGTGTTTACTTACATCTTGTAAGGTCTTAAACTTTACAACGTAAAGTGCCTCGAGATGACTTTGTTGTGATCTGGCGCTATACAAATATATTGAATTGAATTGAATTCATTTTTATAATACATTGTTA
Organism: Ctenopoma multispine; assembly: GCA_034779795.1. NCBI lineage: Eukaryota > Metazoa > Chordata > Actinopteri > Anabantiformes > Anabantidae > Ctenopoma > Ctenopoma multispine. Next base: position 17,335,358 of record JAUYWH010000027.1, on the reverse strand, counting down.
AATGCAATTATTAAAGAATTATAGCTACAGCTTTGCTCTGGTGACACTATTTATATAATGCCTCAAATTGATCTGTCTTTTTGCTTTCTTCAAGTCTTCTGACTCCTCCTCTCCTTTCCTTCTCCTATTTCTTATTCTTTGTTTTTTCCCCTCAGCGTCGGCTCTGACATACCTCCATAACAAGAGGATCATCCACCGAGATTTAAAACCTGAAAACATTGTACTGCAGCAGGGAGAGAAAAGAGTGAGTTAAAGACCCTGTGAACCATCCTGTTATTGCAAATACAGCCAAACCACAACAAAGAGGTCATATAAAGGCTCTTTGCCTCTATGTGGGTTATGTGGAATAAGTACAGGAGACTCGTCCCTCTCACGTTCGCATGTTTACACTCACCAGTTCAGCTGAACTGAATGTTTAATGTGGAAAATGTAATACTATAACTCATCCTTCCAGCAGTTATGAGAAGCTTTTGGAGTTGCTCTTAACTTCCTCTGCGGGTTTCCTTTTATTTTGTCCTTTGTGCACCAAATCATAACATTTTATTCCCCAGCATGCAATAGCACAGAGGAAAGTGAATAATGTTATATAGCGAAGGCCAGACATATTAAAGAGTTCATATGTTCACACATACAATGTTTATTACAAAGTAATGTGCATTAAAAACATTTTTTTCACTCTTTCCCCATTTCTTAGTTGATCCACAAGATCATAGATCTTGGCTATGCTAAAGAGCTGGACCAGAGCAGCCTTTGCACTTCATTTGTGGGAACACTGCAGTACTTAGTAAGTGATGAAACCTGAGTGAACATGTAGTAATGTAATTATTATTAGTGTAATATACAAAGTCACAGTTGAAACTGTTTTTTCATCCATATTTCAGGCTCCAGAGCTCATTGAGAGGCAGAAGTACACAGTCACTGTGGACTACTGGAGTTTTGGGACTTTGATATTTGAGGGTATCACAGGATTTCGCCCTTTCTTACCATCATGGCAGCCTGTTCCCTGGTAGGACCCCCTTAAAAAGATTTGTGGAAGCAATCAATAAGGAAGTGACGTAAAGTTGTGTGAGATGCGTGTCAAACTTTCCACCAATTATTTTCTTTTACACCTCTCTGGTCGTCCAGCTTTTGCAGAATCAAATGAACAATGATGTTTTCAACTGTGAAGAAACGATAAGCTTAATTCCAAATTATTGTTATTGTTACATGGCTGGATTTTAACACATAATAAAGATATCGACAATAGCTGCTACAGTAAAGAATTGCAGGATATGTGGGTTGTGCCAATGTCAATGTCCCTGGTGCCTCGCTGTTATGATAAATGAAAGATATGTAACTCCAGGGGATCTGTGTTAAATGGAGGTTCAGTGTTCAGCACGTAACAGTTGCAGGGCGTCACAATAAGGGGAAAATGGAGAGGGAAAAAACAAAAAGGCAAATTAATTCAAACCCAAACCTGAATTCTTAGGTGTCTCTAGTATAACCCATCTTTATCTTTTTAGGCACAATAAATTGAAGCTGAAGCAGGACGATGACATTGTTGTCTATGAGGACCTCTCAGGGGAAGTTCGCTTCTCTAAACATCTGCCTCAGCCCAACAACCTCAACAGGTGAAAGACCTGCACATATGACGAAAAAACTTTCAAAATTAAGACTGTCATTATGTTATCTTAATATGTTAACTGTTAACAGTCTGTTATTGGAGAGGCTGGAGAAGTGGCTGCAGCTGATGTTAAAGTGGTCTCCTCAGGAAAGAGGCAAAGATCCTAAAGCTACACCCACCAGCTGCTTCTCCCAGCTGGAGATCTTACTGAAGCTCAAGGTTAACATAGTTCTTCCTTTATTTATTACCCTTTGTCTCGTTTGACCCATGTGAACAAGTCATCACTTTTTTCTTTTCACTAGAAATCACTGGTTTCATTTTGACTGAACAGACAAAGAGGCTACATCTTTGAATCTGTGGTTGAAAATTAAACAAATTGTTCGACTACTTATTTAACTTGTCTTCTTCTTCAGCTGGTTCATGTCCTAAACATGATGTCTGCTAAGATCTTGACATATTCAGTCTCGGAAAATGAGACAGTGGCTGACCTGCAGCTGAGAATAGAAAAAGATACGAACATCCCTGCAACCAATCAGGAGCTGCTGCTGGAGGCGGGATTGGCCTTGGAGCCCAATGGACTGGCCACGCAGTGCGCGATAGATTACACGGTAATATCACACAAACACTCTACATACAATGCTTTTACAGAATACTCAACAGCACAGTGTGATAATGGACTGAGTTATTGTGTTATCGTTCTGTAGGAGATAGATGGGCGACGAACAGATTTGCCTCTTGTCTTCCTGTTTGATCGCTCATCTTGCAGTTATGAGCCCCAGTTTGCGCCACGTGTTCTCCCTGAAAACATCCTCGTTGTCCGTAAGTACAGTGTTTTTAGTTTGTTTGTTTTTCTTAAACTAAGGACATAGAATTATGTGATGATTTGTTCATGTTTACACATATGATAGCTCAGTTAAATGTGCATACTGAAATAATCAACTGGTCAAGATGTGCCATCTCTGTGTTCCTGTAATAGATTTCCAGTTGAAGTTTTGCATAGAGCTTTTTGACAAATTATGATTCTGACTCTACTTATATAAACATACAAACATTGTACACCTTCAAAATTCAAGGCTAAAGTCCTTATTGCAGTGTAGATTTAAATGTGAAATATTTTAAGCCTGAATCTTACTTTCTCATAGAGAGTGAGCCTAAGCGTGTTCTGGCTTATAGCCACCTGAGGAGGACTTGTGGCCAGGCATGGCACACCATCCGCTCTCTGAAGGAAGACTGGCAGAGACTCCAGCAGGGTCAGAAAGCTGCCATGTAAGACAAACACCAATACACAGATCTCTCATGCCACACAACTGTTTGATAAAACTAACGCTCCCTTTGAACAGAAACATTTATTTTCATCATCCGTTCCTTCCTTTCAGCATGAGCCTGCTGAGACACAACTCTTCACTGTCCAAACAGAAGAATGAGATGGTGTCTATGCACCAGAGACTTACAGCCAAGCTGGAGTTCTTCAACACGAGCCTCCACATAGACATGGACAAATACCAGGAGCAGACAGCCACCGGAATCGGTACTGTGTTACAAAAACATGGTGGTAGATAGCAGGGAGTTTACACTTCCTAAACTACATGTAACATCCTTTTCATACTGGCTTAATTTCATTGTCTATTGCTTTAACCCCGGGTGGAAATTGCCCTTGAACAATAAAAAAAACAAAACATTTATTTGAATTTTTTTGCTCTTTTTTTTCTTATTTTATTTTTTCTAGCATCAGAGAAACTCCTGACTGTGTGGAGGGAAATGGAGCAAACAGCTGGAAGCTGTGGGCAGGTACAGTGTGTGTGTGTGTGTGTGTGTGTGTGTGTGTGTGTGTGTGTGTGTGTGTGTGTGTGTGTGTGTGTGTGTGT
>JAUYWH010000027.1:17234611-17331790 GCA_034779795.1 Ctenopoma multispine | reverse complement strand
TGTGTGTGTGTGTGTGTGTGTGTGTGTGTGTGTGTGTGTGTGTGTGTGTGTGTGTGTGTGTGTGTGTGTCTGTGTGTTTGGGAGAGAGAAGTATTACCATATGCTTTAGAAAGACTAAAACCCATTTGTGGTTGTCCAGGCCAAGGTGAGTGAACTGGAGGAAGAGATGATGCAGCTGCAGCCAGATATAGTTGATGTGCAGAGGCAGCCATGGAGGAGTGGAGAAGCCCTGGACACACTGTAAGTCTGAACCAAACTCGACTATAAAAACAGCTGAAACAACATAAACTGCTTTGTGATCTTGGACCCTGCTCTTTTCCCATGTTTGATCCTTAGTGAAGGAAAAGCCATGGAGCTGTTTCGCAAACTCCGAGAGAAACCCAGAGGTTTGGATTTTCATTTATCTATTCACTTTTTACTTGACACTCTTTATGGTGTCTCCATATGAGTATACAGTTCCTTTCTTCAGTACTTCTGACTTTCCTTTTGCTTCTCAGACCAAAGGTGTTCAGGGGACGGACAGGAGGTGGTGCGTCTGGTGGTTCAGGCCGTGCAATTCTACGAGAAGAAGCTCAAAGACTTCTACACCCACCTTAGGTACTCACACATTAAATGCTAACATCAGTTCCCAGATTGCATAAAACAGGACACTTCTAAAGAATATACACAACATTTGAATAACCATGTTCAGGACGTCATCGTGTTTGGGAAAATGTGTGTTAACTTACTAAATGAGTACTGAGCCGCTCTGTGGTTCAACTGTACTGTGTGACTCTCCTTTGGAAATGTGTGTATCTGTGTCAGAACAGTACTTATGATCCATTATATTATGTGGAGCAAAGTTTGGATCTATTTATAGGCTTACCTACTGTTTTACAAATGGACATGTTTCGCACTATATAGCTGTCAATACATAATTTATTTTATGTAGTGACATTGAAAGAAACAGGAACATAGTAACAGTAATTATGGTCACATTAATGTCACTATTAGACAGCACCAGTGCCCTGCCCTGTTGTGGCTTACTGGGGCACTCGGAAGAAATGGAAAATGTTATTAGCTACACCTTTGTCTAATGACAAATAAAAAATTTTGCCTGGAAAAATGTCAAGAGACATATTTGTCCATCTGTCTGGTATGTATCCACCCACACAGTCCTGAGGAGAGGTAAAAGCACTTATTTTTGGTGACTTTTTAACATCTAAGCTTTAATGTGATGGCTAAGTGTAAGGTGACAAATATTTGACACTTTTATAACTGGAGATTTTATGCCTTGTTCTAAACTGTAAAAGTCACAGCCTATTATTAATGAAAGATTTACTGAGGCATCAGATTTGTGTTTATGATGGTTCACAAGTCATTAATGAGTACCTTGGGCTTTTGTATAAAAGTTAGAAGGATACTTTCCTGTTCACAACATGACAAACCTGAAAAACTTTTTATTTATGTGTTAAAATGTCTTATTCATAATCCATAACAATTAATTGCAGATTCATTAAACTAACCAGCAACCTACATTCTGTAGAAATATGCAGTGACATCACAAAGCGGTTTTACTGAATTTCTTTCTTTTGAATGCAGTAAGACAGCAGTGTGCCGTCAGCGTGTGATGGAGCTGCTGCCTAAGGTGGAGGGCGTGGTCCAGAGGATGGCCGAGAGCGAACAAGTCCTCATGAGTCTGCAGGAAAAACGACAAAGGGAACTGTGGAACCTGCTCAAAGTTGCCTGTGTGAGGACACACTAACTACACACACACACATGCTCTTTCCCTTTAGAGGTGTCTATTAATGTCATATATTGTATATTATTATATTAGAGGCTGCTAATAATAATTATAGAATAGCAGCAGGTGTACGAATGTTGACAATTATTCTCAAGCACCACTTGAAGTATGTTTGTATCCACATTAATACTTAGCTGCATTCACACAAAGAGCATCAGCTCTACTACGAAATAATCTAGATGCCAAAAATGCTAAAGTCAGTCAGTAACATACAGTAAGAACCTGTTTCATCATATATTCCACAGTAAGCAGGTGCTGTATGCTTTTATCTAGACACAGAATAAAGTGCATGATCTTGTCATGTGTAGAGTAAAGTTCGCAGCCCAGTGAGCGGAAGTCCCGATGGATTACGAACCCCTTCATCAGTGCCGCCTCTTCTGACCCCCAGACCCAGCTTACAGCAGTTGTGAGTGCACCTCTCTTAAAAATTAACTACTTTGTATTTGCTTTCACACATTCCTCACTATTGTCCAGTTTCCCTTGAGGCCTGCATCACTGAATCTTTTAGAGCTCACAAATTCATTTCCAGATGAAGGTATCAGTGTCATGAGTAATGTGCATGAATCACTTTGGGTGTGTCTGCAGTGATGAGTCGCTCGTGGAGGAGAGCAGGACCTTTGAAAGTCGACTCCAGAGTTTGCTGCATGACACCATCCAGGAATCGGAGAATAGCATTGAGGTACACACAAGCTTACACTCCTCACTCTTCATAGCAAGCACATTTCTCCCTTATTTAGTTCTCAAACTTGTTCTGATGCAAATCCATTTGCATTTGATATTTGTGTGATGACACTTTTTGTGTTTGTCCTAGATGTTGAGGGAGTGGACGTGGCTCGATTAGATATGGTACTGCACTGCCTCTGTGTGGTCTGAATGTCGAACTACATAGTCTGTAGTATCAGCTGTTGTGTCCAACAATGTGAATGGAGTGTTTGCTGCTGACACATATTTACTTAATGAGATTACAGATTAGGTAAACTTACCTACTGCCAATATTTAAAGCACTGAAGCTAATTCTAACATTGATCATGATTTCTATCAGAGACAATTCTATTTATTTGCCTACCTGTTAAGAGTTTAGCAGAGAAGTTTATCAATTATGTTGGTGTAAAAGTGCACTGCATGCACAGATCAACCATTCCACTGAGATGATGCTACAAAATTGTAATAGAAAGTTTAAAAAATCCCAGTCAGAACATTCCTACAATCTTACAGTATGTGGAGAGGGCTGCAGACTCTATTTTCTTGAGACAGCCATCACACACATGTATTAAATTTCATCGTCAGCATACTGTAAATAAAGTACAAAAGAATGTAGATAATGTGTTATAAAACTGTAACCAGAAATATGTAGGCATTAGTTTTGAAACTATATACATTTTGAAACCTAACAGTAGTTAGGTTTTATCAGAAAACTATAATATGTATATGTTATGTACAATCATTACGGGTAAAAAAAGGGTTGTAATTATATCCTGCACATATTTCTACCTTAAACTTTTTGTTATGTACCTAAATGTAAATGTCTATGTTTTTATTTGTGTTTTTATGTGTATTTTAGTAAGACTGTCACTGAAAAACCTGAAAAGCTGTAACTGTAAGTTGAATGACTTATTGAACTTGATAATTTTTACATCTGCTGATGTATTGTAAGTGATTCATTTCCATTTTTCTGGGAAAGATAGGACACGTTCTCTTCCTGTGAGCCAGAATGAAACCATAACATCACTTTGATAGTTTTTTACATTCTTTATTCCATCAAATCAATAAAAGCATTTTGAGGTCCTAACTGCTGACTAACTTTCCTATACAAAGCACAGCACGGATAATGTGAAATCTAGTGTTAAAGGTTAAACAGGTACAGAACACAAAGTGAAACAACATGGTGACACAGAGTTCCAAATTTCCACTGGCTTTTCTTACCAAATAAGACCTGACAAATAGACATTTAGCAACTAAAGTTTCTCTTACTCACTGTGTTACTGAGGTCAAATGGTGGAGTCAAAAGTTCAAATTTTCTTTTATTGCATCCTTTTACAGTCACTGTACTTGTCAATTTTGACAATGAAAAGTCAGAAATGTCCTTCTAGCCTTGAAAGCATACAACTAAACACCAGTATAGTGTGTATCTTTAAATACTCTTATTATTAATGTCTGAACCCACAGTATATATCTGAATAAAACAAAAAAATGAAAGAACACAGGTATGGCTGAAACACAAATGCTCTATTAAAAGTACACTTTGACGGGTAAAAGTGGTACATGATATGAAGAACAAGAGAATTGCATGGATTGCCTGCTGCCAAGTCTGTTCCTTTGTCAAATCGTAACAATATATGCTCAAATGTTGATTGTGAATAACGTAACATTTTAAAAATAATGCTTGATTACTTTACAAATTACTATTGGAGGTATTACAGTAGTGAGGTTTCAGGGTTAAGGCCAAAGAATGTGAGTATGTGTTTACATACTATATGAGTGTGTGAGAAGATGTGTTTGCGTTTCACTGAGTAGAACTTTGCAGTGTTGTCACACTTAGGCTATTTTTCTTATCCTGTGGTGATTTCCTCTCGTTCTTCTTGTCCGTCCTCCCACTCAAACTTTAGGCCTCCAGCTCAAAACCTAAGCCAACTTTGTGTCCACTGGCGCTCACGTTTTTCCCGTCAATCAGAGCTGAGAGGGTGAGCTTCACTCCTGCAGGGAAGAGTATAAAGTTATGCCTCACTAAACCAAGCCTATGCATATTAAATTGTTTTTAAAAAAGGCAGTTAACTAACCCGGCCTGAGGGTTTGTGTGTATCCAACTCCAACTAGGCAGGCGTTGTTTACTTTGGTCTATAAGGAGAAACAAAATATAATGGATGGAGGAAGTGATCATAATACATTAATAAATAGAAACTGTGATGCCTTTACATAAATTGTTATTATTAGAGATTTTTATCAGATCTGGGGGATTTGGTGACATGCTGTATTTTGCCAACTGCTGGTTCACATAGTTATGAGCTGTAACACGGTTGTTGTTCTAGTTTTTCATTCACCAACATTATCAGGTCAAAGTTTCCAATTATCTGCAGAGCTACATCATCTGACATGTTTAGAAATCAGCTCTTACAGACAGCGATGCATCCTTATCCAGCTGATATTTGGCTCCAATTCCAAACTGTGTGTTGTTGCTGCCAGCTGTCCAGGCCAGGTGGACCGCTGTCTCCAACTTGCTGTTCACCTTTTGGTAAATGGAGCCACCAAACTCTGTGCCGTCATTACTGAAATACATCAGCAAAACACAGATACAAAAAGTAGAGATCAGTAGCTGTAGATATTAGTCTGAATTTTGTTTCATCCTGAGGAAATGCTTCCTCTTGCTTGCTGTCCTCATCCAATGAATCACTTCCATTTCCTGCCTCCTTTCTCTGTGATGTAGTGACTCACACATTGGTATGAAGCTGGAAATCACCGGCCTTGTATCCAAGGGCAAAGTTGTTCTGGGTCACTTTAGATTTGGCAGTGTCAAAAGCCAACTGGTAGCCAGCCAGCCAGCCTTCGTAGCCCAGCACAGCCACTGCGTGGACAGTGGGTCCAGCCATGTCAAAATCCAGGTCGCAGCCCACATTGACATAGTCACGCTTGTAACTGGTTTTCAGTTTGGCACTCTTCTTGCTACAAAGAAAGAAAAATACAAAAATAAAAAAGGTCAGTCATTTAGATACCAGTACTTCAGGATTAGCGTGTTTAAAATACTTATTTGTATTGAATGACTATTTATTTTACTTTGAAGACAATGAAAAATACCTGGGGCGTGGAGATGATTGAACTTACCCGGTGTTCGGCACAAACGATGTGTCCACACCAAGCTTCAGGCCCTTAGCCAGCTACACACAGACAACCAAACATGAGACACAGACTATTAGCTAGTATTTGGTTTTGATCATTATTGAATAATGTAGTGAAACTCTGTCATATATACTGCAAGTAATTAAAATGACCTGGTCCTCCACAGTGATTTCGGTGGTGAGCGTATTGTCTGTGTTCCATTTCTGGTTGAAGCTGAGGCCAAGCTCATTCATTTTGTACTTTGTCTCCAGGTGGCCTCCTGACTTCCCTGAGTCTGTGTTGCTGGAGCCGGAGGTGGCAAACTCCTGCAGAACAAAGTGTGATGGAGTAATGAGGGTGGAGATGAAAATGGAGAATGAGGTGGAGAGGGGAGAAGAAAGGCAGGTGCAACATTAAAGACTAGATAGATTAGATAACTAAAGGCAGAGAGGGTGAGAAAGCATTCAAGGATAAAGAAAAGAGAAACAATAAATACTTCTCTGCTTTTCCTCTGCCACACAATCTCTCTCAAGTTTGTACGACAGGTTAACTGAATTATAAACTAAAACTTTAAGATGGAGAAATGAGTTAGGAAACTGATAATATAGGCTGGACTGTGAGGGAGAGGTTGGTGGTGAGTGTATTTGAGGATCAATGCTGTTACTGCTGCAGCAGTTAGGGTAACGGTGTCAATACCAGAGCAGAGCTACCTATGCAAAGAAACCATTGGCTGAAAGCCTGCACACACTGTCTGCACACAAACACACTGCTGGTATGACTGGCTTACCCTGCAGTGCACCTGTATTTAATCACTACATGTGCACACACACACTCTCTCTCTTACCATCTGACAGGAACGTCCAAAGAAGAAGCAGAAAAAAGAGAACACAGAGAAGATTAGGAAGAACCACACAGAGCTTACATGTGGTAGTTAAGCTGGTGTGTGGGAAACTGCATGCAAGTGCTCATTATGGTTTTACCATGGCAACAGGTTTATAGCAAAACAGCATGGCTGGAAGTAACTAACCACTCTGTGAAAAACATTTTCCCCATCATGATCCAACATATCGTCTTAGAGACAAGAACTAAGATTAAACTGCAGACTGTACTACTCTGCTGACGGCATTCATGTCAACAGACAGCAAACACACTGTGACACGCGGTGCTGCAAGTCTGTGAGTCAGCCATTTGATCTACACTGCAGAAAGCTGAGAGAAGGCCTAAACACACCAGGTTTACAGAGACCACAGGGGTACTTACAACACCACTCTGGGACTTGGTCTTAACATCCAGTTTCAGAATTCCATAGCCTGGGGAGAAAGGACATCAAGGAAATTTAGAAAAAAAAGAGAAAGGATGTAAAACAACTTACATCCTTGATCTGCGCTGCATGACTCTTAAACAGCTGCAGCAAAAATAAACAGCATTACAAAATGCTCTCAAACATCAGTACTACTTCAGCATGGCTTCATCCACAACAGTTCAAATGAATGATCAGAAATAGTACATGTTAGGAGAACTTCTTGACTTACCATAGCCCTTGTTGAAGATGTCTTTGGCAGATTTGCCCAGGTCAGCGTAAGCAGGGGGAATGGCCATTGTGCCTGAAAAAAATATACATACACATGAAAGGTTTTGTAAATCTTTACAAGATAACACACATACAAATACACATTTCACTGCATCAACCTGACGCGATACCAACATTTTAAAAATGCACCTCTATAAAGTATGAGGGCTAAATCTGTGCAACAGAGGCTTAACAATGCTAGTCCCTTTCTTTTTTGACCAGTCCAGTTGTCACTGAACAACATTTTTCTGGGACAACCATGACCTGGACTACTGAGAATCTTCACAGACTTTGCAGAAGCCAACACTCCTGAAGGCATAAACAAATGTAAAGAGCTGTACTCACTCACACATACAGCCTTATAGCATGTTCTACCAAATATTTACATTCAAACTATCAGTGCACATTAATATACATGTATGCCTCAGCTGGGAAACCCTTGGCTTCTGGACAAGGTCTGGCAGCAGTTTATCAGCAAGCAGCAGAGGCCGTTTAACTAATAGAACTGATTTTCTTGGAGGTAGGAGCTAGTAATGTGCAGGATTAAAGACTAGAGGGCCATTCAACTTAGACATTTTTCTGCAAAAGTCATAACTGTAGGTTCCCTGTTATGGTATGTTTGCGAAGACAAAGTGCTATCTGTGTAACAGAATCTTGTGCAAGCCAGTGCAGTAGAGCTAACATAAGCACTACTAGGTTTTGGTAAGTCAGCAACTATGAGTCCTGCAAACCACTGCACTGCACTGTGACGCTAGAGACATCCAGGCCCTCTGGGTCAGTGTGCATGCACATTCCTGGTCTGTGTGTTAGATAACATTTTAGACAAGGTGACTTTGCAGAAGCTTTGCAGGATTCTGTGCTTTGTGGATTGTGCTTGTGCGCAGCTGTTAATCTCACATCTTTTCTGCAGACAATGGACACAAGACATTATTCAGAGTAGTGCAGCATCTATCATCTAATGCATCCACGATTCAACCAGTGCAGATCACCAAATGTTGTCAGTGGACTCCAGCACTTTACAACTGAAAAGGGGTACAGATGGAAACTGTTCGGAACCAATGACTTGTTATCTTGATGTCTGGATTCTTACAGAGATGTAACCAAAGTGCAATCCAGGGACCCTGATAATACATACGTCTCTCTACACACAAACCCCCACTCACCATGTCCCTTGGGTGCGTGGTGCTGACATGTCACACAGTGGCCTTTGTTCTCTGCCTGCTTGCCTTTTCCTGACTTGTCCTGCTGCATCACACTCTCCACTCCTTTCTCTGCCATGTCTCTTCAGATGACAGATGTGCAAAGAGGGACAATGAAAACTTTATTTCTCTCAGAGTGGCTGTGAACATTAGCATGTTTCTTTAGCATGCAGCCAGAGCAGAGAACTGTCCAACATAGGCCAGCATGATGATGAATGCATGTAGTCTGTCCAAAGCATTTGGCCATGATAAAGCCTGTGTACAGCGCTTGTTTTTTAATGCTGATTACCTGCATGAAAGGCACAAAATGACAATCTGTGAAAACAAAAGAAACCCCTGTATATTCTAAACACACAACTACTGTCGTCCAAACTGAAGCTTAGTTTCAGATCATAAATATCTCTTAATAATATTTAAATATTCATTGCTGAATAAGTCAGAGAAGTGATGTCCTACAAATTTAATCTATTTTGTTTGGCACAGCATCAACATGTAATCAGGTCTATGTCTGTTCTATTTTTCCCTTGATGCTCTCTTTAATTCTTGGGAGTTTTATTCTAAAAACAGTCTTGAGAGTGAACCAAATGGTAAAGTTATGAGCCGGACACTTCGACAATAATCTAAAGCTCACTACATAGCTCTGTAAAGCTGCATATTCAGATTGTCATTGTCATATTTTAAAAATATAAATCACACCTGCTTTTACACTCAAAACTTCAGTTGATCCATTTTATCAGATTTGTTTGGGTGTAGTTTGAAAATAAATGACTGATGAGACTGGAAACACAAGTAAGAAACCTCACAACTGTCATCAGGAAATGTTGGTTTCTTGCAGGATCCCGTTGTTTATATAAGGAACTAATTGGGAAAATAAATTATCGGGGCCTGTAAGAGCTTCATCTCTCTCACCGGACCATGAGTGCACCAGTATGTGTCATAAAGTTGTGTCCATATCTGACCTGCATTTTGCTGACCATGTGTAATTCGTGGATTGTCTTTGTCATTTCACCCATCAGACAATCTTCTCAACTCTGCACCTGTCATCTCACCATATGATCACCACTTTTGTGCCTTTTCCTCTGAGCCTCCATCCATCACTCTCAACATGCGGCTCTATATTTAGCCCAGGTGAACCTGATACTACAACACGTGACTAGATTTCAACATGTATCTTCCTCGTGGTTCAGATTTCTATTAAAACACATTTACAAAGTCATATATTTCTCTGTATTGCACCTCCACATTGCATTTATATACAAACACGCTTCTGACACTCACTTTAACACTTTAATTAGCTGCAACTAAATTCACCTTGGACTCAGTTCAAAGGTCAAAATGACACAAATAAACAACAGATGTGACCAAAGACAAACAACAAGATGGTGGTTGTAGCTGTCAACAATCAAACACAGACACTGAGTTTAAAAACACTGTGACATAAAATCTATTCATTATAATCATATGGCTTTGATTTAAGTGCATGTTTGTTCAGTGTAGGAAACTACTTCTGTATTAAGGTGAGTAATATACTTTCATATGAGCTCATCAAGAACAAAGAAATGATGTGGTGACATATTTTCAATTTATATTAGAGAAAAGCTCAAACAACTCTGGTACTGCTCTTATATATAAACACAGCAAAATAATATATAAGTTGCCAATTTTTCTGTGAGAATTATTTTCATATAACTGCTGTTTGTTCTCTAACAGAGCATTGGGGTGTCATATCTACTTTATCTATTGATATAAAAAAAGAAAGCTAATTCTGATTTTGACTCTGGCTGCAAATATCTGAAATTATCACAGTTTATTTATGCTCAATTTCTGTGTTAATGAAATGTCAAAAAATGTAAGAATACTTAATAAATTTGTAAAATCGGTGTACTTAACACACGTAGACTCTATCCTGACAGTTTGATTGGGTAATTATCTGTCTTAACCATTTAAATGAATAATGAATAATAATAAATAATAATTTTGCAGAAATCCTGATAAAATGAAAGAAAACTATAAAACCGTGTAGGCAGACAGTTAATCGGAGGTGCCTGAACCTTCAGATAGTGTGAAACCAAGACAGGAGTGTGTGGCATATGACAGGAGGAATGTGTGTGTCGGAGATAAGGTCAAGTGCAGTCAAGTTACACAAAGTCACTTATAGCTTGAACGTAACGTGCATGTATGTGCTTCATATTATTTTCCAGTCAGCTTGATAGTCACTTAAACTGGACTTCACGGTCTCTGCTGTATTAGTTTGCCTTTGGTCATATAATGCTGGTTGCATCAACCTGTATTCTAACTATTCTAATTAAAGTCTGTGACAGTCAAAAAAAATTGAACTCAGAAAACTCAGAAAATCAGAACTTGGATAACTGGATAGAGAAATTCTTAGAAACTCATATAAATGACTACAGTTCCCTATCAATATCAATGTTAGAGTTTCACTTTCACATTTTCCTCCACGATGACCTTGGTGTTTAATTTGCCTAACAACTACTCAGAGTGGACCAACACTACTGGTGTGTCTAATACCTCTGAGAAGACTGTGTAGTTACACAGGAGAAGGTGTGCAAAGGTCCAGGGCTATAAGATAACATATGTTTTTATGCAGATGATCATGGACCTTGTCCTTCACGAAACAGAGGCAGATAAGGTGTTTAAAAGGTTTTGCGACATCAGCTCTGCATGTCCCATAAGTGGACAGGCATTGTATATGCATCCATCTCTGGTGCCCATTGTTTCCATTGTGTAGTTGGCCAACAACACAGCAACATGTACCTTATTAAAACACTGCTCTGTGTTTTAGTAATTTAGTGTAGATGCTGATTAATGATAATGTCAATGGCATAATGAACTGACAAATTCACTTTGGCCAATAAACTTACATTTGTGGAGATTTTTTTCAACAGCTGTGAATATCAGCGCCCTCAGTGGTGTATACAGGCCTAGACCGGGGCTGAAACCCTGTTATACCCGCCTGCTGCACTCCCACCCCTTAATGTGTAACTCATTTGTCACTGAGACTCAAACGACTGTTGACAACAGTTACACGATCGTGCACGTAAACCGACATAATACTGTGCGATCCTTTAAATAAAAATGAGCTAAAGTCAGTTGTGTCTTACCTTGATTTATGGGACGGAGTGTGCAGACTTTTCCAGCGCTGTTGGTGCAGCAGGGCACAGTGAAGGAGAAAGCAGAGACAGACGGACTGAGCAGGCGCAGCAAGTCAGACCTCCGACCGAGGGCGGGGTTGTGCCACAGACGGTGGAGGAAAACTTCCAAACAAGCAGTTTCTAAATGTTTTAAATGTGCAGTGTTTTGAAAGTACAACCTGGCAAGTTCTTAAGCTCAGCTGGTGTTAGGTAGAGGTACAAAACATATCCATATTCATGTGAAGTACTTTGTCGATTTTTATTAGTATTCATTATATAAAAATTGATTAGCCTTACCACTCTGCATTCTCTAAGTTAACATAATTTACTTATTCCGCAAACTGTCACTAAAGTGAAGCTTGCATAGATTTGTCTCTTTCAGTAAATAATATTGGGTTTTTGGAGTATAGCAACACACAAGGCTGGGGATACGTTTACAGTACAATCAGTGCACTGCTTGAGTTTTATTATATATTTACTTTAATGTTGTACTGTACAGCAGTGGGTGGTGTATTATTGGAAGCGTCTCTTTTATTTTGGTGTAGTAGATTATCGCACCGCACGGTGGCGGTGGTCTTCTGCCAATATTGCTGTCTAAAATACAGGGTATTACGGGCCCTGGGCATAGTTTGTCAGGTACAGTTTAATGTCACGTTGTGTGCAATGTAGCGTCCCACCACACTCTGTAAAAGATATGATTTAATTCAGTTTTATTTTATTTTGGAAATGTTTAAGGTTGGGGCCAAAGTTGGAGTGAGGGTGTGGGAGTCGCAAAAAGAAATTAGTCACCCTGAAAGACAAATGTCAGGGTTTATAATGTCAGCATAGAAATTCACATGCTAGAATTAACAATTGCTCAATTTGCAGGGCAACACCAGTGAACTTGAGCTTGTCAAGACTAGATTAAATAAAAAATTATTCGATTAATCATGTGATGTGACTGATATTAGTCCAAAGAATTAGTCTTACTATTACTATTATCATTATTATTATTATTGTTATTTCTGTTATTGTCAGCGGTCATTTCATGGATGGTCAAACTGATGCGCCACAATTTTAACCAGGCTGTTGTCAGTAGTCTACCGATGTGTGCGTTTCTTATTGTTGACAAATAATAAGATTTGGATGAAATCTTTTAGAGGCATCTGATACGCTTTTGGGGAACACTTCCCTTCTATGAGTTATATTTCTGCGTGTTGCCATGGTGAAGACTATTACAACAAGCCTCTATACTTCGGCGTCATCAGCGTGCGTGAACCAAATCCTCGGGAGACAAACAAGACGATATTAAAGGTAAACTAATCAATTTATATAACTTTATGTACCTTAATCGGTTCCAGGTGTTTGGTTAACGTACCCTGTTCCTAATATGTTGTTTTTGTTTATGTTTTCGTTGACAAGTGTCTTAATTAGACTTTACACGCTACACGAAGTACACGTAACGTTAGTTAGCTAGTAGTCAAACGCTTAATAAATATGGATTTTCATAGCTTTAATAACAAGAATGATTGATGGATTTATTTGTTCAGTTCATCAAGTGTTAAATCAACGTTATAGCTACAAAGCCACTGCGCATGTAGACTTCTGATCAAAGCAAACTTACAGTATAACAGCTGTGTTTCTGCATAGCCTCATACAGTCTGTTTGACCTGGTCAATAACCTTTAATGATCCGCTGCAATAAATACACTTATACCACCTACAAAAGGTTGGACACACACAGGAAATACAATGTTTTCATAAAAAGCATTCATGAGTCATCAGCTGTGTTACCATTGTAAGAGGGTTTCTATTGATCACTTCTCCTATTAAATTAATACATTTGTACTAGCAAACTAATGTTTGCTGATGATAGGATAGTACATTTATTAATATTAATATTTTATTCCAGCTACTGTACAATAGTCATTTACAATATTAACAATGTCTACATTGTGTATTTCTGATCAATTTGATAAAAAATCTGCTTTTTTTTTTATTCTGTGTGTCCAAACTTTTAACTGGTAGTGTACATGCAAAAGGAAATCAGTGGTTAATTACTATCTTGCTTCATAAATAACACCATCAATAATCCGTCTCTGACTTTGGCTCTACATGTTACTGTAACTGATATTGTGACTTTTTATTTCTTTGTTTTTGCTGTTTACAGCTTCAGATGTGTGAGGGTCCTTCATCAATATCTGGGCCAATCCCCCCAGATCCTTCTCTGTTTCCTCAGTACTACAAACGACCTGCTTCAGGTTAGATATAACCACAAGGCTATGGCACATTAAAACCAAACTTAAAACTAAATTAGGTGTGTGCTTAAAGTAAGATAGCAGTCTCCTTTAGTTAGATATCACAGTAATGAAACATGAGTTGTTATCATTGTGCTAAATTATTTTAATAAATATGCATGGCTCCAGAGCCACCACATTTATATACATGTGTTTGAACTCTTTCGGAACATTGTGATACGTATTAAATCAGAGTTGGCCTCACGTTACATTATGTAGTTTTCTTTCCTCTCTAGCTCGTGGACGTTTAGAGGGAAACCACACCGGGACTTTGGCCCTGCTCTCAGGACCACTTGCCCCAGATCATGTGCTGTACCCTGAGTGTTACAGTGCTCGTACCCCAGCACATGCTCCCCGTATTGGCTTTAATGCCACCCATATTTTGGAACGAGGACAGAGAGGGGTAGTGGGGGAACTGCTCAAACTAGATGGCGTTTCCATCACCCCTGTTCTCAAGCAGAGTAAGTGCAACAACAGGTTTTCTTTGTAAAGCGTCAGCCTTCCTTTTTATTTGCATATTTATTTATTTTCTTACCTGTTACTTCACATAAGAGATGTTAATTGAGTACACAAAACACTTTTGTAATTTGGCCTTTTAGAACAGCAAGTACAGGACTTTGGTAAAGAGAATGTGCGTCGGCTCCGGGAGATCCAGAGGCGCTACAAAGAGCAGGAGGCTGAACGGGGACAGAGTCGTCCAGTTCCAGTCAAGGCCCTTTGGACCTCAACCAAATTCCAAAATGTCCCATCCAGGGTGATGGCCCAGCTACAGGTAAAGATCATGTCTGTGAACAATCACAGTCCTTTAATTATTGATTTTGTTGATATACTATGTCACTTTTAATACAGTCTCTTCCATACAGGTTTCTAGTCCAACTGTCAAACCACAGTGTCAAAAGTTTCTGAAGGCCCACTCTAACAATGGATCTACTGCCCCACCGAGACCACACTCCAAAACTTCTCCTGTAGATGTGCAGCGCCCAGCATCCTCCAAATCAGCACATGGCCTGGACTTACAAGTGAGAAGTGCCAATATTTGTTTACTTACTGGCACTGTCATATGAAAAGACAATAAAAGGCATCGTAAAATGATTTCATTTTTTTACTGTCAAAGAAGTTCACAACATTAAGTAATATTTATTTTTTAAATTTAACTCGATATGTTGTTGTATTTGGATGCAGTTACAAGTGCAAGGTCAGACCATAGACTTCATAAAACATAATGCCCGGGCTGCAGGAAGAACTGTACTGCGACGGTCCCAGTCACTGACAAACCTAAGAGATAAGCCTGTCCCTAGTGCAGTCAAGGGACAGGTGCCTCAGTAGTGAGTATGCCGATATTATGTCTTACTTAAATCATTAAAAAAAGTAACCAATTTGGTAAAGATACATAACTCTTCACTGCTGGATGGGTTTTGACATTTGTGCTTTTTGTTTTCTCTGTCTCTTTTTAACATCCACATCCAAACAGTATTGAAGAAAGGAAGGAGCAGCGGCGCAAAGACGAGGAGGAGAGACGGAGGAACGCACCTGATCCTACAGTCCCAGCTGGTCACACCCTGATGCCTGAAACTGAGAAACAAGAGACACTCAAGTCCCTCAAAGACAGTATGTCTCCATTTCTCTTTATCTCTGCCTGTGCATTCATGATGGTAACATTTACCTTGACTAATAAATAAACAATAAATATTAACATTTCTGATTTAGTTTTTGCTGATTTTCTCCTCAGCCCATCACTCTCTGGTGACTGAGCTGCTGTCACTCCCTCTCAAAGCCGATAACCTGGGTGTTCGCTCACGTCGGGCTCAACTTGATTGTAGACTTTCTGAAGTTGAGGAGGCCATTAAAATATTCTCCAGGGACAAAGTTTATGTAAAAGTTGATTCATAACCCATGAAGATAAAAAGAAGACAGAGAATGGGAGATGGTCTTATGATCTTTTGATCTGATTTGCAGTTGCATTATGTAACATGCCAAGGAACCCTGTAAAACAGATGACTGCTGTAATGTGATAAAAGTAGTTTAATGTTCTAAATTGAAAATAGATTATAAATTGAGTTAGTATTATGTAAGGTTAAGGTTACAAAGTAATTTATCTTGGAAGAAAAAACATTTTTACATGTGTTGTAAACCTAACAGCAAACAAAAAAAACTTGTCTTTGTGTAAAACTGGCTGTTGATTTGTAATAATTAATATTTTTCTGAAGTCTTTGTATCTGCATGTCCTTTAAGTTTAATTATTGTGTGCCACTTTTACTTTACATTTAATTCATGTGTATTAAAAAGCACAACGCAGTGCAATGTGCTACTCGATAAAAAAAATGGTAGGATATATTTAAATATCTATATAGATATGACGTATTACGTACGTGCTTCCCCGTACGTGTTCGGTCATTGTTCAGCGTGAGCTAGCAGTTAGCTAGTGTGCTAAATGCTAAGTATACAAAGGGGTCTTGACTTTTCATGCATGTAAAAAAGACTGTTTGAATCCCGAAGTAACATTTGAGAGCCTGCCAAATCCACAATGAGCAAGAGGAAAGCACCTCAGGAATCCCTGAATGAGGGAATAACAGACTTTCTTGTCGGTACGTGAAGTAGAGTCAGACGGTAGAGTTCAGCTAATGGCTAGCATGGTAACTGTGTTCTATTTTTAAATAACAACTAGCTAAAACAACTGTACATAATTACCGTGTATTTGTACACATATTATTGTAAGTGTTCTAAATAGTGCTGTTTTTTCTCACATGAAGTAGTCTGGATTGCTGAGGTGTACAGTTTGTAGGCTGATGGTCATTGTCGTTTAAATGCCTTCCCCTTTCACCTGCCTTGGTATTTTTTAATGTATGTAAAAAATGGTTTTAACATACTAGAGTAACGTGTTCACGTATGTTTTCAGAACTGGCTAATTACGAGAAAAATGTCAACAGAGCAATACACAAGTACAATGCATACAGGTAAGCTGTGAAGTTGAGATGTGTTTTGTCTAAAATTGTGAATTTCACTAGTGTTCGTACAGAATACATAACAAATATAATATTACTGAAACCGAATAGCCTACATACACGGTGGCCTTGCATACATACTTGAAACTAATGCATTCTATTAAAACCTTGCGTTAAAGCCACCGTATAATTCTGTTTTTGGTTACACGTGTTGATTACACTTAATGGTCATTTTGAAGACTGTTGTGTGTGCCGAGATGTGTTATACTAAGACATGGTTCCAGTTTATTTACCTTTTTCTACCCAAATTATTGACAATGAACTATATATTGATAACTGACAGGACAATGTAGAAGTGTCTTTCACAGCCTCTATAACAAACATAAAGCTGAAGGAGCAAAAATAAGGCATTAAAAGTCAAGTAAAAACATCATTAAGGTAGGATTTATAGTAGCACTGTAGACTGTATTAGTTTGCCAGGTGTACCTGAGAAACTGGCAAGTGACTGTAAAATAGCTTAAACAGCATACCGAGAGGACATTAACCCAGCTCATTGAAGCTGACTTTATATTATCATGTAATTTTATTATTATTACAATAATTTGTTGTTTTCTGTGTCTAGGAAAGCAGCATCCACTATTGCCAAATACCCTCATAAGATTAAAAATGGAGAAGAGGCCAAGAAACTGGTATGTGCACTGAACTCACTCTAATGTATGCATTAGCTGCCTTTGCAAATAAAGTATTACTGAATGTTTAAGTAAATATACTGTATATCAGCCTGGTAATAATGATATAACGATGGAGCCATCATTTGATTGACAAAGGGAAGAATAATTCTCTTTGTCGATAATATAATGGCTCCATCATTATTTGTCTTCCCTGTGATGCCCTCTGCTGTAGCCTGAATTTTTTTGTCAACACCTACTTTACACGTCTTACATAACCACTGCAGATTGCACTATTCAGCACCCTCATCTTTGTTTTCACATTTCAACAGGATGGTGTTGGAGCTAAAATAGCAGAAAAGATTGATGAGTTTCTACAAACTGGCAAGCTGCGAAAACTGGAAAAGGTGAGTCTTGTGGCATTGGAAGACATGTTGGTTGTCACACTATCTGTGTTTACTGGCTTCATTTTAACACATTACACCAACTGATGTGCTTCTTTCATATTTTCCTTTAGATCCGAAATGATGACACCAGCTCTTCCATCAATTTCCTCACTAGGGTTACTGGAATTGGGTATGCTTTAAATGTTACTAATCCAAACCCATTTAAAGTTTTACATGGACATTAAGCGATATGCGCCATAACTTATTAAATGCCCATGATAAACAACTTAGTTGCCCATCCTTACAGATGCTGCTTTTTTTCTTTAGATTTATTTGTTCATGTAGCTTCAGCAAATGTATTTAACATCTTTTTCGTCTCGACTTTAGTCCTGCTGCTGCCAGGAAGTTTGTTGAAGAAGGGGTGAAGACGTTAGAAGGTTTGTTTAGCAGTTAAATTTCTTCACTATTGTTCACACATTTTGTTACTTAAATGTTTTGGTCTGTATGACTTTAGAATTCACACAAGGGATATTACATACTCAATAAAGGTTGCCACAGAGTATATGTAACATTGGTATAAAGAGCAATATCCTTTTCATTTATTTTATTTTTTCTTAGATTTGAAAAAAATTGAACACAAGCTAAACCATCATCAACAGATTGGACTCAAGTAAGTGTGCTTTTAGGTTTACTTTTCTAAATGTGTAACTCGTTAGTATCAAAGTAAACTGAATATCTTAAAATCCTCCTCAGTTGATACATGAGCTGTGTCTAATTGATTATTTTGCTATTTTCAGGTACTTTGAGGAATTTGAAAAAAGGATTCCACGATCTGAAATGGAAAAGATGGAGGTGATCAATCATCTGTTTTTTCCACTTCTTTTCAAATTAGTTTTATTTTGAATTTGTTTAAACTCTTTGTGTGTGTTTGTGTTTTTAGGTCCTAATTCTTGCAGAATTGGAGAAGATTGATACAGATTATATTGGGACGATCTGTGGAAGCTACAGGAGAGGTGAATATTACATTTAGGATGATTATTATTATTGTTTAGTTTTTGAGAGCAGGACAAATTGTTCATCCTGATACTGTTGATTAATTTTCAGGTGCTGCATCGAGTGGTGATATTGATATTTTGCTCACCCACCCAGACTACACCTCTCAGTCTCAGAAGCAGGTAGGATAATATCTCTACTGCTGCCAGTGAGATATTACTACTTTTTTAAATTAGGTTTTGCATTACCTACTATAACTATAGTTAATAATAGGTATAATAGGAATAATAATAATAGTAATTACAGTTTAACCTTTCTTTTAAGGCGCTTTATTTCTACCCTTTTATTTTCAGCCCAGGCTCCTCCATGCTGTGGTCGATCATTTGGAGTCCATTGGGTTTGTGACTGACACTCTGTCCAAAGGAGACACCAAGTTCATGGTGAGACCTGGGTTATTTTTTTGTTCTGTTTGAATTTGTGCTAGGTAATGCAGTTAGTACATTGACTTAACCCAAACCATTAATCATAATGCTGTTATAATAATTGTTTTCTAGGGAGTTTGCCAGTTGATGCAGAGTGATGATGATGAGGAAGAATACCTGCACAGGCGTATTGATATCAGGTGTCCTACTTTACATTGCTCTCAACTCCTCCAGTAAACATTTTTAGCATGTATTTATGAAAATGGCACAGACTGAGCATGTGAGTTGGGATTTGTTGTGGTACTAAAAAATGTCAGAATAATGATGTAATTTAGTTTTTTGAGGTGCTCAATTTGTGATCTTTTGACAAGAGCAGTAAGATTAAAAAAAACCTATATTAATCTCAGAGGGAAATGGCTTTGCCTTTTTAGACCTGCACTCTGTTCAGAAAGAAAGGAAATAACCACAACCAGAGAAGAAACACACCGACATAAAAAATAAAAAACCTCAATAAGAGCAAAGATTATCTAAAGATGCATAAAGAGGAAAGTTTATTTTTTGTTTTTCCATTCAACCTTTTTTTCTCTAACTGCGCTTTCCACAAATCCCAAAGGTTAATTCCTAAGGACCAGTACTACTGTGGAGTTCTGTATTTCACTGGAAGTGATATCTTCAACAAAAATATGAGAACTCATGCACTGGAGAAGGGGTTCACTCTGAATGAGTACACCATACGACCACTTGGAGTCACGGGTGAGTCTCATGACAAAATTAACCATTTGACATCAGTTTGATCTTAAGTTCTGCTGTCAGTCAATCTTTCAGTTTTGAATATGAGCTGTTTTACTTTATGGATCTGTTGTAGGTGTGGCTGGGGAGCCTCTGCTGGTGGATAGCGAGAGAGACATCTTTGAATACATCCACTACAAATACAGAGAGCCTAAGGAGCGCAGCGAGTGAAGTTACAGCTACATATGTATTTGAAGCTACAGCTTTGCTAAAAACAAGATCACAAGAATGTTTTTAAATGTGTGACATGTTTTCTGTCTTAGTTGAAAGTTGGAATCATCCCCATTGATGATTTTATTGTACCTAAACACCTACACATGCTCTGCACAACAGAATGGTTTCTGTTTTTATTTTAAAGTTAAGTTTCCATGCTCTATCTTTGTGGAAACTCTTCTCTCTATTTTTAAATAATTTATTTTTTACTTGTATGTTTACATTTTAAAATACCCAAAAGGATTATAACATAACTTGAGATGAGCCATCCTAACATGGACTGAATTCTGTTACTTGTTACTTGCTTATTAGGAACCATGACAAATTACTATGATAAGAGGTATTTTTCCTTGATAGTAGTTTTTTTGGAAAGGAGTTTTACAGTATAGAAGAATCATTGCAAATTCTCTGACAAGTTTCTGGTTATAGACACTAAAGTATGATAGATGAGAATATACACTTCCCTCAGTTATAGACAAATATGCGAATTTGACTGGTAGACGTGAAACTATTGTTTTTTAAAATGTGTTAGGTCGGGGCATTGGATTGTTAGTACTCTTCTGGTGTGAATTTTGAAAGCATTATATGAAAATAATGTAAACCAGTTTGAAGTAATGCTACAGTAATGCTGATTCAAATTTAGTCTGTAACACAGTTTGTTAGGATTAAGACTTGAATTCAGTTTGGTTTGTGGGTTGCAGGTATTTCAACAATATTTAAAAAAAAACTGGGAAATTACATTGATAACATCCAACTGTGAGTGTGAATGCATGAAATAAACAAGTAAAAATGATAAAATCAGATTTTACTCATTCCTTTTCAGTTAACAGTTCACAACCTAGTGAAAATTGACCATGTGAATATACTAGTATAATGTATGTGTGTATTATTGCTGGGCATGTTTGGATATTTTCAGCCAACTAAAATTTTTATTTGCTGTTATTTACAGTATCAGCTTGAACCTCACATCTAATCTAAAAACTTTAGTTCTCTAAAAGCCTACAGCTACCTATTTTAACTGGAAATATACTACAATATGTATCCTAATGTGAAATAATATTGTCAAAGGTTTCCGTGACCCTGACTCATTGAACAGCCTGGCAGAAATATTCTCTTCTAAAGGCTTTTGAGTGAGACTCACCTTTCTGACCAGACCATCTGTCACAGAATATATCAACATGCAGCTGCTTTACATCTTATTCTTTTTGCACATTGGTTTTATGAAATATAAAAATGTAAAATGATTTTTAACAATATTTAGACTTTAGTTTATTACTTTGTATTATGAAAGTGTCTAGTGGGTAAGTCTCTACAAACCTCTCAAACCTGGATTTGTGCAGTCTATCCCATTCTTCCTAACAGATCCATCACACTAGGTGGAAGTGTCTGTGAACATATTCAGGTCTCTGCAGATGTTCTATGCTGAGTTGAGTTTAGGTTTGGGCTTTGGCTGGGCCATTTAAGGACAAGAGATGTTTCACTCCAGCCTTGTCTTGCAGCCTGTGACGTTTGTGTTCTTGGTCACCTCCCTGCTCAAGGCCCTTCATCCCAGTCACTTAGTTTTGATAAGAGTTTGAATATTCCCAGGAGCACACTGACCTCAATAATTGCGGAATGAGTAGTCTTTAGAATAGTCTTAGAGCCACCAAAGCTTCAGAATTGGTTTATACCCTTGGAATTACATATGCCACAACATTTTAGCACAGTCTACAGAAACTGTCATGACATTCAGAATGAATTGTGACACTTTGTATATACACACATTTAAATCAAAGTATACGAAACAAACTTCTTATAATGACTTAAGTTAAATATAATACGAGAAATTATACACTGGTCAGAATTCCCTGCAGCTAAATTGTTTCGCACTACGAGTACATCATCCAAAAAAAGGTCAACATTTTAAAAATATAATTTTGTATGCAAATCAGTGTATACAAACGATCCAGTAATTAAATTTAATTACATATCCTGACATGCTGCCAAGCCCAGTGAGGCGTACGCGCAACGGCATGAGCAAACTATTTACAATGGCTGCCCCGGCAACGGTTTTCTCGCAAGGCATGATGGTGTGAAATAAAATGCACAGAGAAACGCCAGAAAGATTGGCCTGAGTCAGCCAATAGCAGCAGACTAGGCACTAATATGAGCCAATGGGAACATGTCAAGGCAGCAGTCTCTTACTGCTACACACCCACATTACTTTTGTGTCCACCAGTTCGCGGGAGTTGTCACTACAGGAGCGGTCGTCTCTTTAAATTACAATAACAGTGTACAGGACACTAGAAGGTAAATTTGCCAATCTCGCATGCAGAAAATTCTAGAATATGTGATTTCTTGTCTTAAGTACATAAAAACGGCAGCATTTGTTAAACGATGTTTTCCCCCGTTTTGCGGGATGAATGGACAGCTAGTTAGCGTGGTTGAACGGTAACGTTAGCTAATCAACAGCTCATCGTTGCTGGATGTGCATGTGGCGAAGTGTTGCTAGCTTTCTTCCTATGACGCTATACTTTGGAAAATGTAACTGAAGTCATTTTTATCCCAAATGTTCTATCATTATGAGAATTCTGTGTTTATGTTGGTATCCTGCACTTTAAAGCAGAAGATGATGCTCTTTTTCTCTGCTTCTTAACGCCACACTGCTTCGAGACTGTTCATTTTGCAGCCTCATATTTCATTGTATTCTTGTTGAAACCTCTGGTAAATTTGAAACGATAATCTCAAATGTCTTGCGTATCCATAGAAACTACGCAGAGCGCGCATCCAGTGAGCTGGCTGCTGATGGAAGTTGTTATGCAACACTTGTAGAAAAGACTAGTTAAATGTTGTGTGTCGGTTATGTAATGATAACTTGGTCGCTAACTAGCCATTTTCCCTTCATTGGCTGACTAAGCCGTTTTTATTTTCCACACAGTCAGTCGGCGATGAGTCGATTGCATTGTATGTGTGCCAGTGATCCAGTGAAGATGATGAATCCTCTGCTGTGTTTTGGTTTCCCAGGGCAACCATGTCTGACAGAAAGGCAGTCATCAAAAATGCCGACATGTCGGAAGACATGCAGCAGGACGCCGTGGAGTGTGCCACACAGGCCCTGGAGAAGTACAACATCGAGAAAGACATCGCTGCATACATCAAAAAGGTAAAAACCACTGTAGGCGCATCTTGCATCGGCTCAAGTTTATAAAGGTTCCCACAGAGAATAACTTAATCATACTGAAAGCAGAAGATGATGCTCTTTTTCTCTGCTTCTTAACGCCACACTGCAAGGGGTGAGAATCTAGTATTTCTGTAGCATCGAGAGCTTTTTGTATGATGTATTTCAAACCAGTTGTGAAACTAATTTACTCCTTAAATTATTTGCATCATTCATCATTATCACACCTTGTCTGGTGGTTGCAATAGTCTTACTTCTTTCTTGGGAAACCAGTTCAACTTGGACTAACCGTTCTCCACAAGCCACATTTTTATCCTAGTGGTAGAATTCCTGTTCAGTGCTGGGAGGGGCAGACATCTCACAATGTATGATTATCAGGGAGTTTGAGACTCTTCAGTAGAGCTGTGTATTTTCATTCAATACTTCCCTGAGTCTTAGAAAGTGTACATCTTTAGGGAGTTTTACCAATTTTATGAACAAATTCATGCTGTTTCGCTGTAATTTAGCTGTTAAGAAAGTCTGCATTTTAAAATCCTGTCACCCAGCTCAACTTGAGTTGTGCACTTTTTAAAATAATATTTAATAGTTCTTAGACTTTGATAATATAGGCAAAACTTTATTTTTCAGTTCCGGTACATTGAGAATGACATGAACAGACCGTGGCTGCAATCATGGCTGCAATCATGGCTGCTATGGTTATAAGACTGTTTCTGATAATTTCTCCTAGTTACAATAGTCTGAATGCAGACAATTGTCAGTTTAGTTTTATATATTTATATGTATATTAGTAATATAACATTTATAAAACCCCAAGTGATCAATGTAGTGTGTGCCACAAATGTTTGACAATGTGTTTTGTCCCCCCATAGGAGTTTGACAAGAAATACAACCCCACCTGGCACTGCATCGTTGGGAGGAACTTCGGTAGCTACGTGACTCATGAGACCAAGCATTTTATTTACTTCTACTTGGGTCAGGTGGCCATTCTGCTGTTTAAGTCCGGCTGAGGGAAAGCATTTTCTCACACCACATGACCATAAATACAATACTGACTGATTTGACAAAGGCACGTATCATTCCTTGGCAAGGGGCTGCTGCCTTTTTCTGTGCTGCTTTCTACTTTGTTGTTTTTGAGAGAAAAAAAAGTGGCCATGTTAAAGAGATGAAACACTTGTATTTATTTTTGTCGTTATGTTAAACGTCATTTTTTAATTAAAGCATAGCTGTTAAGCATTGCTGGTGTCATTTCATTGCACTATTGTATGCCAACAGAACCAGGATGTTAAACCAGGTGATGTGAAAAATGACTTTCTGCTATTAAAATAAACAGTTGCAGTATTTATGTGAGCCTCAACCATGAGATGAAGTAGAGTTGCAAGTGTCATTTATATGCACACTTCAACCATTATCCTAGTCAATATACTTATTCAATGCAACTTGTCACTGCATCATGCAAGCAACACCTTGAGCGCTATTAAGTGCATTAACCTTGAAAGTATTTCTTTCTTCATATCTGCCAATGAGAGTTTGACTCCATAAAACCTGGTAATGGTATAATCACTACTATATGGTGATTTCACTGTGAGCTGTGTAAATGTGTAATTTCAATGGTGAATTTCAATCTAGATATAAAAAAACAAATCAGGCAAAAGATGGCATTAGACGGTGGTACTCTTTATTACAACACATTTAGAAAACCAGTTTGTGTGGATAAACACCACTAGACAGGCAGAAGGAAGAGCGCAAGTACCCTTTCAGCTGAGGTACCTTCTTGACTAGGGGCAGAAGCTGAGCGTCAACAGCCTTCTGGTCCTCCTTCCTCTGCTCTGTCAGCTGGTACTTCTGCAAATGGGGGACGGGGAAGAAAACCAAGGTCACGTGTCAAATCCAGGAGTCCGAGTCATATAGAAATGGTTCAAATGTTACACACAGTACATTCTGAGAAATATCCAAGTTAGCTCACCTCCTTCTCTGTATCAAAGATCTCTCCCTCTTGGTGACGAGGCCTCCTCAGCTTCTTCTTCTTGAAGTAGGCGTCATTCAGAGTTTTGGGGATCTTGACACCAGAGATGTCAATTTTGGTGTTTGTCGCAATGACAAACTTCTGGTGAGCCCTGCGCAAAGGAACTCTGTTCAAAGCAAGAGGGCCTAAATGTGTGCAAAGAGAAAAAATGCAAATGTTAAAAAAAATTTTTTAAATTTAGTATCCAACATTTTGATTGGTTATACCATTTTAAATTATTGATGCTACTAAAATCAGCATTAATGTCAAGAAACCAATTTCCTTTTCACCAATAACTTTCTTACCAGTGACAAGCAGGAGACCGCTTGAGAGCTGCTTCAGGAAAACCACACGCTAAAAAAACAAAACAAAACACGTTACCTTTATAAAGCTACCACCATGGGAGTGTTTTTGTACTAAAAAGCTTCTAATTACAACATTAACACAAAAGTAGTATTTTTATTTAACTTGCGTGCAGAGCTTAGAAAAGGTAAAGGTAACAATATAGTAGCTGCAGACCACTTTCATCCACTTAGAGGAAACCTGTATTTGCTTGACAGGAACTGTGGCTTTTAATTATGAGGACTCTGCCTGTCTTATAGCTACAACATTATTTAGGTCAGTCAGTCCTCAAAGTATGTGTGGGCACACTCGCTTCCATAACTTGCCCATGTAGTGTTTGAGAGTGGGTGGGAGTGACAATGTCTGTGGTACTGAGGGTGTGTGATTATAGTGATGCGCCCAGAAGGCTTGTTAAACCCACAATATGCGTTACAGCAGGAAACTGATGCACAACAAGGATGCACTGTGTTGAATGTATTATGAAAATATCAGAATTATTTCAGACTAATCAGTTTCAGAAACATGGATGTAGTACACACTGTACTGTCCATAAACAAATTCCACACAGACCTGGTGTTCTAGCTCGGAGTCGTTTCAACTTGGGAACTGTCTAAGAACCTCTCTGCTTTTCCATGTCTAGAGAACCACTGTAGCCACATCATTACATCACTATGTATTTACATAAATCTCTGCATTCACAGCACTGCTAACACTAAGCACAATGTCTCCATGCAGGCATTGTGAGCATACAGGGGCATCTAAACACTGACCCAGCAGTGTGCAGCCAGTTCTGACAAAACACAAAGAAATGGTCTGAAATTAAGTGGAAAAGAAGGAAACACCTGAGAGATTTTACATCATTTTCAGAAGTTAGGGAGCCTCTTAAAATGCAACACACCTGGACATTTTTAGAAGAGGCAGGATATTCATTATTCTGAGATTTTGCTTTTGGTAAACAATTTTCATTGCCTTTTTACTTCTATTATATGTATAGTAATGAGTCTAACAACATACAGTTGTAAGGTAATAAAAACCTACTCCCTCTGTTCTCCTGCCTGCCTCAGTGTGGAGGAGTTGAGCCCTGCCCATGGTCTCAGAGAGCATACACACGAGAGACTACAGCATTAACACAGATACTGTATTTTCAGATGTGTTAATCTCACTCAACTCTCTCTGCAAGTGCTAATAAAAATGCATCCTGGTAAGATGCTAATTAGCCTATTCGAAATAAGAATTATCAAAGATCAGCCTAATTAATCTGTTGACCACTAGATTAGATTTCTAAGAAATCAACTTCAGTAAGAGTAAAGGGACATTGACTCTAGGGCCAGGTTTTGACCACTTTCTTTTTGACATGATGTATGTGACTACTCAATTTGATTACCAATTGTACTAAAAAAAAGCAATCTACTACAACAGACTATCTTGAGAAATGTACTGATTTTGCATTCCATCCACTATTCCACTTTGGACATGTACACTTGAAGAACTATAGACACATTTTAAGTATGTCAGAATCTACCTGACAGATTATAGAGACCAATACTTTTATACAATATGACCCTTGTTTTTGTCCTATTGGCACAGGTTCCTGGTCTTAAACCCTGAAAATAACTGCTCTAGTCCACCATTTATTGTGTTACCTCTTGCAGACACTTTCCTGAGCTCCTTCACATCATTATCAAGACACAGCCTACATATAGTCTCACCTTTCCACGGTGGCGACCAGTGAGCAGAATGAGGACAGTTCCTGGGGTAATGGAGGAACGCAGATTCCTCTTGTGCTGGCTGAAGGGCTTCTTCCCATGGCTTTTCAGTTTGCGGGGAACATCCTCTGTGGGGTAGTAGCGGGGCTACAAAAAAAACATTTAGGTATATTTAATCTTCATTTCCAAGTTTGCTGCAGAAATTTAATAGACGACATGTACATACACAATTGATTGGTTTTATTTTTACTTCACACAGACAAGCTAAAACAAGCATGTTCTTTGAATTCAAAGTTTGATCATACATTTCTCTCCATACACCTGTCTCAGCTGATGTGACTTGTAATAATAAACACAAGCAAAATTCAAGCCCAACTGCTTACATTTTCACTTCATTTCAGAGAACAGAAGAGACTACTACTAGAGACTAGTAGTCACTTACCATCTTGCGAAGCTTGACAACGCGAGTGCCTCCATTCTTGTCTCCTCCAACAGTCTTGACAACAGTGGCCTTGGGCTTCACCTTAACTTTTTTCTCAATCTGAAAAAATATATATAAATATATATATATAATTGAAGCATAACAAATAACATGTTTAATGTCTATCAGTTTCTTTAATCACTCATGTTGATAGATGCCAAACAGCCCCTACCTTGGTCTCCGTGGTCTTGGTCTTCCTTTTGTACATGGCCCTACGGGCGTACATAGCGGAACGGGAGTAGCGGCCAATGCCCCGGGCCAGAACCGGGTTTCGGCTCCCGTGCTTCTTCTTGGCAGACTTCTTGTCTCCCTCTGCCATCTAACACAAAGCAAAAACAGGGGTTAGTAACTGTAGCACTGTCATGTACACCATCAATGCTGCCTAATTTAATCTAATGTAAATTATTTGGAATCTAAACAAAAACAATATGCCAGCCTTGGCTGGACAGTACACTTTATACTGCTCTTTAGTATCCTGGTCCTGATTTCAAATACTGGAGAATGGCATATCAACAACTACAACCTTTAAGTAAATAGTAACCCTAGTGCATTTAAATAAAACAAACCATATGAGAAACTACAAAATTCGTTTGGTTGGTTGCTAACAGAGTCATCACCAATGCAGGAGAGGCATGACAAGTAGCGTAAGCAGCTAGGTCTACAGTAGAGTGCCTATAGTATGACTATACCGGTCATTTCGCTCTAAAATGACGACTTTCGAGTTTGGAAGAAATATTTATTGAATTGTAAAAGCGGAATGATATAGTAACAGCACAGTAGATCACCGAAGGACAACACGTTTCTATTAGCCAACTAGCTAACTTTACAAGCAGCACGAAGGCTAGCAAGAGGCCTAGGACTGCCGACACGCAAACTGTTCATTATTACAGTAAGATGACGGTCAGTCATAGTAATGACGGTGTCTACAACATCGTTTAAATATACGGATTCAAATCGTGATATTTGGAGACTCAGATTTTTATTCTGTAACACAGATGAATACAGATTTCATTCCTACAGTAAAATGAAGGCAAGGCTGTCTTACCTTAGCTATGAAAAAAGACCGACATCCGGGGATGTTACGCATATAAGGACGCTGCGCGATGACGTTGACGCAATAGCGTCGACTTTCAAGGGTTTGATGGTTCTTGTAGTCCTAAGTAGAGTTCTCCTTTATTCTCACTTTACAGCTAAAAATAAAATAACATTGAACTTGTTTTTAACAGATGATTTTTCACCAAATCTTTTAAAGCTTCGTTTTTAAGTATATATGCTTCAATCACAAGTTCACTAATTAATTATTCTAAAATATTACTTGTTTGTTTTTTTTGTTGCATTGGTCTTATAATACTTATTGATATTTAATTCCAAAAACTGTCCCTTAGTAGTCTCTATATTCATATAAAAAACTATAAACAACTAAAAATGTTTTAGTCTGATTTTAGTGTGAACTTATTTTGTTTATGTACTTACTATAAATAACAAATTAATTGCCACTACCTATTTTTTGTGCTTACACTTTAATCAATTCATATTCCTCTGTTTTGCATTGTTAAAAACCTAAATAATATAACGACAAAAGGGCCAATGGGTTCTAAAGATAAAATGGTAACAAATGTCCAGGATTAATGAGAATGCTACTAATGCAGTAATGAGTTTTTACAAAGTCATTTCAAGCTCATGTAAATCAGTAATTTAAGATCAAAGTTCACTTTACTGAAATAAAACAATATGAATATCTTCTTCAGGAACAGACAAGTAAATGTGATGTGTTGATACAATGTAATTAATTTAATATAGTACACCTTTTTCATAAAAGGCTAAAGTTATTAAACCATAAAAAAATAAAGTAGACATCATAGAGGCCTGTTATAAAATAAATTAAAGCTTAGTAGTGGTTGTCAGGTAAACCTTAATTCCATGTTAACTATAAAAAACACAATCTTCTGTTGAAGGTTGCTCAAGGAAATTTAACTACTTTTATTTCAAAATTTAGTTTATTGAGTTTCTTTGACACAGAAATCAGCAGTCCTTTTTCAGGTCAGACATATTCTCTGGCAATGCTGATCCCAGATAAGATAGAAGGAGTGATACAGAATATGTTAAGGTGAACATCAGATTTCATAGCTCCTTCTAAGCTTACTATTAATGAAAACAACTCTAATTTATGAGTAAAGAATATGATATATGGGCAAATGCTACCAAAGGAACTAACTCTGCATTCTAGACATATACAGAAACAAACTGTGGCACTGAATTGTAGATCATAAACAGGAGTTGGCTCCTTATCTACGCAGGGCTTGCAAGGCAACACTCAAATAAAACATTTATTGTACATTTTTGTAAGAATAAACAAAGAATCAACAAGAGAAAGCAGCAAAAATGATTGATGTTATTTATGTGCCAGAGAAAAACTGTTTGTTTTAGTAGAAAAAAAACCCTCTTTTTAGCATGTGAGCTGTATTTTAATTTATGCAAGTGGACGGCATGTGTGTAGGACGTTCTTCCACAGAAATTCTTCAGATACTGGCAGCTTCAACAATCCTCAACAGCTCTGGATGATAATGGCGATGCCTTGACCACCACCTATGCAGGCAGAGCCAACGGCGTACTTGCCTCCTCGCCGCCTATTAGGAACAAAGTTCATTATATAAAGCAACTTACTGTGGCAACACAGTTGATGTATTGCACATATAATTACTAATAACTAGAATACCTGAGTTCGTGAACCAGGTGAGCAGTGATGCGTGTTCCAGAAGCACCAAGAGGATGCCCAATAGCGATAGCTCCACCGTTAACATTGCTTTTCTCTGGATCCAAACCAAGAGACTTAGCAACAGCCAGGTACTGAGAGGCGAAAGCCTCGTTCACCTGTACAAAGCAAATTACATCAATTGTACACCTGAGTAATCACCATCAGTTATCATTATTAAGTCATAAATCATATGCAGTTAAACATACAGTATGTAGTTCTTCTAAAATATTATTTTACTAGTAATATGTTTCAGTGTCAAAACCTCCTGTGACCCAGATTCCCTAAACAGCCCTGTCAGTAATACAGACATATTAGCTTCTAAAAGGTTTTGTGCAAAAAACAAACAAAAAAATGTAAAAAACAAACAAAAAAAATAATAATAATAGTAATTTAGCAGCTCCAGTGACTCCTATGTTTTTTCCTTTAGTGTAATTTGATACTGACTACTACCTGGAGGGCAGAGCAAAGTCTTATGACAGCGTTATCTTAAGTCATATGTTGTAGCTTTAATGGTACTTACAGTCTAACAATGTCACATATAATGACATCAATCACAGCATTTAGTTTTAGTTTTGGTACTTTAAATCCATGTTTCTAGTAATATTTCTGCACTCTTAAGCAAGTACACTTCTGGATGCAGGTACCTTTACTTGAGTGAAACATCTAAGGACCTTTTCCACTGCTGATGAAATGAATGGCATAATCTCAGATAAGAAGATAGTTTTTCCACTAAGAACAAACCTCCACAAGATCCATGTCGTTGAGAGTCAGACCAGCTTTTTTAAGAGCTTCTGTAATTGCTGGAACGGGACCTAAAGTAATTAAAAGAAACCAGAAATGCTCACTAAAAGAGACCACATTAATTTATTAGCAAATCATGCATCTCTCTAACAGTAGTGTCACTCACCTATTCCCATTATGCTTGGGTCACAGCCGGATACATGGTAGGCCACAATTCTGGCCAGTGGAGTGAGCTTGTGCTCATTCACAGCATCTTCACTTGCAATGACTACAGCAGCAGCACCATCAGACACACCCTGAGGATCAGAATAAAACTGTCAGTTGTGATATTGGTAGTACTTCTTATGGCAGAAGTAGAACATTATTTAATTCTGAAACTGATTAACTTTCTTAGGTTGCAAGTAGTCAAATGTTATGTTCAGTGTGGGTTTTTTTAGGAACCAAGATAGGAACAAATTTGTCAAACCCTTAGTTTGACAAATCAAATCTATAAACCAATGAAACTCACAGAAGCGTTGGCAGCAGTAACCGTTCCATTCTTCTTGAAGACAGGAGGCAGTTTGGCCAACTGTTCTTGTGTGGTCTGAGGACGTGGGTGTTCATCCTGAGCCATGGCCACCTTCCCTTTCTTGGCCTTCACTTCAATGGGAGCAATTTCCGCTGTATAGTAACCTGCCTCATGAGCTGTGAATAGAAAAAGTTACACTTGAGTGAATGACCTGGTCTTAAGCAGATCATGAAAATGAAAGATATCAAAAATTAATTTTGCCTCACCTGCCTTCCACCTTTGTTGTGTCTGGTATGCATAGTTGTCACAATCTTCTCGTGTGATCTGGAATTTCTCCGCCAGGTTTTCTGCTGTGATGCCCATCGGGATTTTGACGTGTAGGTCAGTCAGCCCAGCCCACAAAGTGTCCTCTAGCTGTCAGGCAAACAAGGAGACCTATTAACTTTGTGAAAAGCTCCTGGAACTAAATAAGAAGCTGAATTTACAGTCACCTCATAGCTTTTGGCGATTAGAAAGTAGACAAAAAACAATCAACCAAAAACCAACCTTGAGATCGACTCCAAACTTTGTACCAAATCGTACGTTGCGAACAGCATATGGAGCCTGGCTCATACTCTCTGATCCGCCGCACAGAACCACCTCTGACTCCTTGAGACAAATCTCCTACACACACACACACACACACACACACACACTACATTACATTACATTACACGCAGTAGTCTCCCCTCTGTTAATATTCATCTTCACAGTTAACCTACATGAAGGTGCAGAGCATTAGACACTACTCTTAAAATAATACTGTACAGGAGGTTTATATTTTTGTCCTTAGTGGAGTTCTTACATGAGCACCATTGATGATGGACTGGAAACCAGATCCACACAACCTGTTCACCGTAAGCGCAGGCACTGGGATGGGAACACTACACCTCAAGCCCACATGACGAGCAATGTAGGGTGCATCAGCTGAGCTCTAAAATCAGGAGGGCAGACAGAAAGAAGTGGAAAGGTGAGGACACTAGTCAGCACACAAGTATCCGAACTCAGGCTAGTTCATGCTGTTCCTCGTTCATTGTGGTTGTACCTGCATGACGTTTCCTACGATAACACTGTTTATAAGTTCTGGTGCCACGCCGCCTGCAGCGAGGGCGGCTTTGGCCGCATGCTCAGCCAGGTCTGTTGCACTGTGATCCTTCAGCACACCACCGTAGGTTCCAAATGGAGTACGCTTGGCAGCAACGATAAATACCCCTGTAGAGAAAAGGAGCGTGTTAGTACAGCGACAAAGAGTCGCACCCATACTGGCATGGTACACACTGCAGAGAACACTGGCACAACACATACACTGAGATACAGTGTTAAAGGGAATCAGATGCATAAAATCAAACTAAAAGTATTTTCAGTCCTCAAAGTAGGAATATTTCTCTTACGTGCAGGCATATATACACAATGTTGGGAAAATAATTCGAAAAGAATGTTTTTATCAAGTTGACTGACTGTTGACTGTTCAAATAAATACTGTACTGAAATACTGTGCAACAAACAAATACAATGTTTACATATATTTTGTTTTACTGAAACACTCAATAAAAAAGGTTTTTAAAAATCCATCAGTATATTTTTCTTAACAAAAACAGACATGTCAAAATTTGATATTCAGTGCTTCAGAATAAACAATTCAAGAGTGCTAGATAGTCATAGAGATATATATTATTGACTGTGGTACATGTCAGAAGGTGCAGGCTGGACATGGAACTGTTGGCTAACCTCTGCACTGCACTTTTGATTTGGTTTTACTGACCTCATAGTAACACTTGGCACATTGGAGGGATGTGTATAGTGCTCTGCAATGTGTTCTGTTTATTTAGACTCTACCCTATATGTTTACGAAAGTAAACAAAAATGCAGAGTGGACTAAAAAAAATAAAGGGATAGAATAAGAGCACAGCAAAATGATTTATGAAAGGATACCTAAGTACATTTACACAAGTAACTATTTAAGGTTTTTTTACATGTTGTTACAACTAGCTACTGGCAAAAAATATTCAAAGCATATAATTTATGTTAGCAATTGAACTAAAGCATATAAAGTAGTAGAAAAATGCTGAACCTTAACCAACACAATGTTAAACTGCTGCTTCATATATTAACATTCAACTGATTACTTAGTATTAAATCTGTTATAGCATACTGAAGTGGGTCACTCTATTTATATTTTTTCTTTTGATATAATTGTATTTTAACTTTTAGAGAGTGATACTGTATAAAATAAAAAAAAGGTAAACACATTTGGCACCAAACACAGTAAAGTCACTGGGGCATTCCAATCAATAAATAAAAGTAGTGATCTTGGCACCACCTGGTTACCTTTTGCCTATATTACAGTAGCGTCATGTTCAGCAAATGTTTCACACTCCCCTATCATACATATAATCAATTTAACTGAACAATTTGTAGGTTTCTTTTGGAAATACAACAATATTAGTAATATTAATTATAATAATGTTAATATTATTATTATTATTATATATGTTTAGGGAGTGCTACTGCCCAAATACCAAAAAGGTAAATACATAAGCTTATGGAGAACACAGTTTAATTGTTTAAATCTGTATTTCAGTTCTTAAATCTTCATTGCTTTTTGTTTTACAATGATTATTTGTAAAGCAGGGTTTTATCTTTTCAAATTGGCATTTGTGTAAT
This sequence comes from Ctenopoma multispine, assembly GCA_034779795.1. Classification (NCBI taxonomy): domain Eukaryota; kingdom Metazoa; phylum Chordata; class Actinopteri; order Anabantiformes; family Anabantidae; genus Ctenopoma; species Ctenopoma multispine. The sequence goes on along the minus strand of JAUYWH010000027.1, from coordinate 17,297,193 downwards.
GGTCATTAAGTCTGTTTATAATTTTTATTTTTTTACCCAGGTTGAATGACCAGAAAAAGGAAACAACAGATATGAGATTAATTTCAGTGAACTATAAGATTATGACAAATTAAAGCACAAACATTTGTAGATTCTCACAGTACCAAAATAAGCCCCTCTGTGTTTAAGTAGATATAGCGCCTGTAAAAGTTTTAAAAGTTTACTTAGATGTTTATTTCTCATTTGATATAAAACCTATATTATAACAATTGACACACACGAGCTGCGGTCAATAAAAAGCTGTTAACGTCAGTGGACTTGGAACCATCTTGTCACCTTTCGCCTATATTACTATAACCTTAGGTTCAGCAAACGTTGCACACTCTTTTGGCATTTATTTTTAAATTAAGCAATAATTTACACTGAAGAGTTCATTTAGGTGAACTAATACCATGCACATATAAAAAAAAATAACTATTTCAAAAGCATCACAGCTACAGTCCTCCAGCACGTCCGCTTTTTTGTTTCTGGGTGAACTGAAATGTATTTGTTTACCTCTGAGAAGTGCCATGGCGCTGATTCAACAATCCACCACTGTTCAACAACACAGGTTCAAAGTTTTAGACCGATATGTTTCTGTGGCTCTGGATCAGGTCGTGCTGAATATAAAGGCTGACACAGCGGCGACCTTTCCCCCAAATCATGCAGCAGCCAACTTTTCCCTCGTCCAGGAAGATTCGTCAAAACGGTTACATTTAACATCAAATTTAAGTCAGAATTAAATTAAATCAAATCGCTAAAAATAACATATGTCATACATGATTGTTATAATTGCTTATAGTTTTAACATAGTATATATTTAACTCCAGCAATTACATTTTCAGCACAAACAAAATACCCGAAAGTGCGACTATTGTGACGCCATCATCCAGCGCCATGCCGCTTCCATTACGTCATTTTCCTGTGCCACTCAAGCAAGGAGACGGACACAGGGATGTGTAATAATATGTGAACATTTTTTTTATTCTAATGATTATGAGCTTTGACTGATATATCACAAAGAGACAAGATGTCTGTGGCCTTATCGCGGTGGTTCTGCAGGGTTTTATCCCAACCGACCGCTGCGTCACGGTAAGTGTTAGCTACCAACAGCTAGCTGAACTAAGGTTATTCAGTCAGTGGAGACATGCTGTTGGATCAGTTCTTTGGTTGGTACAGTCTCGCGTGCCCACACGTGAGCTCTGCAGGTGGCATGTTTTGATTTGCACTGTGTTTGTTGTGTGTTGTTTGCAGCTTCCTGTTGGGAGAACATCACCATGCTGTAGCGAGTCCTTGGTTTGCGCCAGTGATGACACTGAAGACATCTGCTCCACTGAGGTATGATCCAAGCCAAATTACACTTTTTTATGTAAAATCTTACCTGCAAATTACATTTTTTAAAACAAACCCCACAGACATTACTAATTGGCTATAACAATTTTAAAATCTAAAGATCTTTTTCTTTTTTTATTCATTAAAAAAATAAGTTGTGATATTTATGGCACTTACACAATTACGTGTGTTTCCACACCACTGTGGAAGTATTCTGCTGCATGTTTGCTGCAGGCATTGCACTTTACCTTTTTCACTTCAAAAATGAACAAAATATGTTAAATACCAGGACTGTATGCACTGTATCCTTGACACACAAGGATTATAAAAGTTTTGTGATGTTCTCAGCATGTCAGTGTATGTTACTCACAGATTATGGCTGTGTTTTTATTTTAAGAGCGGAGCCCAAAAAGAAGAAGAAAGTGGATCCAAGAAGGGAGCAGATCATGAAGGAACGACTGAGAAAAAAGCTGAAGAAGCTTGAGAGGGTTCCACCTGAGCTTATCCCAATCGAGGACTTCATCACTCCAGCCAAATGTTTGGATGAAACAAGGTACAGCTCCTTTCGCTGTTGATCAGTTGTATCACCAAGTAGCTTTGGAGTGCTATAAATTGGTGTTTCTTACTCTCTTACAAAGGGAACGCTCAGCACCAAAGCTGTCATTTGATGAAAGTGAGAGACGAGCCCTTCTGGTGAAGGAGTGGAGTCGGTACAAACAGGTCAACACTTACTATCACACCTCCTTTACTACAGCTTTTGTGGAAAATGTTGCTTCTGGTCCATAATTTATGTGCTCATCTGTCTTTGGTCTTGTAGGTGCAGCATATGGCTGAGGTTCAGGCTGTTGAACTTGCTATGGAAGCCCAGAGGGAAGCGCTGGAAGAACTGAAGTTAGAGTCTGAGGAACTGTACCAGGCAGCACTGAAGCCAGACCAACTTCTATTTCCCTTGACTCGTGAAGGTCCTGCCTACACGCCGCCAAAACCTAAATATGAAGCTCCTGATGGGAAATACAGTGACATCACTAAGGTTTACACACAGTGATGAACAGTGAACAGCTATAGGTGCTGCCTGTGTGTGTTTTTTTATTTAGTGTGTTTTTGTTTGTAAATGATTCAGTAAGTCTCTGACAACCTGTACGTGTGATGGACAATTTTCACTTTTTTTTTTTTGTTGAAATGCGATAAAGTCAGGTTTACAGTAGCCTGGATTCAACGACATTCATGGAAATGATGTCTCTGTGACAATTAGACCTCTGCTGGAAAAACATAAAATAAAAAATATTATTTATGATCCCCTTTGCACAGGATTTAACATTTTGTATTATTCAACGAAGATCCATAATTACATACAGAAACAGAGCTCTGTACTGGTTGAATATTTCATCACAGTAGTAGTAGTAGTAGTGTTTCTGCAGCCTTTTCTGTGTAAAAAGCATAATAAATATAATCTGATCGCAGTAGGTCTTAGCATTAGGCAAATACCTCATTTTTTATATATATATTATATATATATATATATATATAATATATATATATATCCCCCCCGTTTTTTAAATTGTTATATAGGCACAAAAAATAAATGTCATGTTGTTGTATTTTCCTAATAATAACACCTGCTACAATCAGATGATTTTATTGTTTTTATACACACAAAACATGGAATTGAGAGATGGGTACTAAGTAACAACTCCCAGTTATCAATTCCTGAAATTCCTGAAAGAGTATTCACTCCATAATCCTTGTCAAAAAAACACACAATAACAATAAATTCAAGACAGGGAAAAAACAACACTGCCTTTGCAGAAGTCTTATTTTATTTGACTGGTTGAACATGTGCTGTCATCCCCATCACTGACCACTAGATGCTGCCACAACCAATGAATGAATACGACCAGAGTTCGCATTCAGCGATGACAAGTCTCTCCAGCACTTAACTCAAAAGGATTTTTATGTCCATGAAGTGAAATATTGTGAATGTTCATCTCACTTTGATCTTGGTGCCGTGGAGCACAGACAGTAGGATAAGTTCAGGAGTCCTGAGGTCTTTCTTGGTTCAGGGGCATGTGCCAGTCTTTGGGTGGATCTTCCCTCAGTTTCCATACTGGTGTGAACTTTCTCTGTTCTGCCACTCTGTTCCTTTCACTCTTCTGTAATGCTTCCTATTGTATAAACATAGAAAAAATACGTTTTTTTCCCTTATGACCTGTCTTGTATATTCATGCGAAGCCCCAAGCAAGGTCTGATAGCCAGATGTATCAAAATAAATTATACTGTATACAAACTGAAACGTTAATTGTTAAAATATTAAATAATTAGTTTAATTACTGACAAACTGAGCAACAGAAAGTGGCAACATTTTTATTATTTTTCTGTATCAAACTTTATTAAAACCTTTCTAAAGTTAACTGTTTACAAAGTCTTTACAGTTGTATGCCAGTAAAATTAAAGGCTTTTAAACAAGGCATCTCCCTGCAGCAATACAGTACCTTTGCCTCAGTGCCTCTGTGGTTCTCCCATTCTCTGCAGTAATTGAAATCCTCTTTCCACTGCTGGCAGGACAGGACAGTACCATAAGTGTAGTAGTGATGGAAACGATTCGAAAAGCTTTTGCAGTGTTTAAATTCACTCCAGTAGTCGTCACATATTCGGGGTGGCTGTATGAACAGACATATATGACAATGATCACAAATCTAAATTATATTATATGTATCTTCTGCTTCTGATAAAAGACTGCATCACATCCACTTCCTTAGTTACATTTAACATGCTACAGGATTAGCCTATAGCTAAACATGAAGCTGTAGTTTCAAGCTATGGTCATTCAAAAAACTCCTGAAATTCAATGAATGAGCTCCAATAAACTCTGTATTTGCAAAACGTATGAGGATAAACAATTTTACAACAACCTGATGTTTTAAAAAAAAAAGTTCATTTATTTCACAAACATTTTGTCACGATAATTTAATTCAATTTTACAGGTATTTGAATTGATGGATTGTCCACTAATAGAACATCTTTGTAAATGCTATTTTTTATGTAAAAGTGACAAAATAAATTGTGAAAGTTACCAGTAAAGCTAGCTTTCAAAGCAAATTTGGAATCAGACAAATAATAGCTTATCTATTAAAACCTCTTGTCTGTCTTGTGTTGCTATCATTGCTTACATTACTAACGTTAGCTAAGCTACCTAGCTAGTTAAGGTTACTTTGGCAACGATAGCCAATCACCTTGCTAACTTTATGATTTACATTTGGCATTCTTCACTCTTTATTAAGTCTATCAGGTAAAATTAAATCGGGACATCCTACGAAGCTAGTAATTCACAGTACAGCTAATGTTTTAATGAATTACCCTCCATGTTCTTTCTCCAGACTGGTCCATTGCTAACGTTAGCTAAGCTAGCCACTGCCACTTCCGGTTTGACTTTTCACAATAAGAGGCCCACCGTGACGTTTTCGTCAGTATCTGTTCCACTGCAACTCAACACGGAATGTGTAACACAAGAGAAAGGCCAAATGATTTAGTTAATGCATTCTATTGAGGCCAAATTTTACCTTACACATTTAAATGTACATTTAATATACATTTTCATACATCTTTGCACAGATCATAGCTGTTATGAACAAAATTTATTCTGTCCATGTTATTACACATCACCTGCTTAGAGCTGGAATACCAATCACTAAGGTCCTAATTTCTAAATAAATTTGCCATTAAAGAAAAACATTCGCATATCATTTGTTCATGAAGAAACAATATAAAATAATAATAAGCCACAATAATTCCTCTTCAAAAAACAGTCCTTTATTTGTCTATAAATAAACCAGGAAAAAAGAAAAAAACTTGCACATTATTCTTATAATTCAGAAAAAGTAATAGAAAAAGAATATATTTATAATTAAAAACAAAATTAGATATCTATTATTTCCCAATTTACTGTCAGAATGGGACTCTGGACAGCACTATATTTATGGTGAACTGTAAAAATGCAAAAACTGTGGGGAAAAAAAGGAGGCAAATGCTCACAGTCAAAGGTAATTCAAATAAAATATTACAATATTTCACAAGGTATTCTTTGTATTGGTGGGGTGTTGATAATCAATTCTGCCTGGCTCAAATTACACACCCTGAACTGATCTGATAGCTTTTTATGCAGCTCAGCTTCTATTGACCAAAATAGAGTCAGGGTCTTAATAACTTAGTATAATCCTACCTCAACAGCAACAAACCCATTTCAAGGGACAAAGAGGCAAAACTGAAATTGATCTCAAGGCCAATTCTTTTACTTTGCTGTAGAAGTTGACATAGTGAGTCTGTGCACAGTGGCCATGCTGCACACCTCAAGGCTTTCTGCCCTTCTTGCGCAGTGACTGCCCTTGTCCAGAGAAAGCAATGAATCTGTTCAACGCATCATCCTGAGAAAAGACATTTAAAAACAGTTACAATCAGAACAACATGAGCCCTAAATAAAAGAAAGCGATTAAGAGAATTCAATATGCATACAGTATATACATTATATATAATGTATACATATACTCCAGATAACTTCACCTGGATGACTGAGAATCTTCACCAACAGTATAGACATTACACACCAATAAAACTATTAAGTTTAAGTGCTATGAAAGGAGCTATACTATATGACAGAGCATAAAAAAACTGCACTAAAATACTAATAAATCCTAAGCATTTTAAAATCATTCACGTTTCTTACATCATCCACAATTTTCCTGGGCAGAGGCCTCGAGTTTCTGATGAAGGTGATCCTGCCAACTTTGAATTCGTAGTTAGGAATGCCTCTGTGTGACAGAAGATCAGAGGTCAAGATTGATTCACTTATTTTACAATCAAAAAACCCTCCTGTATTCATTTGTAACATTGTGCAATGTTAAAAGAGAAGCACTAGAAGCCGAGGTGAATCTATTGAATCTCATCTGCTAAAAGCAAGCAGACCGTGTTATGTGACATGGAAGTAGTGGAATAGAGAAACTAAAATGAGAGTTTCTGGAGAAAACCAAAGAAGAGAAGCGAAACTAAAAGGCTGTGGAGACAGCTGTGTGTTTTTTTATTTCCTGACACTCCACTGTAACATGTTGGCCAACCATAGTTAACAGCAAAAAAAACAAAAAAAAAAAAGAATATAATACAAAATTGCTTTGTTGGAGTCATCAACAGTGTCCATCTGATCTGTCTCAGCGTGTCATATTGTACAATTGGTCACTTCATGTCTACACATAAAATACTAAATATCTTTTCACCTTTTGATGTCACTTGCAGCAAGTGGTGCGGGACTGGGCTCAATCCCTTTTGTTTTACCATCCAAACGATTACCAGAGCCAGTGAAAGCCTGATGATAACAAGCACATTAGAAATAACATGAGCTCCATGTTAGCTCATTCTAAGCTCAGACTTTCACAGCTGTCAGTAGTCACAAGGACATTTCTTTGTCTCTAACACACAGCAACATTTACTCACTCTGAATCCTGTGTCCATGTCAGCGTAACTGCTGGGATCTCCTTCTTCCTCCTGTAGAGAAATGTGTTTTGCCAAATTCTTCAAAGTACGACATGTACAGAAATCTTTAAGATCTAGATGTAAATATTGGTGTGATCGAGCACTTCCAGTGAAGGCTTCAGTCCTGTGGAACTGATCACTGGATATTAGGGCCCCTTCTAAACTGACTGTTCTTCAGTCAGTTCTTAAAATGTGTTTAATTGATAATTTGACAGTGGTACAGACTGAGGCACGTTCTGCTTTTCTTACACTTGGTTCTTCTTGGTGCTGAGGTCGTCGTTCAGGTTCTTTGTAACCCAGAGGAGCATCAAAATCCACCTAGCAAATAAAGCACAACATATAATTGCAATATAATTATTAAACAAATTCATTAAGTGTTTTCTGTGGGGAAAAGGGGGGGGGGGGCTTACGTTCATATCACACTCAATGATGGATACTGCTTTGTCTGGTTTGGTTTCCATTACTCGCAGCTCATATATCTAAAGCAAACACACATATTCCGTCAGCAGTTGTATTCAGTAAAAATAAATAAATTCACATATTAGTTAAACACTAATAAACTGATTTACCTTTTCATTGTAGTTGATAGCTATGACGTCACCAGTTGTCAAGCAGGCAAAGTTTCTCAATGCATTCTCCAATCTGTAAAAAAAAAAAAAAGGCAAATGAATAACTTTAGTTTAAACACAAATTGTGTAAAAGAAGCAAATGTATGTTCCCAGTGGACATTTCTTACACTGCCTTTGGGTTTGTAATGTCCAGGAAGTCTGGGCTCTGTGGCTGAAACTTGGAATAAGTGGCGACCATGAGGTTAACACTTTCCACTTGGACCAGACCACCTTCCTCCAGAAGGAGATTCTGCATCATCTGCAGCGAACAAAACAAATATATGAATGCTGCTTTGGTTGATGCTTGTAAGCTTTAAAAACATTTAATCATCAACAGTTTCTAAATTTCTATAAACCCAGTTGCTTTTATCTCATTTTTAATTAACTACATTTTCCTTTTGTATATAATACCAATACAGTACATAATCTTTCCACCACTGGTGAAAGCAAAGTTAAGTCTCTGTGGCACCGACATTAAGCTTGCTATTGTTTCTCACCCAGTGTGGCAGGTAACAGATTCCCTCATCTGCCACGAACTCCAGAACTCCACAGTGTGTCATTCTGTCTGAGTTCTTGTTTGTCAGCTTGAACAACATTGGATAGGTGATATTAAGCCTGCCTGCACAGAGAGAAACAAGGAGAAAGATAAGAATCATGATAGGTTCATACAGGATTATTATGCAAATCTGCATGTGTGTACTTACTGAGCTGATCAAGAGCTGAAGGTGGCATTATAACTGAGAGAAAAACATGAATTAGTTATGACAAATAAATACAAATTTAAATAACATTAATTAAACATCTTCTCTGTCAGTATGTTTTTGTTTTCTTAACTTTATTTAAAACACTATTATTGAGGGGAATTGCATAAGAATGGGAAAGAGTTTCAACGGACAATACTTGGTCAAACATAGATCCACAAACATGTTTATAATGATATCGTGTTAACAAAAGGTCGGCTGCACCACACACAAGAACTATACTACAAAGTTAAACATGAGTCAACATCACTGATCAAAAAATACAAGAAAGCAGGGACACTTTCATAAAACGTGTTCCATGTTTACACAGATTTTTTATCAATCAACTCAAATCAACATTTTCTAGCAGATTTACAGTGGTGTCTTAAGGTTTGTGAATTGAATTGTCTACATTTCTGCATAAATATGACCTGAAACAGCATCAGATTTTCACAAAAGTCCTCTAAGTAGATAAAAAGAACCAAGTTAAATAAATAAAATATTTTACTTGTTCATTTATTTAATGAGCAAAATGATCCAATAATATTTATCAGTCAGTGGCAAAAGCATGTGAACCTTTCATTTCAGTATCTGGTGTGGCCCCCTTTTGCAGCAATAACTGCAACGGCTTGGGGGGAAGTCTTCCTTACAGAACAGCTTCAACTCTGGGTTGTTGGTGGGTTTCCTCACATGAACTGCTCATTTCAAGTCCTTCCACAACATTTTGACTCAACTTTGATTTGGCCATTCCAACACACTAACTTTATTCTTCTTTAACCATTATTTGGTAGAACGACTTGTGCGTTTATGATTGTTGTATTGCTATATGACACATTTCTCTTGACATTCAGTTCATGGACATATGTTCCTTTTGTATATGCTGAATTATGGAATAATTCAGAATTCATTGTTCCATCAATGATGGCAAACCGTCCTGGCCCAGATTCAGCAAAACAGGCCCAAACCATGATGCAACCACCATGTTTCACAGATGGGATAAGGTTCTTATGATGGAATTCAGAGTTTTCCTTTCTCCAAACATTCATTCAAACCAAAATGTTTTATTTTGGTCTCATTTGTCCACAAGACATTTTTCCAGTAGCCTTCTGGCCTTTCCACATGACCTTTAGTAAACTGCAGAGAAACAGCAATGTTCTTTTTGGAGAGCCATGACCTTCTCCTTGCAACCCTGCCATGCTCACCATTGTTGTTTAGTGTTCACTTGATGGTGAACTCATGAACATTAACAGTAGCCAGTGCAAGAAAGGCCTTCTGTTGCTTAGAAGTTACACTCAGTTCCCTGAGTGTGACCTGGCCGCCTATTACACGCCTTGTTCTTGGAGTGATCTTAGTTCACAGGCCACTCACGGGGAGGGTAACAATAGTCTTCAATTTCCTCCATATATACACAGTCTGTCTTACTGTGGATTGGTGGAGTCTGAACTCTTTAGAGATGGGTTTGTAACCTTTTCCAGAGGTTTTCCATGAGCATCAACAATCCTTTTTCTGAGGTCCTTTCATCTTAAAATTACCTGCTAATTCTAGGTGTTCACATACTTTTGCCACTGACAGATATGTAATATTGGATCATTTTCCTCATTGGATGAAGGACCAAGTCAAATATTTGTTTTTATTATTAATTACATAATTAATAATAATAATTGTTTTTTAACTGGGTTCTCTTTATGTACTTTGAGGGCTTGTGTGAAATGTAGAAAATTCTTCTACAATTCTTCTCTTTAAAACTTCCTCACACCAACTCTGAACTGGAAAAGACTGGTGCTAGTAGTATGAACCTTATTGGACTGAGCAGCAACACAGCTTCAAGTTAGATGTCCTACGTCTTCTAAGATACTTTAAAACGTTATTAACTCACATTACTTTGCTTTGAGAAGCATGCTTATGCTTAAATTGCATATTGTAACTTTTATGTATGTATGTGTATATGTAGTTTTTTCTCTGGGCTCTCTTGCAAATGAGATCTCAATCACAAGGGGATTTCTTGACTAAATAAAGCTTAACGTTAACTACCTAATGGGACTGCTGGGAACAATCTGATTCTGCAACAACCAAGTTTCTCGTTTTCTGTTCGGCTAGCGATTATCAATTGCTATACACCTAAAAAAAACTATTTTAATTGGACATTCAACAGACACATTAAATGATAATAAAACTGACTTTTGCCTCCTTTCTCCACGTCGGATCGGTCATTGGGACCTGCCAGCATTGACACGGAGTAGCAGCGGTACTGAGTGGAGAAGCGATTCTGAAACCCCCGGGCGATCGGGTGGTCAAACATGTGGAAGGAAAACTGTGGAGGAAAGAAAAATTCTATTAAAAGCACACATAGTTCCGTTATTTTAAAGTGAACTGGTGGGATTTTAATTTCACCATGACAGGGCATTTTTCTGGTGCTGTCGTGTTGTTGTTAAGTTAGCCGCTAGCTAGCTAAACTCTATAAGTACCATTTGTTTTGATAGAAATTTGTCGTCAGAAGTTGACAAAAGCAGAGTGCTACTTACCATGTTGATTCTTTCTGTCTTTGGTTGTCAAACGACTCAGACTGAAATGTTCTTTTCGGTTTTTAGGTCTTAATTTTTTAGAAATAAGCTGCGAATTTCCACTGTTGTCATCCACCTCTCCGGAAGTGTACAAGCCGACGAGAGGATGTGACGTAGCTGGTGACAATAACCAATCACAGCAGTCCATTGAAATACTCATTTGCAATGATTGTTTACATATGTATTACAAATATTATAGCAATGTCCCTTTGAATTTATGTAAAATCCTGTAGTTTCAGATGACAAGTTAATCCTCCTTTCACTTCCCATTATAGTATTAAAATGAAAGTGCAATGACATTAAATTATTACCCTGGAAAAACATTTGGTCTTTACAAAGTTGGAGGACTGGAAAATATACAATGCCATCCATAAATCTACCAATATCCCACAATTTGAGATTTGTCATTGAAGTGCACATTCTGTTTCATTTAAGATATTTTTAAATTTTTGTTTTAGCATATTCAAATTACAACAGTAATTTTAGGTCACCACAATGCTTGTCACACAGGAGTATTTTGGAAATAAATAGTCAAATTTATTCATAATTAATTAAATTATTTTCTGCTGAGGAGACTAAGGTGGAGTACAGGACTTGCTCCTGAAGACCTTTCATGACTCTGTGGTGGGATCTGCCATTTTATAATGGAGTAGTGTGCTGGGGTAGCAGACTCTATACGGCAGACAGTAAGAGATTCAATAAATTGTTCAAGGCCAGCTCAGTCCTGGGGATGCCCCCGGATCAGTGCAGGTGATGGGAGAACAGAGGATGACAGCCAAGCTGACAACTCTGCTGGAGAACGACTCCCACCACATATACGAGACTGTTACAATACTGAGCACCTCCTTCAAAGAAGGACTGATACAGCCAAAGTGAAAGGAGCGGTATTGTAGGTCTTCTCTTCCTGCTCCTGTCAGACTGTAACAACCTGGGTTGCTCACAGTTAGGCTTTAAACTGTTCTTTTTCTTTTTTTTTCCTGCAGCTCCAACAACAAAATTTCCCCAGCATCAGACAAACAAAGGCTTATCTTATCTTTAGGGACCATAGACACTGCTGTAATTTCTACATGGTAAAACCAGAAAGTTTAAAAAAAAAGGTAATAAAACATGAGAACTTTAGTTTTATGGAGACAGCTGTTTCTCCTAAATTCAGATGATTATTTTTTGAAAGGATCTGTTTATACATACTGAAAATAGGAAAAACATCTTTTGCTCTTGGCGGGCAGAAGTTAAGATATCCTGACCTTTAGTCTTTGGAACAAAACTCCAACAAGACCCAAAACATTTCACAAGTCCACAATTAGTTTAGTCCAACACAATCAAGGCTGTTTTCAGATTTGTTCATCCAGAGCCACAGAAGACACTTTAACTAGTTTCTTACGCTGAGAAGTATTAATCATGAGTGGAAACCTTCTATAGTAAAATTGACAGAGATGTCCTTTAATATTTTTGAACTACAGTTTACATATTGTATAAATAAATCACATACCAGATTTACTCATAGCCACACAGTCTTAATAAGTCTTATGAAGTCCAAATGAGACATGTATAACTTAGAGAAACACTGATAACAAGTTAAAATGTTATGACAGAAATCTAGTGGATATACTGCCTGCCTAGCAAAACTGTACATAGTGTATAAAATAAAGAAGGCTGAAAAGGCCGTGTTGTGTGGTGGTAGATGCATTTCGAGGGACATTTTAAAACTTTAGCAGAGTCTGAAGAAGCACACTCTCCAGTTAAAAGTTCACAATATATTTATACAGGAGGCCAGCTTTTGGCTACTTCTTTATGCGTGGATTCAGGTAACCACTGGCAGTATGCAGACAAGAGGACTGTAGAAGGAGGAAATACATGAGAGAACAACATAATTAGATGACAGAAAGGTAATTCAAAATCAGACTCAGATAAATGATGCCAGGCACATTAAATCCTCACATTTATCTTCAGTCTTCCAGATGGTGAGGAGAGCATCTAGGCTTTCAACTCTCTTTGACACTAGAGCTCCAAGCAAAGTCTCTGTCCTCGGCTGCAGCCTAAAGCAGCAAAGACACAGTAGTAAGACAAAAGACCTTCCCTTAAACAAGTAATTAAGAGAGAAAAACAATCACAAAAGAGCATTGTGTGTGAGTGAACATTAACTTACTTTGCCCATGTTTTCAGCATGATTGAGGGGTTTGAAAGAAGGTGGCTGCAGTTCTTTTTGAGTTTAGGACAAACCTGCAAACCAGACAAACCAGTGTTCAAGATAGTATAACTGTTAGTTTAGTTTGTTGAGTAAATGTCTGTTGCTTAAACTAGCAAAGGTACAAACTACTGGTGATGAAAATGACTAATAAAAGGCGCAGTAGAAATAGTTTAGCGATAGATAGGAATGTTAGACTTATTTCAGACTCTAGCAGTAGTCACAACCATGAATGGTCAGGTTCAATCTTTTGTGTTCAACTAAAACTTGGGTGAAGACTTAACAAAGATAGCAAATGTTTAGGTTTTGCTGCAGTACCTGCCCCTCAAGAAAAAACTTGGCAAACAGTTTGTAACGCTCCAGGCCGTCTGGATACTCTATTTCCACTGCTGGCAGTGGCCAACCCACGCGGACTGCGGGAGAAGATACAGGAATTACTTAGAGAATTACACAGAGACACTTCAGCATAAACACAGCTCCAGTGATCAGAGTTGTAGATAACTTACAGAAGGTGCTTGGACGGTGACATCTGATGGTGCCGGTGGATGAACAAAACCATGGTGACGGTGACTCCAGAGGGGAACCAAAATGACAGTACTGCGGCAAAAGCTGAGGCACCCACTCTGCTTCTACTGCTGACAGACCTGACGGAGATAAAAAGGAACACACTTCACCAGGTGAAACCAAAAAGCAGCATAGTGGAAATTGAGGATAAATCAGTGCCTCTTTCTCACACTTGACATAGCTCACTTACCTCTCATATACATCTTAGTGGTCTCCATGATTTCCTGGTAGACGACGAAGTCTGGCATTTTTTTGAATAGTGCAGAAGTTGGATGAATGAACACCGGGTCATCTATTAGAGGTGTCTATAAATAAAACAGATAAAGGTGAAGGGTTGAAGGAGAGTGGTAGTACAATGTTATTTTAAAATGCAATAATATTATTATAATGCAACAGTTTTCAGTGCAACTTACCTTGTATCCATTCTTCCATTTTGGGTCGATTGCATCTTCTGTATGCACACGTCGTGCAAGATGGTCTCCCAATCCAGCCAGAACAATCTGTCTCAAGCAAATCACCTGGTGCTCTGTTGGTGGAGTCATTTTGGGGTCCACAAACACTCCCACCTCTGCACACACTGTGTTAACTGACAGGAGATAATACTAATTATTTTCTATGGTCTTTCTACAGCAGGTATGTGTGTAAGGTGTTCTGTATTTTTTTTGCATATGTGTACCTGCATTAGTTAGTTGTCCTCTGAGCTTGCGGATCTCCACCATGGCCTTATACCTCAGGCCGTTCTCTTCACAAAACTTAGGAGTACAGCCCGCAAATTCACAAGCACCAACAGCACCTATAGTCAGATGTATACATGTACACATTTATAGTAAAACCCAACAATAGTACTTTTTTATAGTAAAGTTTGTTTGTAAACTTCTCTTTTAGTTTTTCTAAGCTGTGAATATCTGTTGCTAATGCATCTTTCAAGCAATGGCGCACATTAAACATCAGGTTTTTTTGCATCGAAATTCACCCTACCAATATCAAGAGCTAACTAAAATACTCAAATCAAGAGTTTCTGATGTTAAGTCACAACTCGAAATCCTGCTTCATGCTGAAACCTGGAAGAAAATTATGTTTCTGAAGCCATATCACGGAGGCCGTAAATGCCAACACATGATCTAATTCCCTTTCCTACAGTCTACACCACAATACAGTCAAATCTGAACAAAACCTCACTTACCCAGCATGACCATGAGGTCCCCCAGCAGGAGCGAGGCTCCTTGTCCAGCCCACAGCCTCCTCATTTGGGTCAGCCGAGCTCGGCGCTGAGTGAGCTTCGAGCTCTCATCTTCATTACACGCAGGTCTGAGGGGAGACAAAGATACAGATTGAAGATAATAATAAAAAATAGGCTTTTCTCCTTAAGAATAAGCTCTGGGCATGTTTATCTATAAACACATATATCCTTAGTATGTATCGTGTGAGCATGTGTCCTCACCTGTCAAGATCTTCGAAGATCTCCCGAACTGTCATGGCTGCTACCACAGCAATCACATACGGGAGACAATCCTGCTGCTTACCGAGCGCCAACATTTTAGCGAAACGTGGTGCCACAGGGAAAGAAGCCATTGCTCTGCCCAGGGGGGTGATGGGACAGCTCAACCTTGCTCGCTCCATCTCTTTTACACTGATAATAAAATAAAAAAGTTTGGACCTTTGAAATGACTAATAACTCTCTCAATTTGTCTAATCACACTGGGTAAAGACATGCTGTCACAAATCAACATATCGTTAAATAGAGCAAACACTTTTCTACTGTTTGTTTAGTCGGTTTTTTTACCCAAAAAGTTTAGAGTTACCTTCCAGTGCGAGGCGGCTCTTTCAGAGCTCCCAATGAGACCAATAACTGCTCTGCTGCAACAAGAGCCTCAGTAGAGGGAGGTGTGGGAAAGGGGAAATTTACCACCTGCACAAATAGAAAATATAAAGCTGTTTTGTGTCTTTTGTTTTGCCCAGAAACACCTCATGATAAATTTAAGTTTCACTGACCTTATCTATGTTCAGATCTTTCATCTGTAAGACCAGATCTTCCACAGGCCTGCGAGTAATTTCTGCTTCTGAGAACAAGCTGAAGTCTCCAAACACTGCAGACGAGTACAACCTATAGCAGTGTCCCGGCTCTGTTCGCCCAGCTCTACCTGCCCTCTGATTGGCTGAGGCCTGTGACGTCCATGTGACTTTAAAGGATGACACTCCAGTCACTCTGTCGTAGAAACGTTTCTTAACTCGACCACAGTCGACCACATACTTAATACCAGGGATGGTCAGAGACGTCTCAGCCACGTTGGTGGCTACAACACAGAGACGAGTACCAGGAGGAGGAGGCCTGAACACCTACATTCACAAAACACACACGTCATGTTTTATGTTTGAATGTATTAGATTAAATAAATTGTTTGTTTTTGACCTTGGTCTGTTTTTGATCCAGCACCTTTTTATTTAACCTGTACTGTTCAGACACCTGATTCTTTTGTTACACTTCACTCTTTGCTAACAAATGAAAGATCTTCTCCTGAATCACGCTTTTCATCTGCTCTTGGGTTCACATGATGTTAGTCTCACCTTGGCCTGCTGCTCTGGGGCCAACAGAGAGTACAGCGGGAGGACATAGAGAGGAATGGATGGGTCAGCTTTCTCCTCTAAAGGGACAAAGGACAAAGCAGAGTTTGTAAGGACACTCATCTGAAAAACTGAAATTTAAAATTTGTTTTATTTGCGGTAGCCTGCCTGTATCAGCAGGATCATCTCCAATGTCCAGGTCAGAGCCTTCATCCTCCTCGTCTCCGATCCCCGCCTCCCTGTCTTCATCCCCTTCATCCACCGGCAGCACAGAGTAGTTATCCAAGTCAATTTGGGGCAGAGACTGCAGAGAGAGATAATTTCCTTAAAATAGGTGCACAAGAAATATGTGTCAAGGATGGAGGCGGGACATAGAGGCCTTTAGAGGCCTTTTGGTAAAATTAAACTTACAACAGTCTTATTCTTCTTGGCCTTCTTAAACTTCCTCATTGCTTCTGAGGTGTCCGCTTCCTCATCCTCACCTGAACACAAATACATAGATAATCTACAAAAATTAGAGTGTGATGGTGCAAACATGTGTGCTACTCTCACCGGTGTTTGTATTTCCCTTCCTGAAGGGGAAAGCTTTTCTTAGTCTTCTGCACAGACTGTGAACTTCTCCCTGACCGGTCAGAAACACCAGGATACCACCTAAAAGACAGACACAGGATGAGGTTGAGGGTGAAGGTGGAGGTGGAGGTGAAGACAGTCTTGACCTTCTTTAATCAGCATATTTAAACAAGGTGCTATATTCAGTTCACATTTAGTACAACTACACTGATAAAAAATTAATTATTGTTTTTCCTATTTGATTATTCATGAATCCCACCACATCATCAAACAAAGCTATTTATGCAAAAATCTACAAGATTCTCCTTCTCTGCATCTCCTCAGAAATACTCCTCTTTAAATGCATAGACCTCACCGTCTATGTTCACTTATGCTTTACATGCATGAGACAGTACAACACTACTGACTACAAGAATTGGAGGTAACGTGACCTTGACCTTTGGCCACCAAAATCGGAACAGTTCATCACTGAGTCCAAGTTGACATTTGTGCTAAATTTGAAGAAATTCCCTCAAAGTACTGCTTAGACATCACGGGCCTGGCTATTGCACTACCACTAACAAGCCAAGAAGCTGGTTGCCTTCAAATGTGCTTTGTATTATTCCATAAGTCATTTCAGTTTAATAGAAAACGGCTATTAACGCTAAAAACCACGACATCAGATGAATATGTCTGTGTCTAAGTGCACCTGGAGGCAGCATCCGGTGGATCTTGCAGGTCTTGTGAAAGGCCTCTCCGGTGTGATCCTCCAGCAGGGTGCGTTTGTTGAAATGGATGGTGACCGGAAATTGGCGGGCATCCACCTTGATAACAGGAGGAGGCGTGCGAAACAGCTTCTGGTTTTCTGTGAAGTCCTCCACTCGCAGAGTAGCCGACATGACCAGCAGCTTCAGGGGCATGCCTTTCTGCAAAGAGGGGCATGCATTCTCTAAGTCAGGCTTTAAAGATTCTGAGCATGATCATCCACACCTCAAACAATAACACAGCAGTTGTGTTTGTTACCTTGTTTCTGAGTGGAATGATACGAGACAACAGTCCAATGAGAATGTCTGTGTACACGCTCCTCTCATGTGCTTCATCTATGATTATCACACTGTATCTCTGGAGCAGGAAATCCTGCGAGACAAGACATAACAAGGGTGAAATAACTTCAGAGACATCAAAGTATTTACGAGGCTCATAAAGATGAAATGTGAAGTGTATTTTTTTCGACTATCCCTTCAAATATTTATACTGATAAAGTTTTTACATAGTCAAATGTGATGGGTCGTTCACGTTGTGGATATTAATTATCCTTAAATTTGTTTCTGAAACTTAGTCTTAGATCCTGGGGAACTTTGTTAATCCAAATTTTCATGACGCACAAGAAACTAGCACATTGATCTGCAGCATCTGTGGCATCACAGCTCCTGATCTTATTCTACTTAAATAACTGAGTGGAGTGTAAAGTCGATACCTTCTGAATCTCCTTCAGCAGAACTCCATCTGTCATGAACTTGATTTTGGTCTCGTTTGTCACATTTCCTTCATACCGTATCTGATAAGACACCACCCTGAGCACAGACAGAACATACCAACCGACACCATTTTAAAACATATGTCATTATGAGCAAAGTTCGTAAAGAAGTGTCAAAGGGAATTTTCTGTGTATACTCAAAGAGTATGGATTAGAAATATTTCATGAAAAACAATATAATGTACTACTGAGTACTACTGATTTTCGTTACCGTGCGGACAGGTTCATCTCTTTGGCCACTCTGTGGGACATACTGACAGCCGCTACTCTTCTTGGCTCTGTGATACCAATAATCCCACTGCCACTGGCAAAAAAAAATAATGGTGATCAAATAAAATCACGTGCGTTAATGTACAACCATATTCAGTGCCTTTTAATTTCCAGTGGAACGTGTAAAGAGGAACTACCTGGCGTAGCCGGCTTCATACAGAAACTGAGGCACCTGAGTAGTTTTTCCACTTCCTGTCTCTCCACAGATGACAACACAGGGGTTTTCTCTCACTGCTTCCATGATGACCTGCTCCTCTGCAAGAACAGGCAGCTTCAGACGAGCTTCCTACAGCAACAGATGGAAACAGACTTATAACATTTGCACAAAATATAAAAATAAAAAAACCAACAGCTAGCTGAATGACTGTCGTTTTTTGCTCAGACACATACAATTAGCACCCACCTGTATTTCTGGTGATCTGTCAACTGGAATGAAGATAGCAGGCTGTGATAGTTTCTTGTTTTGTTCTGAAATCTTCCTCTGAGTTTGTCCATCTTGTTCAGATGTTTTCTGTTGTTCTTCCGTTTGTTTGTCCTCTGTCTTCGGAGGGAGGGTGGTTTCCTTAGCTTCACCCACCTCGGTGGTTTTATTCACTTCATCGTCTTCGACCTCGTCATCAGATGAAGTGTCCACATCGCTACTTTCTGCTTCCTCTTTTTGTTCCTCCTCCTCATCATCTTCTTTCCATTTTCTTTTCCTGTTCGCTCCACTAACGCTGCTGATCTTTGGACCGGAGTCCTCGTCTTTAATTTCATCTGATGCACTAAAAATGATCCAAACAATGAAAAGAACTGTCTTGACCTCTTTCACTGAGAAACAGACCAATCACACTGCTTGTCTGTGTATTGTTGCTAGAATACTGTGTTGTGTACTTACTATTTAGTCTGGTAAAGTTTGTCTCCTGTGCCCAGTTTGGAGGTGTTGTACAGCAGCTTCAGTTCAGACTCTGGAAGTTGCACCTTGGCTAGTTTGGTCAGGATGTCTGCTCTCTGCACAGGACGGACAGTGGGACACAAAAGAGATCATAAATAAAAAGCAGCAAATCCTCCCAAAAATGTTTAATTATACAAGGTTGAGTGATAAGTATTTACTAATTGTTGACGATCAATTAAACCACCAATCGAACATTTGTTCCAGTACTACTAAAGACAGTACTGTCACAACAACTGTACATCAGGCTGTCTCTCACCTGAGCCTTCTTCTCTTTACGTTCCAGGACTTTCTGCAGCTCTTTCCTCTGCTTCCTGGTGAGGGGCTTTTTGATGGCAGCAGGTTTCACTAAGGCTTTCTTCTTCCTTTTGTCTTTGTTGGCCGGGAGGACCAATGCATTGCTTTCATCTACACCTTTTAATCGGGCTCCGTCTAATAAAAACAAAGTCACTGGATCAATCAGGAGACCAAAAAAACAACAACAAAAAACAATTTACATGGCAATATAGGACAAAAGTAATTCAACCAGTATATAATTTTATCTGTTCAATTCCATTGGTGGAACAATAATTCCACTACTGTACTAAAGTTAAATACTTTGAGTATATATAACTATTTTAAATTGTTATATACTTTAAGTATATATTGTTGATAGTACTTAGTCACACATTTTACTTTAATAATGATTCCTACCTTTCAGTTCCACCACAACTTGTGTTTTCTCCTCATCTGCTGGATGTTGAGGATCACTTTGCTTTCTTCCCTTCCAGTTGTGTTTCTTCCTTAGTTTTCCCATTCTAACCTGAGATCTGGAAATTAATAAATTCAAAAATCGGATAATTTATTGTTTACCAAGCTGACATCCAGATAAACCAGAGCCCAACAGACAGATCTTTCTAAATACACTCTAAGCTAGGCGAAGTAGCAAGAGCTAAGCAGCTAATTTTATAGTTTTATTTTTACCGTTACGGTATTAACCTTATTTACAAAACAAATAAAATCCTTTTAAATATTATAATGCGCAAAAAACACATTTAAAATGAACATACTTTATTTATGATATATTTAAGTTTGAGAATTCAGCCCTGAACAGATCTCACGTGTAAACACAAGCGGGTCCTTCTGTTAAGACTATCCGCGCTGAAACATGGTCTCCGCAGAAAGGTTCCGTGACAAATACTCTGTTACATAAATATGTCAAATAAATGTTGTGAGGTGAAAATTGTACATCAAATAATTAGATTTATACTTAAAATATTTGCTTTTCCAAAAAGAAAAAGAAAAAACTAGTATGATAAAATGTTGCATTATTTTATTCTTTTCTGTCAGAATATGAATATGTCACAATAAGGCGAATATTAAAATAATACATTAATAAAACATAACATTGCCAGACACCACACAAATACCCCATCAGCCAAATCCCATCAGCATGAAATATTTCAGATGTAACCATTTTTTATCAGTCTTCAGTTAGCCCCATTTTCAATTTTTTCATCCTTTCACAAATAAAGAAACTCAACCTGCTAAACATTGATGTGGATTGACAAACTCTTACAAACACACTTTTATTTGTATTTATTGAACCACATATTAATTTGATAAAAAACCTGAAATTCAATTTTTCAACCACACAGATAAGACAGGAACAGAAAAACAGAAATTATGTTTATTTTAGATTTAAAAAATATTCTTTGTGATCATAACGATTTTGTCCATAAAATTAGTTCAGATTATTCAACCCAAATTATATTAACACATATTTTAAAAAGGCATGGCTAACAACTAACAAACAATTACAGTGCAGAAATTCCAGGCACATGTTTGCAGGAGTTTACATATAGTTTGTCTGCCAGACATTACTTGCAAGTTTTTATTATAAAACATTTTGGTCACAGTCATTTCTTTTCAAAATAATGTTAATAATAAGAAATTAATATCATCCAGAAAATAGTTTCTATTTTAACATTTATTTTTATGAACAGTGATTTACAGTGGTTTGTGGAAATCTATGAAGGTCTATATAAGACATATATTTGGGTGAAAATTTAAGGGAAAAGTTAACCTGAGGTATTGAGAATGTGTTAACCATCATAAGCCTTTTGTGCAGTTGCAATCATCACCCATTTCACTTGTGCCCTGTATTGAAGCATCTTGTTTTGTTGTGTGTCTGTTTTCCCTTCAATTTGTCACCTGCTTGTGAATTAAAAAGATTTTTGGAAATATAATCTAAAACCCAAAAGCATGTAACGAACATTTTGTCTCCAGAGTGCAAATGATAAACAGATCTTTCTCCTCTTTTCCATCAACAATCCCACATCGCTGCATAATCCTACATGCTGCTGTCCTTTATATGTGTGTAGTCATTCTCTCTGGGACCATCCCCGACTGTGAAGCTCTCCTCTGTGGTTCTCCTTGCCTCCTTGGACAGCCTCTCAAACCTCCTCAGAAACACAATCACGGCCACCAGTAGACCCGCCTGCACCACCACAAACACAAACAGACACAACTGAGAGACCAAAGCCAAGTCACAGTACCAGTAGTGGCAAGACTCCAGGACCTCCTCTTCAGTTAAATACACCACCAGGCGACCTCTGAGGCTGGGAGGGGAGCTGCAGTTGACACCCAGGTGTGAGTTGAGGTTAGCGGACTGACGCAGCAGCCAAGCTCGCAGGTAGAGGATGCCACAGTCACACACCCAGGGGTTACCGTGAAGGCTGACAAGGTGGAGGGAGGTGAGATCATCTAGTATCCCGTTAGGGAGGGTGGTCAGCTGGTTGTTGTGGAGACGGAGCTTGGTGGTCCCAGCAGGGAAGGTGGTGGGCAGCGAGGTGGAGGTCAGAGACTTGTTGCTGCAGTCCACCTGACTGTTGTGACAGGAGCAAAAGTGGGGACATGCATGCGACCTTTGACCTCCAAATACGAGGAGACACAGGAGCAGGAGCCTCTTCATGTTGACCAATCACTGGAATAGAAAAGAGAGGAGAGGAGAACTTATTGTATCGTGTTTTACCTTTTAGATGTTAAAACCACTTAAAATGCTCATATGGACTTTTATTGATTTAGTTGTACAATTTACATTTTGCTGAAACTATATCATATATGCAGGGACACTTACATTATAGAAAATACTGAGCCCTGACTGTATACGACTGATTTAAGGTCTCGACAGAGATGGTTGAGACACCAACAGCACCACAACATAAGTTTGTATAAACAAATCCACAGTTTTCACAGACATAAACCATTTTAATCCCAAACTACTGATAATATAAGAGGAAACTGATACATCACACAGCATTTTGTAACTAAAATTATATAAAAAGTGACATCACATTACATTTTAAAAGGTTATAAGACCACCCAAAGAACAATTTGACTGCTTTTACTGCTCAGAGACAAAGCTGTAAATCTCATTTTAGCCTAATTTTAATTTAATATATATTAAAATATATAATAATTTGTCCATCAGACATAAGGGGAAAACCTATGATTCATTTTTTCTTATAAGATAAAACATTTAAATGTACAGGAAGCAGAGTCCTATTCTTCTCTGGTGATTAATTAACTGAACTTCACACACCAACTTAACAGTTTACTAACTGATGGGATGTTTGAAAAGCATCACTCTGTTTTAATATTATGTAATATAATAAAAGAAAACATAAAACTCTTAAAACGGTCTGACGGGAGTCGTTTACCTTCAGTGCTGCGTGTCTTCAGGGGAAGGAGTATTTCTCTCGCTCTGAGAGGGAGTTTGTGTGGGTTACTGCCAGCTGGCTGCCACTGATAAAGACCACTGTCAAATATGAACACACCAACACGTCTGTGTGCACACATGTACAACAGCATAAACGCACAGACACACACTAAACTGAAGCAGGTCAGCAAAAAATTTGAAATTTGACATTGGACGACAACAAAAATTCAACATATATTGTTTCCAAAAATGAAGGATGGATGACTAAATATTTTAGTTTATATGGATCAGTTATTCAGAGAAATGTTCAAAATAGAACTAATTTCAAACACTAACAAGATTCATATCTGCAGCAGAGCATGAGGCAAAGGTGTATAAATATATATATACTGTATGTATACATTTTAATCACTAGTATTTCTATACAGCAGTACACTTCTACTTTATCATTATTTACTAAATTGTTACTATTATATTATTATTAGTACGTTTACTTAAATAAAAATATGACAGCTTTACGTTTACTTGAACTCAGATATTTTTTACACATTTATTTTACTTCAGAAATAAAAACAGTGTAGAAATATTCTATTAATGCACTAATGACATACAGTTAAGTGAAAGTACAAATATATTAGCACAGCAAAAAAATATTTCCCACTGTGCAGATTTCATAATGATACTGGATTCTTATTGATTCTTAATATTATCTGCAGATGAAATTAAGTGAACTAACACTTAAGTACAGCAAAGTGTCTCCGGTGACTGACGGGGCAAAGATGCTGTGGTCGGTGCAGAGGAAGAGTTGTTGCAGGAGATAAACATGGATCAGCAGATCATGTCTGAACAGCAGCTTCAGCTCTGTCAGAAGCAACAAGCTGTCCTCACTGAAACTTAAAATACAACTCGACAACCTTCAGAGGAACAATGACCAGGCAGTGAAGCCAGACTGACAAGAAAATGGGTTTATTTGTCACACCTTTATATAAATGGGGCACAGGCTGAGCTCACAGCCTTCAGGCAAAACATGTACTGTTCCTCAGCATCAGCAGACACACACACACACACACACACACACACACACACACGCACCACACTCACCCAGACAAGCTCACATGTAGGATCCGCACCTTCGGTGAAATTTAAAACAGAAGCTTAAACACAGTCATTGTTGATTTATATACCATCCCATAGTGCTAACATAGCTACTGTAGGTTAGGATGCTTCCTCATATAAGCACAGGGCATCAGCTATAAAGCAGTAAAAATAGGCCCATAGCGTTCAGCTGATGTGAGTAATGGCAGCATGCTCGCACATGCACCCTGCACTGCACCAACCCCCTGATTATGTCAAAGACTTTCCGATCACAGTTAGCCACTGGCAATAAGTGCATTTTCAGCTCAGTCAGCACGTATCAAATGCTGGGAGATGATATTTTGTTTTGCCATATGTTAAAACGTGAATGAGAGCAAATGAGCAAAGGCAAAAGCTTGATTTTAACAGAAGTTAAGTCACTGTGGTGCGTTTTCGAGGACAAATGGGAGTTTCTTGGACGGATTCCTGATGACGTCAAAAGTAATTTCATGAAATACACACACTCGTGCAACCAAACCCGCACAAACAAACACATCATAAAAACAACATCCATGTTCAAATCTAAGCATCACCAACAACCTAAAAGTCTTTACAAAACATCACACATGTCCATACCCTGACAAAATATCCAAAAAAGTTTAGCATTGCATTTATAAATTAGATACACTGAGTAGTAATTTAAATTACTGGTTTATATTATATATGTTAAGACTGTTAAACCACAGCAGGAGGCTCAAAGTGGGCAGAGTCAGAGAAAAAAAACCCAACCCTCCAGGCAGACAAACTATACAAAGCACCAAACAGAAGATAAATGTACAGCCAGAGTTGACAGGTGATGTCCACGTTCAGTGTCTGAAGGTCTCGCTGTCGTTCGCAGGCGAAACAGCAGGTGGCGCTGCAGCCCAGCTCTGCTCTGCTTTGAGGGACATCACTGGTCTTTCTCATGCATCTGCTGCTGCATCTTGTTCAGCATCTCCTGCATTCTCTTAAGCTGCAGGCACAGAGGAATGTTTGGAGAGTTAAATAAAAATCATGACTGGTTCTGTTTTAAGAGTCAACAGAGATTCAAATCAAGTGCAAAGTTAATAACATAAAACAAAATACAATTTATACAATGTTCATAAAATGCTTTTCTTTTCCTAGACTGGGCCTCATAATCATCTACCTTTGTCTATTAGTAATTGTGCCTCCCAGAATAATGTAGTGTCTAACAAACAAATGAAAAGCCACAAAGGTGAAGTGTTCCTCTGTTTTCTCATCAAAATAACATATTTAGTCATTAGGACAACAGACCTCACATGAGCTATTCAATATGAGCTATTGTTATCCATGTTGGATAATAGCCCTTTATATTTGAAAAGATAACTTCATGTCTCATGTTGTTCCCTAAGAAGATGAAGAAATTTGTTCAGTTTAACCATCAAAAAGTTGCTTGTAGTTGCTGTACACAATTCTCATTCCAGGCTAAAATTCCCAGACTTAAAAGAAGAGCAACACGCAGGGAGATATTGAAATAAATAAAAATTAAAAATAAAAAAAAATAAAAATTCTTCATGCAGTTATGTATTACTTCATGTACCTGCAACCTGGCTCAAGTGTAGACAGACGTGTTACATCACTATGAGCTCAGCCTTTGAAATAATCACATTAAGTGGATCTCTCCCAAAGCTGCTGCCATTTTTAGTACAAAATCCCCCTTTTAGTTAGTTTACTTCCACTGCAAGAGCAGGGAAACGCACAATTCAAAATAAGACAAATATGTATTTTTTAACTTCCTCAGATTACCTCAGAAAACTTCAGATTACCTTTAGTTATAGATTTTATTAAATAAGGATGGTGGATGGACGGTTTGCAACCATCTCTTCTATTGTAAGGAATCTATTCATAACCAGTAGAAACAGGAATGATTACAACAAGTAAAACCTGTTTTTATTTTTATATGAGCGCCTGACTATTGTTTTTACAAATACTTAAACAATAATGAACCTATCCTTTAATCTCTAAAGGAGGAGAAAGCAACTTGCTTAATCCATAAACAAACAGAGATGTAAGAACTATTTGTAGGTTTAGGGGAAGATGTGTACTTTAGATATTTTTTGACAAACCTGGCAACCTCATTCCTCTAAACGAACTTTGTGCTTTTAGGCAGATTTTAGATCTTCGGACAGAAAACAGCTGATTCCTCCTTATTTTTCAGTGTTCTAAAATTTAAAACTCTCTGTAACTGATAAATGAGATATGAATATGTGAAATTACCTACGTACGGTGGCAGCTACAGGGGATCACATTAAATAAAGATCTGAGGCTCACGAGGGACTTTTTAAACAGTAAAGGTGTGGGGATTGGAAAATAGACTTCATTATATTTAGCATGTTTGTCAGTTGTACTTGTCGGCACATGTTGCTTCATACCTCCTCATCTTTCATTTTGATTAACTTCTCAGTATCCACATCTGGAGTGGACAGTGGCAGGATGGGGATGGGACTCTCCATACGGTTGTCCTGAGCCAGTTTACTGAGAGAAGAAAAAGAAAAGGGAGGCGGAGTGAAACTGACAAATCTGTCCTGAAATCTGTAAACATCAGCAGTTATCTGAGATGTTTAGGAAACATTTCCCTTTCTCACACACATTTTAATTTCTCACCAGGCTCTTTTCCTCGCCCACATACCTGGTCATCTCCTGTATGCACTGCGCTCTGTAGTTCTCGTAATGGACGTCGCAGGTGACGTCTTTGAGGTCGTGCATGTGCGAGCGGATCAGCATGTTCCTCAGCTTCACAAAGTCACAGTGCGACTGGTTCTCCACTGAGCAAAAAAAAAAAAGTGTACATTTAAAAATACATTTCAAAACCGGGTCTAATTTGCATACAGACTGATGAGAGCTGCACACATGGAGAACACATAAACATACCTTCAACAATCCCCCAGGGATACAGTCGCCCTCTCACTCTCTGCCCTCGAGCCTCCACCACTGTATTACTTCCAATCACAGCGAACGGGGTGCACTCCTGCACACAGACATGACGGTGAAATGTTTTTTTTAATACTTATCTTTTCAGAGAAAAGATGACATGTCGGCATGTTCTGGCCTGATTGATATTCACGCAGTTACACACATTTACAAAAGGACATTGACTCAGATTCTTAGACAGGTTTTCCCTGCACAGATTTTCCCAGCTGATCATTAGATCTGTCACCGTAGATCTGATACACTTCCACTGAAAAGCAAACAAATGTTACTGTACATTACACTGTAGAGACTTTTCTGAAGTGTGCACCATTTCCCTTGTTGGTACCACTCATTGTGACAAGACAATCAGGAGGAGACGGTGACATTATGGCCAGTATTTGATAGAGATCATTCGTAACACACATAAATTCTTTTGCCTTTTCAATTGTTGAGTCACAGTTGATTTGAAACATACTGACGCCTTTGTTCTGGATAATCCACAGACCTCGCTGTGAAAACATTTCACAAGAACGGGTTTCTATCAAATGTAAAATCCCCATACAAGCAGCTCAGAGTGGAGTCTGTGGATTATTCAGCGTAATAGGGACGAAAGCAAAACTCCCCCCCGTATTAAGATGAAGATCTCAGAGGCAGACATAAAAAAACATAGTCACATAAAACTGAAACTAACTCTGTGGCTAAATATAGGACCTTTTAGGTTCCTACTATGATCTGAGTCTTTTTAGACTTAGAAGTATTGATTTTACTCAACATATGTTCTCTCAGTTACATACTTCATGTTACTTCAGCGGGCTTTAACGCAAAATATATTGCAACACAGTCACACTTGCACAACAGAAGGTTGGATGTGTAAAAGCTCGACTTCATGTTGACATCTGAGTAAAACTCCATCTGCTGAGGAACACCATAGATTTGCTATTAAAAATCCTACTAAGAAATTGTTCAACTTGAAGTAATTTTTTTTTCACACGTACCTATTATTTAATTTAAATCCCAATGTCTTTACTTTATAATGGAATAAGCTTCAGTAAATAAAGCTGATGATCTGTGAATCAGAAAATAGTCTGGACATGCTCACCTTCAGCTCTTTGTCGAGCTGTTTAAACTCTTCATCCTCGTCTGAGTCACATTCAGGGAACTGGTACACTTTGATCCCAAACTTGTCTATTTCCTCTCGTATCTAGACACACAAAAAGACCAACCAGAAGAAAGGTTACAGACAATAGCACACACTTACAAACATGTTGAATTCACTGTGCAGCTGCTGGTCTGGGACTCACTCTGTCTTTGAGCTTCTTTATCTCGTTGGGTGTGAGGCAGTCGGCTTTTGCAATGAGTGGAATGATGTTCACTTTCTCGTGCAGAGCCTTCATGAACTCGACATCCACAGGACGTAGTCTGTGGAGAAAAATCCAGAGTGAGCAGAGTAGTTAAAGTCCTTCAAATGGAAACATAACTAATGACTCCATGCATGTGTAAATTGTTTTATTTCATTTGTCTCCTCGCATCATTAACTTCACACTGTATTCCTCTGTCTGTGTGTTATTACCCGTGCCCAAACGGAGGGATGAAGTAGAGGCAGCAGTGGACTCTGTTGTCCTGGATGTTCTTTCTGTTTAGCCCACTCTCATCCCTGAAGTACTGCTCAAACTGCTGATCTATGTAGTCTGTGATTGGCTTCCAGCTAGGACACACAAACACATTACAAACTACATTAGCAGCTCCTCCGGACACTGTGAATTCCAGTGAGCAGTTTGAATCAGGTACACGTGAGACCAGCAGGTTTTCCAGCTCACCACTCGTTGTTGTTGACGGCGTCTCCAAACCCTGGCGTATCTACGATGGTCAGCTTGAGTTTGACGCCTTTCTCCTCTATGTCTACAGTGTGTTTGATGATCTCCACGGTTTGGTTAATGCGCTCTGAGAAGCATCAACATGAAGAAGGTGAAGGAAAGAGAGAAATGTGGAGATAGTAATTGCAAACAGCAGAGATTGTGCAACAAGACAGGCAGTGGTGCAAAATGATCCCCGAAGGTAAAAATTCACAGTTTTGTTTGCCTTTTGTAACAAGGGCATAATTCTGTAGGATTGCATTAATCATTCTGCAGTAAATATTAAGTGACAGGAGCTTACGCTGAGCCAAGAGTGTGCTGCAGGGTTGTCTCCAGCACAAAATGCTGCCAGTTAATCAGTTAGAAATCAACAGCTTCAACAAAAAACAGATAAAAAAATGTTTTTGTTTTTAGCCAAAAAAAGCTATAACAAGAAACTAAGCAAACTTGATCCAGGAGGGAGAAAAGCTGAATATAGAATTACAATTTATTATAAACGTATGTTTTTTTATGCTATGTTGTTGTTTCTGAGCATTCATTAAAGTGTAAGTATTAAAGAAGAAATCAACAGTCTTCACTGCTGCTAACTGACACAACTACCTGTAAACACACAGTGGTTTATGTTACACAAATAACACACCTCAGAGGACTGTGTGATGCTGTTTTACACAGAGCGGTGCACTCATTGTGACTGATACAGAGAGATAATAAATAGCATGAAGACTCACCCTCAGCGTTCAGTAACTTCCTGTCTTTGTAGAGGTCTGTGAGGAACAGGCTGTTGACCAGGGTGGATTTGCCCATACCAGACTCTCCTACAGCGCAGGCACACAGAGACAGACATGAAACAATACACCAAACATAAACTCAGCTGCCGGTTTATCAGATATATGTAATCAAAAATTAACATTACAGTCCTGCATAAGAGTCTGTAACTTGTGGTGCTTATATTTTGCACACTCTTTTACACTCTTCTAACATTTCTGTTAACAAGGATGAGAAATGTAAATTAGCACCACTCTAAAGCAGTTTTAACAATAAATGAATACTATAACCATCATGTAGACAGGCTGTATTACGGGGTTGTTGGAGCAACTCCTCTGTCAGCTACAAACTGACCTGCAACCATCAGTGTAAAGTCGAAACCTTTCTTCACAGACTTCCTGTGGACCTGGTTGGGCAGAGTTGCAAAACCCACATATTGTTTCTCCTGTGACAGAAAAAAGACACAAAGAAAAAGGTTTAGTCATGATTAACACTTTAAAGTGCCATAGATTTAAGGATGTCATTATATATTATTGTGTATATATTTACACAGCAAAAATATTTGGCTTTTATTTTGAAAATCCCTCAAAAATGCCAAATATTCTCTAGCTTCTCGTGTGTGGTTTGCTGCTTTACTTTCTCTCATCTGATTTTTCATTAAATATCTTTGCCATTTGGTCGTCTCTGTAAATGTTTGCTTGAAAATGGTTGAAGTCGTTAACCGACTGTGAATTTACCAATTATTTCAGCTCTCATTTAACTAAAACAAAACACATATGGCAGTGCCTGGTGCAATAAAATCACCACAACAGACAGGAGGGGTCTTTGATACAGAAAGTGTACAACTGCATGGAGAACACGTGCACAGCAATCCTCTTTGAGCAGCTGAGAATAACCACGTCTCAGATTTTCCACTAAGTCTCCCTGAGAAACAAAGAGAACCACAGGATACCAGTCTCTCACTGTGTCCAACAGTAGACCTCAGTGCTGCAGGTTTTCTCTGCTGCATCTGGCAGAACGTCATCTTTACCCGACAGTGCTACATGCTGACATGTGTAGATATAAATACACACTTGAGGCCAGCAGAGAGCATTCACACAAACACAGTAGCTGCATTCAACAAACCTGAAAAACTATTTTTTTCCTCTGCAAACACACAAGCCAAACACACAGTCAGTGTCTTTGTATGCTGTCATAACTTGTCATAGACATTTCCGAGAGCCTCTGGGTGAAGATCACATTTATAAAAACATGTATACACATTCACACAAAAAAAAAAGAAAAGAAAAAGGCAGTAAAAGCAGTTCATGCCAAAAGGCCTGAGAGTTAGAATGAGGAAGATAAGTCAATGAGTAATAATAAAAACAAATCATCTCAGCAGTAAATCTGTCACAGAAAAGCCGATGTGGGTCTACAGGTGCGAGGGCTTCTTGGTTTTGCATTTTTAAACTAATCCTGAACTCAGTGTCTTCATTTTTTCCATTTTATTTTAACCCCTTTTGCCCATTCTACACACATTTCCCTATGAATCCAGCTCTTTACCTTCTGCCTGGCTGTTCTCACTCGTGGACACAGCAGCCGTTCCACCAGTTTTTCTTGCAGCATGATGGCATCCATCCTAAACCGCTCCGACACTGAGGGACCAAAATAGCCACGGGTCTCAGAAAGTCAAAAAACAGCCCGGCGGGGAACAGGAAAAAACAAATCTGAAGCCTTAAGACCTTGACAAACTCGTCTTTGACTCTGCCCGTTCCTAAATAGTGTTTAAACGTGTCTCCTGATTCCTTTTGTTTTGTTTTCCCTGCCCTCTTTCTCTCTGTCTTTCTTTCTTCTGCCCTACAGCAGTCCAACTCTCCTTGTTCAGACAGGTACAGAGGAATTCTGACTGAGAGGGAGGGAAACAGACAGAGGGAGTAAGAGAGAACTGGCAATTTGAGGGAGGAAACTTAGGCAGAGATGGAGGAAGCAAGGTCTAAAAGAAACTCATTCATTGAGCCTGTGCTCCCTCCCCCAGGTCTGACAGTTGAAAAATAAAACTCTACGCTGAGAGAAATGACCACCAGTTTGCAAACATGCTCATCATTTCGGCTTCTTCATATAACATTCTAACTATAACTAATTAAACAGCTTAATAATAATCATCATAATAACGAAGGGATAGCTGTCACGTAGAGCAGTGTCTTGGTTTAAAACATTTGAGAAGCTCTGGTCTAGACTGAGATCTGTCACTGTCATCTGCCCCTGATTACTCCGCGACCGGGAGCGTGTGCAGAGGTGAACGAAGTAGATTTCATTGCCGAGGTCAGACTCAACTGCTTCCAGATGTGACAGCGGTGTGTGTATACATGGGTGTGTCCCACTCATACATGTTGTGGGCAGCAGACCTTAAATACTCTTTGAAATAAAAGAAGCTGAGCCTTTTTTCTTCTCCTTTCTTTACTCAGACTAGGCACACCCCGCGGTGATGCCACGTACAGGATGTCGAAGTCCCAATCCACACCACAGGAGGGAGACAGACTCAACTCAGTTGAAAAGTTCAGGGTTTGAGTTTTCGCAGTCGAGGCAACCCTGGTCCTAGAGAGCAGCAGCCCTGCTTGGTTTCCAGCTATCTCTGCCGTTCCCACTGTTGATTACCTGGATCAGGTGTGTTCAGCCAATCAGAAGCTGTATGTGGAGGAATGGCTGGAAAACAAGCAGGTCTGCGGCTCTGTAGGAACAGGGTTGTCTTCCCCTGGATAAGAGGAACAAAACAATACTTCTTTTCCCAGTCAGTGTGGTGCTGATGCAAACATTGGCATAAACAAACTTCAGAGACATGAACGTGGGTGATAGTGTGTGTGCGTGGAGGGTGGGGGGGGGTAAATGTGAATAGAAGAAAGGAACAGATGTCTTGAAATGGTATTACAATAGCCCCCAGCTAACCCCCCCCCCACCATCAGTGTTTCACGGCGGCCAGCTGTCCCTTTCTCCTAAACACACAATCACCCAGACAGAGAAACTAAATATGATGTTTGCTGGTCACACTTCTTTGATCTCTTAAACGGACATAATGTTCAATTAAGCATCTGTCAAGTAAAGGCAAAACGTTGTGTGTGTTTTCATTCACCCCGCTCACTGTAGACACATCGGTTCATGTTTTGTTGCTGCTTGTCGGCCCTGAGGTAAACAGCAGCTATCAGAGGTGGATGAGTTAAATCTTGAAATATCAGATAATATCAGATATGACAAATAATAATAATAATACAATAATTATACTTTGAAATAATTATCTTTGGGTTTTGTTGTTGGTCATCTGAAGATGTCACACTGGGCTCAGGCCCTTTTTTTCAATTTTTATATTGCAGAAGCGATTAATCGAGAAATGAATCACTGAACATTTTCACAGTTTAGAAGACCAGAGAACATTTGGCATTTTTGTTCAATAACTAACTTAATTGATTAACAGATTTTTAAAAATTTTTCAGTTGACAGTTCTTTGACTTGCACTTAAATGCTTTTTAAATCTATCGCTTTGGAAATGTTCAGGATTTTCATGTGGATCAAATATGGTCTCTGACTATGTGCTTCCGTAATGTTCTGCTCTTTTAATGAGCTGGGGAAGTGACCCCTTTCGCTGTGAGATTATTATTTGAGAGTCTAAATGCACCATGACTCTGTCTGCTTGTCAGTCAGCGTGTTGGACGGTCCTGTGGGCAGAGAGAGGCAGAGATCCAGAGATCAGTCACTCAGCCAGCAGGCAGTCATCAGCTTCTTCCTCTCAGTCATGCAGAGTTATGGCCTAAGAGGAAGTGATTCTCAAAAGACCACAGCAGTGTGCTCCACTACCAGGGTACACGCACAAACACACAATACAATATAGGACATTATGCTGTTGAGCCTGGTCCAACAGTGTTTCCATCACACAAAAACACTGAGTTAAGATTTCTGTCATGACTGCGAGCGCTCATAGTGACCTATTTTTTGCAGGCCCAGCACACATAGCAGGACAAGAATATCCTCCTCAAGCAGAAACGTGACCTTAATATTACCCAAACAGCACTATGGTTGTCAAAAACCATTTAAGCACATTTAAGTATCTCTTTCAAAGACTACTAAAGTAAAAATGTCTGCCCGCTGAAAACCAGAATAAAGGCTGAGAGACTCACAACAAGCAAGAGCTGCCGTTGTCTGTGTTAGAAAGAGATAAACCCAGAATTGTCGTTATTCTCTGGTGGGTTCCTGGTTTAAAGCAGGCAGAAGAGCTGGGATATCATACCGCTTTACCACCACCTGCCACAGCAACACAGCAACAAGGCCAACCAAAGTGACCTGAGGGATGTGGCGATCAAGAGCAGTGACCTTTACTGCAAACTTCTCTGCATCTCTGTGTCATCCAGCTGACACGTTCACACCATTAACCCTGAGGGTTTCCTGTGAATTGTTGCCTGTCGACCAGTAAGTGAGGCACGAGGGTGAGAGGGGAGTGAAATAGAGACATAGGAGGGTTCAGGGGGTGATATAGGGGAAGAGAGGTACCCTGACCCACCAGCTTTCCCCTTCCTCCTATGTTTTCTCTCCTTGGAGATGTAAAGCCTGTGCACTCTTGGCTCTTTAACATGCTAATCTGACAGCATGTAATTGCTCAGGCAACAATAAAACTGCTCCAGTCAAGGACACTTTGCTATTGGAGGCCAGTTTCAGCATCCCCCTGTTACATAATAACAGACACTTTGACCACGGCTGTAACCTTCAGTGGCTTCCAAAAAGATTTAGCAGAAGAATCCAGTCAGGAAAGAAAGTGAAAAACATGTTTAGGGAGGTAGGAAGTTCTCGTGTATCTCAATTACCTCCATTAAAACACATCAATTATCCATAATGTTGCATTATTAGTACGAACAGTCCCGTTCTGATTAAATTACACTTACAGTACAAGTTCCCGCTGCTGTAAATAGCCACTAACACATCAGATATGTATTAATCTACAGCCAAACAAAGTTATTACTGTTTGAGCAACCTTTGCTAAAAAAACTGTTTTCACATCAAAGAAAAGCAGCAATTTCAGCTGCAATTGTTTTTTATTCTATAGTTTCTGAACAGTCAGACGTCAAGTTAACATCTACAGCTGTGAGGTGATAGGTTTGTCAGAAGGTATCACGAGATGAACAAACTGTGACCATAGTTCACTGTAATCAGTGTTTTTCTTAAGTTATGTGCCGAATAGGTTTTGTTATTTGTCACTGTGCACTGGTGACCAAACTATTTCACATGGGGATTAATAAAGTTTAATCTTCATTATTCCTGCTTGTTCTGGAAGTTTGTTCCACATGGCACAATCAGCAGATTGACTTAGTTTTTAAGGAACTGTAGTTCTTATTATTCTTATTCTAAGGCCTCTCTACCGTGCAGGAGACAGTTCATTCTTGACCTTCGAAACAGCAGCAAAACACTTATGATTCAATAGTGCTTTCATTGTCTCCAAGGTCAAGGCTGAGAACTGTGAAGATCAAAAAAGTCAACATGAATGAGAAATAGGCCAAACATTCTTTAAAATCAGTGAATCATTTAAAAATCACTGTTCAATAAAAACTGAGCAGCTGATAAAGACAAAGTCAAGAATAAACATTTACAAGCTACAAAAACAGCCTTATTAACAGGAGTTAAATGCAACACTACAGCATTTTCTAGACAAATCAAACTCAAAAAGTCACAAACAAACTCAGACTGCAGTAGAATGGTTATGAAATAAATTCATTTCATTTCATTAGATTACTCTTTAAAATCCTGATCCATTTTTCCAAAGAGTATGTAATCCCAAATATGTCAAGGTTGACCCAATACGTAAAAAGATTTTCAAAGTATGTGGGTCAGTCAGCCCCCAGTCACTTTCTAAAAGCTTTTTGAAACGCAGGGCTGAGGGAAGACGAGCACTGCAGATGTGCTGCATGTACAAAACCAAAAGAGGAAAACAAGCAGGAAGCAAGTTACTGCAGGTACGAGACAAACCGAACACACCAACGCATGTGACTGGATCACTGGTGTCACATGTTTGCAGCATGATGAACTGACAATATGTCATATTCACTACCAGTAGCACTAATTCTATATTCTCCACTTGCTTCTTATATCTTATTTATTTATTTAATTTCAGTTTTTCTTTTCTAGTTATTTTTAATTGGTTTGATTTACTTATTATATATAACACAAATCAAGGGATAAAACCGAGACCTAAGGGTGGATAAGAACAGATCACTGTCATATTTGTCTGCTTGTTTCTCTCCTGAGCACATACTCTTATTGTTTTCCACTAGAGACACCTGCTTTTCTTCAGATTTTCTAGACCCCAGTGATTTCAAATGTCTTACTAATGCTATCATGTCATGCTATGTCTAAATTTATTCATTTATTGAAATCTCAAGCGATGCTTTGCAGCTTGAAAGTACGGCATTCTAGTGGAGATCCAACAGTAACAAAAAAGACTAGAAAGCTGCCTGTTCTATTTTTTATCAAAATGTTTTCATCTATTTTCATCTATTTATTTTAGATGAAACTTTGTGTTAACATAACATAAGTAGTATAATTAAAGAAGTCACAGTCACATTTGCCTTCTCTTCTTACAACTTGTTGTTTTGTTGAAAAGCAGGAACTGCAGGGGGGTTCAGTCTCCAGTTTCAATACCACACCCCACCCTCTGAGATACGTATACTCCAACCTCACAGCTGGTCCTCACTGGAAGCTGCTGAGTCTCCCATCTGTGGCAGCACGGCTGTGTGTTAGTGGAAGCAGAGTGGAAGAGTAAAGCAGCAGAGGAGGCGGAGGGGAACTGAGTATGTCTGAGGTGAAGTGACATGTGCACAGACGCAAATGCATCTGACTCAACATCTGCTCACTGCTGCAGGGGAGAAATCAATGTGTGACTGCTGACCTGTTTCATTTTGACCATCGTAACATCCCAGATAGAAACAAACGCATTAAGGTGCAACAACGAGGAAACCGTTCCTCAAAATTACCGTTGGCACTTTCTAACAATGCAAACTTCACTGGCAACTTTTGGGTTTGTCATTCCCTTTGGTGGCTGATCAACTCATTGATTAAGTGCTTAATAAAGGGTACGAGTGTCTGACCTTTATTAACCATCAAATCTGCAGCTACAAATGTTAATAAGTCAATAACAAATAAGCAAAAGAAAGTAACTCTAAATGTTAATAAATACATTTTAAACACTGATGGTAATGGAATTTTGGTTGAAGTACTCTGCAAACTTTTCCAGGAGGTCGGATTTGAAAGATCTACAGTATTTGCTGCTGCCAAAGAGCTAAAAACAACATTAAAGTGTCCACATTATGCTCATAAAAAGTGTAAATACATGTTATAATGACTCTTTATGCAACAGATCCTTTAGCCTGGACTAAACTAAACTGTCTGTTTTGTCTTTAAGGGCTCCTTTGTCTGTCTTTTATTTCCACAATGAGATGGAGAGAAGGTTATGAAAACAGTTGTCTGTGCCACGAAAAGATAGAAACATTACTCAAAGCCTGTTGTTCACTGGATCCATTGTTGTTTTATGATTTCATATTTGGGAAAAGTAAACAGTTCATTTTCCTTCATAGCTAAAAAGCAGATGGCTAGTTATGTTCCTCCACATTGTCAACATCACTCATTGCAGCATTTGAAAAACCCAAACTATTTCACAAGTGAAAAGGCCAAACTGAAACCTGGGAGTTTCCAGCCTGCATACAAACACTCGCTGACCTCAAGTGTTGAGTCTCTGATTGCGTGCAACATGGCCACCCGACTTAACAAACATATATACATACAGTCCTGATCAAAAGTTTAAGACCACTTGACAAATGGCAAATAATCATATGTTGCATGGTTGGATCTTAAGAAGTTTCCAAGTAGAGCTTCAACATGCTACAAGAAGAAATGGGAGTGAGACAAAACATTTCTTTGAGCATGAAATTTATTGAAACAACGCTTGAACTGAATCAGGCTGTTTTACAGCTGATCAAAATCTTAGGACCACATGCCATTATAAGGCCAAATCTGTGTAAAAATGTGGATTCATTGCTATTTTCTGTCAGGCAGTCACACTGTCATGATGTTCTGATGGCAAAAGCAAAAAAACTTTCCCTTTTTGTTTGGGTTGTTGAACTGCATAAGCAGGGTCTCTCGCAGGGCGCCATCACTGCAGAGTTGGGATGCAGTAAGACAGTCATTTGGAATTTATCTAAGAGGAATAATGTCAGCATGCTGACTTCACATTATTCAAACTATTTTCAGAACACTTTGAGTGACTGGGATCCAAATGATGTAGCTTTTTCCAGTGTCGAGAATAAGCTTTAATTATCAAATTTTAAGTCAAACATCGATGAGAAATGCTCAGAAAAATAAACATTTGAACACTTCTGATTCATGTGGTGCATATACTTGTATAACTACACATGTGACAAAGAAAG
Organism: Ctenopoma multispine; assembly: GCA_034779795.1. NCBI lineage: Eukaryota > Metazoa > Chordata > Actinopteri > Anabantiformes > Anabantidae > Ctenopoma > Ctenopoma multispine. The sequence goes on along the minus strand of JAUYWH010000027.1, from coordinate 17,259,022 downwards.
AATCTTGAATCCTTGATTCCTTGATTCTTTTGAAAGCTCTGACTTTTCTCAGTAGAAGAAGTTATTTTACAATACTGATGAGGTGGTACATCCTTCATTTGATCCTTGTGTGTGTCACTATAACAAGGTGACACATCCAGGTTCACTGTTGATAAAACTGTGATTTTCTCTAGTTTCTGATCTGTGATGAAACATGTTCAGTGAAAATCCGCCCACTCCCTCACACACACACACACACACACACACACACACACACACACACACATACACAGCAATCACCACATGGCATTGTGGGTAGGTTAGATGGTGTCGTCCACTCCTCCGTATCAGAGAAGTGATGAAAACTGATATAAAAAAGGCTGTTGCTTGGCAACAAAATATCACAGCAAAGGAGGAGGGGGAAGCATTTACGGCGATGTGGGTAACGAAGACCCGGGAAGAGGAAAAACACTGACTTAGGATTGATTATTAGTTATGATTCTTTCAATATCATATTCATGTTAGCCGCACAAAGCCGTGCAGCATCGATGTGCAGCTCTCTCCACCTCCTCCACAGCCTGGATGGTCCGCAATATGAGATATTTTCCTCAAAGTGACCAACAGGGTCAGATGCAGCAGAGTATGTGGGAGTGAAGAGTGGACGACAGCCAACATCAAAACTCACAAGGCGTAGAAGCTGTGTAGTGATTCAAATACTGAACATGACTGAATGTTTGTACGAGAAGGGCAACAGCTAGTCAGAGTTTTAAGTCGGACTGGAAATGGTACATAAATCACAGCACTCAGCAGCCATCACACTAATCCAGGTTTTCCAGAAAGCTTGTGTGTGTGTGTGTGTTTGCTGCGGTGCTGACACCACGTGACTACAATCAGTTCAGCTGTTAGATTTAGTCCAACTGTGAATTTTCAGGAGAAAGTAAGAAGTGTTATTAAGTGTATTAAGAAGTGACCCACTTCTGCTATACTAAAAACTAAAAGTGAGTCATGTCAAAGAAGGTGAAGCCAATGTTTTAAATTGTTCTGAATTTACAAAGATATTTAGTCTCATCACGTCACCATTGATTCAGATCAATTGTAGATGCTTTTGTAAAAAGCTACTTAAGTACAATGTTTATCTACGTCTGGGAAGATTCTCAGTCATCCAGGTAAAGTTGTCTGAAGATTGAGTCATGGCAACTGGACTTGGAAAAAACCACGGCCAGTGGCCATGACTCAATCTTCAGACAATGTTTATCTACCTTCTGGTATGTTTTTGCTTTTCCACTGCATTTAAGAGGGAAATATTTAGTTAAGTATTTTAGTCATCGCTGGTTAATCATCTCAGACAATTTTAAGCAGGAAACTCGCACATCTGCTGTTTCCAGCTTCTTCGTTAGATGACATTAAACACTTTTTAAATGTTTAAATATGTGTTCGGTCTTTTTTCCACACTCATTAAAATCGACTCCATAACGATGAAATGTACAGGCAGAGGTACAGTAGTTACAACTCAGCGAACTAATATGCATTACTACGAGATTGAACTATAACTCTGTGGTGTCATTTTGACCTCAGGGATTTAGGTGCTCACCACATAATCAGTTCATGCTGTATGTTCTTTCTCCTCTGTAATAACTCTACTGGATAAAACTAAATACTGTAATTCCAATATTCTATTCTGGCTTTTATTATTGATAATGTGTACTCTCACTTTTGATACTGTGTGCCTGTGGATGTGTGGATTTTGTTGTTAAAGTTACTTTAGGCATCAGTATGAATACAAGACCTCAACATTATAACATTTATGTTTAGGTTGTAACTATTCCAGAAATGTGGTAATAAACTGCATTAGCTATTAAAGTGGTTACTGTAGAATAAATCTGTAAACAGTAGTGGAAACAATATATAATGTCAATAATAATATACATGACATTTAAAAGTGTAAAACACTTTATTCAGAAATTAAACGTTCATATAATTAATATTTTAGTAGTCTTAATAGGTTTTTACTTATGTAACATATCTGAGTACTTGTACTAGATATGCACTACAACGCATATAGGTACATTTGTGATGCATTAACTAAATAAACTGCGGTCTCATCTCAATGTATTCAGCTCTTTTCTATTTTCACCTCTCAGGAGATCGAAACGTTCGCTTCAAACGTTCGCGTTGTTGATGGATCTCTGCAAACAGTCAGATTCACTGAATCATCCGAGCACAGTCAGCACATGCAAACACTCCACTATACGGTCCACAAGGCGAGGAGGGGGGAGGAGAGAGGCCGGGGGGGGGTCATCAGACATGCGACCTCCCCTGCAGGCTCATGTGGCAGCTGTGTTTCGGCTGAACAATACTCAGGGAGATTTGACTACAGACTGTGATCACGAGTCGAGGTGATGCTACGTTAATATTTAGTCCAGTTAATCGGCCGAATCACGGAGGAGAGGATGGAGAGAAAGGATGCTGGCTTTGGGTACCATGTTGGCTGCTCGCCTCTTGTGGCGCGTCGGGCCGCTCCGCATATGTTTCTATAAATGAAACCTAACCCCCTCCCCTCCTCCGCCTGTCAGCCTGCTGATCAGTGCTCAGGCTGTGATGGCATGGCCACACTCACAGCATCCAGTGGTCCGGTGTTTATAAAACAACGCACGTCGGGAAAAAGAAGCTAAAGTGAAATTTTTGGTAATGCTGCTGCACCCGAGGTCGGACTGTGCGAGGGTATGTTCCGACAATGCCCTACATCAAAGATGCATTTTATTACCCTTTAAACAACAAGTACATACATAAAATGACGTCTCTTACCTCCGTGCTGTCCTCTGTTGGCCATGACAGGATGCATGAGGAAGAGGAGGAGGAGGCGCAGGTGCAGGGATGCAGAGCGACGCCCAGGGAGACAGAAACATGAAGCAGCCATCGCACTTATTCTCAATAAACATGAATGTAAATGAATCCAGAAAAACACTCTCACCTGTTTTAACGGGGATCCGGCTTTTGTACCTGATGTTGGTCGTCATGCTGACCGCTCTCCTCCTTCGATTTCACCGAAGCGACGGCTCACAGACAGCGGCCCCTTGCCTCGCCTCCAAACCCCGGACAGACAGCGGGAGGGCGGGTCTGAGCTGACAGCTGAACGCCCCTCCTCCTTCTCAGAGCCAGTCACACTGCAGAGTTTCCTACAAACAAGAGATCTACAGGACGTCAGCAGGAGGTCTGGGTCAAAACCAATGATCAAAACATAATTGATTCTGATAATTTAGTTGCAATAAACAGTGAAAATGCATAAAAATCACTGAATTTACTATAAAAAAAATGATAAATTAGAAACTGCTGTAGCTTCAAGTAACTTAATAAAACCATGAAGAACACATACAGTACAATATTTAAAGTATATATATATACAGTCTTTACTTGAGTTGTGTTACATAGAAAGTGCATAAATTCTTCCCACAGAAATATATGTTAACTTAAATAAACATTTATCGCTAAAGAGTTAAACAACAAAAACAAATGTACCCATCTTATGAAGTGGGTCAATTTAAATTTAAACTAAAAACTCAGTCAGTTTTTTAATTCTGAGCCAACACAAGAATCAACAAATGCCAATGATTTTCTCTAACAATTTTATTTCAGAGAAAAATACAAAAACAAACAATAATAAAATAGGGCGCCTAAAAACAAGTCTTGACTGACATGTAGTTAAGAAATAACATTTGTCAAGTTCGCAAATTTGCATATGAGTAGAAGAAAAACAATAATGACAACGACAGCACTGTTAGGTGGCACTGCTGAAGAGTGTTTAGTTCGCTGCCCACAGAAGGCTGGAGCGACTTTCCACATACCAGCTGAATATTATCGTATTTGATATTTAAATGTCTAAATATAGTATGGTAGTGAAAGACTCCACGTGTAGTGTAGAAACAGACTATTTCATACATTAAATGACAGCACTGAAACAACTATGAACGTGATCATGTTACCAGACGAGAGTTTGATTAGTTTTTAGTCTGTGGTTTCACTGATATTAAGATTCTACAGGTCGGGATGATAAATATAAAAATATAAACAACATGGCACTTTTTTAATTTAACTAAAACACAACCCTAAAGTGTAAATTTGTCTTTACAATGGAGTGGTATTAATTTGACTACTTGAAGACTAAAAGTCAAACAAATGCCAAGAATCAAATTTATATCGACGGCTGAAAAACAAAGTCTCTACATATCACACGTAGAAAACGAGACAATTCTGTGCTTCTACACCAGACTTGTACTGTCAGACTGAAACATGCACTGAAGGCCGAAACCGTCAAAAGGTAAAGGTGATGAAGTCAAAAGAAAACATGAGAAGCAAAGTTTGATGTTTTTAAGTTCAAACATGCACAAATCACTCTTAACCTAACAGCAAAATAACTGGAAACGTTATATATATTATAGTATACATATACTTTTGTAAACATGATAGCGTGATGGAAAAATCTCTTAGTACCATTGGTTCTGGCAATTATGAATCATAATTAAGACTAAATAACAGATATATCAATGACAGTTATCATTTTTCATATTTTGTTTACTTGCACTCAGCAAACAAATCTGAGTCTTAATGAGATGTTGACGACAAAATATAGGTGAGCTGTTGAACAGCTGATGGATGGATGTTTGGAGGAAAGAAGAAGAAGAGGTGCTGTGGGGAGCTGCGAAGGTAAAGATGAAATGATCCTGGACTCCCGGGGGGTCTGGAGGGTGGCAGCAGGCAGTGAACCCGTTTACTCGTCTGATTTCATCTTCATCTGTGCCTGCATCTGAGCAATCATCTCCTGCATGCGTCTCAGCTACAGAGAAAAGAAAAATAAAGACACATTACAATAACCAACTACAAGACGTCAGTCAGTTTCAGCTTCGTTTTCCAACAAAGATTATTTACAAAATGTATCCAAAATCCATGTTTACTTGTAGAAGCAGCTGATCAGCTGCTCAGTAAAGTTTATATTAAACACAGATACATTATGTGCAAATGTTTCTAGAGAAAATTCTCTGCGGAGAAGTTTCGCGTTTCTTATTTAGAAAAAGCAGAAGGTTGCAAAAAAACCCGTATAACCCCAACTCCACTGAACACCTGAGTTTGCTGCAACAATCTGCATCTTTGTGTAGTTTTACTATTTCATGACAATTAGCTTACAATCTAATTTTTTACTAATGGCTGCAGCTGTGAGTGACTTAGGTCAGACTTTCTGTATTTAAACCCCTTTTATAAAATCTGGCCAAATGAAATAAGCCCAGTTTAACTGATCATCTCGCTTTATGAAAAACTTCTATCCTGATATGTATCATGTATGTTATATTTGCAGGTTGAGTCTTTTGGTTTTACTTTAAACAGTGATGAACCAGTGATGAAAGTATTTGACCTGCTGTGTTTAACAGAAATAAAACCAAAACTGCCAGCGAAACACATGTTGGTCTCTTGCTCAAACTAACTCAGTAACAAACCTATTTCATCAGTTTCCTGTGAACAAGAACCACACACCAAAAAATTTTGAGCTAAAATGAGCTAGAAAAGTGCTAATGAGGCTGTAAACTGTTCATTTGGCTTAAGAATAAGAAAATTCTTTAAGTTGATCTGAAAAATGACCAAGATGACCACAATGACATAAACAGTTAAGAGGAATCAGGAAGCAAGTTATTTCCCAATGTCACACAAATATACACAGTTAAAAAAAATGAAAGAACCACAACATCTACATCAAACAAAAACTGAAAAAATGTCCGAAAGATAAATAAATGTTAATGTGAAAGAAACAACTGGAACACGAGTAAATGATCTGACAAAATAATATTCTGACCCAGACAACGAGGATATAAAGTTTATATTTTTAAAACTGTGACAGGTCACTCTGGTAAATGATGACTCTGGTAGATTTTTTAAATGTCTATCGCCACCATGTGGCTGAAGATTAAACTAGATTTTTTACTTTGACTTTACATCAGTGGAAAAAGTTTTTTTTCCTTGACAGCTAAAAGCAGTGTCAGTACTATTCTCTCACTGCTTCAATTAAAAACCACTAATCAGACGCTAAACTCCGGGTTCATAACATTGAAAAGCAATGACAACTTAAATAGTATCTAACGTTAAGCCACAGATTCCATATGTCTGGGTTTGATTATTAACTTTAGGGAAGAAATCATGTGTAGAACTTTATGTTAAGCCTCTCATTATTTATTAATAATTTCACAAAATGTGTAATGGAAACACCTATATATTATAACAATATAATTAAAATATAAAATAAATAATAATTTGGCAGTAATCAGTGAAAAGAGACACAGTAAACACAGATTTAAAGAAAGTCAGGACAATAGGCAGCTGTTAATTTTTACTGTACCATAATGTTGTTTAATAAACTACTAAAATAAGTAAAACCTGACAATGTAGTATAAAAACGTACTCTATAATATTGTGTTCTAATATTATAGCTCTGTATGTTTAGTTACAGTTTGTAACTTTGTAGGTCTAGGAATCATCTGTCTAAGAATAACAGACACCTCTTGTTTCATGCATTTACAGTATAGCAAAGTTTATTAATGTGCGAGGCTACTGTTTAATAAACCAATTAATAAATGTCTACAGAAATGCAGTGCCTATGTTTACCACGCTTTATTCAACTAATAAAGCAGTTTTGTCTGTGTTGACGAATGCTCGATTTTTTGGTCTTCTCACATGGCTCAAGTGACATTTTCAACATAAGACTGGGTCAGGAAATCCAGACAGTGATGACATGTCCTTTTCTGGGCACAGTGTTTACAGGCTCTGATTGCACCCTGTCACAACAGTGTCTCACAACAGTGCAACACAAACAGGTCAATCAGCCACAATCAGGAAACTTTGTTATTATTGGGCTTCATTGCCCAAAAGGTAAACAACATAGTGGAGTGAAAACAGCACTTTTAGGACAGAACTGAAAAGTAGACAAATTCAGCATTGAAGTCCCGGAGTTCGTAAAACCAAAGCTACATGTTAGTGTTATATTAACATAGAGAAAGAAAAACAGTTTATTTACAGATTCAGTATGAGTGTGAATTTACACCTACAGTTACATTTTATCATAAAGTAAGGCGAGAAAAAGACTTTGTTTGCTTACCTCAGCTTCTTTCTGTAGCAGGATCTGGTCCTTATCCACCACATCCTCATCCACAGCCCTGCAGGGACAAAAGATACATTAAATATTATTTCTTTAGCTCAAAACAGCAGCAGCTCATCTGCTGTTTAAATTACACAGATTGGCATCTCACCTGCCCGCTCTCTTCAGCCTCTCTGAACGGAAGTTCTCATAATGCAGATCCTGAGTTACCTCCTGGAGATCTTGCATGTGGGTCCTGCAACAAACAGATATGCAATCTCATTTTCACACACTAGAAGGCAGTAGAGCATTTTTTTATTCTCTAGTATTGATAGACCAGCTTAATGAGGCAGAAGTCCTTATCAAGGCTTTAGAAGACTTTCCACATATCCTATTACCAAAGGATACTCACACAAGCATGGTGCGAAGTTTGAGAAAGTCATTGTGCTCGGGATTCTCCACTTCAACAACTCCCCATGGGTAAAGACGACCACGGATCTTCTTCCCTTTCACCTCGATCAGCTGGTTGGAGCCAATCACAGCAAAGGGAATGCTTGCCTGGGAAAGGCAGATAAAGGTTCCCAAAGAGAAACAAAGTCAGAGAAAGGGATATGGAAAGACACACAGAAAATAAAGGTATCAAGGAGGAGGGGATGCAGTGAATGGAAGCAGAGATGAATAGGAAGAGAATGGTATACATCACTGAACCAGAAGGGGAAAATATCTGATGCAGCCTCATTACAGCTGACACCAGTTGTTTGAACCACTCTTACCTTCAGGACTCTGGTCTGCTCCTTGAATTCCTCGTCCTCATCAGAGTCGGCGTCGGGTAGCTGATAAATTTTGATGCCATGCTCTGCGATCTCATCCAGGATCTGACCAGTGGAAATATGAGAAACCCATTAGATGAAGCGGTAGTCAAGTCCTGATTATGAGAGGGTCAGCTTGATTTTCTAATATCAATATGTACTGCCACAGTCCAGAAGTCACTGATCCAGATAACAAATAAAATACTCTTGTACTACCACTGAGGACTGTATACGTTTCTTTGTCTCCAAAATGTTCTAATTGTTTTATTTTGTCTAGACATTTAATCTGAATGTAACATACAAGTGCTATATTAGTTTATCTTAACTAAAGCTTCATATATAACTCTAATGTAACATCAGTGAAAGCTCCAGCTGATGATTGCAGGTGTTTATTCTAGCACAGCACGGGCCTCTGTAATTTATCAAAGTATAGTATATGTACAGTATACGTATACCAGTTGGTGCTTTATTCAGTGTAAACTCAGAGTCACATGTGCAAAATAACTGTTGCTGCTCTGACCCATAATAAGAAAGTAAGAGAGCCCTATAGACTAATATGAGGGTGTGGGTGAGTACCTGTTGTTGCAGCAACAACTTTAATTAAAGCCCCCCTATGGAGGAAAAGAGGAATGAGACAGAAGGGGTAGACAGGTGAAAAATAATAATGGTCTCTGTGTGTGTGTGTGTGTGTGTGTTCGTGTTCTGAACGAGTCAGGAACTCTATCTATCACCCTTCTTTATTCACAGGCCGACCGGTGAAGAAACAAGTTGAAACAAAGAAGCTTTTTTCACCGCTACCTTAGGGACAGATGTCAGTATTTATTATTCTAAACATCAAAGCTGCATTTTCTTTTGTTTTCCCAAGAGCAGACTTTTGAAATTCACAATGTAGTCTTATATAATGGAGCCAAAAAATGTCAAGTGTTGTTTTCCTAACTTTTAGGAGACTTTCATGTACTGTACTGTACAATAGGACAGTAGTGAGTCAACCAGGGGCCTGGGAAGTGAATGCAGGTTTTCCTACAGAGCAGCTCCTGTTCGGGCCCTTGTTTTGGCTGTTGCTTGTTTTCTCAGTGAGCTCTGTGTGTCAGATAGTGTATGTGTGCAGAGAGAGTTGGGTATTGTTGTGCTGCAGATCTATAAACAAACAGGCTTTGCTGGACTCAGTGGAGAGCGTGACATCGGACCAGTGCCTCCTTCTCTGTCATTTACAGAAACATACATGATTTACAGATCCCTCCAATATGGAGGCTGGATAAACATCACTCTGGTGGGGCAGAGCATAAAGAATTTAGGGAAACTGTGCAATCAGTGGTAAAATAAACATGACTGACACAATGACAGGAAAAAATGTAACAAACTACAAATACAGTAATACACATACAGTAGATAAGAAAATGTCAGATAAAATGCAATGAAACAGTTAAAATAAAACTGAATGGCAAACAAGAAGTCAGTTAGATGAAGAACTAAGTAAGACCGAGTAATGTATTTTATGAATGCAAACTACCATTAAATATCCAGAAACATCATCTGGTCATTGGACAAACATGGGTCTGTTGTCTGCCATCATCTGTTTTCAAACCTTGCTAAGCCAAAACCTGCAAAATAGCTGTTTACATGAATTATTGTGTTCCGTAACATGTGCTTAGTATGTCCTGCCACCTATAATCAAGACCTCTCAGGGATCATCAGATGTCAAAATCACTGCCTGCTCCAAATCCCTGTTGTCTCCACCTGATTTACTGTACACAATGTAAGCCTCTAACGTTACACCAGCCTCTTCTCCAACTGTGTATTTTCATTGGCACAGGGATGTTGGCAGTGGAAGCCATTTTAATTTTATGACCATCCTGTCCAGCTACAACCTAATACAACCTTCCCCCTGGTGCTTCCTGTGTTGTTATGGTTGGCCATGCAGGTCCACTCAGTGCTGTCAGGGCAATGGACAAACAATGCCAAACAAGTTTCTGCCTCAGTATTAATTGGAAAGGGAAGGCAAAACTTTATCACTTCATATTTCTGGCGCACATGGCTGAATATGCACATTGTGTCTCTCAAAATGTTCCTGAGGCTAGAGGCTGATGTGATCCAGTTAGAAAATGGGCTAGACAAACTGCAGGTGAATGACGCCAGACCTGTGTGTGCAATGTAAAGTCAGGCTTATTCAAAGTCTAGAAATAGCAGCACTAAATATATCATAGTGGTTATGTGTAGTTCAAATATAGCTCCAGGTCTATGCATAGATGTAATTACACAGGGTGAATTCATTAGACAAGGCTAAGCGGTTTTTCTGCAATGGCAGTGCAGGTCAGACCAAAATCCCCAATCCTAATGAAATGGTGTGCAAACCCATCATTATATGGATCAACTGTTTCGCCACATCAACCTGCCAAAGGAAAAATATTTTCATGATTTGTTCTTTCTCACAAGCAAACCCACGAAGAATGAATGAGTCAAACACCTGCTAAACGGTGAATCATTCTGGACAAAACAAATAGCTGCCAAAGAAGAGAGGAAAGAGACAAAACAGAGGATTGTGGTGAACACTGACGTTCAACAGGTAACCATGTACACAAACACACACAATTACAAAGTCCAGTTTATAATTGTTGAGAACATAGCCTCCTCTGGCCTGGCATGGTGTTTGTATCCATGAAGCTAAAACACTAACAACACTAACAGGGAACAATACTTGGAAGTAGAAACGTACCATTGAATTCTTAGGAAATCAACAATGTAGAGAGAGAAAAAAAAAATCTCAAAACAAAAACAATCCAACTGCATATCAACACTAATCAACTCGGATTGAGAAGAAGGAAATGTCCAGCCACAGTTTTATATAACATTTATGTAAACTCACAATTGCCTGTGGGAATAAAACGGTGTCTCATTGCCATTAGAGGTACCACATCTGATCATCTTTCAGGTCATTTTGGGGAAGGCTCTCTTTTTGCTTGACTGCAGAGTTGAATAAAGGTAAACTGACTGTGGTGAGCATGAAGTCCATTTTGCTGAGTGCTCTCTTTCCCTAATGAGATTCCTGCAGGTCAAACTTCGGTATGTATCTACAATCAAGTGAATAAAACATGCCTTCTTTCACCCTCTACATTTCATGTAGCTTTATAGCCAACTATAGAGAAATAACGAGAGAGAAAGAGCTAAAAAGGGCTGAGGTCTAAACAGACAAATTTATGCTATATATGGTGATGTTTATTTCCCTGTTTACATTTTTGCCTAATTGCAGACTTGTGGTTTTCCCACAAAGTTTTATAATGGAGGATGGCCTCCTCAGGCCAATATAATAAAAACACACAGATAATTTTATTATTTTATGAATAAATGTGCATGTAAAAACAACAGAGGAGTAATTTCACAAACAGTAGCATATTTTAATAAGTGTAATGATCCTTTAGGTCTCCATCTACTAACTCATACATCTCACAAAGCAAGATATATCAGGTGGGTTTGACTGGGACTAGAATATGAATGAGAATAATTTACAAGATATGGCTTCTTTAACAGCAGAAAAACCCATATGCTAACAAAAAAAACTTTATTTCCTGTTCACACTTTCCCATCAGAAGGTGTTCTACTGCAGCTAAAGCATCAAGCTTCAGACATTAGAAAAATTAAACACCAGTGGGACTGATGAATTCCAACTGTCCAGCAAAAATAAACTATATAAAATATGAGTTCTGAAGAAGCAGAAATACGGTCGCTTCCCAGATAAAATAAACGACCAACCCTCTTTTTGATAAAGAAAATATACAGTGATGAGTACCGGTATCGCCAGCAGTAAATCTAAGTCTAGGATGGTAAGAAGTCTATAAATTCTCAAGGGCAGTCGGCAGTATGCCTATAAACTTTAATCCTACATTCTGAAACAAGGAGGACCGTTGGCCCATCATCTTCCTCCAACCCAATTACAAAACATTCTGATTTATTCAGTCTCTCATAGGAGGCACTGATCTAGCTCCTAACTATATATAAATATTTACAATGCGTAGTAAAAATTTCGAGAGAGTTATGTGCCACTGCAATTAATATTTCAGACACATATTATACCTCAACAGAGGTCTGGCAGCATGAAAAGAAAAAATCCATTCCTAGCTGAATTCTTGCTACTATTCTTTAGTTTCCAGACTTACTTTGCTAACCTGAAGACACATGAGAACAAATGCTAGGAAACGCCTTTCAACTAAAACCGGCTCTTGCTTGCCTGCAGGGAGTCTGAGGGGCTGAGGGAGCCCCAACAATACCTGATCTAGGGGAGGTTGGAGGGATTTAGACCTCATACCAGCCTCCTTCACACACACACACGCACGCACACACATATAAACTGGCGTTAGGGTTAGGAAAAGAGTTTAAGGGTTACGTGTGTGGAACAAAGTGAATCCACTGGTCCAGAAGGTCAGTGGATCACAGGAGATGGAGGATGAGCTGGCATGAAAAAAATATGTTCACATGTCCAGTCACAGTCTAAAGCTGTTCAAATATCATCTTCCATTAAATATACCATATAGCACAGAGTGACACATAGCAGCACTAGGAAAACAATACCTTTCTGTTCACAGGATTAAAGACACTTGCAAGCATGCACAGAAACACATTCCAGATATATCCAGTCAGAGGCTAAGACCAAGTGGAAAGACCAGACTGGATCAGAACAGCTGAATCTCTTCTAATAAAAAGTACTGATGTAAAGTATAGAGGAAGTCTCTAGTGAAGGGATCATATGAGTAACATGATCAACACGTTTGCACGCACACACACCCACACTTCTATTGTCTGGGCTAAACATTAGTACAGTTAAGACCACCCACCTCTCCCTCTGATCAAAGAGCGTGAGGAGGAACAATCGGGCTATTCATGTAATCTGGTATTTAAGTGAGATTTAGAAGGTGGCAGTGTGTGTTCGATTTTGAAAACATATCAGGTTTTGTGAATCGCTCTGGTAATCAAAAGGGTCTTGCCTGGAAACTGTTTCATGGCGCATGCCGTGGCACAATGACTGCTAGAGGGCAGAAAAATAAATTTATCCTCGTGCTTGAAACATGGACAGGAAAATGACCAGTACAAACTGACCAGGGACTCATACACATGCAAACACACAAAGGAGCAGTGAAGTAAGAACAAAGTAAGTCAACTTTTACTAATGGGAGACCAGCACAGACATGAACAAAGAAAGGATATTAAAAATGAAGTTGAACATCAAACTCACATAATTCCACATCATTAATCAGTATGTGCCACATAATTTCCTTTTCTAGCTCAAGAAGTCAGAGCAGTGAATTTGACCTTCTGTGCTAAAACTGCTTCACTTTCTGTTATTGCCATTTAAGAAATTCTGGTGACAATACAGGCCGGTGTGAGCAGTCCAGCTCTGATAATGTCTCCCAAAGGGGCCGTATAACTGGTTCACACAGCGAGAGTATCGCAATACAGCAGGGAGAGACAACAGCAAGTTAGACAATAAGGGGAAAGCTTTGACAGTGCCTTGGCCAGGGGTGAAATATGGCAGCTGATGGGACAAACATTCGGGCTGGGGAGATGGGAGTTTGGTTCTGGAGAGGAGACCATGAGCAGAGATGGAAAAGGTTGGCTGGGGGAAGACAGGAGAGATGACAAAAGAAGGGTACTGGAGTGAGGGAAAGAGCTGATCTATTGTCTGCTGCCGGCAGCCTTTATAAGAACAGAGCAGAAACTGGGTTCTCTAGTCTTTTCTGACCTCTAGCCTAGGAGAACATCACCATCAACGTCATCATCTTCACACAAAAATGGAGATTGCACAGATTGGGGCTGAGGCTCGTGGGAAGTCTGATTATCTCTTAGCAACCTTTAATCATAATGAAAGGATTTATGTCTTTAACTTATTTAAAAAGGCAATGGTACCAGTGTGTTTGTACAGTTTTATATTAGTACTGAGCATTTTCTAAAAACACACCGTGAGGTTGTACATTTTGGAATGTACTTTCCCTTCCTTCCAGACAGTATTTACTTTTGTTGCAGTAATATGCAGACGTCCCCCACTTAGATGAAACCTCACAAGCCTGCTTAGTTCTAGTTGAAATCTCACATGTGAAAAATTTTGTTCAAGCACTTAAAAGGTTCTGGTGTTTGATACATAGCATCTCTGTTGTCTAAGCTTCACTCCAGTACCTCAATGCACCAAACCTTACAACACAGCAGAGGCTATTTAAACTGAATTACAACAATTTTAACATAAAAAAAAAACAATATAACAAAACACAAAAAATATTAAATCTGGAAATTAAGCTCTTGATAGAAGCTGATTTACGTATTCTACTGTCTGAAATCTTAAGATATTTGTTTTACTTCACCATCTTCAAGGCAACAGCAGCAGCAAACCCTCCTAGAGCACTTTGCTACAAAAAATGACTTTGTTTTGTTATGACTTTAAATAGTAGCCTAATTTTCATTTAATTTGACTAAATTATTAGTTTAGCCAGCTATAGAATCATGTGAAAAACAGACAAACAGCAATATTGTGTTCAGACAAAAACAGGCATCTTTGCTTCCATCAAGATTCCTGTCTAAACCAGCGGCACACCATCCTCTGTGTTCAAACAGAAAACAACCAGTAAAGCAGTTTCAGACTAAAGCCCCACACAGGATATGACTATAAGGTCCCAGACTGAGAGGATCAGCCTTTCAATATACCCTCCTCAGGGCTACTTATGAACTAGAAACAGTGACCCTGAAGAAGGGAACTGGCATTAAAGAAAATTAAAAAAGAGGAGACAAAGAAACAGACGAAGAAAGTAAAAGGCAGCTGAGTGAGGCACTGCCAGCAGAGGAAGGACTGAGCGAGAGGCAAGCAGAACTAAGGGGATGAAAGCTGAACAATGTGAGGTTTGTTCACTTTGTCCATGAGCCTGAGCTGCTCAGGGTAGAAGGTTGTGTCTTGTCAGTGAAATAGTCCTAACACTTTGGAGGAAACTTATTGTTCTGTACAAGCTGTTTCCCCCTAATAAGTGAAAGGACTGGACTACCCTTGAGAGCACGGGGTTCCATTTACTGAGAGAGAAATAGTTACAACAAGTGAACCCTGTAGAAAAAACAAACTAATAAATACTGTGGGAGTAACACTGGGGGTTATCAATCATCCTCTACTTTCTGACAGGTTCTTGGCTGCTGCTGCTCTGACCTCAAAGGAAGGCCTAGTTCCCTGATACACTCTAACAACTGGGCATGTATACCTGAGAGCAATTTCAAATAATCTGAACGCATAAATAAATTCTTGAGGACTATGCCTAATTTCTCATGAGATGTGATGAAATTATATACCTACCATATGTATACCTGCAGGCTTTCAGTACGTCATAGACTAAAGTAAAAAAAGGGTGAAAAGAGCTTATTGATTATTCTAAAAAAGATACTCTAATATGGCCCGGACATGGCGCCTACAAAAGATGATAAATAATTGGCTTATAATGATTTTTCAAATGGTTTACCGCATTTCAGCCTATTTCAGTGGAGAAAAGCAGTCACTCTGCTGTTTGGTATCACCATGCGTACCACATGGACCAGAGAAAACTGAGGAGATGAGAAAGAAAACTATAGAAAAACCTATTAAAGAAACAGGCCATAAGAAAATCACCAAGCAGCTCAATGTCCCTGCTGTAAAATATTATTAACTAATTTGAGGTCCAACCTTTCTAGATATGGCAACAAAAGAAAAATCCACCTCAGATTTGACATAAAAACAGTGTTAATGGTAGACAAAGAGCCAAGGAAAACTTACACTAGTTCATCTAGTCAGCAATTCAATGTCTTTCCATGTCTCCATGTCCTGACATAACTTAAATATAGTGAGTAAATGTGTCATACGAACGGTTTAGTAATATCATGGTGCTATTTTTTAACAAGTCACGTTTTCACTTGAGTGTTTATCTGTTTGAACTTCACACATAACTACTCTTCATTTGTGAAAAACAACTTCTTTACAAATAGCATCTTCCTTTTCATCCTTCAGCACTGCTGTCACAGCAATGTCCTTGGCTCTTAGTCTTACACACTTACACATGTAATGAACGTATCACACATTTACTTAAGTATATATGGTTAAAATTTCAGTTTTCCCAATATGATTTAGTTGAGCTTTCTATAACCTGGTTTCTAGATCATTTTATCTGAGGAAAACAAATTACATCACTGAGATGACATTACATTACATCTATGTACAAGTAAATAGAACAGGGCTAGTGTAAAATTCAAACACAGTAACAGAAACTTTCATTAGTACAGACTACAGTACACTTATTTTTACTAACTGAGATAAACAGAACTTGTGTGTGCACGCCCTAAATGTGGGACACAGCTTAATTAAACCAATGTTTTTCCTGACAATATTGAATACTGAACCCATTAGATACAGACTATCTAAATACAAAGCAGTCTATTAATGTAAATCCTATACAAGAAACAACAAATATAAATGTAGTCTAGAAATGTGTGTCTTCATTGTTAGAATTAGCAAATACATGGATTTGTGTGTGGGCTTGCCCTTTTGCTTGTTAGTGTACAGCAGGATATGTCGGTTAAAGGAAAGCTCAGTGCAGCATGGCAACAAACTCAGTTAGTCAGACAGTGTTGTGGACAGTTTCGCTAAAAAGTGGAAAGATCATAGTGATGTTGCTTCAGTATTTCTATTGCCCTTTTCCCCATTTTTCATTGAGGTCATTCTCACTACGCTGCTGTTTGCTACACTTTGGGAGTATATAAATTCTAGAACTGAACAGAATGAAAGGTAAATGTGAACACTATGCCAAAACTCTAATCAAGGCAGCTGACCTGCTACATGACGCCAGCTGGATCAGAAAGTCAACAAGCTTGGGGGTTTTCTGTAGGTTACGACGAGGGTCATTTCTAGCAGGAAACATTGTTTTGTTCATCTGAAGTGCCAGAGGAACACTCAGTTCAAAACACAGAAAAACTATGTTAAGTCCAATACAATGGAGAAATTTTACCTTTGATACTTCCGCAATAGTACTGCAACTGCATACTGATAATACAGAATCAATCACTGATCTTTATTTTTTATTGATATTGTGACAAATGTTAAATTCCAGTTATGAATTAAAGGAAGCGAAGTGTGTATCCTAAATATTCAAACTATGACCCTTTCTATTCTAACATGCTGCATCAGCAATTTCAAGACTGTGGAAGGCTTGAACAAAACAAACTTGCTGCGGTAGAGAACAGAGAAGCGCTTGACTCCAGTCAGCCAATGATGCCTGCCAGACCACCGGCTCCAAGATCTGAATGAGAAGCAGGAGGGCGGTCTGGGCATGCATGGGCAGGTGGGGAGACAGAAGGACTTCCAATTAAAAACAGAGTGAAGGGGCCACCCATTGCCCACATGTTTCTACAGTAGGACTGCAACTAATGATTATTTAGTGTGCTGGTCTGATGATTACTTTCTCGATTACTTCTCATAGTCTAAGGTGATAATCTCAAATTACTTGCTTTGTTTGATTGACAGTCCAAAATGCAAAAGACAGAGTAAGCAAAAAACTGTAGCTAAAGAATATTTGAAATATTTGCTTAAAAACTGACTCAAAATTAATCTATCAAAATTAATTACCCAGTAATGTTCCATTGATTAACTAGTTGGCCATTCCAATCCAGACATGACAGCATGACAACCCAGAGTTCTAACCAAAAAAACAAAGTTGTTTTAACATATATTATATTAAGTAATATTACATATTACAGTCCCGTTTAATTTCCTGCTATCCATCGTAATCAATAGTAAAAAAGAAAGCAGAGAGTAGAGCAGAAACACAGAAAGGGAGGGGTGACAGAGTAAAGGAAAGAAGAAGAGAGGAGTAAAACACAGAGGCAGCAATGTCATATTAACTCATTAATTATGTGAGAGGTTGGAAGACCTCATGGATGTACTGAAGAAGGACATGCAGACGGTTGGTGTGACAGGACAGGATTCGAGGGATAGGGAGAGATGGAGGCAGATGATCTGTTGTGGCGACCCGTAAAGGGAGCAGCCAAAAGAAGAAGATTTATGTGAGAGGTTATCAGCTGGAAGTGTATCTGCACGTTGTATCAAAGTCCTCTGTCCTCCAGGAAGCTGAGGAGTGTGCAGGCAAGCAGCTCCAAGAGGAAATATCTGGGATGGGTTGAGACTGAATGTCATGTACTCCATCTAAATTATATACAACACACTTTCTCCTACTTCTGTCCCTCCTACTGTTTCCCCCCTCACATTGTCCCTCCCTGAACTTTTGAACAATCACGCTGTATCAACAAAAACACAAAAATTTAAGCCATACATCTCAGCAATTACATGAGGAAGTACACATGTGCTTTCTGACACAAACACACACCAGGCTGCCAATAAGGGTGGATAAGTGATTTTGCTATTATTAGTGTATTATTGGATGACTTTCTAATTGCTAAAACATACACCTGCATCTAAAATTAAAAACACAATACAGGTCCAAAGGTTGCTAACATCCTGAGACATCCAGATTCTTCTCATGAGTCAATAATAAAATCTAGAGGAAAGATGATACTTAGCATATACAGAAAGCAGTGCACATGTGCGTGCATGCGTGTGTGCGTGTGTGTACATCAAACCCACCCTCCTCTTCAAGCGATCTCTCTCCCTCAGTGTCAGTGTGTCGGCTTTGGCAATAACTGGTACTATGTTGACTTTGCTGTGGATAGCCTTCATGAACTCCACATCCAGAGGCTTTAGACTGGATAAGACAAAGAAAGAGGAGAAGGAGAAAAAGAAGAGAAAATGTGAATGAGATGAGGTTATGAAAAATGCATATAGATCTAAGAGGCAAGGCAGAACCTAAAGGTAAACTTTAAGTGTAGATAGGAAACTTCAGTTTAGAATGACAGGCCCCATTAAATCCCCATAAATCATTTTTGTGGTCATCGGAGCTATATGCTAACTATCCAAACACTTTAACCAATGCTAGCTAATACATACTGAATTGCTGACTACCACTACAGCTAGCTAGCAGCTTTCTTTGCAAGAGCTTCCTTCTTTTGAAACATCCAAAATAAGGAAGTTCAGCTTTGTCTGTATCTTCTTGTGGTCTATGTGAACATGACTTGTAATTAAAATACAACAAACACTTGAGCTGAAGTTTAAATTTTCCTTCCTCAACTAGTCTTACACGTCTGTCACCAGTACAACTGAGATTACTTTATTTAGTATGAGGAAACTGGAAAATATATTTACGGTGAAGAGTTCTAATATGCTAATAATAATTTTTATTTGACACATTTCAGAATGAGAACTATAAATTATATTCTCCAGTGTCAAGCAATGTCAATTTGAAGTAAAGACAGACCACTCATGGATGGCATCTGTACAACTGTGCGTTTGTTTGTTTACCCATGTCCAAATGGAGATATGAAGTAAAAGCAGCAGTGCACTCTATTGTCCACAATGTGTCTTCGGTTCAGCCCACTCTCATCATGGAGGTATCGCTCAAACTGATTGTCAATGTACTGGATGATTGTTTTAAAGCTGAAATTAGAGAACAGACACAGGAAAAAAAAGACATAAAGAAATCATGTAAAAACTATGTTTCAGTGCTGAGAATAAAATCAATGCATATCAATCAAGGAAATTAAGCATCAATTCTATAAGAATCTTCACAAGAAACTGAAAACCCAACATTCTGGACTCTCACAATGAATCATAATTGTGGTTTACATGTCAGGAAATATATCACCACTGTTGTTCAAATCTGTACATGATAGGATGATGTTTTAAAATCGACGTGGTCAAATTAAAATTGCATCTCTGGTTCATATAATTGCAGAAAAGATTATGTTAAAAACAGTGTATCTACTTTTGTCTTGTTTAGCAGCAAAAACAACACGGTGGTCTTTTCGCCTCACTTATCTCTTACCACAAATTCTACAGAGATAAAACAAAGCAGGTGCTGTTCATCTGTTATTTCATCTTTTTTGCAGTGACTTTGTTTTTTTGGAACCATTAGAAGAGAATACAGGTTTCCAGGAGTGCAAAAATTACGCTATGCCCAAATAACCAACAGGAGGCTACATCTTTGCTGGCAAGACGATGCCACACATACACACACAGTTTAAAGAAAGCTACACATATGGAATGCAAAGGGAGGAGAGGTACAAGGGAGTTTAGGATGAAACTGGAGGGAGTTGTTGAGAGCAGGACGGAATGAAGAGAAAGCCTGCTGGAGAGGAAACATGTCCCAAGTGGTTATCACTCCTCACTCCTCCACAGCTCACAAACACACCAATCCTGGCTGTTGATGGCGTCGCCGTATCCTGGGGTGTCGACCACAGTTAGGCGAAGCTTTACTCCCCTCTCCTCAATTTCCACAGTTGATGCCTCGATCTGCACTGTCCTCTCAATCTTCTCTGTGGAGTTAGAGTACAAGAATAACTGATGGGTTGAATAACGACTAACCCATTGCATTATGTACCCATGTGGATTCATAACATTAATAACCAAAATTCCTGGTTGAGCTATGTGCTTACACAAGCCCCTGAGCTGTCACAACCACAAGATTCAATAAAGTGGATACACCTTTAGTTACTGAAATCATGGGTTTGTCATCTAAAAGAGCTACACATTTTCTTATCAGCACCAACTGAGAGAGAGACTGGATAATTGTTTTGAAGCCAGAAAAAGGACTAATCTAAGTCAAGTCATTAGAAGAACAAGGTCATATTTTGAGACTGAGGCATTCCCAACATTCCTCCTGAAATAATGCTCTGCTGGAGACATTGCAGCAGAAATGTCTCTATTATTACAGTGTGTATATTTGTGTATTTGTGTGTGTGTGCGTGTGTGTATTGGACAGTATACCTGCTGCACCAGGAATGTAACGTTCGGGATAGAGATCAGTAAGAAACAGGCTGTTTATAAGTGTTGATTTCCCCAAACCAGACTCCCCTGAAAAATAAAGAGAACTTAAAGTAAGGCTCTATTTCCTAAATAAATCATAATGTCTGTGTTAAAAGAAAAGCTTGTTCACTCACCCACAACCATTAGGGTGAATTCAAACCCTTTTTTCACTGATTTTCGGTGCACTTGGTTTGGGAGGTTGGCAAACCCTACATAACCTGTTGCATCTGGGAACTGGAGAACACAAAAAGAAATACAAATGGTTCAGAAATAATCATATTAGTATTAAATATAATTATGTAAGTTTAGTGATGTTGACCTGGATTCCTATATTCCACTACTTGTTTCTTTAACTCAGTAAACCTGCTTATTCACTCCCTGCCTGACATTTCTCTTATTTTATGAGGTGTGTTGTACATGTGAATGACACAGTGATGCATATCATTGAAAAATTCCTACAGGCAATAAAGTCATGAAACATGTGCATTTGTTCAGGATATCCTCCCTGGATGCCTGTGCAAGCGTGTGTGCATAAGATTACAAGTACCACAAGTCCTCATCACCACAGCCTTATTAGAAACCCCTCCTGTAAACTGTCGATCTGTCATAGCTTAGAGTAAATACTGTAAGAAATGAAATGTCTGCCAGTTACTCACCTTCCCTTTCTCTCCAGATTGAGACATTACTACTGTTTATTGGATGTCTGACAAGCCTGTTGGTGAAAAGAAAGTGGATAAGTAACCAAAAATACAGTTAACACTAATATTTCACTTATTGGCAGCAAACCACTTCTTTTAGGCAACATTAACATAAATAAGTTTCTAAAAAATTCAGTCAATACTTTCTTATACTGTATATACCGAAACCTCTACTAGACACATATATACATAATCCATTCATCCAGTTCAGACCTTGAACAACCACACAACATACTAGTAGAAAGTAAAGTCATGAACTTTTGTCTATAGAAAATGATATGCCAAATAATAAAACCGAATGTGCTGTTACCAAGACTTTTAAAAACCTTATTTCTACAAGAAGGGTTCAATGATTATGATGATAATGATTGAAAAATGATAAATGATGACTACGAATTGGCTTCTTTGTAAGAAATAGTTGAGGACTTTGAAAACTTGTCACAATAGAAATGGATACAATTAACTGTTAAATCATTTTACATTACCATATTTATTAAAATATAAAAATCCAAATATAAGTTTCTCAATGGATAACTGGTTGGGGATACAACGGTCAAACAGGAATGTGCATTTTTGGCTAATCTAGCAAATTAAATACTAAATATTAATTCAATATAAATACATGTTTCATAATGTTCCAAAAGTCATAATAAAATCTAACATTGTTTTGTGTGTGTCTTTGTTTTGTCACCTATTCTATATGAGCAAAACTTAGCAGTATACAGTACATACTGTATTAGTAGCTAGTTGTCCTTCCACTACTTATTTCCATATGATTCATTTTTAAGACAGGAATCAAAAACCCAACTCCACCTCAACATAGTTATGTTGTAAGTCGTGACTCAAACAACTCTACGCATTAAGTTCAGGTGGAGACATTCTCTGAAGCTAATAACTACACTATTCTTTAGCACTATCGTTAGGAAGAAGCTAAGATTAGGAGTTCAGTGCAACAAGTGTGTTTCCATACTCCAATTGAACTGTTACAGTTGTGTACCTCGCAATCTCACCCTACTCTGACCATGAGCAGACGACAGAGCAACAAGCCTGCTTGATAAATTAGCTACATAATGACTGAGCAGGAAGAACAGGCTCCGTTTTATCACCAAAACACAGGCCTTGACAGGTGGAGTGTGATAAGCATTAGAAAGAGGGAGGCTGCGGTGCACTGCCAAACGGAGATGCACCCTGGTTACGTAACGTAAAAAAGGTGGCATGGGAACTTAAACTGACCTTTCTCTTTTGTCATGCAACAAACACACATTTGTGAACATTTGGGTAATCATTTCACATTGTTAAATGTTTAAGATGGTAGTCGGGGAGCTCTCTGTATCTGCATGAAAGTGGGTTACGATCTCTGACAGGGTGGTTTCACCGAGCCTGAAGGGGAACAATGGTTGTTTATCCCTCTGGTTCCTGAAGCCTTTCCTATACAGGGCAGCTCAGCTGTGGGAAGAGGGAGAACACGTGCCTCACCCCGATCACATTCAGGACCGACCACAGCAAGGACAAGCGCCAGTCATTTAAGATGGATGCAGGGTCAGGTTAAGGACCGAAGGGCTATACAAGTCTAAAGACAATTTAACTTGAACTGAAGCAATTAGTCAATTATTTAGTTAGTGGATTGACCCTAATATAATGTAAATCATTATAATTATCTATTAGTAATTAAAAGTCATTTTGTAAAGCAAAAATACCACATTTTTATTATTATTTCTCCCTTCTCAAATATTAAAATTAGATGATAGATATAGATAGAATTAGACATATTAGTCATGTTACAGAAATTTATATTTTGGAGGTTGCTTAAAGAAAAAAATTCAACTTTAGCTCTACCTTACTGGCACTAGAGAATAAATCATGCATTTGACAGACGATCAACTGATCAGCATTGCCATTGTCAGAGCCACAAAGCCAGTTTGGTTTAAAACATAGCTAGGACAATAATAAATGTGTTTGCATTGATGGTAAACATCTAATTAAATGTATTAGCCCACACACATCTATGTGCATCACACACACAACCCACGTATTATTCCTTGCCATGCTCTGTGGGAACCAGCATTAGTCCAGCAGCAGATTAATTAAAGCGTTCCAATATCGCAGTTGTAATATCACAAAGACAACACTACAGGACAGACAGGCGGGAGGCACAGTTCCATAATACTCTCTTAATAATGGCCATTTAATCGGCCAGGCTGTTGAGGTGATTAAACACACACACACACACACAGCTAACGACAAGCCAGACATGGGAGGGATTAAACAGTTTGGGCCAAAAGGGAAAAATGCCACCTTAGAAAAGCCAACACTGTTGGCATGTAATGCATTTACAGTTGATTTATTGGCTGGAGGGAAGCCATGAAGGGGCAACAGTGCTATTAGACTTATTCACCTTCCTGACAGACAGTGTCTAGAGTCTGCACACTCACTCTTCGTGGATAAAAGACATTCTGCTCTTATTAGAAACACTGAAACAATAATTTCACACCATGGAGGTTTAGTAAACCCAGTGGCACAAAAACAAAAATGGTAATTTACTGGCAACTGATCACAGAAACACGGCTGCTGAGCATAATAAAGTGGTGTTTGGCACATGTGAAGACACACACAGACAAACAACACCACACATGGACAGGACGGCTTGACTTTAATTAAGTGACCCTTTGGGCCAAAGGTAGTGAGGGTGGGCAACTGTAATAAAGATATGATGCCGTTTTTTAGGCCATGGTTTTAGAAAGACTTTAAAATGAGCCCAGAGAGAGTTAAAAAAAAGGTCACAATGAGCGGAATGAGTAAGGCTATCAACCATGAGGAAACCAGGCGGCCTGTTCATCACTCTCACACACACACACACACACACACACACACACACACACACACACACACACACACACACACACACACACACAC